>JANJGN010000200.1:0-600000 GCA_026770705.1 Isurus oxyrinchus
CGCTAAATACTCTCAATACCCGGTCAGTACCCACTAAATACTCTGAATACCCGATCAGTATCCGCTAAATACTCTCAATACTCGGCCAGTACCCGCTAAATACTCTCAATACCCGGTCAGTACCCGCTAAATACTCTCAATACCTGCTAAATACTCTCAATACCCAGTCAGTACCCGCTAAATACTCTAAAAACCCGGTCAGTACCCGCTAAATACTTGAAATACCCGGTCTGTACCCGCTAAATACTCTAAATACCCGGTCAGTACCCGCTAAATACTCTCAGTACCCGCTAAATACTCTCAGTACCCGGTCAGTACCTGCTAAATACTCTCAATACCCGGGTCAGTACCCGCTAAATACTCTCAATACCTGGTCAGTACCTGCTAAGTACTCTCAATACCCGCTAAATACTCTCAATACCCGGTCAGTACCCGTTAAATAGTCAAAATACCTGCTAAATACTCTCAATACCCGGTCAGTACCCGCTAACTACTCTAAATACCCGGTCAGTACCCGCTAAATACTCTCAATACCGGTCAGTTCCCGCTAAATACTCTCAATACCCGGTCAGTACCCGCTAAATACTCTCAATACCCGCTAAATACTCTCAATACCCGTCAGTACCCGCTAAATACTCTCAATACCCGCTAAATACTCTTAATACCTGGTCAGTACCCGCTAAATACTCTAAATACCCCGTCAGTACCCGCTAAATACTCTCAATACCGGTCAGTACCCGCTAAATACTCTCAATACCCGCTAAATACTCTCAATACCCGGTCAGTACCCGCTAAATACTCTCAATACCCGGTCAGTACCCGCTAAATACTCTCAATACCCGGTCAGTACCCGCTAAATACTCTAAATACCCGGTCAGTACCTGCTAAATACTCTCAATACCCGGTCAGTACCCGCTAAATACTCTCAATACCCGATCAGTACCCGCTAAATACTCTCAATACCCGGACAGTACCCGCTAAATACGCTAAGTACCCGGTCAGTACCCGCTAAATACTCTAAGTACCCGGTCAGTACCTGCTAAATACTCTGAATACCCGGTCAGTACCCGCTAAATACTCTCAATACCCGGTCAGTACCCGCTAAATACTCTCAATACCTGGTCAGTACCCGCTAAATACTCTAAATACCCGCTAAATACTCTCAATACCCGGTCAGTACCCGCTAAATACTCTAAATTCCCAGTCAGTCCCCGCTAAATACTCTAAATATCCGGTCAGTACCAGTTCAATACTCTAAATACCCGGAACTGGGTCAGAGAGAGAGAAACTGAGTCACTGAATATCCGGTAACAGGGACCGAGGACACCTGGGGGTGAGGCAGGGCGAGGGGGAGGGGGAGGGGTGGGGGAGAGGGAGAGGGAGGGGGCGGGGGCTGAGGGAGAGGGCTGGTTGTGAGGGAAAGGGGAGGGGTAGGGGGGAGGGGGCTGGGGGATAGGTAGGGGGAGTGGGAGTGGGCTGGGGGTGAGGGAGAGGGAGGGGGAGAGGGCTGAGGGAGAGGGGAGGGTGAGGGGGAGGTGAGAGTGCTGGGGGTGAGGGGGAGAGGGCTGGGGGGTGAGGGGGAGAGGGCTGTGGGAGGGGGAGAGGGGTGAGGGAGAGGGAGCGGGAGGGGGAGAGGGGTGAGGGAGAGGGAGTGGGGGAGTGGGAGAGGGCTGGGGGAGGGGGAGAGGGGTGGGGGAGGGGGAGGGGGAGAGGGCTGGGGGTGAGGGAGAGGGGAGAGGAGAGGGGGTGAGGGAGAGGGCTGGGGGAGAGGGCTGGGGGAGAGGGCTGGGGGAGAGGAGTGGGGGAGGAAGAGAGGGCTGGGGGAGAGGGGAGGGGGAGAGGGCTGGGGGAGATGGACGGGGGAGAGGGGAGGGGGAGAGAGAGGGGGTGAGGGGGAGGGGGAGAGGGCTGGGGGTGAGAGAGAGGGGAGGGGGAGGGGGAGAGGGCTGGGGGGTGAGGGAGAGGGGAGGGGGAGAGGGCTGGGGGAGAGGGGAGGGGGAGATGGGTGAGGGAGAGGGGAGGGAGGGTGAGGGAGAGGGGAGGGAGAGGGAGGGGGAGGGGGAGAGGGCTGGGGGAGAGGGGAGGGGGAGAGGGGTGAGGGAGAGGGGGAGAGGGGTGAGGGAGAGGGGGAGAGGGGTGAGGGGAGGGGGAGGGAGAGAGGGGTGTGGGAGGGGGAGAGGGGGAGGGGGAGAGGACTGGGGGAGGGGAGAGGGGTGGGGGGGAGGGGTGAGGGAGAGTGGAGGGGAGAGGGGTGAGAGAGAGGGGAGGGGGGAGAAGGCTGGGGGTGAGGGAGAGGGGTGGGGGAGGAGGAGGGAAGAGGGCTGGGGGTGAGGGAGAGGGGAGGGGGAGAGGGCAGGGGGTGAGGGAGAGGGGAGGGGGAGAGGGGTGAGGGAGAGGGGAGGGGGAGAGGGCTGGGGGAGAGGGGGGGGAGGAGGAGAGGGGAGGGGGAGAGGGCTGGTGGAGAGTGGATGGGGGAGAGGGGAGGGAGAGGGGTGAGGGAGAGGGGAGGGGGAGGGGGAGAGGGCTGGGGGTGAGAGAGAGGGGAGGGGGAGGGGGAGAGGGCTGGGGGTGCGGGAGAGGGGAGGGGGAGGGGGAGAGGGGTGAGGGAGAGGGGAGGGGGGGTGGAGAGGGCTGGGGGAGAGGGGAGGGGGAGGGGGAGAGGGGGGAGGAGAGGGGAGGGGGAGGGGGAGAGTGCCGGGGGAGAGGGGTGAGGGAGAGGATGAAGGAGAGGGGTGAGGGGGAGGGGGAGGGGGAGAGGGGTGTGGGAGAGGGGAGGGGGAGGGGGAGAGGGCTGGGGGAGAGGGAGGGGAGAGGGAGAGGGAGGGGGAGGGGGAGAGGGCTGGGGGAGAGGGAGGTGGAGGGGGAGGGGGATGGGGAGAGGGAGAGGAATGGGGATGGGGGAGAGGGAGGGGGAGGGGAGGGGGAGAGGGAGGGGGCTGGGGGAGGGGGAGGGGGGATGGGGGAGAGGGAGGGGGAGGGGGAAGGGGAGGGGGGAGGAGGAGGGGGATGGGGGAGGGGGATGGGGGAGAGGGAGTGGGATGGGGAGGGGGCAGGGGGAGGGGGATGGGGGAGGGGGAGGGTGGAGAGTGAGGGGGATGGAGGGGGGAGGGGGATGGGGGAGAGGGAGGGGGATGGGGATGGCCAGAGGGAGGGGGATGGGGACAGGGAGGGGGACAGGGAGGGGGATGGGGAGGGGGTTGGGGAGAGGGAGGGGGAGAGGGAGGGGGTTGGGGGAGAGGGAGGGGGATGAGGGAGGGGGAGAGGGAGGGGGATGGGTGATGGGGGAGAGAGAGGGGGCTGGGGGATGGGGGAGAGGGAGGGGGATGAGGGGGAGGGAGGGGGAGGGGGATGGGGGAGAGGGGGGTGATGGTGGAGGGAGGGGGATAGGGGAGAGGGCTGGGGGTGAGAGAGAGGGGGGAATGGGGGAGAGGGGGGGATGGGGGAGAGGGAGGGGGAGGGGGATGGGGCTGGGTGAGGGGGAGAGGAGGCTGGGGGAGAGGGCTGGGGGTGAGGGAGAGGGGAGGGGGAGGGGGCTGGGGGAGGGGGCTAGGGGAGAGGGCTGCGGGTGAGGGAGAGGGGTGGGGGAGTGGGAGTGGGAGGGGGCTGGGGGAGGGGGATGGGGCTGGGTGAGGGGGAGAGGGGGCTGGGGAAGAGGGCTGGGGGTGAGGGAGAGGGGAGGGGGAGGGGGCTGGGAGAGATGGAGAGGGAGAGGGGGCTGGGTGAGGGGGAGGGCTCTGGGGAGAGGGCTGGGGGAGAGGGCTGGGGGTGAGGGAGAGGGGGCTGGGGGAGAGGGCTGGGGGTGAGGGGGAGGGGGCTGGGGGAGATGGAGAGGGAGAGGGGGCTGGGTGAGGGTGAGGGGTGAGGGGAAGGGGGCTGGGGGAGAGGGCTGGGGGTGAGGGAGAGGGAGAGGGGGCTGGGGGGAGGGGGGAGGGGGCTGGGGGAGAGGGCTGGGGTTGAGGGAGAGGGGTGGGAGAGAGAGAGGGGGAGGGGGCTGGGGAGAGAGAGGGGGAGGGGGAGGGGGGCTGGGGGAGAGAGAGGGGGAGGGGGAGGGGGCTGGGGGAGAGAGAGGGGAGGGGGAGGGGGCTGGGGGAGAGGGGAGAGAGAGGGGGAGGGGGCTGTGGGAGAGGGAGAGAGAGGGGGAGGGGGCTGGGGGAGAGGGAGAGAGAGGGGGAGGGGGAGAGGCTGGGGGAGAGGGAGGGGGAGGTGTCTGGGGGAGAGGGAGAGAGAGGGGGAGGCGGAGGGGGCTGGGGGAGAGGGAGAGAGAGGGGGAGAGGGCTGGGGGTGAGGAGAGGGGAGAGGGAGAGGGGTGAGGAGAGGGCTGGGGGAGAGGGCTGGGGGAGAGGGCTGGGGGAGAGGAGTGGGGGAGGAAGAGAGGGCTGGGGGAGAGGGGAGGGGAGAGGGCTGGGGGAGATGGACGGGGGAGAGGGGAGGGGGAGGAGAGAGGGGGTGAGGGGAGGGGGAGAGGGCTGGGGGTGAGAGAGAGGGGAGGGGGAGGGGGAGAGGGCTGGGGGGTGAGGGAGAGGGGAGGGGGAGAGGGGTGAGGGAGAGGGGAGGGGAGAGGGCTGGGGGAGAGGGGGAGGGGGAGATGGGTGAGGGAGAGGGAGGGAGGGTGAGGGGGAGGGGAGGGAGAGGGAGGGGGAGGGGGAGAGGGCTGGGGGAGAGGGGAGGGGGAGAGGGGTGAGGGAGAGGGGGAGAGGGGTGAGGGAGAGGGGAGAGGGGTGAGGGGGAGGGGGAGGGAGAGAGGGGTGTGGGAGGGGGAGAGGGGGAGGGGGAGAGGACTGGGGGAGGGGGAGAGGGGTGGGGGGGAGGGGTGAGGGAGAGTGGAGGGGAGAGGGGTGAGAGAGAGGGGAGGGGGAGAAGGCTGGGGGTGAGGGAGAGGGGTGGGGGAGGAGGAGGGGAAGAGGGCTGGGGGTGAGGGAGAGGGGAGGGGGAGAGGGCAGGGGGTGAGGGAGAGGGGAGGGGGAGAGGGGTGAGGGAGAGGGGAGGGGGAGAGGGCTGGGGGAGAGGGGGGGGAGGAGGAGAGGGGAGGGGGAGAGGGCTGGTGGAGAGTGGATGGGGGAGAGGGGAGGGAGAGGGGTGAGGGAGAGGGGAGGGGGAGGGGGAGAGGGCTGGGGGTGAGAGAGAGGGGAGGGGGAGGGGGAGAGGGCTGGGGGTGCGGGAGAGGGGAGGGGGAGGGGGAGAGGGGTGAGGGAGAGGGGAGGGGGGGGTGGAGAGGGCTGGGGGAGAGGGGAGGGGGAGGGGGAGAGGGGGGAGGGAGAGGGGAGGGGGAGGGGGAGAGTGCCGGGGGAGAGGGGTGAGGGAGAGGGATGAAGGAGAGGGGTGAGGGGAGGGGGAGGGGGGAGAGGGGTGTGGGAGAGGGGAGGGGGAGGGGGAGAGGGCTGGGGGAGAGGGAGGGGAGAGGGAGAGGGAGGGGGAGGGGGAGAGGGCTGGGGGAGAGGGAGTGGAGGGGAGGGGGATGGGGAGAGGGAGAGGAATGGGGGATGGGGGAGAGGGAGGGGGAGGGGAGGGGGGAGAGGGAGGGGGCTGGGGGAGGGGGAGGGGGATGGGGGAGAGGGAGGGGGAGGGGGATGGGGGAGGGGGAGGAGGAGGGGATGGGGGAGGGGGATGGGGGGAGAGGGGAGTGGGATGGGGAGGGGGCAGGGGGAGGGGATGGGGGAGGGGAGGGTGGAGAGTGAGGGGGATGGAGGGGGGAGGGGGATGGGGGAGAGGAGGGGATGGGGATGGCCAGAGGGAGGGGGATGGGGACAGGGAGGGGGACAGGGAGGGGGATGGGGAGGGGGTTGGGAGAGGGAGGGGGAGAGGGAGGGGGTTGGGGGAGAGGGAGGGGGATGAGGGAGGGGGAGAGGGAGGGGATGGGTGATGGGGGAGAGAGAGGGGGCTGGGGGATGGGGGGAGAGGGAGGGGGATGAGGGGGAGGGAGGGGGAGGGGGATGGGGGAGAGGGGG
This sequence comes from Isurus oxyrinchus, assembly GCA_026770705.1. NCBI lineage: Eukaryota > Metazoa > Chordata > Chondrichthyes > Lamniformes > Lamnidae > Isurus > Isurus oxyrinchus. The sequence goes on from JANJGN010000200.1 coordinate 5,946, forward strand.
GTGATGGTGGAGGGAGGGGGATAGGGGAGAGGGCTGGGGGTGAGAGAGAGGGGGGAATGGGGGAGAGGGGGGGATGGGGGAGAGGGGAGGGGGAGGGGGATGGGGCTGGGTGAGGGGGAGAGGAGGCTGGGGGAGAGGGCTGGGGGTGAGGGAGAGGGGAGGGGGAGGGGGCTGGGGGAGGGGGCTAGGGGAGAGGGCTTGCGGGTGAGGGAGAGGGGTGGGGGAGTGGGAGTGGGAGGGGGCTGGGGGAGGGGGATGGGGCTGGGTGAGGGGGAGAGGGGGGCTGGGGAAGAGGGCTGGGGGTGAGGGAGAGGGGAGGGGGAGGGGGCTGGGAGAGATGAGAGGGAGAGGGGGCTGGGTGAGGGGGGAGGGCTCTGGGGGAGAGGGCTGGGGGAGAGGGCTGGGGGTGAGGGAGAGGGGGCTGGGGGAGAGGGCTGGGGGGTGAGGGGGAGGGGGCTGGGGGAGATGGAGAGGGAGAGGGGGCTGGTGAGGGTGAGGGGTGAGGGGAAGGGGGCTGGGGGAGAGGGCTGGGGGTGAGGGAGAGGGAGAGGGGGCTGGGGGAGGGGAGGGGGCTGGGGGAGAGGGCTGGGTTGAGGGAGAGGGGTGGGAGAGAGAGAGGGGGAGGGGGCTGGGGGAGAGAGAGGGGGAGGGGGAGGGGGCTGGGGGAGAGTGAGGGGGAGGGGGGGGGAGGGGCTGGGAGAGAGAGGGGAGGGGGAGGGGGCTGGGGGAGAGGGAGAGAGAGGGGGAGGGGGCTGTGGGAGAGGGAGAGAGAGGGGGAGGGGGCTGGGGGAGAGGGAGAGAGAGGGGGAGGGGGAGAGGCTGGGGGAGAGGGAGGGGGAGGTGTCTGGGGGAGAGGGAGAGAGAGGGGGAGGCGGAGGGGGCTGGGGGAGAGGGAGAGAGAGGGGGAGGGGGCTGGGGGAGAGGGAGAGAGAGGGGGAGGGGGCTGGGGGAGAGGGAGAGAGGAGGGAGACGGGGCTGAGGGTGAGGGAGAGGGGAGGGGGAGGGGGAGGGGGCTGGGGGAGATGGAGGGGGAGAGGGAGAGAGAGGAGGGAGGGGGGAGGAGAGAGAGGGGGCTGGGGAAGGGGGCTGGGGGTGAGGGAGAGGGAGGGGGAGGGGGCTGGGGGAGAGGGGAGGGGGAGAGGGCTGGGGGTGAGGGAGAGGGGAGGGGGAGGGGGCTGGGGGAGAGGGAGAGGTGAAGGGGAGGGGGCTGGGGGAGAGGGAGGGGGGAGGGGTCTGAGGGAGTGGGGAGGGGGCTGTGGGAGACGTAGTGGGGAGGGGGCTGTGGGAGAGTGCGGGGGCTGAGTGAGAGAGAGGGGGACGGGGCTGTGGGAGAGGGAGGGGGAGGGGGAGAGGGCTGGGGGAGAGGGAGGTGGAGGGGGATGGGGGAGAGGGAGGCGGATGGGGGAGAGGGAGTGGGCTGGGGGATGGGGGAGAGGGAGGGGGCTGGGGGATGGGGGAGAGGGGGGGAATGGTGGACAGGGGGGGGATGGGGGAGAGGGAGGGGGAGGGGAATGGGGAGGCGGGGGACGAGCGGGCTGGGGGAGAGGGGGGAGATGGGGGGGATGGGGGAGAGGGAGGGGATGGAGGAGGGGGATGGGGAGAGGGGGGGAGAGGGCGGCTGGGTGAGGGGGAGGGGGCTGGGGGAGAGGGCTGGGGATGGGGGGGGATGGGGAGAGGGGGGGATGGGGGAGAGGGAGGGGGAGGGGGATGGGGCTGGGTGAGGGGGACAGGGGGCTGGGGGAGAGGGCTGGGGGTGAGGGAGAGGGGGGGATGAGGGAGAGGGGGGGATGGGGAGAGGGGGGAATGGAGAGGGGGGATTGGGGAGAGGGCTGGGGATGGGGGAGAGGGGGGGGTGATGGGATAGAGGGGGGGGCTGGGGGAGAGGGCGGGGGCTGGGGGAGAGGGGGTGGGTGGGGGAGAGGGGGGGGATGGGGGAGAGGGAGGGGGATGGCGCTGGGTGAGGGGAGAGGGGGCTGGGGGAGAGGGCTGTGGGTGAGGGAGAGGGGAGGGGGCTGGGGAGGGGGCTAGGGGAGAGGGCTGCGGGTGAGTGAGAGGGGTGGGGGAGGGGGAGTGGGAGGGGGCTGGAGGAGGGGGAGGGGCCTGGGGGAGAGGGAGAGGGGAGGGAGAGGGGGCTGGGTGAGGGGGAGGGGGCTGGGGGAGATGGAGAAGGAGAGGGAGAGGGGGCTGGGTGAGATGGAGGGGGCTGGGGGAGAGGGCTGGGGGTGAGGGAGAGGGGGCTGGGGAGGGGGAGGGGGCTGGGGGAGAGGGCTAATGGTGAGGGAGAGGGGTGGGGAGAGAAAGGGGGAGGGGGCTTTGGGAGAGGGGGAGGGGTAGGGGGCTGGGGGAGAGAGAGGGGGAGGGGGAGGGAGAGGGGGGCTGGGGGTGAGGGAGAGGGGAGGGGGAGGGGGGTTGGGTGAGGGGGAGGGGGCTGCGGAGAGGGCTGGGGGAGAGGGAGAGGGCGCTGGGGGAGAGGGCTGGGGGTGAGGGAGAGGGAGAGGGGGCTGGGGGAGGGGGAGGGGGCTGGGGAGAGGGCTAATGGTGAGGAGAGGGGTGGGGGAGAGAGAGGGGGAGGGGCTTTGGGAGAGGGAGAGGGGTAGGGGGCTGGGGGAGAGGGAGGGGCAGGGGCTGGGGGAGAGAGAGGGGGAGGGGGAGGGGGCTGGGGGAGAGGGAGAGAGAAGGGGAGGGGGCTGGGGGTGAGGGAGAGAGAGGGGGAGGGGGCTGGGGGAGAGGGAGAGAGAGGGGGAGGGTGAGGAGGCTGGGGGAGAGGGAGAGAGAGGGGGAGGGGGCTGGGGGACAGGAAGAGAGAGGGGGAGGGGGCTGGGGGAGAGGGAGAGAGAGGGGGAGGGGGCTGAGGGAGAGGGAGAGGGGGCTGAGGGTGAGGGTGAGGGAGAGGGGAGGGGGAGGGGGCTGGGGGAGATGGAGGGGGAGAGGGAGAGAGAGGGGGGAGGGGAGGGAGAGAGAGGAGAGAGGGGGAGGGGGCTGGGGGAGGGAGAGGGGGCTGGGGGAGGGGGAGGGGGCTGGGGGGTGAGGGAGAGGGGAGGGGGAGGGGGCTGGGGGAGAGGGGAGGGGGAGAGGGCTGGGGGTGAGGGAGAGGGGAGGGGGAGGGGGAGGGGAGGGGGCTGGGGGAGAGGGAGAGGTGAAGGGGAGGGGGCTGGGGAAGAGGGAGGGGGGAGGGGTCTGTGGGAGAGGGAGTGGGGAGGGGGCTGTGGGAGACGGAATGGGGAGGGGGCTGTGGGAGAGTGCGGGGGGCTGAGTGAGAGAGAGGGGGACGGGGCTATGGGAGAGGGAGGGGGATGGGTGGCAGAGTGTGAGGGAGGGGAGGGAGCTGAGCGTGAGGGAGGGGAGGGGGCTGAGGGATTATTTACCCCGGGCGGTGTATTGATACTGTGAATAACTTTTTCCCCGGGCGGTGTATTGACTCTAAATTATTTACCTCTTGTGGTGTATTGGCCCTGTGAATTATTTACCCCGGGCGGTGTATTGACTCTAAATTATTTACCTCTTGTGGTGTTTGACCCTGTGAATTATTTACCCCGGGCGGTGTATTGACTCTGAATTATTTACCCCGGCGGTGTATTGACCCTGTGAATTATTTACCCCGGGCGGTGTATTGACCCTGTGAATTATTTACCCCGGGCGGGTGTATTGACCCTGTGAATTATTTACCCCGGGCGGTGTATTGACCCTGTGAATTATTTACCCCGTGGTGGTGTATTGACCCTGTGAATTATTTACCCGGGCGGTGTATTGACCCTGTGAATTATTTACCCCGGGCGGTGTATTGACCCTGGGAATTATTTTCCCCGGGCGGTGTATTGACCCTGTGAATTATTTGCCCCGGGAAGTGTATTGACCCTGTGGATTATTTACCCCGGGCGGTGTATTGACCCTGTGAATTATTTACCCCGGGCGGTGTATTGACCCTGTGAATTATTTACCCCGGGCGGTGTATTGACCCTGTGAATTATTTTCCCCGGGTGGTGTATTGACCCTGTGAATTATTTGCCCCGGGAGGTGTATTGACCCTGTGGATTATTTACACCGGGCGGTTTATTGACTCTGAATTATTTACCCTTACTTTGTATTGACCCTGTGAATTATTTACCCCTGGCGGTGTATTGACCCTGTGATTATTTACCCCGGGCGGTGTATTGACTCTGTGAATTCTTTACCCTGGGTGGTGTTTTGACCCTGTGAATTATTTGCCCTGGGTGGTGTATTGACGCTGTGAATTATTTACCCCGGGCGGTGTATTGACCCTGTAGATTATTTACACGGGCGGTTTATTGACTCTGAATTATTTACCCCTTACTTTGTATTGACCCTGTGAATTATTTACCCCTGGCGGTGTATTGACCTCGTGAATTATTTACCCCGGGCGGTGTATTGACCCTGTGAATTATTTACCCCGGGCGGTGTATTGACTCTGTGAATTGTTTACCCTGGGTGGTGTATTGACGCTGTGAATTATTTACCCCGGGCGGTGTATTGACTCGAAATTATTTACCTCTTGTGGTGTATTGGCCCTGTGAATTATTTACCCCGGGTGGTGTATTAACACTGAATTATTTACCCCGGGCGGTGTATTGACCCTGTGAATTATTTACCCTGGGCGTTGTATTGACTCTGTGAATTATTTACCCTCGGCGGTGTATTGACCCTGTGAATTATTTACCCTGGGCGTTGTATTGACTCTGTGAATTATTTACCCTCGGCGGTGTATTGACCCTGTGAATTATTTACCCCGGGTGGTGTATTGACTCTGAATTGTTTACCCCGGGCGGTGTATTGACCCTGTGAATTATTTACCCCGGGCGGTGTATTTACCCTTTGAATTATTTACTCCGGGCGGTGTATTGACCCTGCGAATTATTTACCCCGGGCGGTTTATTGACCCTCTGAATTATTTACCCTGGGCGGTGTATTGACCCTCTGAATTATTTACCCTAGGCGATGTATTGACCCTCCGAATTATTTACCACGGGCGGTGTATTGACCCTGTGAACTATTTACTCCGGGCGGTGTATTGACCCTGTGAATTATTTACTCTGGGCGGTGTATTGACCCTCCGAATTATTTACTCCGGGTTTTGTGTTGTCTCTGTGAATTATTTACCAACAGGCGGTGTATTGACCCTGTGAATTATTTACATCGGGCAGTGTATTGACCCTGTGAATTATTTACCCACAGGCGGTGTATTGACCCTGTGACTTATTGACCCCAGGCGGTGTATTGACCCTGTGAATTATTTACCCCGGGCGGTGTATTGACCCTGTGAATTATTGACCCCAGGCGGTGTATTGACCCTGTGAATTATTTACACCGGGTGGTGTATTGACCCTGTGAATTATTTACCCCAGGCGGTGTATTTACCCTTTGAATTATTTACTCCGGGCGGTGTATTGACCCTGTGAATTATTTACCCCGGGCGGTTTATTGACCCTCTGAATTATTTACCCTGGGCGGTGTATTGACCCTCTGAATTATTTACCCTGGGCGGTGTATTGACCCTCCGAATTATTTACCCCGGGCGGTGTATTGACCTTGTGAACTATTTACTCCGGGCGGTGTATTGACCCTGTGAATTATTTACTCTGGGCGGTGTATTGACCCTCTGAATTATTTACTCCGGGTTTTGTGTTGTCTCTGTGAATTATTTACCAACAGGCGGTGTATTGACCCTGTGAATTATTTACACCGGGCAGTGTATTGACCCTGTGAATTATTTACCCACAGGTGGTGTATTGACCCTGTGAATTATTGACCCCAGGCGGTGTATTGACCCTGTGAATTATTTACCCCGGGCGGTGTATTGGCCCTGTGAATTATTTACCCCAGGCGGTGTATTGGCCCTGTGAATTATTTACCCCTTACGGTGTATTGACCCTGTGAATTATTTACCCCGGGCAGTGTATTGACCCTGTGTATTATTTACCCCGGGCGGTGTATTGACCCTGTGAATTATTTACCCCGGGCGGTGTATTGACCCCTGAATTATTTACTCCGGGCTGTGTATTGACTCTGAATTATTTACCCCGGGCGGTGTATTGACTCTGAATTATTTACACCGGACGGTGTATTGACTCTGAATTATTTTCCCCGGGCGGTGTATTGACCCTGTGAATTATTTACCCCGGGCGGTGTGTTGACTCTGTGAATTATTTACCCCAGGCGGTGTTTTGTCCCTCTGAATTATTTACCCTGGCTGGTGTATTGACCCTGTGAATTATTTACCCCGGTTGGTGTGTTGACTCTGAATTATTTACCCCGGGCGGTGTATTGACCCTGTGAATTATTTACCCCGGGTGGTGTATTGACCCTGTGAATTGTTTTCCCCGGGCGGTGTATTGACTCTAAATTATTTACCCCGGGCGGTGTATTGACTCTGTGAATTATTTACCCCGGACGGTGTATTGACCCTGTGAATTATTTACCCCGGACGGTGTATTGACCCTGTGAATTATTTACCCCGGACGGTGTATTGACCCTGTGAATTATTTACCCCGGACGGTGTATTGACCTTGTGAATTATTTACCCCGGGTGGTGTATTGACCCTGTGAATTATTTACCCCGGACGGTGTATTGACCTTGTGAATTATTTACCCCGGGCGGTGTATTGACTCTGTGAATTATTTACCCCGGGTGGTGTATTGACCTTGTGAATTATTTACCCCGGGTGGTGTATTGACCTTGTGAATTATTTACCCCGGGCGGTGTATTGACCCTGTGAATTATTTACCCCGGACGGTGTATTGACCCTGTGAATTATTTACCCCGGACGGTGTATTGACCTTGTGAATTATTTACCCCGGACGGTGTATTGACCCTGTGAATTATTTACCCTGGGCGGTGTGTTGACCCTGTGAATTATTTACCCCGGGCGGTGTATTGACTCTGAATTATTTACACCGGGCGGTGTATTGACTCTGAATTATTGACCCCAGGCGGTGTATTGACCCTGTGAATTATTTACCCTGGGCGGTGTATTGACCCTGTTAATTATTTAACCCGGGCGGTGTGTTGACTCTGTGAATTATTTACCCCGGGAGGTGTATTGACTTTGAATTATTTACCCTGGGCGTTGTATTGGCCCTGTGAATTATTTATCCCGGGCGGTGTATTGACCCTGTGAATTATTTACCCCGGGCGGTGTATTGACCCTGTGAATTATTTACCCCGGACGGTGTATTGACCGTGTGAATTATTTACTCAGGGCAGTTTATTGACTCTGACTTATTTACCCCGGGCGGTTTATTGACTCTGAATTATTTACTCCGGGTGGTGTATTGACCCTGTGAATTATTTGCCCCGGGCGATTTATTGACTCTGAATTATTTACACCGGGCGGTGTATTGACCCTGTGAATTATTTACCCCGGGTGGTGTATTGACCCTGTGTATTACTTACCCCTGGTGGTGTATTGACCTTGTGAATTATTTACCCCGGGCGGTGTATTGACCCTGTGAATTATTTACCCCGGACGGTGTATTGACCCTGTGAATTATTTACCCCGGACGGTGTATTGACCTTGTGAATTATTTACTCCGAGCGGTGTATTGACCCTGTGAATTATTTACCCCGGACGGTGTATTGACCTTGTGAATTATTTACCCCGGGCGGTGTATTGACCCTGTGAATTATTTACCCCGGGTGGTGTATTGACCTTGTGAATTATTTACCCCGGACGGTGTATCGACCCTGTGAATTATTTACCCTGGGCGGTGTATTGACCCTGTGAATTATTTACCCCGGGCGGTGTATTGACTCTGAATTATTTACACCGGGCGGTGTATTGACTCTGAATTATTGACCCCAGGCGGTGTATTGACCCTGTGAATTATTTACCCTGGGCGGTGTATTGACCCTGTTAATTATTTAACCCGGGCGGTGTGTTGACTCTGTGAATTATTTACCCCGGGAGGTGTATTGACTTTGAATTATTTACCCTGGGCATTGTATTGACCCTGTGAATTATTTATCCCGGGCGGTGTATTGACCCTGTGAATTATTTACCCCGGGCGATGTATTGACCCTGTGAATTATTTACCCCGGACGGTGTATTGACCGTGTGAATTATTTACTCAGGGCAGTTTATTGACTCTGACTTATTTACCCCGGGCGGTTTATTGACTCTGAATTATTTACTCCGGGTGGTGTATTGACCCTGTGAATTATTTACTCCGGGAGGTGTATTGACCCTGTGGATTATTTACACCGGGCAGTGTATTGACTCTGAATTATTTACCGCTGGCGGTGTATTGACCCTGTGAATTATTTACCCCGGGCGGTGTATTGACCTTGTGAATTATTTACCCCGGGCGGTGTATTGACCCTGTGAATTATTTACCCCGGGCGGTGTATTGACTCTGAATTGTTTACCCCGGGCGGTGTATTGACCCTGTGAATTATTTACTCCGGGCGGTGTATTGACTCTGAATTATTTACCCCGGGCGGTGTATTGACCCTGTGAATTATTTACCCCGGGCGGTGTATTGACCCTGTGAATTATTTACCCCGAACGGTTTATTGACCCTCTGAATTATTTACCCTGGGCGGTGTATTGACCCTCCGAATTATTTACCCTGGGCGGTGTATTGACCCTGTGAATTATTTACCCCGGGTGGTATATTGACTCTGTCAATTATTTAACCTGGGCGGTGTATTGACCCTGTGAATTCTTTACTCCGGGTTTTGTGTTGACTCTGTGAATTATTTACCAACAGGCGGTGTATTGACCCTGTGAATTATTTACACCGGGCGGTGTATTGACCCTGTGAATTATTTACCCACAGGCGGTGTATTGACCCTGTGAATTATTGACCCCAGGCGGTGTATTGACCCTGTGAATTATTTACCCCGGGCGGTGTATTGACTCTGTGAATTATTGACCCCAGGCGGTGTATTGACCCTGTGAATTATTTACCCCGGGTGGTGTATTGACTCTGTGAATTATTTACCCCGGGCGGTGTATTGACCCTGTGAATTATTTACCCCGGGTGGTGTATTGGCCCTGTGAATTATTTGCCCCTGATGGTGTATTGACCCTGTGAATTATTTACCACGGGCGGTGTATTGACCCTGTGAATGATTTACCCCGGGCGGTGTTTTGACCCAGTGAATTATTGACCCCGGGCGGTGTATTGACTCTGTGAGTTGTTTTCTCCAGGCGGTGTATTGACCCTCTGAAGTATTTTACCCCGGGCGATGTATTGACTCTGTGAATTATTTACCCTGGGCGGTGTATTGACCCTGTGAATTATTTACACTGGGCGGTGTATTGACTCTGAATTATTTACACCAGGCGGTGTATTGACCCTGTGAATTATTTACCCCAGGCAGCGTATTGACCCTGTGAATTATTTACCCCGGGCGGTGTATTGACCCTGTGAATTATTTACCCCGGGAGGTGTATTGACATTGTGAATTATTTACACCGGGCGGTGTATTGACCCTGTGAACTATTTACTCCGGGCGGTGTATTGACCCTGTGAATTATTTACCCTGGGCGGTGTATTGACCCTGTGAATTATTTATCTCGGGCGGTGTGTTGACTCTGTCAATTATTTACCCCGGGTGTTGTATTGACCCTGTGGATTATTTACCCCGGGCGTTGTATTGACCCTGTGAATTATTTACCGCGGGCTGTGTATTGACTCTGAATTATTTACCCCGGGTGGTGTATTGACTCTGAATTATTTACCCCGGGTGGTGTATTGACTCTGAATTATTTACCCCGGGTGGTGTATTGATTCTGAATTATTTACCCCGGGTGTTGTATTGACTCTGAATTATTTACCCCGGGCGGTGTATTGTCTCTGAATTACTTACCCCGGGCGGTCTATTGACTCTGAATTATTTACCCCAGGCGGTGTATTGACTCTGAATTATTTACCCCAGGCGGTGTATTGACTCTGAATTATTTACCCCAGGTGGTGTATTGCTCTGAATTATTTACCCCGGGCGGTGTATTGACTCTGAATTATTTACCCCGGGCGGTGTATTGACCCTGTGAATTATTTAACCTGGGCGGTGTATTGACTCTGAATTATTTACCCCGGGAGGTGTATTGACCCTATGAATTATTTACCCCGGGCGGTGTATTGACCCTGTGAATTATTTACCCCGGGCGGTGTATTGACCTTGTGAATTATTTAGCCCGAGAGGTGTATTGACCCTGTGAATTATTTACCCCGGGAGGTGTATTGACCCTGTTAATTACTTACCCCGGGAGGTGTATTGACCTTGTGAATTATTTAGCCCGAGAGGTGTATTGACCCTGTGAATTATTTACCCCGGGAGGTGTATTTACCCTGTGAATTATTTACCCCGGGCGGTGTATTGACTCTGAATTATTTACCCCGGGCGGTGTATTGACCCTGTGAATTATTTACCCCGGGAGGTGTATTGACCCTGTTAATTATTTACCCCGGGAGGTGTATTGACCCTGTGATTTATTTACCCCGGGAGGTGTATTGACCCTGTGAATTATTTACCCCAGGTGGTGTATTGACTCTGAATTATTTACCCCGGGCGGTGTATTGACCTTGTGAATTATTTACCCTGGGAGGTGTATTGACCCTGTGAATTATTTACCCCGGGAGGTGTATTGACCCTGTGAATTATTTACCCCGGGAGGTGTATTGACCCTGTGAATTGTTTACACCGGGCGGTGTATTGACCCTGTGAATTATTTACCTTAGGTGGTGTATTGACCCTGTGAATTATTTACCCCGGGCGGTGTATTGACTCTGAATTATTTACCCCGGGCGGTGTATTGACCCTGTGAATTATTTACCCCGGGCGGTGTATTGACCCTGTGAATTATTTACCCTGGGCGGTGTATTGACCCTGTGAATTATTTACCCCGGGCGGTGTATTGACCCTGTGAATTATTTACCCCGGGTGGTGTATTGACCCTGTGAATTATTTACCCCGGGCGGTGTATTGACCCTGTGAATTATTTACCCCGGGCGGTGTATTGACCCTGGGAATTATTTTCCCCGGGCGGTGTATTGACCCTGTGAATTATTTGCCCCGGGAAGTGTATTGACCCTGTGGATTATTTACCCCGGGCGGTGTATTGACCCTGTGAATTATTTACCCCGGGCGGTGTATTGACCCTGTGAATTATTTACCCCGGGCGGTGTATTGACCCTGTGAATTATTTTCCCCGGGTGGTGTATTGACCCTGTGAATTATTTGCCCCGGGAGGTGTATTGACCCTGTGGATTATTTACACCGGGCGGTTTATTGACTCTGAATTATTTACCCCTTACTTTGTATTGACCCTGTGAATTATTTACCCCTGGCGGTGTATTGACCCTGTGAATTATTTACCCCGGGCGGTGTATTGACTCTGTGAATTCTTTACCCTGGGTGGTGTTTTGACCCTGTGAATTATTTGCCCTGGGTGGTGTATTGACGCTGTGAATTATTTACCCCGGGCGGTGTATTGACCCTGTAGATTATTTACACCGGGCGGTTTATTGACTCTGAATTATTTACCCCTTACTTTGTATTGACCCTGTGAATTATTTACCCCTGGCGGTGTATTGACCTCGTGAATTATTTACCCCGGGCGGTGTATTGACCCTGTGAATTATTTACCCCGGGCGGTGTATTGACTCTGTGAATTGTTTACCCTGGGTGGTGTATTGACGCTGTGAATTATTTACCCCGGGCGGTGTATTGACTCGAAATTATTTACCTCTTGTGGTGTATTGGCCCTGTGAATTATTTACCCCGGGTGGTGTATTAACACTGAATTATTTACCCCGGGCGGTGTATTGACCCTGTGAATTATTTACCCTGGGCGTTGTATTGACTCTGTGAATTATTTACCCTCGGCGGTGTATTGACCCTGTGAATTATTTACCCTGGGCGTTGTATTGACTCTGTGAATTATTTACCCTCGGCGGTGTATTGACCCTGTGAATTATTTACCCCGGGTGGTGTATTGACTCTGAATTGTTTACCCCGGGCGGTGTATTGACCCTGTGAATTATTTACCCCGGGCGGTGTATTTACCCTTTGAATTATTTACTCCGGGCGGTGTATTGACCCTGCGAATTATTTACCCCGGGCGGTTTATTGACCCTCTGAATTATTTACCCTGGGCGGTGTATTGACCCTCTGAATTATTTACCCTAGGCGATGTATTGACCCTCCGAATTATTTACCACGGGCGGTGTATTGACCCTGTGAACTATTTACTCCGGGCGGTGTATTGACCCTGTGAATTATTTACTCTGGGCGGTGTATTGACCCTCCGAATTATTTACTCCGGGTTTTGTGTTGTCTCTGTGAATTATTTACCAACAGGCGGTGTATTGACCCTGTGAATTATTTACATCGGGCAGTGTATTGACCCTGTGAATTATTTACCCACAGGCGGTGTATTGACCCTGTGACTTATTGACCCCAGGCGGTGTATTGACCCTGTGAATTATTTACCCCGGGCGGTGTATTGACCCTGTGAATTATTGACCCCAGGCGGTGTATTGACCCTGTGAATTATTTACACCGGGTGGTGTATTGACCCTGTGAATTATTTACCCCAGGCGGTGTATTTACCCTTTGAATTATTTACTCCGGGCGGTGTATTGACCCTGTGAATTATTTACCCCGGGCGGTTTATTGACCCTCTGAATTATTTACCCTGGGCGGTGTATTGACCCTCTGAATTATTTACCCTGGGCGGTGTATTGACCCTCCGAATTATTTACCCCGGGCGGTGTATTGACCCTGTGAACTATTTACTCCGGGCGGTGTATTGACCCTGTGAATTATTTACTCTGGGCGGTGTATTGACCCTCTGAATTATTTACTCCGGGTTTTGTGTTGTCTCTGTGAATTATTTACCAACAGGCGGTGTATTGACCCTGTGAATTATTTACACCGGGCAGTGTATTGACCCTGTGAATTATTTACCCACAGGTGGTGTATTGACCCTGTGAATTATTGACCCCAGGCGGTGTATTGACCCTGTGAATTATTTACCCCGGGCGGTGTATTGGCCCTGTGAATTATTTACCCCAGGCGGTGTATTGGCCCTGTGAATTATTTACCCCTTACGGTGTATTGACCCTGTGAATTATTTACCCCGGGCAGTGTATTGACCCTGTGTATTATTTACCCCGGGCGGTGTATTGACCCTGTGAATTATTTACCCCGGGCGGTGTATTGACCCCTGAATTATTTACTCCGGGCTGTGTATTGACTCTGAATTATTTACCCCGGGCGGTGTATTGACTCTGAATTATTTACACCGGACGGTGTATTGACTCTGAATTATTTTCCCCGGGCGGTGTATTGACCCTGTGAATTATTTACCCCGGGCGGTGTGTTGACTCTGTGAATTATTTACCCCAGGCGGTGTTTTGACCCTCTGAATTATTTACCCTGGCTGGTGTATTGACCCTGTGAATTATTTACCCCGGTTGGTGTGTTGACTCTGAATTATTTACCCCGGGCGGTGTATTGACCCTGTGAATTATTTACCCCGGGTGGTGTATTGACCCTGTGAATTGTTTTCCCCGGGCGGTGTATTGACTCTAAATTATTTACCCCGGGCGGTGTATTGACTCTGTGAATTATTTGCCCTGGGCGGTTTATTGACTCTGAATTATTTACCCCGGGCGGTGTATTGACCCTGTGAATTATTTACCCCGGACGGTGTATTGACCCTGTGAATTATTTACCCCGGACGGTGTATTGACCTTGTGAATTATTTACCCCGGGTGGTGTATTGACCCTGTGAATTATTTACCCCGGACGGTGTATTGACCTTGTGAATTATTTACCCCGGGCGGTGTATTGACTCTGTGAATTATTTACCCCGGGTGGTGTATTGACCTTGTGAATTATTTACCCCGGACGGTGTATTGACCTTGTGAATTATTTACCCCGGGCGGTGTATTGACCCTGTGTATTACTTACCCCGGGTGGTGTATTGACCTTGTGAATTATTTACCCCGGGCGGTGTATTGACCCTGTGAATTATTTACCCCGGACGGTGTATTGACCCTGTGAATTATTTACCCCGGACGGTGTATTGACCTTGTGAATTATTTACCCCGGACGGTGTATTGACCCTGTGAATTATTTACCCTGGGCGGTGTATTGACCCTGTGAATTATTTACCCCGGACGGTGTATTGACTCTGAATTATTTACACCGGGCGGTGTATTGACTCTGAATTATTGACCCCAGGCGGTGTATTGACCCTGTGAATTATTTACCCTGGGCGGTGTATTGACCCTGTTAATTATTTAACCCGGGCGGTGTGTTGACTCTGTGAATTATTTACCCCGGGAGGTGTATTGACTTTGAATTATTTACCCTGGGCGTTGTATTGGCCCTGTGAATTATTTATCCCGGGCGGTGTATTGACCCTGTGAATTAGTTACCCCGGGCGGTGTATTGACCCTGTGAATTATTTACCCCGGACGGTGTATTGACCGTGTGAATTATTTACTCAGGGCAGTTTATTGACTCTGACTTATTTACCCCGGGCGGTTTATTGACTCTGAATTATTTACTCCGGGTGGTGTATTGACCCTGTGAATTATTTGCCCCGGGCGATTTATTGACTCTGAATTATTTACACCGGGCGGTGTATTGACCCTGTGAATTATTTACCCCGGGCGGTGTATTGACCCTGTGTATTACTTACCCCTGGTGGTGTATTGACCTTGTGAATTATTTACCCCGGGCGGTGTATTGACCCTGTGAATTATTTACCCCGGACGGTGTATTGACCCTGTGAATTATTTACCCCGGACGGTGTATTGACCTTGTGAATTATTTACTCCGGGCGGTGTATTGACCCTGTGAATTATTTACCCCGGACGGTGTATTGACCTTGTGAATTATTTACCCCGGGCGGTGTATTGACCCTGTGAATTATTTACCCCGGGTGGTGTATTGACCTTGTGAATTATTTACCCCGGACGGTGTATCGACCCTGTGAATTATTTACCCTGGGCGGTGTATTGACCCTGTGAATTATTTACCCCGGGCGGTGTATTGACTCTGAATTATTTACACCGGGCGGTGTATTGACTCTGAATTATTGACCCCAGGCGGTGTATTGACCCTGTGAATTATTTACCCTGGGCGGTGTATTGACCCTGTTAATTATTTAACCCGGGCGGTGTGTTGACTCTGTGAATTATTTACCCCGGGAGGTGTATTGACTTTGAATTATTTACCCTGGGCATTGTATTGACCCTGTGAATTATTTATCCCGGGCGGTGTATTGACCCTGTGAATTATTTACCCCGGGCGGTGTATTGACCCTGTGAATTATTTACCCCGGACGGTGTATTGACCGTGTGAATTATTTACTCAGGGCAGTTTATTGACTCTGACTTATTTACCCCGGGCGGTTTATTGACTCTGAATTATTTACTCCGGGTGGTGTATTGACCCTGTGAATTATTTACTCCGGGAGGTGTATTGACCCTGTGGATTATTTACACCGGGCAGTGTATTGACTCTGAATTATTTACCGCTGGCGGTGTATTGACCCTGTGAATTATTTACCCCGGGCGGTGTATTGACCTTGTGAATTATTTACCCCGGGCGGTGTATTGACCCTGTGAATTATTTACCCCGGGCGGTGTATTGACTCTGAATTGTTTACCCCGGGCGGTGTATTGACCCTGTGAATTATTTACTCCGGGCGGTGTATTGACTCTGAATTATTTACCCCGGGCGGTGTATTGACCCTGTGAATTATTTACCCCGGGCGGTGTATTGACCCTGTGAATTATTTACTCCGGGCGGTGTATTGACCCTGTGAATTATTTACCCCGAACGGTTTATTGACCCTCTGAATTATTTACCCTGGGCGGTGTATTGACCCTCCGAATTATTTACCCTGGGCGGTGTATTGACCCTGTGAATTATTTACCCCGGGTGGTATATTGACTCTGTCAATTATTTAACCTGGGCGGTGTATTGACCCTGTGAATTCTTTACTCCGGGTTTTGTGTTGACTCTGTGAATTATTTACCAACAGGCGGTGTATTGACCCTGTGAATTATTTACACCGGGCGGTGTATTGACCCTGTGAATTATTTACCCACAGGCGGTGTATTGACCCTGTGAATTATTGACCCCAGGCGGTGTATTGACCCTGTGAATTATTTACCCCGGGCGGTGTATTGACTCTGTGAATTATTGACCCCAGGCGGTGTATTGACCCTGTGAATTATTTACCCCGGGTGGTGTATTGACTCTGTGAATTATTTACCCCGGGCGGTGTATTGACCCTGTGAATTATTTACCCCGGGTGGTGTATTGGCCCTGTGAATTATTTGCCCCTTATGGTGTATTGACCCTGTGAATTATTTACCACGGGCGGTGTATTGACCCTGTGAATGATTTACCCCGGGCGGTGTTTTGACCCAGTGAATTATTGACCCCGGGCGGTGTATTGACTCTGTGAGTTGTTTTCTCCAGGCGGTGTATTGACCCTCTGAAGTATTTTACCCCGGGCGATGTATTGACTCTGTGAATTATTTACCCTGGGCGGTGTATTGACCCTGTGAATTATTTACACTGGGCGGTGTATTGACTCTGAATTATTTACACCAGGCGGTGTATTGACCCTGTGAATTATTTACCCCAGGCAGCGTATTGACCCTGTGAATTATTTACCCCGGGCGGTGTATTGACCCTGTGAATTATTTACCCCGGGAGGTGTATTGACATTGTGAATTATTTACACCGGGCGGTGTATTGACCCTGTGAACTATTTACTCCGGGCGGTGTATTGACCCTGTGAATTATTTACCCTGGGCGGTGTATTGACCCTGTGAATTATTTATCTCGGGCGGTGTGTTGACTCTGTCAATTATTTACCCCGGGTGTTGTATTGTCCCTGTGGATTATTTACCCCGGGCGTTGTATTGACCCTGTGAATTATTTACCGCGGGCTGTGTATTGACTCTGAATTATTTACCCCGGGTGGTGTATTGACTCTGAATTATTTACCCCGGGTGGTGTATTGACTCTGAATTATTTACCCCGGGTGGTGTATTGATTCTGAATTATTTACCCCGGGTGTTGTATTGACTCTGAATTATTTACCCCGGGCGGTGTATTGTCTCTGAATTACTTACCCCGGGCGGTCTATTGACTCTGAATTATTTACCCCAGGCGGTGTATTGACTCTGAATTATTTACCCCAGGCGGTGTATTGACTATGAATTATTTACCCCAGGTGGTGTATTGCTCTGAATTATTTACCCCGGGCGGTGTATTGACTCTGAATTATTTACCCCGGGCGGTGTATTGACCCTGTGAATTATTTAACCTGGGCGGTGTATTGACTCTGAATTATTTACCCCGGGAGGTGTATTGACCCTATGAATTATTTACCCCGGGCGGTGTATTGACCCTGTGAATTATTTACCCCGGGCGGTGTATTGACCTTGTGAATTATTTAGCCCGAGAGGTGTATTGACCCTGTGAATTATTTACCCCGGGAGGTGTATTGACCCTGTTAATTACTTACCCCGGGAGGTGTATTGACCTTGTGAATTATTTAGCCCGAGAGGTGTATTGACCCTGTGAATTATTTACCCCGGGAGGTGTATTTACCCTGTGAATTATTTACCCCGGGCGGTGTATTGACTCTGAATTATTTACCCCGGGCGGTGTATTGACCCTGTGAATTATTTACCCCGGGAGGTGTATTGACCCTGTTAATTATTTACCCCGGGAGGTGTATTGACCCTGTGATTTATTTACCCCGGGAGGTGTATTGACCCTGTGAATTATTTACCCCAGGTGGTGTATTGACTCTGAATTATTTACCCCGGGCGGTGTATTGACCTTGTGAATTATTTACCCTGGGAGGTGTATTGACCCTGTGAATTATTTACCCCGGGAGGTGTATTGACCCTGTGAATTATTTACCCCGGGAGGTGTATTGACCCTGTGAATTGTTTACACCGGGCGGTGTATTGACCCTGTGAATTATTTACACCGGGAGGTGTATTGACATTGTGAATTATTTACCCCGGGAGTTGTATTGACATTGTGAATTATTTAACCCGGGTGGTGTATTGACCCTGTGAATTATTTACCCCGGGTTGTGTATTGACTCTGTGAATTATTTACACCGGGCGGTGTATTGACCCTGTGAATTATTTACCCCGGGTGGTGTGTTGACTCTTTCAATTATTTACCCCGGACTGGGTATTGACCCTGTGAATTATTTACCCCTGGTGGTACATTGACTCTGTCAATTATTTACCTTAGGTGGTGTATTGACCCTGTGAATTATTTACCCCGGGAGGCGTATTGACTCTGAATTATTTACCCCGGGCGGCGTATTGACTCTGAATTATTTACCCTGGGCGGTGTATTGACCCTGTGAATTATTTATCTCGGGCGGTGTGTTGACTCTGTCAATTATTTACCCCGGGTGTTGTATTGACCCTGTGGATTATTTACCCCGGGCGGTGTATTGACCCTGTGAATTATTTACCGCGGGCGGTGTATTGACTCTGAATTATTTACCCCTTGTGGTGTATTGGCCCTGTGAATTATTTACCCCGGGTGGTGTATTGACCCTGTTAATTATTTACCCCGGGTGGTGTATTGACCCTGTTAATTATTTACCCCGGGCGGTGTATTGACCCTATGAATTATTTACCCCGGGCGGTGTATTGACCCTGTGAATTATTTACCCCTGGCGGTGTATTGACTCTGAATTATTTACCCTGGGTGGTGTATTGACTCTGAATTATTTACCCCTGGCGGTGTATTGACCCTCTGAATTATTTACCCCGGGCTGTGTATTAACTCTGAATTATTTACCCCGGGTGGTCTATTGACTCTGAATTATTTACCCCGGGTGGTGTATTGACTCTGAATTATTTACCCCGGGTGTTGTATTGACTCTGAATTATTTACCCCGGGCTGCGTATTGTCTCTGAATTACTTACCCCAGGCGGTCTATTGACTCTGAATTATTTACCCCAGGCGGTGTATTGACTCTGAATTATTTACCCCAGGCGGTGTATTGACTCTGAATTATATACCCCAGGCGGTGTATTGACTCTGAATTATTTACCCCGGGCGGTGTATTGACTCTGAATTATTTACCCCGGGAGGTGTATTGACCCTGTGAATTATTTACCCCGGGCGGTGTATTGACTCTGTGAATTATTTACCCCGGGCGGTGTTTTGACCCTGTGAATTATTGACCCCGGGCGGTGTATTGACTCTGTGAGTTGTTTTCACCAGGTGGTGTATTGACCCTCTGAAGTATTTACCCCGGGCGGTGTATTGACTCCGTGAATTATTTACCCCGGGCGGTGTATTGACCCTGTGAATTATTTACCCCGGGTGGTGTATTGACTCTGAATTATTTACCCCGGACGGTGTATTGACCCTGTGAATTATTTACCCCGGGTGGTGTATTGACTCTGAATTATTTACCCCGGGAGGTGTATTGACATTGTGAATTATTTACCCCGGGAGGTGTATTGACATTGTGAATTATTTACCCCGGGAGGTGTATTGACATTGTGAATTATTTCCCCCGGGAGGTGTATTGACATTGTGAATTATTTACCCTGGGAGGTGTATTGACATTGTGAATTATTTACCCCGGGCGGTGTTTTGACCCTGTGAATTATTGACCCCGGGCGGTGTATTGACTCTGTGAGTTGTTTTCACCAGGTGGTGTAATGACCCTCTGAAGTATTTACCCCGGGCGGTGTATTGATTCCGTGAATTATTTACCCCGGGCGGTGTATTGACTCTGTGAATTATTTACCCCGGGCGGTGTATTGACTCTGAATTATTTACACCGGGCGGTGTATTGGCCCTGTGAATTATTCACCCCGGGAGGTGTATTGACCCTGTGAATTATTTACCCCGGGCGGTGTATTGACCCTGTGAATTATTTACCCCGGGAGGTGTATTCACCCTGTGAATTATTTACACCGGGTGGTGTATTGACCCTGTGAATTATTCACCCCGGGCGGTGTATTGACCCAGTGAATTATTCACCCCGGGAGGTGTATTGACTCTGTGAATTATTTACCCCGGGCGGTGTATTGACTCTGTGAATTATTTACCCCGGGAGGTGTATTGACTCTGTGAATTATTTACCCCGGGCGGTGTATTGACCCTGTGAATTATTTACACCGGGTGGTGTATTGACTCTGTGAATTATTTACCCCGGGCGGTGTATTGACTCTGTGAATTATTTACTCTGGGCGGTGTATTGACCCTGTGAATTATTTACCCCGGGCGGTGTATTGACTCTGTGAATTATTTACCCCGGGCGGTGTATTGACTCTGTGAATTATTTACCCCGGGCGGTGTATTGACTCTGTGAATTATTTACCCCGGGCGGTGTATTGACTCTGTGAATTATTTACCTCGGGCGGTGTATTGACTCTGTGAATTATTTACCCCGGGCGGTGTATTGACCGTGTGAATTATTTACCCCGGGTGGTGTATTGACTCTGAATTATTTACCCCGGGCGGTGTATTGACTCTGAATTATTTACACCGGGCGGTGTATTGACCCTGTGAATTATTCACCCCGGGAGGTGTATTGACTCTGTGAATTATTTACCCCGGGCGGTGTATTGACCCTGTGAATTATTGACCCCTGGCGGTGTATTGACCCTGTGAATTATTTACCCCGGGCGCTGTATTGACCCTGTGAATTATTTACCCCGGGCGGCGTATTGACCGTGTGAATTATTTACCTTGGGCGGCGTATTGACCGTGTGAATTATTTACCCCGGGCGGCGTATTGACCGTGTGAATTATTTACCCCGGGCGGCGTATTGACCGTGTGAATTATTTACCCCGGGCGGCGTATTGACCGTGTGAATTATTTACCCCGGGAGGTGTATTGACCCTGTGAATTATTTACCCCGGGTGGCGTATTGACATTGTGAATTATTTACCCCGGGCGGTGTATTGACCGTGTGAATTATTTACCCCGGGCGGCGTATTGACATTGTGAATTATTTACCCCGGGCGGCGTATTGACATTGTGAATTATTTACCCCGGGCGGTGTATTGACCCTGTGAATTATTTACCCCGGATGGTGTATTGACCGTGTGAATTATTTACTCAGGGCAGTTTATTGACTCTGACTTATTTACCCCGGGCGGTTTATTGACTCTGAATTATTTACTCCGGGTGGTGTATTGACCCTGTGAATTATTTACCCCGGGAGGTGTATTGACCCTGTGGATTATTTACACCGGGCAGTGTATTGACTCTGAATTATTTACCCCTGGCGGTGTATTGACCCTGTGAATTATTTACCCCGGGCGGTGTATTGACCCTGTGAATTATTTACCCCTTAAGGTGTATTGACCCTGTGAATTATTTACCCCGGGCGGTGTATTGACTCTGAATTGTTTACCCCGGGCGGTGTATTGACCCTGTGAATTATTTACCCCGGGCGGTGTATTGACTCTGAATTATTTACCCCGGGCGGTGCATTGACCCTGTGAATTATTTACCCCGGGCGGTGTATTGACCCTGTGAATTATTTACTCCGGGCGGTGTATTGACCCTGTGAATTATTTACCCCGAACGGTTTATTGACCCTCTGAATTATTTACCCTGGGCGGTGTATTGACCCTCCGAATTATTTACCCTGGGCGGTGTATTGACCCTGTGAATTATTTACCCCGGGTGGTATATTGACTCTGTCAATTATTTAACCTGGGCGGTGTATTGACCCTGTGAATTCTTTACTCCGGGTTTTGTGTTGACTCTGTGAATTATTTACCAACAGGCGGTGTATTGACCCTGTGAATTATTTACACCGGGCGGTGTATTGACCCTGTGAATTATTTACCCACAGGCGGTGTATTGACCCTGTGAATTATTGACCCCAGGCGGTGTATTGACCCTGTGAATTATTTACCCCGGGCGGTGTATTGACTCTGTGAATTATTGAGCCCAGGCGGTGTATTGACCCTGTGAATTATTTACCCCAGGTGGTGTATTGACTCTGAATTATTTACCCCGGGCGGTGTATTGACCTTGTGAATTATTTACCCTGGGAGGTGTATTGACCCTGTGA
Organism: Isurus oxyrinchus; assembly: GCA_026770705.1. Lineage (NCBI taxonomy): Eukaryota > Metazoa > Chordata > Chondrichthyes > Lamniformes > Lamnidae > Isurus > Isurus oxyrinchus. The sequence continues at coordinate 28,032 of JANJGN010000200.1, forward strand.
ATTATTTACCCCGGGAGGTGTATTGACCCTGTGAATTATTTACCCCGGGAGGTGTATTGACCCTGTGAATTGTTTACACCGGGCGGTGTATTGACCCTGTGAATTATTTACACCGGGAGGTGTATTGACATTGTGAATTATTTACCCCGGGAGTTGTATTGACATTGTGAATTATTTAACCCGGGTGGTGTATTGACCCTGTGAATTATTTACCCCGGGTTGTGTATTGACTCTGTGAATTATTTACACCGGGCGGTGTATTGACCCTGTGAATTATTTACCCCGGGTGGTGTGTTGACTCTTTCAATTATTTACCCCGGACTGGGTATTGACCCTGTGAATTATTTACCCCTGGTGGTACATTGACTCTGTCAATTATTTACCTTAGGTGGTGTATTGACCCTGTGAATTATTTACCCCGGGAGGCGTATTGACTCTGAATTATTTACCCCGGGCGGCGTATTGACTCTGAATTATTTACCCTGGGCGGTGTATTGACCCTGTGAATTATTTATCTCGGGCGGTGTGTTGACTCTGTCAATTATTTACCCCGGGTGTTGTATTGACCCTGTGGATTATTTACCCCGGGCGGTGTATTGACCCTGTGAATTATTTACCGCGGGCGGTGTATTGACTCTGAATTATTTACCCCTTGTGGTGTATTGGCCCTGTGAATTATTTACCCCGGGTGGTGTATTGACCCTGTTAATTATTTACCCCGGGTGGTGTATTGACCCTGTTAATTATTTACCCCGGGCGGTGTATTGACCCTATGAATTATTTACCCCGGGCGGTGTATTGACCCTGTGAATTATTTACCCCTGGCGGTGTATTGACTCTGAATTATTTACCCTGGGTGGTGTATTGACTCTGAATTATTTACCCCTGGCGGTGTATTGACCCTCTGAATTATTTACCCCGGGCTGTGTATTAACTCTGAATTATTTACCCCGGGTGGTGTATTGACTCTGAATTATTTACCCCGGGTGGTGTATTGACTCTGAATTATTTACCCCGGGTGTTGTATTGACTCTGAATTATTTACCCCGGGCTGCGTATTGTCTCTGAATTACTTACCCCAGGCGGTCTATTGACTCTGAATTATTTACCCCAGGCGGTGTATTGACTCTGAATTATTTACCCCAGGCGGTGTATTGACTCTGAATTATATACCCCAGGCGGTGTATTGACTCTGAATTATTTACCCCGGGCGGTGTATTGACTCTGAATTATTTACCCCGGGAGGTGTATTGACCCTGTGAATTATTTACCCCGGGCGGTGTATTGACTCTGTGAATTATTTACCCCGGGCGGTGTTTTGACCCTGTGAATTATTGACCCCGGGCGGTGTATTGACTCTGTGAGTTGTTTTCACCAGGTCGTGTATTGACCCTCTGAAGTATTTACCCCGGGCGGTGTATTGACTCCGTGAATTATTTACCCCGGGCGGTGTATTGACCCTGTGAATTATTTACCCCGGGTGGTGTATTGACTCTGAATTATTTACCCCGGACGGTGTATTGACCCTGTGAATTATTTACCCCGGGTGGTGTATTGACTCTGAATTATTTACCCCGGGTGGTGTATTGACATTGTGAATTATTTACCCCGGGAGGTGTATTGACATTGTGAATTATTTACCCCGGGAGGTGTATTGACATTGTGAATTATTTCCCCCGGGAGGTGTATTGACATTGTGAATTATTTACCCTGGGAGGTGTATTGACATTGTGAATTATTTACCCCGGGCGGTGTTTTGACCCTGTGAATTATTGACCCCGGGCGGTGTATTGACTCTGTGAGTTGTTTTCACCAGGTGGTGTAATGACCCTCTGAAGTATTTACCCCGGGCGGTGTATTGATTCCGTGAATTATTTACCCCGGGCGGTGTATTGACTCTGTGAATTATTTACCCCGGGCGGTGTATTGACTCTGAATTATTTACACCGGGCGGTGTATTGGCCCTGTGAATTATTCACCCCGGGAGGTGTATTGACCCTGTGAATTATTTACCCCGGGCGGTGTATTGACCCTGTGAATTATTTACCCCGGGAGGTGTATTCACCCTGTGAATTATTTACACCGGGTGGTGTATTGACCCTGTGAATTATTCACCCCGGGCGGTGTATTGACCCAGTGAATTATTCACCCCGGGAGGTGTATTGACTCTGTGAATTATTTACCCCGGGCGGTGTATTGACTCTGTGAATTATTTACCCCGGGAGGTGTATTGACTCTGTGAATTATTTACCCCGGGCGGTGTATTGACCCTGTGAATTATTTACACCGGGTGGTGTATTGACTCTGTGAATTATTTACCCCGGGCGGTGTATTGACTCTGTGAATTATTTACTCTGGGCGGTGTATTGACCCTGTGAATTATTTACCCCGGGCGGTGTATTGACTCTGTGAATTATTTACCCCGGGCGGTGTATTGACTCTGTGAATTATTTACCCCGGGCGGTGTATTGACTCTGTGAATTATTTACCCCGGGCGGTGTATTGTCTCTGAATTACTTACCCCGGGCGGTCTATTGACTCTGAATTATTTACCCCAGGCGGTGTATTGACTCTGAATTATTTACCCCAGGTGGTGTATTGACTCTGAATTATTTACCCCAGACGGTGTATTGCTCTGAATTATTTACCCCGGGCGGTGTATTGACTCTGAATTATTTACCCCGGGCGGTGTATTGACCCTGTGAATTATTTAACCCGGGCGGTGTATTGACTCTGAATTATTTACCCCGGGAGGTGTATTGACCCTATGAATTATTTACCCCGGGCGGTGTATTGGCCCTGTGAATTATTTACCCCGGGCGGTGTATTGACCTTGTGAATTATTTAGCCCGAGAGGTGTATTGACCCTGTGAATTATTTACCCCGGGAGGTGTATTGACCCTGTGAATTATTTACCCCGGGAGGTGTATTCACCCTGTTAATTACTTACCCCGGGAGGTGTATTGACCTTGTGAATTATTTAGCCCGAGAGGTGTATTGACCCTGTGAATTATTTACCCCGGGAGGTGTATTGACCCTGTGAATTATTTACCCCGGGCGGTGTATTGACTCTGAATTATTTACCCCGGGTGGTGTATTGACCCTGTGAATTATTTACCCCGGGAGGTGTATTGACCCTGTTAATTATTTACCCCGGGAGGTGTATTGACCCTGTGATTTATTTACCCCGGGCGGTGTATTGACCCTGTGAATTATTTACCCCAGGTGGTGTATTGACTCTGAATTATTTACCCCGGGCGGTGTATTGACCCTGTGAATTATTTACCCTGGGCGGTGTATTGACTCTGAATTATTTACCCCGGGCGGTGTATTGACCCTGTGAATTATTTACCCCGGGAGGTGTATTGACCCTGTTAATTATTTACCCCGGGAGGTGTATTGACCCTGTGATTTATTTACCCCGGGCGGTGTATTGACCCTGTGAATTATTTACCCCAGGTGGTGTATTGACTCTGAATTATTTACCCCGGGCGGTGTATTGACCCTGTGAATTATTTACCCCGGTAGGTGTATTGACCCTGTGAATTATTTACCCCGGGAGGTGTATTGACCCTGTGAATTATTTACCCCGGGAGGTGTATTGACCCTGTGAATTATTTACACCGGGCGGTGTATTGACCCTGTGAATTATTTACACCGGGAGGTGTATTGACATTGTGAATTATTTACCCCGGGAGGTGTATTGACATTGTGAATTATTTAACCCGGGTGGTGTATTGACCCTGTGAATTATTTACCCCGGGTGGTGTATTGACTCTGTGAATTATTTACACCGGGCGGTGTATTGACCCTGTGAATTATTTACCCCGGGTGGTGTGTTGACTCTGTGAATTATTTACCCCGGACTGGGTATTGACCCTGTGAATTATTTACCCCTGGTGGTACATTGACTCTGTCAATTATTTACCTTAGGTGGTGTATTGACCCTGTGAATTATTTACCCCGGGAGGCGTATTGACTCTGAATTATTTACCCCGGGCGGCGTATTGACTCTGAATTATTTACCCTGGGCAGTGTATTGACCCTGTGAATTATTTATCTCGGGCGGTGTGTTGACTCTGTCAATTATTTACCCCGGGTGTTGTATTGACCCTGTGGATTATTTACCCCGGGCGGTGTATTGACCCTGTGAATTATTTACCGCGGGCGGTGTATTGACTCTGAATTATTTACCCCTTGTGGTGTATTGGCCCTGTGAATTATTTACCCCGGGTGGTGTATTGACCCTGTTAATTATTTACCCCGGGTGGTGTATTGACGCTGTTAATTATTTACCCCGGGCGGTGTATTGACCCTGTGAATTATTTACCCCGGGCGGTGTATTGACCCTGTGAATTATTTACCCCTGGCGGTGTATTGACTCTGAATTATTTACCCCGGGTGGTGTATTGACTCTGAATTATTTACCCCAGGCGGTGTATTGACTCTGAATTATATACCCCAGGCGGTGTATTGACTCTGAATTATTTACCCCGGGCGGTGTATTGACTCTGAATTATTTACCCCGGGCGGTGTATTGACCCTGTGAATTATTTACCCCGGGCGGTGTATTGACTCTGTGAATTATTTACCCCGGGAGGTGTATTGACCTTATGAATTATTTACCCCGGGCGGTGTATTGACCCTGTGAATTATTTACCCCGGGCGGTGTATTGACCTTGTGAATTATTTAGCCTGGGAGGTGTATTGACCCTGTGAATTATTTACCCCGGTAGGTGTATTGACTCTGTGAATTATTTACCCCGGGAGGTGTATTGACCCTGTGAATTATTTACCCCGGGCGGTGTATTGACTCTGAATTATTTACCCCGTGTGGTGTATTGACCCTGTGAATTATTTACCCGGGGAGGTGTATTGACCCTGTGAATTATTTACCCCGGGAGGTGTATTGACCCTGTGATTTATTTGCCCCGGGAGGTGTGTTGATCCTGTGAATTATTTACCCCAGGTGGTGTATTGACGCTGAATTATTTACCCCGGGTGGTGTATTGACCTTGTGAATTATTTACCCCGGGAGGTGTTTTGACCCTGTGAATTACTTACCCCGGGAGGTGTATTGACCCTGAGATTTATTTACCCCGGGAGGTGTATTGACCCTGTGAATTATTTACACCGGGCGGTGTATTGACCCTGTGAGTTATTTACCCCGGGAGGTGTATTGACCCTGTGAATTATTTACACCGGGCGGTGTATTGACCCTGTGAATTATTTACCCCGGGAGGTGTATTGACATTGTGAATTATTTACCCCGGGCGGTGTATTGACCCTGTGAATTATTTACCCCGGGTGGTGTATTGACTCTGAATTATTTACCCCGGGCGGTGTATTGACTCTGAATTATTTACCCCGGGTGGTGTATTGACTCTGAATTATTTACCCCAGGCGGTGTATTGACCCTGTGAATTATTCACCCCGGGAGGTGTATTGACTCTGTGAATTATTTACCCCGGGCGGTGTATTGACCCTGTGAATTATTGACCCCGGGCGGTGTATTGACCCTGTGAATTATTTACCCCGGGCGCTGTATTGACCCTGTGAATTATTTACCCCGGGCGGCGTATTGACCGTGTGAATTATTTACCTTGGGCGGCGTATTGACCGTGTGAATTATTTACCCCGGGCGGCGTATTGACCGTGTGAATTATTTACCCCGGGCGGCGTATTGACCGTGTGAATTATTTACCCCGGGCGGCGTATTGACCGTGTGAATTATTTACCCCGGGAGGTGTATTGACCCTGTGAATTATTTACCCCGGGTGGCGTATTGACATTGTGAATTATTTACCCCGGGCGGTGTATTGACCGTGTGAATTATTTACCCCGGGCGGCGTATTGACATTGTGAATTATTTACCCCGGGCGGCGTATTGACATTGTGAATTATTTACCCCGGGCGGCGTATTGACATTGTGAATTATTTACCCCGGGCGGTGTATTGACCCTGTGAATTATTTACCCCGGATGGTGTATTGACCGTGTGAATTATTTACTCAGGGCAGTTTATTGACTCTGACTTATTTACCCCGGGCGGTTTATTGACTCTGAATTATTTACTCCGGGTGGTGTATTGACCCTGTGAATTATTTAACCCGGGAGGTGTTTTGACCCTGTGGATTATTTACACCGGGCAGTGTATTGACTCTGAATTATTTACCCCTGGCGGTGTATTGACCCTGTGAATTATTTACCCCGGGCGGTGTATTGACCCTGTGAATTATTTACCCCTTAAGGTGTATTGACCCTGTGAATTATTTACCCCGGGCGGTGTATTGACTCTGAATTGTTTACCCCGGGCGGTGTATTGACCCTGTGAATTATTTACCCCGGGCGGTGTATTGACTCTGAATTATTTACCCCGGGCGGTGTATTGACCCTGTGAATTATTTACCCCGGGCGGTGTATTGACCCTGTGAATTATTTACTCCGGGCGGTGTATTGACCCTGTGAATTATTTACCCCGAACGGTTTATTGACCCTCTGAATTATTTACCCTGGGCGGTGTATTGACCCTCCGAATTATTTACCCTGGGCGGTGTATTGACCCTGTGAATTATTTACCCCGGGTGGTATATTGACTCTGTCAATTATTTAACCTGGGCGGTGTATTGACCCTGTGAATTCTTTACTCCGGGTTTTGTGTTGACTCTGTGAATTATTTACCAACAGGCGGTGTATTGACCCTGTGAATTATTTACACCGGGCGGTGTATTGACCCTGTGAATTATTTACCCACAGGCGGTGTATTGACCCTGTGAATTATTGACCCCAGGCGGTGTATTGACCCTGTGAATTATTTACCCCGGGCGGTGTATTGACTCTGTGAATTATTGACCCCAGGCGGTGTATTGACCCTGTGAATTATTTACCCCGGGTGGTGTATTGACTCTGTGAATTATTTACCCCGGGCGGTGTATTGACCCTGTGAATTATTTACCCCGGGTGGTGTATTGGCCCTGTGAATTATTTGCCCCTTATGGTGTATTGACCCTGTGAATTATTTACCACGGGCGGTGTATTGACCCTGTGAATGATTTACCCCGGGCGGTGTTTTGACCCAGTGAATTATTGACCCCGGGCGGTGTATTGACTCTGTGAGTTGTTTTCTCCAGGCGGTGTATTGACCCTCTGAAGTATTTTACCCCGGGCGATGTATTGACTCTGTGAATTATTTACCCTGGGCGGTGTATTGACCCTGTGAATTATTTACACTGGGCGGTGTATTGACTCTGAATTATTTACACCAGGCGGTGTATTGACCCTGTGAATTATTTACCCCAGGCAGCGTATTGACCCTGTGAATTATTTACCCCGGGCGGTGTATTGACCCTGTGAATTATTTACCCCGGGAGGTGTATTGACATTGTGAATTATTTACACCGGGCGGTGTATTGACCCTGTGAACTATTTACTCCGGGCGGTGTATTGACCCTGTGAATTATTTACCCTGGGCGGTGTATTGACCCTGTGAATTATTTATCTCGGGCGGTGTGTTGACTCTGTCAATTATTTACCCCGGGTGTTGTATTGACCCTGTGGATTATTTACCCCGGGCGGTGTATTGACCCTGTGAATTATTTACCGCGGGCTGTGTATTGACTCTGAATTATTTACCCCGGGTGGTGTATTGACTCTGAATTATTTACCCCGGGTGGTGTATTGACTCTGAATTATTTACCCCGGGTGGTGTATTGACTCTGAATTATTTACCCCGGGTGTTGTATTGACTCTGAATTATTTACCCCGGGCGGTGTATTGTCTCTGAATTACTTACCTCGGGCGGTCTATTGACTCTGTATTATTTACCCCAGGCGGTGTATTGACTCTGAATTATTTACCCCAGGCGGTGTATTGACTCTGAATTATTTACCCCAGGCGGTGTATTGCTCTGAATTATTTACCCCGGGAGGTGTATTGACATTGTGAATTATTTATCCCGGGTGGTGTATTGACCCTGTGAATTATTTACCCCGGGTGGTGTATTGACTCTGTGAATTATTTACACCGGGCGGTGTATTGACCCTGTGAATTATTTACCCCGGGTGGTGTGTTGACTCTGTCAATTATTTACCCCGGACTGGGTATTGACCCTGTGAATTATTTACCCCTGGTGGTACATTGACTCTGTCAATTATTTACCTTAGGTGGTGTATTGACCCTGTGAATTATTTACCCCGGGAGGCGTATTGACTCTGAATTATTTACCCCGGGCGGCGTATTGACTCTGAATTATTTACCCTGGGCGGTGTATTGACCCTGTGAATTATTTATCTCGGGCGGTGTGTTGACTCTGTCAATTATTTACCCCGGGTGTTGTATTGACCCTGTGGATTATTTACCCCGGGCGGTGTATTGACCCTGTGAATTATTTACCGCGGGCGGTGTATTGACTCTGAATTATTTACCCCTTGTGGTGTATTGGCCCTGTGAATTATTTACCCCGGGTGGTGTATTGACCCTGTTAATTATTTACCCCGGGTGGTGTATTGACGCTGTTAATTATTTACCCCGGGCGGTGTATTGACCCTGTGAATTATTTACCCCGGGCGGTGTATTGACCCTGTGAATTATTTACCCCTGGCGGTGTATTGACTCTGAATTATTTACCCCGGGTGGTGTATTGACTCTGAATTATTTACCCCAGGCGGTGTATTGACTCTGAATTATATACCCCAGGCGGTGTATTGACTCTGAATTATTTACCCCGGGCGGTGTATTGACTCTGAATTATTTACCCCGGGCGGTGTATTGACCCTGTGAATTATTTACCCCGGGCGCTGTATTGACTCTGTGAATTATTTACCCCGGGTTTTGTGTTGACTCTGTGAATTATTTACCAACAGGCGGTGTATTGACCCTGTGAATTATTTACACCGGGCGGTGTATTGACCCTGTGAATTATTTACCCACAGGCGGTGTATTGACCCTGTGAATTATTGACCCCAGGCGGTGTATTGACCCTGTGAATTATTTACCCCGGGCGGTGTATTGACTCTGTGAATTATTGACCCCAGGCGGTGTATTGACCCTGTGAATTATTTACCCCGGGTGGTGTATTGACTCTGTGAATTATTTACCCCGGGCGGTGTATTGACCCTGTGAATTATTTACCCCGGGTGGTGTATTGGCCCTGTGAATTATTTGCCCCTTATGGTGTATTGACCCTGTGAATTATTTACCACGGGCGGTGTATTGACCCTGTGAATGATTTACCCCGGGCGGTGTTTTGACCCAGTGAATTATTGACCCCGGGCGGTGTATTGACTCTGTGAGTTGTTTTCTCCAGGCGGTGTATTGACCCTCTGAAGTATTTTACCCCGGGCGATGTATTGACTCTGTGAATTATTTACCCTGGGCGGTGTATTGACCCTGTGAATTATTTACACTGGGCGGTGTATTGACTCTGAATTATTTACACCAGGCGGTGTATTGACCCTGTGAATTATTTACCCCAGGCAGCGTATTGACCCTGTGAATTATTTACCCCGGGCGGTGTATTGACCCTGTGAATTATTTACCCCGGGAGGTGTATTGACATTGTGAATTATTTACACCGGGCGGTGTATTGACCCTGTGAACTATTTACTCCGGGCGGTGTATTGACCCTGTGAATTATTTACCCTGGGCGGTGTATTGACCCTGTGAATTATTTATCTCGGGCGGTGTGTTGACTCTGTCAATTATTTACCCCGGGTGTTGTATTGACCCTGTGGATTATTTACCCCGGGCGGTGTATTGACCCTGTGAATTATTTACCGCGGGCTGTGTATTGACTCTGAATTATTTACCCCGGGTGGTGTATTGACTCTGAATTACTTACCTCGGGCGGTCTATTGACTCTGTATTATTTACCCCAGGCGGTGTATTGACTCTGAATTATTTACCCCAGGCGGTGTATTGACTCTGAATTATTTACCCCAGGCGGTGTATTGCTCTGAATTATTTACCCCGGGCGGTGTATTGACTCTGAATTATTTACCCCGGGCGGTGAATTGACCCTGTGAATTATTTAACCCGGGCGGTGTATTGACTCTGAATTATTTACCCCGGGAGGTGTATTGACTCTGAATTATTTACCCCGGGCGGTGTATTGACCCTGTGAATTATTTACCCCGGGAGGTGTATTGACCCTGTGAATTATTTACCCCGGGAGGTGTATTGACCCTGTGAATTATTTACCCCGGGAGGTGTATTGACCCTGTGAATTATTTACACCGGGCGGTGTATTGACCCTGTGAATTATTTACACCGGGAGGTGTATTGACATTGTGAATTATTTACCCCGGGAGGTGTATTGACATTGTGAATTATTTATCCCGGGTGGTGTATTGACCCTGTGAATTATTTACCCCGGGTGGTGTATTGACTCTGTGAATTATTTACACCGGGCGGTGTATTGACCCTGTGAATTATTTACCCCGGGTGGTGTGTTGACTCTGTCAATTATTTACCCCGGACTGGGTATTGACCCTGTGAATTATTTACCCCTGGTGGTACATTGACTCTGTCAATTATTTACCTTAGGTGGTGTATTGACCCTGTGAATTATTTACCCCGGGAGGCGTATTGACTCTGAATTATTTACCCCGGGCGGCGTATTGACTCTGAATTATTTACCCTGGGCGGTGTATTGACCCTGTGAATTATTTATCTCGGGCGGTGTGTTGACTCTGTCAATTATTTACCCCGGGTGTTGTATTGACCCTGTGGATTATTTACCCCGGGCGGTGTATTGACCCTGTGAATTATTTACCGCGGGCGGTGTATTGACTCTGAATTATTTACCCCTTGTGGTGTATTGGCCCTGTGAATTATTTACCCCGGGTGGTGTATTGACCCTGTTAATTATTTACCCCGGGTGGTGTATTGACGCTGTTAATTATTTACCCCGGGCGGTGTATTGACCCTGTGAATTATTTACCCCGGGCGGTGTATTGACCCTGTGAATTATTTACCCCTGGCGGTGTATTGACTCTGAATTATTTACCCCGGGTGGTGTATTGACTCTGAATTATTTACCCCAGGCGGTGTATTGACTCTGAATTATATACCCCAGGCGGTGTATTGACTCTGAATTATTTACCCCGGGCGGTGTATTGACTCTGAATTATTTACCCCGGGCGGTGTATTGACCCTGTGAATTATTTACCCCGGGCGCTGTATTGACTCTGTGAATTATTTACCCCGGGTTTTGTGTTGACTCTGTGAATTATTTACCAACAGGCGTTGTATTGACCCTGTGAATTATTTACACCGGGCGGTGTATTGACCCTGTGAATTATTTACCCACAGGCGGTGTATTGACCCTGTGAATTATTGACCCCAGGCGGTGTATTGACCCTGTGAATTATTTACCCCGGGCGGTGTATTGACTCTGTGAATTATTGACCCCAGGCGGTGTATTGACCCTGTGAATTATTTACCCCGGGTGGTGTATTGACTCTGTGAATTATTTACCCCGGGCGGTGTATTGACCCTGTGAATTATTTACCACGGGCGGTGTATTGACCCTGTGAATGATTTACCCCGGGCGGTGTTTTGACCCAGTGAATTATTGACCCCGGGCGGTGTATTGACTCTGTGAGTTGTTTTCTCCAGGCGGTGTATTGACCCTCTGAAGTATTTTACCCCGGGCGATGTATTGACTCTGTGAATTATTTACCCTGGGCGGTGTATTGACCCTGTGAATTATTTACACTGGGCGGTGTATTGACTCTGAATTATTTACACCAGGCGGTGTATTGACCCTGTGAATTATTTACCCCAGGCAGCGTATTGACCCTGTGAATTATTTACCCCGGGCGGTGTATTGACCCTGTGAATTATTTACCCCGGGAGGTGTATTGACATTGTGAATTATTTACACCGGGCGGTGTATTGACCCTGTGAACTATTTACTCCGGGCGGTGTATTGACCCTGTGAATTATTTACCCTGGGCGGTGTATTGACCCTGTGAATTATTTATCTCGGGCGGTGTGTTGACTCTGTCAATTATTTACCCCGGGTGTTGTATTGACCCTGTGGATTATTTACCCCGGGCGGTGTATTGACCCTGTGAATTATTTACCGCGGGCTGTGTATTGACTCTGAATTATTTACCCCGGGTGGTGTATTGACTCTGAATTATTTACCCCGGGTGGTGTATTGACTCTGAATTATTTACCCCGGGTGGTGTATTGACTCTGAATTATTTACCCCGGGTGTTGTATTGACTCTGAATTATTTACCCCGGGCGGTGTATTGTCTCTGAATTACTTACCTCGGGCGGTCTATTGACTCTGTATTATTTACCCCAGGCGGTGTATTGACTCTGAATTATTTACCCCAGGCGGTGTATTGACTCTGAATTATTTACCCCAGGCGGTGTATTGCTCTGAATTATTTACCCCGGGCGGTGTATTGACTCTGAATTATTTACCCCGGGCGGTGAATTGACCCTGTGAATTATTTAACCCGGGCGGTGTATTGACTCTGAATTATTTACCCCGGGAGGTGTATTGACTCTGAATTATTTACCCCGGGCGGTGTATTGACCCTGTGAATTATTTACCCCGGGAGGTGTATTGACCCTGTGAATTATTTACCCCGGGAGGTGTATTGACCCTGTGAATTATTTACCCCGGGAGGTGTATTGACCCTGTGAATTATTTACACCGGGCGGTGTATTGACCCTGTGAATTATTTACACCGGGAGGTGTATTGACATTGTGAATTATTTACCCCGGGAGGTGTATTGACATTGTGAATTATTTAACCCGGGTGGTGTATTGACCCTGTGAATTATTTACCCCGGGTGGTGTATTGACTCTGTGAATTATTTACACCGGGCGGTGTATTGACCCTGTGAATTATTTACCCCGGGTGGTGTGTTGACTCTGTCAATTATTTACCCCGGACTGGGTATTGACCCTGTGAATTATTTACCCCTGGTGGTACATTGACTCTGTCAATTATTTACCTTAGGTGGTGTATTGACCCTGTGAATTATTTACCCCGGGAGGCGTATTGACTCTGAATTATTTACCCCGGGCGGCGTATTGACTCTGAATTATTTACCCTGGGCGGTGTATTGACCCTGTGAATTATTTATCTCGGGCGGTGTGTTGACTCTGTCAATTATTTACCCCGGGTGTTGTATTGACCCTGTGGATTATTTACCCCGGGCGGTGTATTGACCCTGTGAATTATTTACCGCGGGCGGTGTATTGACTCTGAATTATTTACCCCTTGTGGTGTATTGGCCCTGTGAATTATTTACCCCGGGTGGTGTATTGACCCTGTTAATTATTTACCCCGGGTGGTGTATTGACGCTGTTAATTATTTACCCCGGGCGGTGTATTGACCCTGTGAATTATTTACCCCGGGCGGTGTATTGACCCTGTGAATTATTTACCCCGGCGGTGTATTGACTCTGAATTATTTACCCCGGGTGGTGTATTGACTCTGAATTATTTACCCCAGGCGGTGTATTGACTCTGAATTATATACCCCAGGCGGTGTATTGACTCTGAATTATTTACCCCGGGCGGTGTATTGACTCTGAATTATTTACCCCGGGCGGTGTATTGACCCTGTGAATTATTTACCCCGGGCGCTGTATTGACTCTGTGAATTATTTACCCCGGGAGGTGTATTGACCTTATGAATTATTTACCCCGGGCGGTGTATTGACCCTGTGAATTATTTACCCCGGGCGGTGTATTGACCTTGTGAATTATTTAGCCTGGGAGGTGTATTGACCCTGTGAATTATTTACCCCGGGCGGTGTATTGACTCTGTGAATTATTTACCCCGGGAGGTGTATTGACCCTGTGAATTATTTACCCCGGGCGGTGTATTGACTCTGAATTATTTACCCCGTGTGGTGTATTGACCCTGTGAATTATTTACCCGGGGAGGTGTATTGACCCTGTGAATTATTTACCCCGGGAGGTGTATTGACCCTGTGATTTATTTGCCCCGGGAGGTGTGTTGATCCTGTGAATTATTTACCCCAGGTGGTGTATTGACGCTGAATTATTTACCCCGGGTGGTGTATTGACCTTGTGAATTATTTACCCCGGGAGGTGTTTTGACCCTGTGAATTACTTACCCCGGGAGGTGTATTGACCCTGAGATTTATTTACCCCGGGAGGTGTATTGACCCTGTGAATTATTTACACCGGGCGGTGTATTGACCCTGTGAGTTATTTACCCCGGGAGGTGTATTGACCCTGTAAATTATTTACACCGGGCGGTGTATTGACCCTGTGAATTATTTACCCCGGGAGGTGTATTGACATTGTGAATTATTTACCCCGGGAGGTGTATTGACCCTGTGAATTATTTACCCCGGGAGGTGTATTGACATTGTGAATTATTTACCCCGGGCGGTGTATTGACTCTGAATTATTTACCCCGGGAGGTGTTTTGACCCTGTGAATTATTTACCCCGGGCGGTGTATTGACTCTTTGAATTATTTACCCCGGGCGGTGTTTTGACCCTGTGAATTATTGACCCAGGGCGGTGTATTGACTCTGTGAGTTGTTTTCACCAGGTGGTGTATTGACCCTCTGAAGTATTTACCCCGGGTGGTGTATTGACTCCGTGAATTATTTACCCCGGGCGGTGTATTGACCCTGTGAATTATTTACCCCGGGTGGTGTATTGACTCTGAATTATTTACCCCGGACGGTGTATTGACCCTGTGAATTATTTACCCCGGGTGGTGTATTGACTCTGAATTATTTACCCCGGGAGGTGTATTGACATTGTGAATTATTTACCCCGGGAGGTGTATTGATATTGTGAATTATTTACCCCAGGAGGTGTATTGACCCTGTGAATTATTTACCCCGGGAGGTGTATTGACATTGTGAATTATTTCCCCCGGGAGGTGTATTGACATTGTGAATTATTTACCCCGGGAGGTGTATTGACATTGTGAATTATTTACCCCGGGCGGTGTTTTGACCCTGTGAATTATTGACCCCGGGCGGTGTATTGACTCTGTGAGTTGTTTTCACCAGGTGGTGTAATGACCCTCTGAAGTATTTACCCCGGGCGGTGTATTGATTCCGTGAATTATTTACCCCGGGCGGTGTATTGACTCTGTGAATTATTTACCCCGGGCGGTGTATTGACTCTGAATTATTTACACCGGGCGGTGTATTGACCCTGTGAATTATTCACCCCGGGAGGTGTATTGACCCTGTGAATTATTTACCCCGGGCGGTGTATTGACCCTGTGAATTATTTACCCCGGGAGGTGTCTTCACCCTGTGAATTATTTACACCGGGTGGTGTATTGACCTTGTGAATTATTTACCCCGGGCGGTGTATTGACCCAGTGAATTATTCACCCCGTGAGGTGTATTGACTCTGTGAATTATTTACCCCGGGCGGTGTATTGACTCTGTGAATTATTTACCCCGGGAGGTGTATTGACTCTGTGAATTATTTACCCCGGGCGGTGTATTGACCCTGTGAATTATTTACACCGGGTGGTGTATTGACTCTGTGAATTATTTACCCCGGGCGGTGTATTGACTCTGTGAATTATTTACCCTGGGCGGTGTATTGACCCTGTGAATTATTTACCCCGGGCGGTGTGTTGCCTCTGTGAATTATTTACCCCGGGCGGTGTGTTGCCTCTGTGAATTATTTACCCCGGGCGGTGTATTGACTCTGTGAATTATTTACCCCGGGCGGTGTATTGACTCTGTGAATTATTTACCCCAGGCGGTGTATTGACTCTGTGAATTATTTACCCCGGGCGGTGTATTGACCCTGTGAATTATTTACCCCGGGTGGTGTATTGACTCTGAATTATTTACCCCGGGCGGTGTATTGACTCTGAATTATTTACACCGGGCGGTGTATTGACCCTGTGAATTATTCACCCCGGGAGGTGTATTGACTCTGTGAATGATTTACCCCGGGCGGTGTATTGACCCTGTGAATTATTGACCCCGGGCGGTGTATTGACCCTGTGAATTATTTACCCCGGGCGGTGTATTGACCCTGTGAATTATTTACCCCGGGCGGCGTATTGACCGTGTGAATTATTTACCTCGGGCGACGTATTGACCGTGTGAATTATTTACCCCGGGCGGCGTATTGACCGTGTGAATTATTTACCCCGGGCGGCGTATTGACCGTGTGAATTATTTACCCCGGGCGGCGTATTGACCGTGTGAATTATTTACCCCGGGAGGTGTATTGACCCTGTGAATTATTTACCCCGGGTGGCGTATTGACATTGTGAATTATTTACCCCGGGCGGTGTATTGACCGTGTGAATTATTTACCCCGGGCGGCGTATTGACATTGTGAATTATTTACCCCGGGCGGCGTATTGACATTGTGAATTATTTACCCCGGGCGGTGTATTGACCCTGTGAATTATTTACCCCGGGCGGCGTATTGACATTGTGAATTATTTACCCCGGGCGGCGCATTGACATTGTGAATTATTTACCCCGGGCGGCGTATTGACTCTGTGAATTATTTACCCCGGGCGGTGTATTGACTCTATTATTATTTGATTTCAGATTGAGTCGTTGCAGTCATCATGAGCAATAGTCACCAGTTACGTCCGTATACTTCGATTGGTGAGATTAATCATGTTCACATCCTGTCGGAACATGTGGGTGCGCTGATTCATCATGAGGAATACAGCGATGTCACCTTTCTGGTGGAGAAGAAACGATTTCCTGCACATCGTGTTATTCTGGCAGCTCGTTGTCAGTATTTTAGGTTAGTCTTATACTGCAGATTACTGGTTATTGATGGGCCACCCACAGTCATACTTAATTCGAGCAGGATTGGATCACTCCGAACCGCCATCCTGCTCCACCACTCGATCCCGATTATGGTTGATCTTCCTCTTCAACTCCTCTTACATGCTCGCTTCCCATATTCCTGCATTTCCTGAGACACCAAAAATTGTCCTGGGCCATGTGCAGCAACAGAATTGTACTCGAACACAATCTGTAACCTCATGGCCCAGCATATCCCCCTCTCTACCATTACCACCAAGCCAGGGGATCAACCCTAGTTTAATGAAGAGTGCAGGAGGCCAAGCTTGGAGCAGCACCAGGCATACCTGAAAATGAGGTGCCAACCTGGTGAAGCTATAACACAGGACTACTTGGGTGCCAAACAGCAGAAGCAGGAAGTGGTAGACAGAGCCAAGCGATCCCACCACCAATGGATCAGATCTAAGCTCTGCAGTCCTGCCACATCCGGTTGTGAATGGTGGTGGACAGTTAAACAACTCACTGGAGGAGGCTCCACAAATATCCCCATCCTCAATGATGGAGGAGCCCAGCTCTTCAGTGCAAAAGATAAAGCTGAAGCAGTTGCTACAATCTTCAGCCAGAAGTGCTGAGTGGATGATCCATCTCAGCCTCCTCCAGAGGTCCCAGCATCACAGATGCCAGTCTCCTGCCAATTCGATTCACTCCACGTGATATCAGGAAACGGCTGAATTCACTGGATACTGCAAAGGCTATGGGCCCTGACAATATTCTGGTGATAGTACTGAAGACTTGTGCTCCAGCACTTGCCGTGCCCCTAGCCAAGCTGTTCCAGTACAGCTACAACATTGGCATCTACCCGGCTATGTGGAAATTTGCCAGGTATGTCCTGTACATAAAAGCAGGACAAATCCAACCCGGCCAATTACCGTTCCATCAATCTACTCTCCATCATCAGTAGAGTAATGGAAGGGGTCACCAACAGTGCTATCAAGTGGCACTTGCCTAGCAATAACCTGCTCACTAATGCCCAGTTTGGGTTCCGCCAGGGCTACTCAACTCCTGACCTCATTACAGCCTTGGTTCAAACATGGACAAAAAAGCTGAATTCCCGAGGTGAGGTAAGAGTGACAGCCCTTGACAACAAGGCCACATTTGACCGAGTGTGGCATCATAGACACATAGAAACTAGGAGCAGTAGTAGGCTGTTCAGCCCTTCAAGAGTGCTCCCTCATTCAATATGATTATGGCTGATCCTCTATCTCAACTCCATATTCCCACTTTCTCTCTGTACCCCTTGATGCCCCTAATATCCAAAAAAAAATGTGAGTTTCTTTCTTGAATATACTCAGTGACCTGTCCTCCACAGCCTCTGTGCTAGAGAATTCCACAGGTTGACCACCCTCTGAGTGAAGTAGTATCTCCTCATTTCAGTCCTAAACGGCTTGCCCCGTATCGTGAGACCATGGCCCCTGTTTGTAGACTCCCCAACCAGGGGAAATATCCTCCCTGCACCTAGGCTGTCTAGCCCAGTTAGAATTTTATACGTTTCAATCTGATCCCCTCTCATTCTTATAAAATCTAGTGAAAATGGGCCCAGCTGAACCAATCTCTCCTCAAAAGACAGTCCTGCCATCCCCGGTATCAGCCTAGTGAAACTTCGCTGCATTCTCTCTATGGCAAGTATATCCTTTCTTAGGTAGGGAGGCCAAAACTGCACACAATACTCCAGGTGTGGTCTCACCAAGGCCCTGTATAAGTGCAGTAAGACATTCCTACTTCTGAACTCAAATCCTCTTGCAATGAAGGCCAACATACCATTTGCCTTCCTAACTGCTTGCTGCACCTGCCTGTTTACTTTCATTGACTGGTGTACAAGGACACCCAGATCCCTTTGTACATCCACATTTCCCAATATTTCACCATTTAAATAATACTTTGTCTTTCTGTTTTTCATGCTGAAGCATATAACTTCACATTTATCCACGTTATACTGCATCTACCGTGTGTCTCCCCCCACACACAACTTGTCTAAATCACCCAGAAGCCTCTTTGCATCCTCCTCACAACCCCACCCAATTTTTGTGTCATCAGCAAACTTGGAAATATTATATTTGATTCCCTCATCCAAGTCATTTATATATATTCTGAATAGCTGGGGCCCAAGCACTGATCCCTGTGGTACACCACTAGTCACCGCCTGCCACCTGGAAAAAGACCCATTTATTCCCACTCTCTGTTTCCTGTCTGCTAACCAATTCTCAATCCATGCCAGTATATTACCCCCGATCCCATGTGTGTTAATTTTACCCATAAGCCTCTTATGTGGGACATTGTCAAAAACCTTCTTGAAATCCAAATACACCACATCCACTGGTTCTCCCTTATCTATTCTGCTAGTTACATCCCCAAAAAACTCCAGTAGATTAGTTAAGCATGATTTCTCTTTCTTAAACCCATGCTGACTTTGTCCAATCCCGTTAATGCTTTTCAAGCGTTACCACGTCTTTTATAATGGACTCTAGCATTTTCCCCATTACTGATGTTAGACTAACTGGTCAGTAATTCTCTGTTTTTTCTCCCTCCTTTTTTAAATAGTGGGGTTACATTTGCCACCCTCCAATCTGTAGGAACTGCTTCAGAGTCTATAGAATTTTGGGGGATGACTACCAATGATTCCAATATTTCCAGGGCCACTTCCTTTAGTGCTCTGAGGTGTAGATTATCAGGGCATGGAGATTTTTCAGATAATTCCTCTAGCATCATTTTTTACTAATACTGATTTTCTTCAATTGCTCCCTCTCACTAGACCCTTGGTTCCCTAACATTTTTGGGAAATTATTTGTATCCTCTTTTGTGAAGACAGAACCAAAATATGTGTTCAATTCTTCTGCCATTTCTTTCTTTCCCATTATAATCTCCCCCGTTTCTGACTGTGAGGGACCTACCTTTGTCTTTGCTAATCTTTTTCTCTTCTCATATATATAGAAGCTTTTACAGTCAGTTTTTATTTCCTTGAAAGTTTACTCTCATACTCCATTTTCCCCTTCTTGATCAATCTTTTTGTCCACTTTTGCTGAATTCTAAATTGCTCTCAATCCTCAGGCTTGCTGCTTTTTCTGGCAATTTTACATGTCTCCTCTTTGGATCTAATACTATCCCTAATTTTTTCTGTAATCCATGGTTCAGCCGCTTTTGCTATTTTATTTTTGCGCCAGACAGGAATGAATAATTGTTGCAATTCAGGCATATGTTCCTTAAATATTAGCCATTGCTTATCCACTGCCAACCCTTTCAGTAAGGTTCCCCAATCCATCATTGCCAACTCACGCCTCATACCCTTGTAGTTCCCTTTATTTAGATTCAGGACACTAGTTTCGGATCCAGTTTCTTCACTCTCCCTCCTAATGAACAATTCTGTCAGTTTATGGTCGCTCTTCCCCAAGGGACTCCACACAACAAGATTGTTAATTAATCCTTTCTCATTGCACAATACCCAGCCTAGGACTGCCTGCTCTTTAGTTGGTTCCTCAGTGTATTGGTCTAAAAAACTATCACCTACACACTCCAGGAAATCCTCCTCCACAGTATTATTGCTAGTTTGGTTTGTCCAATCTATATATAGATTAAAGCCTCCCATGATTACAGTTGTATCCTTATTGCGTCTCTAATTTCCTGTTTAATGCCTTCCCTTACATCTCCATTACTGTTTGAGGGCCTATAGATAACCCCCACCAATGTTTTCTGCCCCTTGGCGTTTCTTATCTCCACCCAAACAGATTCCACATCCTGATTTTCTGAGCCAATATCCTTCCTCACTATTGCATTGATTTCCTCCTTTACTAACAGTGCGGCCCCACCTCCTTTCCCTATTTGTCTGTCCTTCCTAAATATTGAATACCTGTGGATGTACAGTTCCCATCCTTGGTCACCCTGCAGCCATGTCTCTGTAACTGCATCTATATCATAACCATTTATATCTATTTGCACCATTAATTCATCTGTCTTATTGCGAATGCTCCGCACATTAAGATACAAAGCCTGTAGACTTGTCTTTTTAACCTTGTTAGTCATCTTAGCTTTATTCTGCACTGTGACCCCAATTATTTTTCACCCTTGTTTTTTCTGCCTTCCACTTTTGCTTCTTACTTTTTTGTGTTTTGTTTCTATTCTTGTTTCTCCCTCCTCTATCTCCCTGCTCAGTTTCCCATCCCCCTGCTATTCTAGTTTAAACCATCCCCGACAGCACTAGGAAACACTGGCCCCGAGGACATTGGTCCTGTCCTGTTTGTACTGTTCCCACCTTCCCCAGAACCAGTCCCAATGTCCCAGGAATCTGAATCGCTCCCCCCTACACCATTTCTTCAGCCACGTGTTCATCTGATATACCCTGTTGTTTCTACTCTCACTAACACGTGGCACTGGTAGTTATCCTGAGATTACTACCTTTGAGGCCCTGCTTTTTAATTTATGTCCTAACTCTCTATATTCAGCAAGTAAGACCTCATCTCTTTTTTTTAAACCTATGCCATTGGTACCAATATGTACTGCGACCATTGGCTGTAGAAACACCTGTCTGTTCCCCTTACTATTGAATCCCCTTTCACTATAGCTCTGCCACTCTTCTTCCTCCCCTCTTGTGTAGCAGAGCCACCTGTGGTGCCATGGACTTGGATCCTGCTGCTTTCCCCTGAGGAGTCATCTTCCCCAACAGTATCCAAAACGGTATATCTGTTCGAGAGGGGGACAGCCACAGGGAACTCCTGTACTACCAGCCTTCCTCTGCTCTGCCTGGTGGTCACCCATACCCTTTTTTGCCTGTTCAGTCTTTACCAGCAGTGTGACCTCCTCATTGAATGTGCTGTCCACGATAATCGCAGCATTGTGGATGCTCCACAGTGAACCCACCCGTAGCTCCAGCTCCGAAATGCAGTAAGCCAGTAGCTGAAGCCGGACACACTTCCTGCACACATGATTGCCAGGGAAACTGGAAGTGTCCAAGATTTCCCACATAGTGCAGGAGGAACATATCACAGATGCAAGCTCTGCTGCATTGACTTCCCTTTAGATTAAGCTCGTTAGTTACTCCCATTAAAGAATACTAACTATGCTAGAGGTCTTATTCCATTCCAAACACTCCCACGACAATCCAACGTCCTCACCTTATTTTGTTTAAGCTAATGGACAGCAGCAGTTTAATGAGTAGAAAAAGTAGAAGTGGAAGTACTCACCTGACCATACTCACCGATCAGCTGCCTCCCCTGCGTCACGTCTCTTTTTGAATCGTGACATCACTTCGAACTACAGTGCCTGAAGGACCTGAGTGTACGTCTCCCCTCTCTGGTCTCGGTCTCTGTTTCTCTCTCTCTTTTATCCCGCTCTCACTGGTCTCTCCTCTCTGCTCTCGGTCTCTGTTTCTCTCTCTCTCTTTTATTCTGCTCTCGCTGGTCTCTCCTCTCTGCTCTCGGTCTCTGTTTCTCTCTCTCTCTTTTATTCTGCTCTTGCTGGTCTCTCCTCTCTGCTCTCGGTCTCTGTTTCTCTCTCTCTTTCATTCTGCTCTCGCTGGTCTCTCCTCTCCGGTATCGGTCTCTGTTTCTCTCTCTCTCTTTTATCCTGTTCTCGCTGGTCTCTCCTCTCCAGTCAGCCCTGAGTCTCCCGGGAACTCTCGCTCTGTCCTCGCACCACCTTCAGTCCCGTGTCCACCTCCCACTCTTTTTAAATCTCCTCCCTGACTCTCAGCTCCCACTCTTTTTAAATCTTACCAAGGCTGCCACTCCTCTCACGCCATGTCCCTGTCCCAATGGTCTCTGGAACCCTTGCAAAACTGGAGTCAATGGAACTCTGGGGAAACTCTCCACTCAAACCTAGCACAAAGGAAGATGGTTGTGGTTGTTGGAGGTCAGTCATCTCAGCTCCAGGACATCACTGCAGGAGTTCCTCAGGGTAGTGTCCTCGGCCCAACCATCTTCAGCTGCTTCATCAACCTTCCTTCCATCATAAGGTCAGAAGTGGGGATGTTCACTGATGTTTGCACAATGTTCAGCATCATTCACGACTCCTCAGATACTGAAGCAGTCCATGTCCAATTGCAGCGAGACCTGGACAATATCCAGGCTTGGGCTGACAAGTGGCAAGTAACATTCACGCCACACAAGTGTCAGGCAATGACCATCTCCAACAAGAGAGAATCCAACCATCGTCCCTTGACATTCAATGGCATTATCATCACTGAATCCCCCACTATCAACATCCTGGGGGTTACCATTGACCAGAAATTGAACTGGACTGGCCATATAAGTACTGTGGCTACAAGAGCCGGTCAGAGGCTAGGAGTCCTGTGGTGAGTAACTCACCTCCTGTCTCCCCAAAGCCAGTCCACCATCTACAAGGCACAAGTCAGGAGTGTGATGGAATAATCCCCACTTGCCTGGATGAGTGCAGCTTCCACAACACTCAAGAAGTTTGACACCATCCAGCACAAAGCAGCCCGCTTTATTGGCTCCACATCCACAAACATTCACTCCCTCCACCACCGACGCACAGTAGCAGCAGTGTGTGTACCATCTACAAGATGCACTGCAGGAATTCACCAAGGCTCCTTCAACAGCGCCTTCCAAACCCATGACCACTACCATCTAGAAGGACAAGGGCAGCAGATAGATGGGAACACCACCACCACGTGGAAGTTCCCCTCCAAGTCACTCACCATCCTGACTTGGAAATATATCGCCATTCCTTCACTGAGACTGGGTCAAAATCCTGGAACTCCCTCCCTAACAGCACTGTGGGTGTATCTACACCAGATGGTCTGCAGCGGTTCAAGAAGGCAGCTCACCACTACCTTCTCAAGGGCAACTAGCCAATGAAACCCAGATTCTTTGAATGAATAACAATAAAAAAAATTAAATTATTGATTAATTTAGGCTGCACCAAGTTTTGAAATTCTCATTCTTGTTTTCAAATCCTTCCTTGACCTCGCCTGTCCCTACCTCTGTGATCTCCTCCAGCCCCACAACGCTCTGAGATCTCTGTGCTCTTCTAATTCTGGCCTCTTGAACATCCCTGATTTTAATCATTCCAATATTGGCGTCCGTGCCTTCAGCTGCCTTGGCCATACTCTCTGGAATTCACTCCCTAAACCTCTCAACCTCACTTTCCTCCTCTAAGACTCTCCTCAAAATCTACATCTTCGGCTGACTTTTTGATCACCTGTCCTCATATATTTCCATATGTGGCTTGATGTCATGCTTTGTTTTTTAATGCTGCTTTACTGTGTTAAAGGTATAAAAATATAAACTGTTATTTTGGATACACAATGGAGGGTTTAATGACGCAAGTGTCTTCTGAGCTAACTTTGCTCCCTTTCTCCCTTCTTAGGGCATTATTATATGGTGGCATGCGTGAGTCACATTCCCAAGCTGAAATCCCATTGGAGGATACCCCAGCGGAGGCATTTACAATGCTGTTGAAATATATCTACACAGGCCAGGTCACACTCAGTAATGAGAAAGAGGAAATATTGTTGGACTTTCTCAGTCTTGCCCATAAATATGGATTCCCGGAGCTGGAAGATGCCACATCTGAGTATCTATGTACCATCCTAAGTATTACTAATGTCTGTATGGTTTATGATGTGGCCAGTCTTTATTCGCTACACAAACTTTCCAACACCTGCTGTCTATACATGGACAGGAATGCAAAGGCCGTTCTTAGCAGTGAAGGCTTCCTGGGCCTCTCTAAGGTGAGATAATAGGCAGTAAAATTGTATTTTAATTCTGATTTGACCCTAAATCCATGTTAATGTAACCTACCCAGGTGTCCTTCTGTTGTTTTGCAGTAATAATGTGTGAAAAAAGCTGAGGAGAATGTGTTTCAAAACTTCCTCATTCATTTTGTCACCAAGTCAATGTCACTGTTACAGCTCTTATCAAAGTCACAAGTTACCCCATGTGACTGTGACAAAGGTAAAACTTCTCTCCTTTCTCGATCTGCCTGTAGCCTTTGACACAGCTGACCATGCCACCCTCCTGCCACGTTATTGCCCTTCAACACCTCTCCATTATCGTCCATTTGGGTAGGGCTGCTCTCACCTGATTCTGTTCGTGGCTGTCCAGTCAAGGTCAGAGAATCACTCACAATGGCTTCTCTTCCTGCTCCTGCCCACACCATTACTTCTGGATTCACAGAAGCTCAGAAAGGTTACAGCCAGGAGGTCACCATTTGGCCTGATTAGTCTCTGCCAGATCTCTGAAGGGGCAATTAACCTAGTACCACCCCCCAGCCTTTGCTCCACAGCCCTGCACATCCTTTCTTTTCAGATAATTCCTCATGAACGCTTCGATCACAGAATTGTTACTGGGTAGAAGGAGGCCATTCGGCCCATTGTGTCTGTACCGGCACTGAGCATTTTAACTTTGTGCCGAACTCCTGCCTTTTCCCTGTAGCCCTGCACATTGTTTCTATTTAAATAATTATCTAATGCCCTCTAAGTGCCTCAATCATATCTGCCTCCACTGCACTTCTAAGCAGTGCATTCCAAATCCTAACTACTTGCTGTGAGTTTTTTTTCTCACCTCACATTTGCTTCTTTTGCAAAACACTTTAAAACCGTGCCCTCTGGTTTGCGATCTGTTTTTGAGCAGGAACAGTTTCTCTACTCTGTCCAGACCCCTCATGATTTTGAAAACTTCTATCAAATCTCCTCTCAGCCTTCTCCTCTCCAAGGAAAACAGTCCCAACTTCTCCAATCTTTCCTCATAGCTGAAGTTTCTCATCCCCAGAACCAGTCTTGTGAACCTCTTCCGCACTCTCTCCAATGCGTTCACATCCTTCCTATAGTGTGGTACCCAGAATTGTACACGATACTCCAGCTGAGGTCTAACCAGTTTCTTATATAAATTCAGCATAACCTCCCTGCTGTTGTACTCGATGCCCCTATTAATGAAGCCTAGAATACTGTATGCTTTAGAAACAGCTCTCTCTACCTGCCCTGGCACCTTTAAAGACTTTTATGTATATGACTTATGCACACCCTTTAGAAAAGTGCCCTTTATTTTATACTGTCTCTTCATGTTCTTTGTACCAAAATGTAGCACCTCACACTTCTCTGCATTGAACTTCATCTGCCACCTATCTGCCCACTCTACCAACTTGTCTATGTCCTTTTGAAGTTCTACACTGTC
The DNA here is from genome assembly GCA_026770705.1 of Isurus oxyrinchus. NCBI lineage: Eukaryota > Metazoa > Chordata > Chondrichthyes > Lamniformes > Lamnidae > Isurus > Isurus oxyrinchus. The sequence goes on from JANJGN010000200.1 coordinate 53,973, forward strand.
CTCCTCACAGTTTACAATTCTCCCAAGTTTTGTGTCATCTGCAAATTTTGAAATTGCCCCTGAGAGCTAAATGATTTATGTTTATATCCATCAGGAAGAACAAGGGTCCCAGTACTGATCCCTGCGGAACTCCACTACAAAACGTCTTCCAGCCTGAAAAATACCCATTAACCATTACTCTCTGTTTCTTATTCCATGACCTGTAATTTTCCCCTCAAGTCTGTTGTGTGGCTCTATATCGAACATGTTTTGGAAGTCCATATACACCACGTCAACGGCTTTGCTTTCATCAATCATCTCTGTTACCTCTTAAAAAAACTCCAAGTTAGTTAGACATAATTTTTCTTTAACAAATACACGCTGACACTTCCGAATCAATCCACGTTTTTCCATGTGACTATTAATTCCAGAACCATAGAACCATAGAACACTACAGCACAGAAAACAGGCCATTCGGCCCTTCTAGTCTGTGCCGAAATATTTATCCGCTAGTCCCATTGACCTGCACCTAGTCCATAACCCTCCAGACCTCTCCCATCCATGTATCTATCCAATTTATTCTTAAAACTTAAGAGTGAGCCCGCAATTCTATTCCAAATAATTGTTTCTAGAAGTTTCCCCAGAACCGAAGTTAAACTCACTGGTCTGTAATTGCAGGGCAGGTCTTTAAAACCTTTTTTCAACAAGGGTGTAATGTTTGCATAAAAACAAAAAAACTGCGGATGCTGGAAATCCAAAACAAAAACAAAAACAGAATTACCTGGAAAAACTCAGCAGGTCTGGCAGCATCGGCGGAGAAGAAAAGAGTTGACGTTTCGAGTCCTCGTGACCCTTCGACAGAACTTGAGTTCGAGTCCAAGAAAGAGTTGAAATATAAGCTGGTACACACCTTAAACCAGCTTACTAACCACTCTCTGAACCTGTACTATGATCTATGCACATACACAGCCAGGTTCCTCTGCCCCTGCACCCCCTTCAGAATTGTACCCTTATTTTATATTGTCTCCTCATGTCTTTCCTACCAAAATGAATCACTTCATGCTTTCCTGCTCACAATTGTTCACAATGCTTCTGAGTTTTGTTACGTATGCAAACTTTGAAATTGTCCCCTGCACACCAAGATCTAGATCATTAATATCTATCAGGAAAAGCAAGAGTCCCAGTACCGGCCCCGGGCAACCCCACTACAAACCTTCCTCCAGCCCGAAAACTATCCATTGACCGTTACTCTCGGTTTCCTGTCACTCGGCCAATTTTGTATCCACGTTGCTACTGTCCCTTATATTCCATGAGCTCTAACTTTTCTTACAAGACTATTGTAAGGCACTGTGTCAGATGCCTTTTGGAAGTCCATGTACACCACATCAACAGCATTTGCCTAATCAACCCTTTCTGTTACTACTTCAAAAAACTTTAAGTGCCCTTAACAAATTCATGCTGGCTTTCCTTAATGAACCAGCATTCGACTATTGTCCAACAGGTTTGAGGCTCTCTAAGCTTGTTTGGATGAGAGTGGGGGCTGCAGGGTGGATGAGCAAACTGACCATGGCACTGTGGTACAGGAAGCCATTCAAGTAGAGGCAGCAAACAGGAATATAGTGGTAGTAGGGGACAATAGAGTGAGGAGGATTAACACTGTTCTCTGTAGCAAAGAGCGAGAGTCCAGATGGCTGTATTACCTGCCCAGCACCAGGATTCAGGACATCTGCTCAGGGCTGGAGAGGAACTTGCAGTGGGGGTGGGAGGATCCATTGGTCGTGGTCCTTGTAGGTACCAACACAACATAGGCAGGATGAAAGAGGTGGTCTGCAGAGTCAGTATGACGAGCTAAGCACCAAATTAAGGTGCAGAATCTCAAAGGTAATAATTTCTGGATGATTACTTGAGCCATTTTCAAATTGGCAGAGGACAAGTAAGATTAGAGAGATGAAAACAAAGAAAACTGCGGATGCTGGAAATCTAAAACAAAAACAGAATTACCTGGAAAAACTCAGTAGGTCTGGCAGCATCGGCGGAGAAGAAAAGAGTTGACGTTTCGAGTCCTCATGACCCTTCGACAGAACTTGATTTCGAGTCCAGGAAAGAGTTGAAATATAAGCTGGTTTAAGGTGTGTGGGGGGGGGGGGGAAGGAGAGAGAGAGAGAGACAGAGGTGCTTGTGTAGACAAACAAGCAGTGATAGAAGCAGATCATCAAAAGATGTCAGTAACAATGGTGCAAAAGAACACATAGGTGTTAAAGTTAAAGTTGGTGATATTATCTAAACGAATGTGCTAATTAAGAATGGATGGTAGGGCACTCAAGGTACAGCTCTAGTGGGGGTGGGGGGAGCATAAAGGATTTTAAAATATTTAAAAATAATGGAAATAGGTGGGAAAAGAAAAATCTATAAAATTTATAGGGAAAAAAAAGGGGGAAAAAAAGGGGGAAACAGAAAGGGGGTGGGGATGGGGGAGGGAGCTCACGACCTAAAGTTATTGAATTCAATATTCAGACCGGAAGGCTGTAAGGTGCCTAGTCGGAAGATGAGGTGTTGTTCCTCCAGTTTGCGTTGGGCTTCACTGGAACAATGCAGTAAGCCAAGGACAGACATGTGGGCAAGAGAGCAGGGTGGAGTGTTAAAATGGCAAGCCACAGGGAGGTTTGGGTCATTCTTGCGGACAGACCGCAGGTGTTCTGCAAAGCGGTTGCCCAGTTTACGTTTGGTCTCTCCAATGTAGAGGAGACCACATTGGGAGCAACGAATGCAGTAGACTAAGTTGGGGGAAATGCAAGTGAAATGCTGCTTCACTTGAAAGGAATGTTTGGGCCCTTGGACGGTGAGGAGAGAGGAAGTGAAGGGGCAGGTGTTACATCTTTTGCGTGGGCATGGGGTGGTGCCATAGGAGGGGGTTGAGGAGTAGGGGGTGATGGAGGAGTGGACCAGGGTGTCCCGGAGGGAGCGATCCCTACGGAATGCCGATAAGGGGGGTGAAGGGAAGATGTGTTTGGTGGTGGCATCATGCTGGAGTTGGCGGAAATGGCGGAGGATGATCCTTTGAATGCGGAGGCTGGTGGGGTGATAAGTGAGGACAAGGGGGACCCTATCATGTTTCTGGGAGGGAGGAGAAGGCGTGAGGGCGGATGCGCGGGAGATGGGCCGGACACGGTTGAGGGCCCTGTCAACGACCGTGGGTGGAAAACCTCGGTTAAGGAAGAAGGAGGACATGTCAGAGGAACCGTTTTTGAAGGTAGCATCATCGGAACAGATGCGACGAAGGCGAAGGAACTGGGAGAATGGGATGGAGTCCTTACAGGAAGCGGGGTGTGAGGAGCTGTAGTCGAGGTAGCTGTGGGAGTCGGTGGGTTTGTAGTGGATATTGGTGGACAGTCTATCACCAGAGATTGAGACAGAGAGGTCAAGGAAGGGAAGGGAAGTGTCAGAGATGGACCACGTGAAAATGATGGAGGGGTGGAGATTGGAAGCAAAATTAATAAATTTTTCCAAGTCCCGACGAGAGCATGAAGCAGCACCGAAGTAATCATCGATGTACCGGAGAAAAAGTTGTGGAAGGGGGCCGGGGTAGGACTGCAACAAGGAATGTTCCACATATCCCATAAAGAGACAGGCATAGCTGGGGCCCATGCGGGTACCCATAGCCACACCTTTTATTTGGAGAAAGTGAGAGGAGTTGAAGGAGAAATTGTTCAACGTGAGAACAAGTTCAGCCAGACGGAGGAGAGTAGTGGTGGATGGGGATTGTTCGGGCCTCTGTTCGAGGAAGAAGCTAAGGGCCCTCAGACCATCCTGGTGGGGGATGGAGGTGTAGAGGGATTGGACGTCCATGGTGAAGAGGAAGCGGTTGGAGCCAGGGAACTGGAAATTGTTGATGTGACGTAAGGTGTCAGAGGAATCACGGATGTAGGTGGGAAGGGACTGGACAAGGGGAGAGAGAAGGGAGTCAAGATAACGAGAAATGAGTTCTGTGGGGCAGGAGCAAGCTGAGACGATCGGTCTACCAGGGCAGTTCTGTTTGTGGATTTTGGGTAGGAGATAGAAGCGGGCCGTCCGAGGTTGGGCGACTATCAGGTTGGAAGCTGTGGGAGGGAGATCCCCAGAGGAGATGAGGTCAGTGACAGTCCTGGAAACAATGGCTTGATGTTCAGTGGTGGGGTCATGGTCCAGGGAGAGGTAGGAGGAAGTGTCTGCGAGTTGACGCTCAGCCTCCGCGAGGTAGAGGTCAGTGCGCCAGACAACAACAGCACCACCCTTGTCAGCGGGTTTGATGACAATGTCAAGGTTGGACCTGAGAGAATGGAGTGCAGTAAGTTCAGAGAGAGACAGGTTAGAATGGGTGAGAGGAGCAGAGAAATTGAGACGACTAATGTCGCGCCGACAGTTCTCAATGAAAAGATCAAGAGAAGGTAAGAATCCAGAGGGAGGGGTCCAGGTGGAGGGAGAATATTGGAGATGGGTAAAAGGATCTGTTGAACTGGGAGAGGACTCCTGCCCAAAGAAGTGAGCCCGGAGACGAAGACGGCGAAAGAAGAGTTCAGCATCATGCCGAGCCCGAAATTCATTGAGGTGAGGGCGTAAGGGTATGAAACTAAGTCCTTTGCTGAGCACTGAACGTTCAGCATCGGAGAGGGGAAGGTCAGGGGGTATAGTGAATACACGGCTGGGGCTGGGATTGGAAGATGGGGTGGGGACGGAGGGACAGGCTGGGGTGGAGGGTCCTAGATGGGTGTTGGTGTCGATGAGTTGTTGGAGCTTGCGTTCCTTAGCAGTTGAGAGAAAGAGAAAAAGTTTCTTGTTGAGGCGTCGGATGAGCCGAAGGATAAAATGAAACTGGGGGCACGCGCAGCTTTGAAAAAGGGTACGGCGGTGCTGCTGGAGGGGAAAGGTCGAGTGTGTTCATATGGCGGCGCATGGCACTGAGTGTGGATTTCAGAATGTGACGGGAACAGCAGTCTGAGAAACGTTTTATGTCCCGGAGATACCGGTAATCCTGGGTGGGTTCGAAAGATGAGGGGTGGAATTTCAGTTGAAATCCACGTGGGGTAAGTCGGAGACGGAGGCAGTCACTGAGAAAGGAGATATGGCTGTGAAGCGGGTTTTAGTAAACACCTTGTCAAACACTAGGAGGGAAATGGAAAGCAAAGAAGGTGAACAAGGCAACAGAGAGATACGGAAATCTTGTCGCAGAGAGGAACAGAACTTCTTCAAGGAGATAGGCATTTCTTGAAGAGCAGTGGCAGTCAATTAAACACAGAGTTGAAAACAAAGAAAACTGCGGATGCTGGAAATCTAAAACAAAAACAGAATTACCTGGAAAAACTCAGTAGGTCTGGCAGCATCGGCGGAGAAGAAAAGAGTTGACGTTTCGAGTCCTCATGACCCTTCGACAGAACTTGATTTCGAGTCCAGGAAAGAGTTGAAATATAAGCTGGTTTAAGGTGTGTGGGGGGGGGGGGGGGGGGGGGAAGGAGAGAGAGAGAGAGACAGAGGTGCTTGTGTAGACAAACAAGCAGTGATAGAAGCAGATCATCAAAAGATGTCAGTAACAATGGTGCAAAAGAACACATAGGTGTTAAAGTTAAAGTTGGTGATATTATCTAAACGAATGTGCTAATTAAGAATGGATGGTAGGGCACTCAAGGTACAGCTCTAGTGGGGGTGGGGGGAGCATAAAGGATTTTAAAATATTTAAAAATAATGGAAATAGGTGGGAAAAGAAAAATCTATAAAATTTATAGGGAAAAAAAAGGGGGAAAAAAAGGGGGAAACAGAAAGGGGGTGGGGATCGGGGGGAGGGAGCTCACGACCTAAAGTTATTGAATTCAATATTCAGACCGGAAGGCTGTAAGGTGCCTAGTCGGAAGATGAGGTGTTGTTCCTCCAGTTTGCGTTGGGCTTCACTGGAACAATGCAGTAAGCCAAGGACAGACATGTGGGCAAGAGAGCAGGGTGGAGTGTTAAAATGGCAAGCCACAGGGAGGTTTGGGTCATTCTTGCGGACAGACCGCAGGTGTTCTGCAAAGCGGTCGCCCAGTTTACGTTTGGTCTCTCCAATGTAGAGGAGACCACATTGGGAGCAACGAATGCAGTAGACTAAGTTGGGGGAAATGCAAGTGAAATGCTGCTTCACTTGAAAGGAATGTTTGGGCCCTTGGACGGTGAGGAGAGAGGAAGTGAAGGGGCAGGTGTTACATCTTTTGCGTGGGCATGGGGTGGTGCCATAGGAGGGGGTTGAGGAGTAGGGGGTGATGGAGGAGTGGACCAGGGTGTCCCGGAGGGAGCGATCCCTACGGAATGCCGATAAGGGGGGTGAAGGGAAGATGTGTTTGGTGGTGGCATCATGCTGGAGTTGGCGGAAATGGCGGAGGATGATCCTTTGAATGCGGAGGCTGGTGGGGTGATAAGTGAGGACAAGGGGGACCCTATCATGTTTCTGGGAGGGAGGAGAAGGCGTGAGGGCGGATGCGCGGGAGATGGGCCGGACACGGTTGAGGGCCCTGTCAACGACCGTGGGTGGAAAACCTCGGTTAAGGAAGAAGGAGGACATGTCAGAGGAACCGTTTTTGAAGGTAGCATCATCGGAACAGATGCGACGAAGGCGAAGGAACTGGGAGAATGGGATGGAGTCCTTACAGGAAGCGGGGTGTGAGGAGCTGTAGTCGAGGTAGCTGTGGGAGTCGGTGGGTTTGTAGTGGATATTGGTGGACAGTCTATCACCAGAGATTGAGACAGAGAGGTCAAGGAAGGGAAGGGAAGTGTCAGAGATGGACCACGTGAAAATGATGGAGGGGTGGAGATTGGAAGCAAAATTAATAAATTTTTCCAAGTCCCGACGAGAGCATGAAGCAGCACCGAAGTAATCATCGATGTACCGGAGAAAAAGTTGTGGAAGGGGGCCGGGGTAGGACTGCAACAAGGAATGTTCCACATATCCCATAAAGAGACAGGCATAGCTGGGGCCCATGCGGGTACCCATAGCCACACCTTTTATTTGGAGAAAGTGAGAGGAGTTGAAGGAGAAATTGTTCAACGTGAGAACAAGTTCAGCCAGACGGAGGAGAGTAGTGGTGGATGGGGATTGTTCGGGCCTCTGTTCGAGGAAGAAGCTAAGGGCCCTCAGACCATCCTGGTGGGGGATGGAGGTGTAGAGGGATTGGACGTCCATGGTGAAGAGGAAGCGGTTGGAGCCAGGGAACTGGAAATTGTTGATGTGACGTAAGGTGTCAGAGGAATCACGGATGTAGGTGGGAAGGGACTGGACAAGGGGAGAGAGAAGGGAGTCAAGATAACGAGAAATGAGTTCTGTGGGGCAGGAGCAAGCTGAGACGATCGGTCTACCAGGGCAGTTCTGTTTGTGGATTTTGGGTAGGAGATAGAAGCGGGCCGTCCGAGGTTGGGCGACTATCAGGTTGGAAGCTGTGGGAGGGAGATCCCCAGAGGAGATGAGGTCAGTGACAGTCCTGGAAACAATGGCTTGATGTTCAGTGGTGGGGTCATGGTCCAGGGAGAGGTAGGAGGAAGTGTCTGCGAGTTGACGCTCAGCCTCCGCGAGGTAGCCTCCGCGAGGTAGAGGTCAGTGCGCCAGACAACAACAGCACCACCCTTGTCAGCGGGTTTGATGACAATGTCAGGGTTGGACCTGAGAGAATGGAGTGCAGTAAGTTCAGAGAGAGACAGGTTAGAATGGGTGAGAGGAGCAGAGAAATTGAGACGACTAATGTCGCGCCGACAGTTCTCAATGAAAAGATCAAGAGAAGGTAAGAATCCAGAGGGAGGGGTCCAGGTGGAGGGAGAATATTGGAGATGGGTAAAAGGATCTGTTGAACTGGGAGAGGACTCCTGCCCAAAGAAGTGAGCCCGGAGACGAAGACGGCGAAAGAAGAGTTCAGCATCATGCCGAGCCCGAAATTCATTGAGGTGAGGGCGTAAGGGTATGAAACTAAGTCCTTTGCTGAGCACTGAACGTTCAGCATCGGAGAGGGGAAGGTCAGGGGGTATAGTGAATACACGGCTGGGGCTGGGATTGGAAGATGGGGTGGGGACGGAGGGACAGGCTGGGGTGGAGGGTCCTAGATGGGTGTTGGTGTCGATGAGTTGTTGGAGCTTGCGTTCCTTAGCAGTTGAGAGAAAGAGAAAAAGTTTCTTGTTGAGGCGTCGGATGAGCCGAAGGATAAAATGAAACTGGGGGCACGCGCAGCTTTGAAAAAGGGTACGGCGGTGCTGCTGAGTGTGTTCATATGGCGGCGCATGGCACTGAGTGTGGATTTCAGAATGTGACGGGAACAGCAGTCTGAGAAACGTTTTATGTCCCGGAGATACCGGTAAACTGGGGGCACGCGCAGCTTTGAAAAAGGGTACGGCGGTGCTGCTGGAGGGAAAGGTCGAGTGTGTTCATATGGCGGCGCATGGCACTGAGTGTGGATTTCAGAATGTGACGGGAACAGCAGTCTGAGAAACGTTTTATGTCCCGGAGATACCGGTAAACTGGGGGCACGCGCAGCTTTGAAAAAGGGTACGGCGGTGCTGCTGGAGGGAAAGGTCGAGTGTGTTCATATGGCGGCGCATGGCACTGAGTGTGGATTTCAGAATGTGACGGGAACAGCAGTCTGAGAAACGTTTTATACCGGTAAACTGGGGGCACGCGCAGCTTTGAAAAAGGGTACGGCGGTGCTGCTGGAGGGAAAGGTCGAGTGTGTTCATATGGCGGCGCATGGCACTGAGTGTGGATTTCAGAATGTGACGGGAACAGCAGTCTGAGAAACGTTTTATGTCCCGGAGATACCGGTAAACTGGGGGCACGCGCAGCTTTGAAAAAGGGTACGGCGGTGCTGCTGGAGGGAAAGGTCGAGTGTGTTCATATGGCGGCGCATGGCACTGAGTGTGGATTTCAGAATGTGACGGGAACAGCAGTCTGAGAAACGTTTTATGTCCCGGAGATACCGGTAAACTGGGGGCACGCGCAGCTTTGAAAAAGGGTACGGCGGTGCTGCTGGAGGGAAAGGTCGAGTGTGTTCATATGGCGGCGCATGGCACTGAGTGTGGATTTCAGAATGTGACGGGAACAGCAGTCTGAGAAACGTTTTATGTCCCGGAGATACCGGTAAACTGGGGGCACGCGCAGCTTTGAAAAAGGGTACGGCGGTGCTGCTGGAGGGAAAGGTCGAGTGTGTTCATATGGCGGCGCATGGCACTGAGTGTGGATTTCAGAATGTGACGGGAACAGCAGTCTGAGAAACGTTTTATGTCCCGGAGATACCGGTAAACTGGGGGCACGCGCAGCTTTGAAAAAGGGTACGGCGGTGCTGCTGGAGGGAAAGGTCGAGTGTGTTCATATGGCGGCGCATGGCACTGAGTGTGGATTTCAGAATGTGACGGGAACAGCAGTCTGAGAAACGTTTTATGTCCCGGAGATACCGGTAAACTGGGGGCACGCGCAGCTTTGAAAAAGGGTACGGCGGTGCTGCTGGAGGGAAAGGTCGAGTGTGTTCATATGGCGGCGCATGGCACTGAGTGTGGATTTCAGAATGTGACGGGAACAGCAGTCTGAGAAACGTTTTATGTCCCGGAGATACCGGTAAACTGGGGGCACGCGCAGCTTTGAAAAAGGGTACGGCGGTGCTGCTGGAGGGAAAGGTCGAGTGTGTTCATATGGCGGCGCATGGCACTGAGTGTGGATTTCAGAATGTGACGGGAACAGCAGTCTGAGAAACGTTTTATGTCCCGGAGATACCGGTAAACTGGGGGCACGCGCAGCTTTGAAAAAGGGTACGGCGGTGCTGCTGGAGGGAAAGGTCGAGTGTGTTCATATGGCGGCGCATGGCACTGAGTGTGGATTTCAGAATGTGACGGGAACAGCAGTCTGAGAAACGTTTTATGTCCCGGAGATACCGGTAAACTGGGGGCACGCGCAGCTTTGAAAAAGGGTACGGCGGTGCTGCTGGAGGGAAAGGTCGAGTGTGTTCATATGGCGGCGCATGGCACTGAGTGTGGATTTCAGAATGTGACGGGAACAGCAGTCTGAGAAACGTTTTATGTCCCGGAGATACCGGTAAACTGGGGGCACGCGCAGCTTTGAAAAAGGGTACGGCGGTGCTGCTGGAGGGAAAGGTCGAGTGTGTTCATATGGCGGCGCATGGCACTGAGTGTGGATTTCAGAATGTGACGGGAACAGCAGTCTGAGAAACGTTTTATGTCCCGGAGATACCGGTAAACTGGGGGCACGCGCAGCTTTGAAAAAGGGTACGGCGGTGCTGCTGGAGGGAAAGGTCGAGTGTGTTCATATGGCGGCGCATGGCACTGAGTGTGGATTTCAGAATGTGACGGGAACAGCAGTCTGAGAAACGTTTTATGTCCCGGAGATACCGGTAAACTGGGGGCACGCGCAGCTTTGAAAAAGGGTACGGCGGTGCTGCTGGAGGGAAAGGTCGAGTGTGTTCATATGGCGGCGCATGGCACTGAGTGTGGATTTCAGAATGTGACGGGAACAGCAGTCTGAGAAACGTTTTATGTCCCGGAGATACCGGTAAACTGGGGGCACGCGCAGCTTTGAAAAAGGGTACGGCGGTGCTGCTGGAGGGAAAGGTCGAGTGTGTTCATATGGCGGCGCATGGCACTGAGTGTGGATTTCAGAATGTGACGGGAACAGCAGTCTGAGAAACGTTTTATGTCCCGGAGATACCGGTAAACTGGGGGCACGCGCAGCTTTGAAAAAGGGTACGGCGGTGCTGCTGGAGGGAAAGGTCGAGTGTGTTCATATGGCGGCGCATGGCACTGAGTGTGGATTTCAGAATGTGACGGGAACAGCAGTCTGAGAAACGTTTTATGTCCCGGAGATACCGGTAAACTGGGGGCACGCGCAGCTTTGAAAAAGGGTACGGCGGTGCTGCTGGAGGGAAAGGTCGAGTGTGTTGCTCCCAATGTGGTCTCCTCTACATTGGAGAGACCAAACGTAAACTGGGCGACCGCTTTGCAGAACACCTGCGGTCTGTCCGCAAGAATGACCCAAACCTCCCTGTGGCTTGCCATTTTAACACTCCACCCTGCTCTCTTGCCCACATGTCTGTCCTTGGCTTACTGCATTGTTCCAGTGAAGCCCAACGCAAACTGGAGGAACAACACCTCATCTTCCGACTAGGCACCTTACAGCCTTCCGGTCTGAATATTGAATTCAATAACTTTAGGTCGTGAGCTCCCTCCCCCATCCCCACCCCCTTTCTGTTTCCCCCTTTTTTTCCCCCTTTTTTTTCCCTATAAATTTTATAGATTTTTCTTTTCCCACCTATTTCCATTATTTTTAAATATTTTAAAATCCTTTATGCTCCCCCCCACCCCCACTAGAGCTGTACCTTGAGTGCCCTACCATCCATTCTTAATTAGCACATTCGTTTAGATAATATCACCAACTTTAACTTTAACACCTATGTGTTCTTTTGCACCATTGTTACTGACATCTTTTGATGATCTGCTTCTATCACTGCTTGTTTGTCTACACAAGCACCTCTGTCTCTCTCTCTCTCTCCTTCCCCCCCCCCCCCCCCCCCCCACACACCTTAAACCAGCTTATATTTCAACTCTTTCCTGGACTCGAAATCAAGTTCTGTCGAAGGGTCATGAGGACTCGAAACGTCAACTCTTTTCTTCTCCGCCGATGCTGCCAGACCTACTGAGTTTTTCCAGGTAATTCTGTTTTTGTTTTAGAGAGATGAATGTGTGGCACAAAGACTGGTGTGGGAGAAGTGGGTTCTGATTAGAGAGATGAGTGTGTGTCTCAGAGACTGGTGCGGGAGAAGTGGTTTCTGATTAGAGAGATGAGTGTGTGTCTCAGAGACTGGTGTGGGAGAAGTGGTTTCTGATTAGAGAGATGAGTGTGTGTCTCAGAGACTGGTGCGGGAGAAGTGGGTTCTGATTAGAGAGATGAGTGTGTGTCTCAGAGACTGGTGTGGGAGAAGTGGGTTCTGGTTAGAGAGATGAGTGTGTGTCACAGAGACTGGTGTGGGAGAAGTGTCTCTGATTAGAGAGATGAGTGTGTGTCTCAGAGACTGGTGTGGGAGAAGTGTCTCTGGTTAGAGAGATGAGTGTGTGTCTCAGAGACTGGTGTGGGAGAAGTGGGTTCTGGTTAGAGAGATGAGTGTGTGTCTCAGAAACTGGTGTGGGAGAAGTGGGCTCTGATTAGAGAGATGAATGTGTGTCACAGAGACTGGTGTGGGAGAAGTGGGCTCTGATTAGAGAGATGAATGTGTGTCACAGAGACTGGTGTGGGAGAAGTGGGTTCTGATTAGAGAGAAGATTGTGTGTCACAGAGACTGGTGTGGGAGAAGTGGGTTCTGGTTAGAGAGATGAGTGTGTGTCTCAGAGACTGGTGTGGGAGAAGTGGGTTCTGGTTAGAGAGATGAGTGTGTGTCTCAGAGACTGGTGTGGGAGAAGTGGGCTCTGATTAGAGAGATGAATGTGTGTCACAGAGACTGGTGTGGGAGAAGTGGGCTCTCCGGTTAGAGAGATGAATGTGTGTCACAGAGACTGGTGTGGAAGTGTCTCTGATTAGAGAGATGAATGTGTGTCTCAGAGACTGGTGTGGGAGAAGTGGGTTCTGATTAGAGAGATGAATGTGTGTCTCAGAGACTGGTGTGGGAGAAGTGGGTTCTGATTAGAGAGATGAGTGTGTGTCACAGAGACTGGTGTGGGAGAAGTGGGTTCTGATTAGAGAGATGAGTGTGTGTCACAGAGACTGGTGTGGGAGAAGTGAGTTCTGATTAGAGAGATGAATGTGTGTCTCAGAGACTGGTGTGGGAGAAGTGAGTTCTGATTAGAGAGATGAATGTGTGTCACAGAGACTGGTGTGGGAGAAGTGAGTTCTGATTAGAGAGATGAATGTGTGTCTCAGAGACTGGTGTGGGAGAAGTGGGTTCTGATTAGAGAGATGAATGTGTGTCACAGAGACTGGTGTGGGAGAAGTGGGTTCTGGTTAGAGAGATGAATGTGTGTCACAGAGACTGGTGTGGGAGAAGTGGGCTCTGGTTTTGGGGCATCAGTTTTGGGGAAAGTGGAATCTGTACGGTCTATACCTGCACTGTGCTGGGGCTGGTGTCCTGGTGAGCTGCCTAACTGTGGAAGTAGAGAGGGTTTAAACTGAATAGTGGGGCAAGTGGTCAAATTTGGGAAGATGTGTTAAACCAAAGGGTAGAGACAAGGTAAGAGAGACAGGTATTAATATGATAAATGATAAACAGACTGTGACAGGAAGGGACAGAGAGTATAAATCGAAGAGTAACTCACCAGATAAGGCTAGATGTTACACAATAATAAAAGGACAAAACTAAAGGTTCTGTATCTAAATGCACATAGCATTTGAAACAGACCCATGAACTGGTAGCGGAGATAGAAATAAGTATAATCTGATAGCCATTACAGAGACATGGCTATGTGGTTACATAGATTAGGACCTGAATTCCAATGAGAAAGAAATATCTCATGGGGAGAGTCCACTATCCATGGTTAACTAAAAGTTAAAGACAGAATCAAACTTAAAGAAAAAGCATATAATTACACAAAGATAGGTGGCAGGTCAGAAGATGGAAAGAATATAAAGAACAGCAACGAATAACAAAAAGATGAATAAGGAGAGAAAAATTAAAGTATGAGAGAAAGCTTGCTAGTAATATAAAGATGGATAGTAAAAGTTTCTATAGATATTTAAATAAGAAAAGAGTTAACAAAGTGAGCATTGGTTCTGTAGAGACTGCATCTGGGGAATTGATAATGGAAAGTAGGGAGATGAGGCTGAATTAAACAGTATTTTGCTTCAGTCTTCACAGAAGACACAAGTAACATCCCGGAAATAGGTGTAAATCAGGAAATAGAAGGGAGGGAGGAACTGGGGAAAATTACAATCACCAGGGAAGTGGTATTAAGCAAATTTTTGGGGCTGTGGACTGACAAATCCCCAGGTCCGGATGGACTTCATCCTAAGGTCTTGAAAGAAGTGGCTAGTGAGATTGTTGATGCACTGGTTTTAATTTTCCAAAATTCCCTAGATTTGGGGAAGGTTCCATTAGATTGAAAATAGCAAATGTAACTCCCTTATTCAAAAAGGGAGGGAGACAGAAAGCAGGAAACTATAGGCCAATTAGCCTAACATCTGTCACAGGGAAAATGTTAGAAGCTATTATTACAAATGTTCTTGGAGGGCATTTAGAAAAATTCAAGGCAATCAGGCAGAGTCAACATGGTTTTGTGAAAGGGAAATCATGTTTAACCAACTTATTGGAGTTCTTTGAAAGAGTCACATGTGCTGTGGATAAAGGGGACCAGGTGGATGCACTGTACTTCGATTTCCAGAAGGCATTTGATAAAGTGCCACATCAATGGTTATTGCAGGAAATAAAAGCTCATGGTGTAGGGGGTAACATATTGGCACGGATAGAGGATTGGCTAGCTAACAGGAAAGAGAGGGTTGGCAAAAATAGGTCTTTTTCTGGTTGGCAGGATGTGACGAGTGATGTGCTACAGGGATCAGTGCTGGGGCATCAACTTTTTACAATTTATAGAAATGACTGGGATGAAGGGTCTGAAGGAATAATTGCTAAATTTGCTGATGACACAAAGATAGGTAGGAAAGTAAATTGTGAAGAGGATATAGGCTGCAAAGTGACACAGGTTAAGCAAGTGGGCAAAGATCTGGCAAATGGAGTATAATGTGGGAAAATATGAAATTCTTCATTTTGGCAGGAAGAATAAAAAAGGTACTTATTATTTAAATGGTGAGAGTTTGCAGAGCTCTGAGATTCAGAGGGATCTGGGTGTCCTAGTGCATGAATCACAAAAGGTACAGCAGTTAATTAGGAAAGTTAGTAGAATGTTATGATTTATTGTGAGGGGAATTGAATATAAAAGTAGGGAGACTCGCAGACACTTCCTCCTACCTCTCCCTGGACCATGACCCCACTACTGAACATCAAGCCATTGTTTCCAGGACTGTCACTGACCTCATCTCCTCTGGGGATCTTCCTTCCACACCTTCCAACCTGATAGTCTCCAAACCTTGGACGGCCCGCTTCTACCTTCTACCCAAAATCCACAAACAGGACTGTCCCGGTAGACTGATCGTGTTAGCCTGTTCCTGCCCCACGGAACTCATTTCTTGTTATCTTGACTCCATTCTCTCTCCCCTTGTCCAATCTCTTCCCACCTACATCCGTGATTCCTCTGACACCATATCAACAATTTCCAGTTCCCTGGCCCCAACCGCCTCCTCTTCACCATGGACGTCCAATCCCTCTACACCTCCATCCCCCACCAGAATGGTCTGATGGCTCTCTGCTTCTTCCTCGAACAGAGGCCCGAACAATCCCCATCCACCACTACTCTCCTCCGTCTGGCTGAACTTGTTCTCACACTGAACAATTTCTCCTTAAACTCCTCTCACTTCCTCCAAATAAAAGGTGTGGCTATGGGTACCCACATGGGCCCCAGCTATACCTGTCTCTTTATGGGGTATGTGGAACATTCCTTGTTCCAGTCCTACTCCTGCCCCCTCCCACAACTCTTTCTCTGGTACATCGATGATTGCTTCGGTGCTGCTTCATGCTCTCATCTGGACCTGGAAAAATTTATTAATTTTGCTTCCAATCTCCACCCCTCCATCATTTTCACATGGTCCATCTCTGACACTTCCCTTCCCTTCCTTGACCTCGCTGTCTCAATCTCTGGTGATAGACTGTCCACCAATATCCATTACAAGCCTACCGACTCCCACAGCTACCTCGACTACAGCTCCTCACACCCCGCTTCCTGTAAGGACTCCATCCCATTCTCCCAGTTCCTTCGCCTCCGTCGCATCTGTTCCGATGATGCTATCTTCAAAAACAGTTCCTCTGACATGTCTTCCTTCTTCCTTAACCGAGGTTTTCCACCCATGGTGGTTGACAGGGCCCTCAACCGTATCCAGCCCATCTCCCGCACATCTGCCCTCACGCCTTCTCCTCCCTCCCAGAAACATGATAGGGTGCCCCTTGTCCTCACTTATCACCCCACCAGCCTCCGCATTCAAAGGATCATCCTCTGCCATTTCCACCAACTCCAGCATGATGCCACTACCAAACACATCTTCCCTTCACCCCCCCACCCCCCGGCGGCATTCCGCAGCGATCGTTCCCTTCGGGACACCCTGGTCCACTCCTCCATCACCCCTACACCTCAATTCCCTCCCACGGCACCTTCTCATGCAACCGCAGAAGGTGCAACACCTGTCTCTTTACTTCCCCCCCTCCTCACCATCCAAGGGCCCAAACACTCCTTTCAAGTGAAGCAACATTTCACTTGCACTTCCCTCAGTTTAGTCTACTGCATTCGCTGCTCCCAATGCGGTTTCCTCTAAATTGGAGAGACCAAACGCAGACTGGGTGACCGCTTTGCGGAACACCTTCGGTCTGTCCGCAAGCCTGACCCAGACCTCCCTGTGGCTTGCCATTTTAACACTCCACCCTGCTCTCTTGCCCACATGTCTGTCCTTGGCCTGCTGCAATGTTCCAGTGAGCTCAACGCAAACTGGAGGAACAACACCTCATCTTCCAACTAGGCACTTTACAGCCTTCCGGACTGAATATTGAATTCAACAACTTTAGATCATGAACTCTCTCCTCCATCCCCATCCCCTTTCCGATACCCCACTTTTTTTTCCAATAATTTATGTAGATTTTTCTTTTCCCACCTCCTTCCATTATTTTTAAATGTATTTCCATCCATTGTTTTATATCTACCTTTTAGCCTATATCGATTCCTTCCCCCCACCCCACCCCCACTAGGGCTATCTGTACCTTCCCCCCACCCCCACTAGGGCTATCTGTACCTTCACCCCACCCCACCCCCACTAGGGCTATCTGTACCTTCCCCCCACCCCACCCCCACTAGGGCTATCTGTACCTTCACCCCACCCCACCCCCACTAGGGCTATCTGTACCTTCCCCCCACCCCACCGCCACTAGGGCTATCTGTACTTTCGCCCCACCCCCACTAGGGCTATCTGTACCTTCACCCCACCCCACCCCCACTAGGGCTATCTGTACCTTCACCCCACCCCACCCCCACTAGGGCTATCTGTACCTTCACCCCACCCCACCCCCACTAGGGCTATCTGTACCTTCACCCCACCCCCATCCCCACTAGGGCTATCTGTACCTTCCCCCCACCCCACCCCCACTAGGGCTATCTGTACCTTCGCCCCACCCCCACTAGGGCTATCTGTACCTTCCCCCCACCCCACCCCCACTAGGGCTATCTGTAACTTCACCCCACCCCCACTAGGGCTATCTGTACCTTCACCCCACCCCCACTAGGGCTATTTGTACCTTGCTTGTCCTGCTTTCTACCCTTAATTAGCACATTCCTTAGATAATATCACCACCTTCAACACCTCTTTGTCCTTTTGTCTATGACATATTTTGGCAATCTCCACCTATCACTGGCCCTTTATCCAGCTCTACCTGTCCCACCCCCCCTTAAACCAGCTTATATTTTCAAGGGTCATGAGGACTCGAAACATCAACTCTTTTCTTCTGCGCCGATGCTGCCAGACCTGCTGAGTTTTTCCAGGTAATTCTGTTTTGGTTTCAGCTTATATTTCACCTCTCTTCTATTTTTACTTAGTTCTGTTGAAGGGTCATTCAGACTCGAAATGTTAACGGTGTTCCTCTCCGCAGATGCTGCCAGACCTGCTGAGTTTTTCCAGGTATTTTTATTTTTGTTTTGGATTTCCAGCTTCCGCAATTTTCTGATTTTACAAAAGTAGAGAGGTTATGCTTCAGTTGTACAGGGTATTGGTGAGACCACATCTGGAGTATTGTGTACAGTATTGGTCTCCTTATTTGAAGAAAGATGTAAATGCATTAGAAGCAGTTCAGAGAGTGTTTACCAGACTAATACCTGGAATGGGCGGGTTGTCATATGAGGAAAGATTGGAGAGGTTAGGCTTGTAGTCACAGGAGTTTAGAAGAGTAAGAGGCAACTTGATTTAAACCTTTAAGACCCTGAGGGGTCTCGACAGGGTGGATGTGGAGAGGACGTTTCCTCTTGTGGGATAATCTGAAACTAGGGGTCACTGTTGAAAAATAAGGGGTCGCTCATTTAAAATGGAGATGAGGTGAAATTTTTCACTCAGTGCGTTGTGAATCTTTGGAACTCTCTTCCTCAAGAGGCGGTGGAAGCAGAGTCTTAGAATATTTTTAAGGCAGAGCGAGATAGATTCTTGATTAACAAAGTTATTGGGGGTAGTCAGGAATATGGGATTGAGGTTATATTCAGACTTTATTAAATGGCAGAACAGGCTCGAGGGGCTGAGTGGCCTACTCCTGCTCCTAATTCATGTGCTCGTATTACTTTTGTTTAGAATTATTGTTGCCAGAAGTTTCTCCACCACTGAGGTTAAACTGACTGGTCTGTGATTTCTGGGCTTACCTTTACACCTTTTTTTGAACAAGGGTGTTATGTTTGCAATTCTCCAGTCTTCTGGTACCACCCTAGAGTCTATGGAAGGCTGAGAAATTCTGCCTCAATTTCCACTCTCACTTTTCTCAGTATCTTTGGGTGCATCTCATCCGGTCCTGGTGGCTTATCAACTTTAAGTAAAGACAGCATTATGATCCAGTTAGGGACTGTTAATATTTAAAGAGAAATTCAAACACCTCATTTTAACCAATAGAGCTACACCTCAAGTTTTAGTTTTGAAACAAAAACAAGCTTTATTGTATATAAAACTATTAACATCACAATATGGTTTATAACTATATATGTTATGCTCTCAGTTTGACTTTTACTCCCTCCAAGAATTTGACATCTTAGTTATTTATTTCTGTTGAGATTACCCAAAAGTATGTCACAATCCTCTGGAATTTACTTCAATTTTCTTCCGTTCCAGATATTCTCTGAGGTAAGACTCTTTGTTTAATACCTCTTGACTGTGGATGCCTCAGTCCCATGTCCTGGTTGCCTTCTCAATCCTTCCCAGCTAATTCTGCTGATTGCTTTTTAAAAAAAAATCATTCATGGGATGTGGGTTTCGCTGGCTGGGCCAGCATTTATTGCCCATCCCTAATTGACCTTAAGAAGGTGGTGGTGAGCTGCCTTCTTGAACCGCTGCAGTCCATGTGGTGTAGGTACACCCACAGTGCTGTTAGCGAGGGAGTTCCAGGATTTTGACCTAGCGACAATGAAGGAACAGTGATATATTTCCAAGTCAGGATGATGAGTGACTTGGAGGGGAACTTCCAGGTGGTGTGTTCCCATGTGTCTGATGTCCTTGTCCTTCTGGATGGTAGTGGTCATGGATTTGGAAGGTGCTGTCTAAGGATCCTTGGTGAGTTCCTGCAGTGCATCTTGTAGACGGTACACACACTGCTGCTACTGCGTGTCGGTGGTGGCGGGAGTGAATGTTGTGGATGGGGTGCCAATCAAGCGGCTGCTTTGTCCTGGATGGTGTCCAGCTTCTTGATTGTTGTGGAAGCTGCACTCACCCAGGCAAGTGGGGAGTATTCAGGGGAGGCGATGGCGCAGTGGTATTGTTACTGCTTGAGTAATTCAGTGACCTAGGGTAATGCTCTGGGGACCCAGGTTTGAATCCCACCGAGGCAGATGGTGGAATTTGAATTCGATAAAAATCTTGCAATTTAAAATCTGATGATGACCATGAAACTATTGTTGATTGTTGTAAAATCCCATCTGATTCACTAATGTTCTTCAGTGAAGAAAACCTGCTGCCCTTACCTGGTATGGCCTACATGTGACTCCAGACCTACAGCAATGTGGTTGACTCTTAAATGCCCTCTGAACAATTAGGGATGGGCAATAAATTCTGGCCGAGGCAGCGAAGCCCACTTAGGAACATAGAAACTAGGAGCAGGAGTAGGCCATTCGGCCCTTCGAGCCTGCTCCACCATTCATTATGATCATGGCTGATCATCCAACTCAATAGCCTGCTCCCACTTTCTCCCCATAACCTTTAATCTCTTTCGTCCCAAGAGCTATATCTAACTCCTTCTTGAAGACATACAATGTTTTGGTCTCAACTACTTTCTGTGGTAACGAATTCCACGGGCTCACCACTCTCTGGGTGAAGAAATTTCTCCTCATCTCAGCTCTAAATGGTCTACCCCGTATCCTCAGACTGTGACCCCCTGGTTCTGGACTCTCCCCCCATCGGGAACATCCTTCCTGCATCTACCCTGTCGAGTCTTGTTAGAATTTTTTGGTTTCTATGAGATCCCCCTTCATTCTTCTGAACTCCAGCAAATATAATCCTAATCGACTCAATCTCTCCTCATATGTCAGTCCCGCCATCCCAGGAATCAGTCTGGTAAACCTTCCCTGCACTCCCTCTATAGCAAGAACATCCTTTCTCAGATAAGGAGACCAAAACTGCACACAATATTCCAGGTGTGGTCACACCAAGGCCCTGTACAATTGCAGCAAGACATCCCTGTTCCTGTACTCGAATCCTCACGCTATGAAGGCCAACATACCATTTGCTTTCTTTACCGCCTGCTGCACCTGCATGCTTACCTTCAGCGACTGGTGTACAAGGGCACTCAGGTCTCGTTACACATTCCCCTCTCTCAATTTATAGCCATTCAGATAATAACCTGCCTTCCTGTTTTTGCTACCAAGGTGGATAACCTCACATTTATCCACATTATACTGCATCTGCCATGCATTTGCCCACTCACTCAGCTTGTCCAAATCACACTGAAGCATCTCTTCATCCTCCTCACAGCTCACCCTCCCACCCAGCTTTGTGACATCTGCAAATTTGGAGATATTACATTTAGCTCTAAATCATTAATATATATTGTGAATAACTGGGGTCCCAGCACCGATCCCTGCGGTATCCCACTAGTCACTGCCTGCCATTCAGAAAAAGACCCGTTTATTCCTATTCTTTGTTTCCTGTCTGCCAACCAGTTTTCTATCCATCTCAATACACTACCCCCAATCCCATGTGCTTTAATTTTACATGCTAATCTCTTATGTGGGACTTTGTCGAAAGCCTTCTGAAAGCCCAAATAAACCACATCCACTGACTCCCCCTCAGCAACTCTACTAGTTACGTCTTCGAAAAATTCCAGTAGATTTGTCAAGCATGATTTCCCTTTTGTAAATCTATGCTGACTCTGTCCGATTCTGCCACTGTTTTCCACGTGCTCAGCTATTAAATCTTTTATATAATGGACTCTAGAATTTTCCCCACTACCGACGTCAGGCTGACTGGTCTATAATTCCCTGTTTCCTCTCTACCTCCCTTTTTAAATATTGGGGTTACATGAGCTACCCTCCAATCTGTAGGAACTGTTCCAGAGCCTGTGGAATCTCGGAAGATGACCACCAATGCATCCACTATTTCTAGGGCCACTTCCTTAAGTACTCTGGGATGTAGATTATTAGGCCCTGGGGATTTATCGGCCTTCAATCCCATCAATTTCCCCAACACCATTTCCCTACTAATACTGATTTCTTTCAGCTCCTCCCTCTCACTAAACCCTGTGTCCCCAACATTTCTGGTATGTTATTTGTGTCCTCCTTTGTGAAGACAGAACCAAAGTCTGTATTTAGTTGGTCAGCCATTTCTTTGTTCCCCATTATAAATTCCCCTGTTTCTGACTGTAAGGGACCTACATTTGTCTTCACCAATCTTTTTCTCTTCACATACCGATAGAAACTTTTACAGTCAGTTTTTATGTTCCCTGCAAGCTTACTCTCGTAATCTATTTTCCCCTTCTTAATCAATCCCTTGGTTCTCCTTTGCTGAATTCTAAACTGCTCCCAATCCTCAGGTCTGTTGTTTTTTCTGTTGTTTTGTATGCCTCTTCCTTCGATCTAATACTATTTCTAATTTCCCTTGTAAGCCATGGTTTGGCCACCTTTCCTGTTTTACTTTTGCGCCAGACAGGAATAAACAATTGCTGCAGTTCACCCATTTGCTCTTTGAACATTTGCTATTGCCTATCCACCGTCATCCCTTTAAGTAACCTTTCCCAATCCATCATAGCCAACTCGCACCTCATACCATCATAGTTTCCTTTATTAAGATTCAGGACTCTAGTCTCAGTATCAACTACGTCACTCTCCATCTTGATGAAGAATTCTATCATATTGTGGTCGCTCATCCCCAAGGGGCCTCACACAACTAGATTGCCAATTATTCCTTTCTCATTACACAATACCCAGTCTAGGATGGCCTGTTCTCTAGTTGATTCCTCGAGGTATTGGTCCAGAAAACCATCCTGTATACACTCCAAGAATTCCTCCTCTAGGGAACTGTTACTAATTTGATTTGCCCAATCAATATGCAGATTAAAGTCGCCCACAATTACAGATGTTCTTTTATTGCATGCATCTCTAATGTCCTGTTTAATGCCATTCCCAACATCCCCACTACAGTTTGGGGGTCTATGTACAACCCCTGCTAACGTTTTTTGCCCCTTAGTGTTTTTCAGCTCTACCCACACAGATTCCGCATCGTCGGACCTAATATCTTTCCTCACTATTGCGTTAATTTCCTCTTTAACCAGCAGTGCAACTCCACCGCTTTTTCCTTTTTGTCTGTTCCTTCCTACCCCTGGATGTTCAGTTCCCACCCCTGGTCACTCTGCAGCCATGTCTCCGTAATCCCAACTGTATCATACTTGTTTACATCTATCTACACGGTTAATTCATCCTCACGTTAAGGCACAAAGCCTTAAGGCTTGTCTCCTTAACATTACTTGTCCCGTTCCCACTATTTTTCACTGAGGCCCTGTTTGATTCTTACCCTTGATTTCTCTGCCTATCACTTTTCTTATTCCCCTTTCTGTCTTTTGTTCTTGTGCTTGATTCCCCCTCCTCTGATTCCTTGCATAGATTCCCATCCCCCTGCCATTTTAGTTTAAAACCTCCCCAACCACTCTAGCAAATATTCCCCCGAGGACATTAGTCCCAGTCCTGCCCATATGTAACCCATCCAGTTTGTACGGGTCCCACCTCCCCCAGAACCGGTCCCAATGTCCTAGGAATCTGAAATCCTCCCCCTCACACCATCTCTTCAGCCACGTATTCATCTGAAATATCCTGCTATTTCTACTCTGACTGGCACGTGGCACTGGTAGTAATCCTGAGATCATTGCCTTTGAGGTCCTACTCTTCAACTTACTTCCTAACTCCCTATATTCAGATTTTCAGACCTCATCCCGTTTTTTACCTATGTTGTTTGTACCAATGTGTACCACGACTGCTGGCTGTTCACCCTCCCCCTTCAGAATGCCCTGTAGCTGCTTTGAGACATCCTTGACCCTAGCACCAGGGAGGCAACATACCATCCTGGAGTCCTGTTTGCAGCCATAGAAACACCTATTTATTCCCCTTACAATTGAATCCCCTATAGCTATTACATTCCCAGACTTTTTACTCCTCTGTGCAGCAGAGCCAACTATGGTGCAACAAATTTGGCTGTTGCTGCTTTCACCTGAGAGGCCATTCCCCCCAACAGTATCTAAAGCGGTATATCTGTTTTGCAGGGGAATAGCCACAGGAGATTCCTGCACTGCCTGCCTAGTCCTCTTGCTCTGCCTGGTGGTCACCCGTTCCCTTCCTGCCGTGGACTCTTAGCCTGCGGTGTGACCACCTCTCTATATGTGCTATCAACGATACCTTCTGTCTCGCGGATGCTCCACAGTGTCCCCAGCTGCTGCTCCAGCTCTGAAACCTGGGCTTCCAAGAGCTGCAGCTGGAGACACTTGCCGCACACATGCTGGCCCCGGGCACTGGAAATGTTCCCGGCTTCCCACATTGAGCAGGAGGAGCACACCACGGCTTTGAGCTCTACTGCCATGAATTACCCCTTTAAATTAATTTAAACCCTTTGGAAGATACTTTATCAAATAATATCAATTAGTCTAGGGCACTTCTTCGCTGCTCCACATTGTTACAGAATATAGCTCTTACAAACAATGAACCACAAAATAAGATCTTAAAAACTATAAGCGATCGAAGTATTAAATACTTACCCGACCATATTCACGGTACTCAAAGGGTCACCTCGTTTCCTCCTTATCAAATTCCCAAAGCAGCACTCCAGTGTAGCCTGTGATTCTGACTGCAGGACACTCTTCCCAGACTGCTTCACAGCGATGCTGACTGCAGGACACTCTTCCCAGACTGCTTCACAGCGATGCTGACTGCAGGACAC
Source organism: Isurus oxyrinchus (assembly GCA_026770705.1). Lineage (NCBI taxonomy): Eukaryota > Metazoa > Chordata > Chondrichthyes > Lamniformes > Lamnidae > Isurus > Isurus oxyrinchus. The sequence goes on from JANJGN010000200.1 coordinate 78,175, forward strand.
TCTTCCCAGACTGTTTCACCGCGATGCTGACTGCAGGAACTCTTCCCAGACTGTTTCACCGCGATGCTGGCTGCAGGACACTCTTCCCAGACTGCTTCACCGTGATGCTGACTACAAGACACTCTTCCCAGACTGCTTCACAGTGATGCTGGCTGCAGGACACTCTTCCCAGACTGCTTCACAGCGATGCTGGCTGCAGGACACTCTTCCCAGACTGCTTCACCGCGATGCTGACTGCAGGACTCTCTTCCCAGACTGCTTCACCACGATGCTGACTGCGGGACACTCTTCCCAGACTGCTTCACCGTGATGCTGACTGCAAGACACTCTTCCCAGACTGCTTCACAGCGATGCTGGCTGCAGGACACTCTTCCCAGACTGCTTCACAGCGATGCTGACTGCAGGACACTCTTCCCAGACTGCTTCACAGCGATGCTGGCTGCAGGACACTCTTCCCAGACTGCTTCACAGCGATGCTGGCTGCAGGACACTCTTCCCAGACTGCTTTCACCATGATGCTGACTGCAAGACACTCTTCTGAAACTGCTTCACAGTGATGCTGATTGCAGGCACTCTTTCCAGACTGCTTCACCGCGATGCTGACTGCAGGACACTCTTCCCAGACTGCTTCACCACGATGCTGACTGCGGGACGCTCTTCTCAGACTGCTTCACCGCGATGCTGACTGCGGGACATTCTTTCCATGAACAAGTAATTTTAAAAAATCACACTTCTGACTTGTGCTTTGTATATGATGGACAGGCTTTGGGGAGTCAGGAGGTCAGTTACTCGTCGCAAGATTCTTAGCCGCTGACCTGCTCTTGTAGCCACAGTGTTTATATGGCTAGCCCAGTTCTGTTTCTGTCCCACTGTCGATTTCTTCCACTTGAAGTGAGCTACAGTAAACTTTCCAGCTGCTTTTCCATCACGAAATCTAAACTGAAATTATACCCTCACCCGTGTTCCACGCGTTAACTGCTAATCTGACTAACACCCATCGACCTTGGCCAACTTCTCTCTGTTATGATCCCAGCTGATGTTACTACTGGACAAACCTTATCTCAGGGTGGAACCCTGCTTGATCAACCCTAACTTTTATTTTTTGTTTGGATATGTGGAGAGTCGCTACTGAGCAGAGTCACAGGACTCAGCTGATGAGCTTTTAATGGAAGAATAAAACATTTATGTAACAAGAAAAGACTAACTATATTCCAATACTACTTCACCCTCAACTATACCTACACAGATATATACAGAATTATCAGAATAACATAACCTACAAAAGCTATCTGATACTCTAAGGTTCCCAGTGAGTACACAAATAGGTAACCTGTGGTCAGACACACCATGCTCTGAAACCAAGTGATAGATGCCACCCCAAACCCAAATAGACGCTATGGGTCTCTCCGAAACTGCACAATCCCTGCCCCAGACGCTTGTTATATCGTGAACCAACCGGTCTCCTGAACGCCGTCTTTCACACAAGGGGTTTCCAATCTCCACTCTTCAAGAACTTGCTTTGGAATCTTCTCTCAAACCGAAGTTTTCTCTCAGACACTTTCCACAAAGGTCCATCTCCAGAGTTTTGAACTCTCCTTCTGATGCTCTTCTCCCCTGAATCACCAGATGCATTTAAGCATTTAGTCTCGTACTCTATTTTCCCCTTTTTAATCAATCCCTTGGCAGTTTTCCAATTCTCTGGGACTCCAGAATCTAAGGATCCTTGGAAGATTACAACCAGTGCATCCACTATCTCTGTAGTTATTTCCTTTAATATCCTAGAATGCAACCCATCAGGTCCAGGTGAATTATCAACCTTTAGCCCCTTTAGTTTCCCTAGTACTTTTTCTCTAGTGACAGTTATTGTATTTATTTCCCCCCCACTTTTGCCCCACGATGATTTGGTATTTTTGGTGTGCTTTGAGTGTCTTCTACCGTGAAGACTGATGCAAAGTATTTATTCAACTCCTCTGCCATTTCCTGGTTTCCCATTATTATTTCCCCAGCCTCATTCTGTAACCAACTCTCAGTGCCACTACATCACAGTCCTTAATGGCAAATGACACTTCCAACTGATCAGCCATATTTAATCCCTCCTTACATTGAAGCACATACACTTCAAACCCATCTGAGACTGCCTCAGGGTTTCCCCCTGTCTCACCCCTCCTATTTCTGAGCTATTTTACTTTACAGTGCTGTTTGGCGCTCCCAGTCCTCTGTGCACCTTATTTCTCCTCTATAAAGGTTTCATCCTGGTACCCATTCCACTGCCAAAACAGTTTAAACCATCCCTCGAGTCCTGGTGAATTGTATTCCTTCAGAAATAAAAGACCTATTGAGCTCCCTGAGCAAGATTAATCTATGGCTGTTGAGTGCTTTGGATAGTGGTCTTTAGTTGAACAGTATATTGAGTGAAGTTAGTAAACTATGCACACATATGAAAGACGTGAGAGCTGACCCATGGCAGCAGTCTGCCGAGTTTTCAGTCCCTGTGTAAACAGTCAGGTCTCTCTGTATCTACCCACAGGCAGCCCTGCTCAATGTGGTCTCTCGAGATTCCTTGGCTGCTGCAGAGAAGGATATTTTCCTAGCCTTGATGAACTGGTGTAAACAGAATCCAGATGAGACACATGTGGAGATTATGAAAGCAGTCCGCTTGCCACTGATGAGTTTAACAGAATTGCTGAATGTTGTCCGGCCAGCAGCTCTACTGTCCGCTGACACCATTTTAGACGCCATCAAGATTCGCTCAGAGAGTCGTGATATGGAGCTCAACTATAGGGGCATGCTCAGTGAGTACTAAACACTACGGGGACATGCTCAGTGAGTACTAAACACTACGGGGACATGCTCAGTGAGTACTAAACACTACGGGGACATGCTCAGTGAGTACTAAACACTACGGGGACATGCTCAGTGAGTACTAAACACTACGGGGACATGCTCAGTGAGTACTGAAGACTACGGGGACATGCTCAGTGAGTACTAAACACTACGGGGACACGCTCAGTGAGTACTAAACACTACGGGGACATGCTCAGTGAGTACTAAACACTACGGGGACATGCTCAGTGAGTACTGAACACTACGGGGACATGCTCAGTGAGTACTGAACACTACGGGGACATGCTCAGTGAGTACTGAACACTACGGGGACATGCTCAGTGAGTACTGAACACTACGGGGACATGCTCAGTGAGTACTGAACACTACGGGGACATGCTCAGTGAGTACTGAACACTACGGGGACATGCTCAGTGAGTACTGAACACTACGGGGACATGGTCAGTGAGTACTAAACACTACGGGGACATGCTCAGTGAGTACTCAACACTACGGGGACATGCTCAGTGAGTACTAAACACTACGGGGACATGCTCAGTGAGTACTAAACACTACGGGGACATGCTCAGTGAGTACTGAACACTACGGGGACATGCTCAGTGAGTACTGAACACTACGGAGACATGCTCAGTGGGTACTGAACACTACGGGGACATGCTCAGTGAGTACTGAACACTACGGGGACATGCTCAGTGAGTGCTGAACACTACGGGGACATGCTCAGTGAGTACTGAACACTACGGGGACATGCTCAGTGAGTACTGAACACTACGGGGACATGCTCAGTGAGTACTAAACACTACGGGGACATGCTCAGTGAGTACTAAACACTACGGGGACATGCTCAGTGAGTACTAAACACTACGGGGACATGCTCAGTGAGTACTAAACACTACGGGGACATGCTCAGTAAGTACTAAACACTACGGGGACGTGCTCAGAGTACTAAACACTGCGGGGACGTGCTCAGTGAGTACTAAACACTACGGGGACATGCTCAGTGAGTACTAACACTACAGGTACATGCTCAGTGAGTACTAAACACTACGGAACATGATCAGTGAGCATGGGGACAGGCTTAGTGAGCACGGGTCAGGCTCAGTGAGCACGGGGACAGGCTCAGTGAGCGCTGGACACGGCCGAGACGCGCTCAGTGAGCGCTGGACACGGCCGAGACGCGCTCAGTGAGCGCTGGACACGGCCGAGACGCGCTCAGTGAGCGCTGGACACGGCCGAGACGCGCTCAGTGAGCGCTGGACACGGCCGAGACGCGCTCAGTGAGCGCTGGACACGGCCGAGACGCGCTCAGTGAGCGCTGGACACGGCCGAGACGCGCTCAGTGAGCGCTGGACACGGCCGAGACGCGCTCAGTGAGCGCTGGACACGGCCGAGACGCGCTCATTCAGTGCTCAGTGAAGACGGGACACGATGTGGAATGTGTATGGGTAGAGCTGAGAAACGCGTAGGAGCAAAAACCGTTAGTGGCGTTTGTATATAGACCCCCAAACTGTAGTGATGATGTTGGGAATGGCCTTAAACAGGAAATTAGAGACGCATGCAATAAAGGAACATCTGTAGCAACCCGCCTCCACCACCCTCCCAGGCAGCGCATTCCAGACCCTCACCACCCTCTGGGTAAAAAGGTTTTTCCTCACATTCCCCCTTAAACCTCCTGCCCCTCACCTTGAACTTATGTCCCCTCGTGACTGACCCTTCAACTAAGGGGAACAGCTGCTCCCTCTCCACCCTGTCCATGCCCCTCATAATCTTGTACACCTCGATCAGGTCACCCTCAGTCTTCTCTGCTCCAACAAAAACAACCCAAGTCTATCCAACCTCTCTTCATAACTTAAATGTTTCATCCCAGGCAACATCCTGGTGAATCTCCTCTGCACCCCCTCCAGTGCAATCACATCCTTCCTATAATGTGGCAACCAGAACTGCACCCAGGACTCCAGCTGTGGCCTCACCAAGGTTCTATACAACTCCAACAAGACCTCCCTACTTTAGTAATCTATGCCTCGATTGATAAAGGCAAGTGTCCCATATGTCTTTTTCACCATCCCACTAACATGCCCCTCCGCCTTCAGAGATCTATGGAGACACACGCCAAGGTCCCTTTGTTCCTCAGAACTTCCTAGTGTTGTGCCGTTCATTGAATACTTCCTTGCCAAATTACTCCTTCCAAAGTGTATCATCTCACACTTTTCAGGGTTAGATTCCATCTGTCACTTATCTGCCCATTTGACCATCCCGTCTATATCTTCCTGTAGCCCAAGACACTCAACCTCACTGTTAACCACCTGCCAATCTTTGCATCATCCGCAAACATACTAATTCTACCCCCCGACATAGTCATCTATATCGTTTATATAAATGACGAATAATAGGGGACCGAGCACAGATCCCTGTGGTACGCCACTGGACACTGGCTTCCAGTCACTAAAGAATCCTTCTGTCATCACCCTCTGCCTCCTACAACTAAGCCAATTTTGAATTCACCTTATCAAATTACCCTGTATCCCATGTGCCTTTGCCTTCTTTATAAGCCTCCCATGTGGGACCTTGTCAAAGACTTTGCTGAAATCCATATAAACTACATCAACTACACTACCCTCATCTACACACCTGGTCACCTCCTCAAAAAATTCAATCACATTTGTTAGGCATGACCTCCCTCTGACAAAGCCATGCTGACTATCCCTGATCAAACCTTGCCTCTCCAGTGGAGATAGATTCCCTCCTTCTGAATTTTCTCCAATAGTTTCCCAACCTCTGATGTGAGACTTACTGGTCTGTAGTTCCCTGGCTACAACCCTTCTTAAATAGCGGAACCACATTAGCTATTCTCCAGTCCTCTGGCACCTCCCCCGTGACCAGGGAGGAATTAAAGATTTGGGTCAAAGTCCCTGCGATCTCCTTTCTTACCTCCCTCAGCAATCTGGGACACAAAGTAGATTTGTCCACTTTTAAGCCAGCCAACACCTCCGATACATTGTCACTCCCTATATCAATTTGCTTAAGAACCTCACAGTCTCTCTCCCCGAGTTCGAAACCTTCATCCTCATTCTCTTGGGTGAAGATGGATGTGAAGTATTCGTTCAACAATCTACCGATGTCCTCTGGCTCCACCCATAGATTGCCCCCTTGGTCCCTAATGGGCCCAACTCTTTCCCTGGTTATCCTCTTCCCATTGATATACTTATAGAATATCTTGGGATTTTCCCTACTTTTACCAGCTAGAGCTTTCTCATATCCCCTCTTTGGTCTCCTAATTGCTTTCTTAAGTTCCACCCAGCACTGTCTGTACTCCACTAATGCCTCTGCTGATTTGCTTCCCTTGTACCTGCGGAAAGCCCCTCTTTTCCTTCTCATCGTAACCTGAATATCTCTGGTCATCCATGGTTCTCTGGGCTTGTTACTCCTTCCTATCACCCTAGAGGGAACATATTGAGCCTCCATTTCCTTTTGGAACACCCCCCACTGTTCCTCTGTAGATTTCCCCACAAGTAGCTGTTCCCAGTCCACCTTGGCCAAATCCTGCCTTATTTTACTAAAATCCACTCTCCCACAATCCAAAACAATTTTTTGCAATTTGTCTCTTTCTTTGTCCATAACCTTAAACTGCACCATGTTGTGGTCGCTATCACTAAAATGCTCCCCCACCACCACCACCTGTCCGACTTCATTCCCCAGAATTAGGTCCGGCAATGCGCCGTACCTTGTTGGACCCTTTACGCATTAACCTAAAAAATTTTCCTGTACACATTTCCTGTAACCTTTGTGAAAAACAAGAGGGTAGCCAGGGAAAGGGTAGACCCACTCAGGGACAGAGGTGGGGATATGTGTGTGGAGGCAGAAGAAATGGGAGAGATATTAAATGAATACTTTTCATCAGTATTCACCAAAGAGAAGGATTTAGCAGTCGATTTGTCTAGGGAAAGTGTGTAGATAGCCTGGATCACATTGAGATCAAAAAAAGAGGAGGTGTTAGGCGTCTTGAAGAATATTAAGGTGGATAAGACCCCAGGGCCAGATGGGATCTACCCCAGAGTACTGAGGGAGGCAATGGAGGAGATTGCTGGGTGACAGAAATCTTTGTATCCTCACTGGCTACGGGTGAGGTCCCAGAGGACTGGAGAATGACCAATGTTGTTCCATTGTTTAAGAAGGGTAGCAGGGATAATCCAGGAAATTACAGGCCTTACGTCAGTAGTAGGGAAATTATTGGAGAAGATTCTTCATGACAGGATTTACTACCATTTGGAAGCAAGTGGGTGTATTAGTGAGAGGCAGCAAGGTTTTGTGAAGGGAGGTCGTGTCTCACTAACTTGATCGAGTTTTTCGAGGAAGTGACAAAGATGATCGACGATGGAAGGGCAGTGGATGTTATCTACATGGATTTCAGTAAGGCCTTTGACAAGGTCCCTCATGGCAGACTGGTACAAAAGGTAAAGTCACACGGGATCAGAAGTGAGCTGGTAAGATGGATACAGAATTGGCTTGGTCATAGAAGACAGAGGGTAGCAGTGGAAGGATGCTTTTCTGAATGGAGAGCTGTGACTAGTGGAGTTCCGCAGGGATCAGTGCTGGGACCTTTGCTGATTGTAGTATACGTAATTGATTTGGAGGAAAATGTAACTGGGCTAATTAGTAAGTTTGCAGATGACACTAAGGTTGGAGGAATTGCAGAAAGTGAAGAGGATTGTCAAAGGATACATCGGGATATAGATCGGTTGGAGACTTGGGCGGAGAAATGGCAGATGGAGTTTAATGTGGAAAAATGCGAGGTAATGCATTTTGGAAGGTCTAATACAGGCAGGAATTATACAGTAAATGGCAGAACACTTAAGTGTATCGACAGACAGAGGGATCTGGGAGTACAGGTCCACAGATCACTGAAAGTGGCAATGCAGGTGGATAAGGTAGTCAGGAAGACATATGGCATGCTTGCCTTCATTGGCAGGGGTATGGAGTATAAAAGCTGGGAAGTCATGCTGCAGCTGTCTCGATCCTTGGTTAGGCCACACTTGGAATATTGCGTGCAATTCTGGTCGCCACATTACCAGAAGGATATGGAGGTGTTGGAGAGGGTGCAGAGGAGGTTTACCAGGATGCTGCCTGGTCCGGAGGTTATTAGCTATGAGGAGAGGTTGGAGAAACTCAGATTGTTCTCACTAGAGCGACGGAGATTGAGGGGCGACTTGATAGAAGTTTACAAAATTATGAGTGGCATGGACAGAGTAGATAGTCAGAAGCTTTTTCCCAGCGTGGAAGAGTCAATTACTAGGGGACATAGATTTAAGGTGAGAGGAGAAAACTATAGAGGAGATGTGCGGGGCAAGTTTTTTACACAGAGGGTAGTGAGTATCTGGAATTCGCTGCCAGAGGAGGTGGTGGAAGCAGGTACAATAGTGGTGTTTAAGAGGCAGCTTGACAAATACATGTACAGGATGGGAATTGAGGGATACGGACCCCAGAAGTGCAAAATGTTTTAGTTTAACAGGCAATATGATCGGCGCAGGCTTGGAGGGCCGAAGGGCCTGTTCCTGTGTGTACTTCTCTCTGTTCTTTGTTCTGGTTCTATTTTGAGAAATCCATTCCATCCAAGCCCTTAACACGATGTTTATCCTAATTAATGTTAGGAAAGTTGACATCCCTTAATATAATTACCCTATTGTTATTGTATTTACACAGCTCCACAAATTGAGCACATATTTGCTCCTCAATTTCCCGCTGTCTATCTGGGGGTCTATAATAAACACCTAACAATGTGGCTGCTCCTTTTTTATTCCTAAGCTCTACCCACAAAGCTTCATTCGATGCCCCCTCCAAGATATCATCTCTCCTTACTGCAGTAACTGACTCCTTAACTAATAATGCAATGCCTCCTCCTCTTTTACCCCTCCCCTGTCTCGCCTGAAGATTCTATATCCCGCTGCCAATCCTGTCCCTCCCTCAACCACGTCTCAGCGATGGCAACTATATCACAATTCCACGTGTCAATCCTCACCCTTAACTCATCCGTTTTACCTGTAATACTCCTGGCATTAAAGTAGAGGCCATCCAGCCTTGCCTTACTCCCTTGAAGCTTAATGCAGCTGTACTCCCTCTGACTTGATTGTTTTACTGTATTATGATGTGTCCCTATTCTGCTAACATCCTGTGTCCCCTCCCCCTGCCGAATTAGTTTAAACTCCTCCCAACAGCACTAGCAAACCAGCCTGCAAGGATGTTAGTCCCGCTCTGGTTCAGATGCAGACCGTCCCACTTGTACAAGTCCCATCTTCCCCAGAAATGATCCCAGTGATCCAGGAATCTAAAACTCTCCCTCCTGCATCAACTCTTAAGTCACATACATTGAGGAATCAACTAGAGAACAGGCCATCCTAGACTGGACATTGTGTCTAGAGAAAGGAATAATGGGCAGTCTAGTTGTGTGAGGCCCCTTGGGGATGAGTAACCATAATAGGATAGAATTCTTCATCAAGATAGAGAGTGACTTAGTTGATTCTGAGACTAGGGTCCTGAATCTTAATAAAGGAAACTACGATGGTATGAGGTACGAGTTGGCAATGATGGATTGGGAAACTTTACTTAAAGGGATGACGGTGGATAGGCAATGGCAAATGTTCAAAGAGCAAATGGGTGAACTGCAACAATTGTTTATTCCTGTCAGGTGCAAAAGTAAAACAGGAAAGGTGGCCAAACCATGGCTTACAAGGGAACTTAGAGATAGTATTAGATCCAAGGAAGAGGCACACAAATTGGCCAGAAAAAAACAACAGACCTGAGGATTGGGAGCAGTTTAGAATTCAGCAAAGGAGGACCAAGGGATTGATTAAGAAGGGGAAAATAGATTACGAGAGTAAGCTTGAGGGGAACATAAAAACTGACTGTAAAAGTTTCTATCGGTATGTGAAGAGAAAAAGATTGGTGAAGACAAATGTCGGTCCCTTACAGTCAGAAACGGGGGAACTTATAATGGGGAACAAAGAAATGGCTGACCAACTAAATACAGACTTTGTTTCTGTCTTCACAAAGGAGGACACAAATAACGTACCAGAAATGTTGGGGAACACAGGGTTTAGTGAGAGGGAGGAACTGAAAGTAATCAGTATTAGTAGGGAAATGGTGCTGGGGAAATTGATGGGATTGAAGGCCGATAAATCCCCAGGGCCTGATAATCTACATCCCAGAGTACTTAAGGAAGTGGCCCAAGAAAGAGTAGGATGCATTGGTGGTCATCTTCCGAGATTCCACAGGCCCTGGAACAGTTCCTACAGATTGGAGGGTAACCCCACTATTTAAAAAGGGAGGTAAAGAGGAAACAGGGAATTATAGACCAGTCAGTCTGATGTCTGTAGTGGGGAAAATTCTAGAGTCCATTATAAAAGATTTAATAGCTGAGCACGTGGAAAACAGTGGCAGAATCGGACAGAGTCGGCATGGATTTACAAAAGGGAAATCATGCTTGACAAATCTACTGGAATTTTTCGAGGATGTAACTAGTAGAGTTGATGAGGGGGAGCCAGTGGATGTGGTTTATTTGGACTTTCAGAAGGCTTTCGACAAAGTCCTGCTTAAGTGATTAGCGTGTAAAATTAAAGCACATGGGATTGGGGGTAGTGTATTGAGATGGATAGAAAACTGGTTGGCAGACAGGAAACAAAAAGATCCTCAAGCTGGCATGGACAAGATGGGCCAAATGGCCTCCTTCAGGGTAGACGCAGGAAGGATGTTCTCGATGGTGGGCGAGTCTGGAACCAGGAGTCACAGTCTGAGGATGTGGGGTAGACCATTTAGGACTGAGATGAGGAGAAATTTCTTCACCCAGAGAGTGGTGAGCTTGTGGTATTCGTTAACATAGAAATTGTTGAGGCCAAAACATTGTATGTTTTCAAGAAGGAGTTAGATATAGCTCTTGGGGCTAAAGGGATGAAAGGATATGGGGAGAAAGTGGGAGCAGGCTATTGAGTTGGATGATCAGCCATGATCATAGTGAATGGAGGAGAAGGCTCGAAGGGCTGAATGGCCTCCTGCTGCTCCTAGTTTCTCTGTTTCTACGACATTGAATATGCGAGTGTTACCCTCTCTCTTGGTCACTCACCCTCTCTCACTTTGCACCTCCCCACCTTGCCCCCACCGCCCCCCCCCCCCTGCCCCGGCCTCTCCCCTGCCCTCCCCGCCTACCCCCCCTGGCCTGCTCCTTCCCCCCTCCCCCGGCCCCTGCTTCCTCCCCCTTCCCCACCTCCCTCCCGGCCCCCAGCTCCCTCACTCTCTCTCATACAAACTCTTGAACTTGGCCACTCTAGCCTGTTCCACCATTCAATATGCTCATGGCAGATGTGTTTGTAATCTCTGCCCCACGTTCCTGCCTTCCCTAGATAACCTTTCACCCCCTTGCTTGTCCAGGACCTATCTCTCTTTAAAATATTTAAGTTTTCTGCTTCCTGAGGAAGAGTGCCAAAGGCTTATATCCTCTGCGAGAAAAGATTTCTCCTCATCTCTGCCCTTCATGGACGACCCCTTATTTTTAAACAGTGACCCCGAGTTACAGATTCTCCCACAAGAGGAAACACCCTCTCCACATCCACCCTGTCAAGACCCCTCAGGATCTTAAAGGTTTCAATTAAGTTGCCTCTTACTCTTCTAAACTCCTGAGGATACAAGCCTAACCTGTCCACCTTTCCTCATAAGATAACCCACCTGGTAAACCTTCTCTGAACTGCTCCCAACATATCCCCTGGGGTTTAAACAACTCAGCCTTTACCAACTGCTGTGTCATAACACCTGCAAACTAATCTTTTGTGATTCAGGCACTAAGACACCCAGATCCCTCTGAATCTCAGAGCTCTGCAACCTCTCACCATTTAGATAATATGCTTCTTTTTTATTCTTCCTGCCAAAATGGACAATTTCACATTTTTTCACATTATACTCCATTTGCCAGATCCTTGCCCACTCACTTAACCTATCGATGTCCCTTTGTAGCCTCTTTATATGCTCTCCCTGTCCCTGGTGCTCTCCTCCTCTCCCGGCTCCCGATGCTCTTCCCTCCCCCAATCCCTGACATTCTTCCTCTCTTCTCTCTGACTCTTATTCGTTTATGTTTTTTCTTCCTGTTTTTTTGGATAATAAACTAGTGGTTATGATTTTGTTTTCACAGTCCCTGATGAGAACATTGCAGCAATGAAATACGGTGCCCAGGTTATTGGGGGTGAACTGAAAGCTGCTCTGCTTGATGGAGACACTCAGAATTACGATTTGGATCATGGCTTCTCCCGACATCCAATTGACGAGGATTGTAGATCTGGGATTGAAGTAAAATTGGGGCAGGCATCCATTCTGAATCATATTCACATGCTGCTCTGGGACCGAGATAGTAGGTGGGTTCTGGAATGAGTTTGGGTAAGATGATGAAAGATCTGGTTGTTTTATTATTGGGCGAATCACCCGGAAAACGTATTCAAATTCCACTCGGATGTTTTGAGAATTTGAATTCCATTAAGAAATCTGTTAGAGAAAAGTTGCAATCAGTAAAAGTGTTCGTGAAGCGCTTATATTGTCATAAAAACCCATCAGATTCACTAATGTCCTTTAGGAGGAGTGTCTGCCACTCTTACATGGTCTTGCTTACTTAAGGGCAATTAGGGATGGGCAATAAATGCTGGCCTAGCCAGCGGAGCCCAAGTCTCATGAAAGAATGAAGATGTGGTTGAAGTTTGACTGCCCTTTGAAATGGTTCAGCTGGTCATTCAGCTGTATTGGGGAAAGCAGCAACAACACTTTCTCAAGGGCAATTAGGAATGGGCAAGAAATGCTGACCTAGCCAGCAATGCTTAAATTCCATGACAGATTAAAAAATTGCATAAACAGTTTGCACTTAATATCTTACACTTCATTTCTGGTTATTTTCCCCAAATGTCGTCTTCTCAAAACTATTTTAAAATTCATTTTAAAAATGAATTGTTGCAGTCCATGTGGTGTAGGTGCACCCACAGTGCTTTTAGGACAGGGAGACACTGGCTGGTAACCCAGAAACTCAGGGGACCAGGGCTCAGATCTCTCCAAAGCAGATGATGGAATTTGAATTAGAAGGGAAAATCCCAAGATATTCTATTAGTATATCAATGGGAAGAGGATAACCAGGGAAAGAGTAGGGCCCATAAGGGACCAAGGGAGCAATCTATGGGTGGAGCTAGAGTGTTGAATGAGTACTTCACGTCTATCTTTACCCAAGAGAATGAGGATGAAGGTATGGAACTCGGGGAGAGAGACTGTGAGGTTCTTAAGCAAATTGATATAGGGAGTGACAAGGTATTGGAGGTGTTGGCAGGCTTAAAAGTGGACAAATCTCCAGGTCTGGATGATTTGTGTCCCAGGCTGCTGAGGGAGGAAAGGGAGGAGATCGCAGGGGCTCTGACCCAAATTTTTAATTCCTCTCTAGCCACGGGGGAGGTGCCAGAGGACTGGAGACCAGCTAATGTGGTTCCACCATTTAAGAAGGGTTGTAGAGATAAGCCAGTGAGTCTCATGTCAGTGGTGGGGAAACTATTGGAGAAATGTCTGAAGGAGAGAATCTATCTCCACTTGGAGAGGCAAGGTTTGATCAGGGACAGTCAGCATGGCTTTGTCAGAGGGAGGTCATGCCTAACAAATGTGATTGAATTTTTTGAGGAGGTGACCAGGTGTGTAGATGAGGGTAGTGTAGTTGATGCAGTTTATATGGATTTCAGCAAAGCCTTTGACAAGGTCCCACATGGGAGACTTATAAAGAAGACAAATGCACATGGGATACAGGGTAATTTGATAAGGTGGATTCAAAATTGGCTTAGTTGTAGGAGGCAGAGAGGGATGACAGAAGGCTGCTTTAGTGACTGGAAGCCAGTGTCCAGTGGCGTACCACAGGGATCTGTGCCGGGTCCCCTATTATTTGTCATTTATATAAACGACATAGATGACTATGTGGGGGATAGGATTAGTAAATTTGCGGATGACACAAAGATTGGCTGGGTGGTTAACAGTGAGGTTGAGTGTCTTGGGCCACAGGAAGATATAGACGGGATGATCTAATGGGCAGATAAGTGGCAGATGGAATTTAACCCTGAAAAGTGTGAGATGATACACTTTGGAAAGAGTATTTTGACAAAGAAGTATTCAATGAACGGCATGGCACTAGGAAGTTCTGAGGAACAAAGGGACCTTGGCGTGTGTCTCCATAAATCTCTAACAGCAGAGGGACATGTTGGTGGGTAGTGAAAAAGACATATGGGACACTTGCCTTTATCAATCGAGGCATACATTACAAAAGTAGGGAAGTCATGTTGGAGTTGTATAGAACCTTGGTGAGGCCACAGCTGGAGTACTGGGTGCAGTTCTGGTCACCACATTATAGGAAGGATGTGATTGCACTGGAGGGGGTGCAGAGGAGATTCACCAGGATGTTGCCTGGGATGAAACATTTAAGTTATGAAGTGAGGTTGGATAGACTTGGGTTGTTTTCGTTGGAGCAGAGAAGACTGAGGGGCGACCTGATCGAGGTGTACAAGATTATGAGGGGCATGGACAGGGTGGATAGGGAGCAGCTGTTCCCCTTAGTTGAAGGGTCAGTCACAAGAGGGCATAAGTTCAAGGTGAGGGGCAGGAGGTTTAGAGGGAATGTGAGGAAAAACCTTTTTGTCCAGAGGGTGGTGAGGGTCTGGAATGTGTTGCCTGGGAGGGTGGTGGAGGCAGGTTGCCTCACATCCTTTTAAAAGGTACCTGGATGAGCACTTGGCACGTCATAACATTCAAGGCTATGGGCCAAGTGCTGGTAAAAGGGATTAGGTAGGTAGGTTTCTCAAGTGTCAGTGCAGATTCGATGGGCCGAAGGGCCTCTTCTGCCCTGTGATTCTGTGAATTCATTAAAAAATCTGGAATTAGAAGTCTAATGATGACCATGAAACCATTGTCGATTGTGGTAAAAACTCATCCAGTTCACTAATGTCCTTTACAGATGGAAACCTGCTGTCCTTACCTGGCCTACATGTGACTACAGACCCACAGCAATGTAGTTAACTCTGAACAAGGGCAATTAGGGATGGGCAATAAATGCCAGCAATGCCCACAATTAAAAAAGAAATATTTCCAAGTAAGGATGGTGAGTGACTTGGAGGGGAACTTCCAGCTGGTGCTGTTCCCATCTATCTGTTGCCGTTGTAGTGGTCGTGGATTTGGAAGGTGCTGTCGAAGGAGCCTTGGTGAATTCCTGCAGTGCATCTTGTAGATGGTACACACACTGATGCTACTGTGCGTCAGTGATGGAGGGAGTGAATATTTGTGGATGTGGTGCCATTCAAGTGGGGCTGCTTTGTCCTGGACAGTGTCGAGCTTCTTGAGTGTTGTGGGAGCTGTACGCATCCAGGCAAGTGGGGAGTATTCCATCACACTCCTGACTTGTGCCTTGTAGATGGTGGACAGGCTTTGGGGAGTCAGGAGGTGAGTTACTCGCTGCAGGATTCCTAGCCTCTGACCTGTTCTTGTAGCCACAGTATTTATGTGGCTGGTCCAGTTCAATTTCTGGTCAATGATAATCCACAGGATGTTGATAGTGGGGGACTCAGTGATGGTAATGCCATTGAACATCAAGGGGCGATGGTTGGATTCTCTCTTGTTGGAGATGGTCATTGCCTGACACTTGTGTGGCATGAATGTTACTTGCCACTTGTCAGCCCAAGCCTGGATATTGTCCAGGTCTTGCTGCATTTGGACATGGGCTGCTTCAATATCTGATGAGTCGTGAATGTTGCTGAACATTGTGCAACCATCAGCGAACATTCCCACTTCTGACCTTATGATGGAAGGAAGGTCATTGCTGAAGCAGCTGAAGATGGTTGGGCTGAGGACACTACCCTGAGGAACTCCTGCATTGGTGTTCTGGAGCTGAGATGACTGACCTTCAACAACCACAACCATCTTCCTTTGTGCTCGGTATGACTCTAACTAGTTAGGAATATTCCCCTGATTCACTTTGACTTCAGCTTTGCCAGGGCTGCCTTCAGGGGCTGTCACTCTCACCTCACCTCTTGAGTTCAGCTCTTTTGTCCACTTTTGGACCAAGATTTTAAAGAGTTCAGGAGCTGAGTGGCCTTGCAGAACCCAAACTGTCAGTGAGCGTGTTATTGCTGAGTAAGTGCTGCTTGATAGCACTGTTGATGACCCCTTCAATCATTTTGCTGATGATGGAGAGTAGACTGATGGGGCAGTAATTGGCCGGGTTGGATTTGTCCTGCTTTTTGTGTACAGGACACATCTGGGTAATTTTCCACATAGCCGGGTAGATGCCAGTGTTGTAGCTGTACTGGAACAGCTTGGCTAGGGGCGCGGCAAGTTCTGGAGCACAAGTCTTCAGTACTATTGTCATTATATTGTCAGGGCTCATAGCCTTTGCAATGTATATAAACTGTTGTACATGATACAGTCCTTTAATAATGTCTAATTTATTATTAACAATGATTCAGTTAACTGTTTGTAATCTTTAATCTTTAATCAAGGACCTGAATATTTATAGGTATTTTACCTTTTAGATGGACAGGAAGAAAGGAAAAAGGTTAATAAAGGATGAGATCACTGCAGCAGTGAGAAATGGCCTTGGTTTGGAGGATCAAGATGTAGAATCAGTTTGTGTGGGGATAAGAAATAGTAAAGAAAAGTCATTGGTGGGAGTGGTTTATTGGCCCCCGAAAGCTACACCATAGGACAGAGTATACACCAAGAATGATGGCTTGAAAGAAAGGTTTGCAAGTAAAGAGGTGGTTTGAGGTCTCTTTGCTGTCTCAGGTAATCCTGGAGTAATGTGCAGGAAAGGAATTATTGTAATAACGCTTCTAGTAAATCTGCCAGGTTAGGACATTAGCATTAATCAGTTCTACCAAAGAACTAGCACAAGCACACTGGGCCAAATGACCTTTTTAACTGCATCATGGTTTCTGTGGTGAGGAGACTGTAACCCTTAGAATTGAAAAGGAGAAGGTGGGTAGTTTAATAGAAACTGCAATGGGTGGGAGACTGAGGGGTGTGACGGAGATAGAAGCAATGATAGCAGAAGTAACAGGCCTGAATAAGCCGAGAAAGGTGGAAATATTATGATGGATAGAGGGCTCAAGGTAAGAAGCACCAACTGTGAGGAGGACCGTGTGGAACTTCAAGAGGGCATAGACAATTTGGTGGAGTGGGCAGATAGGTGGCAGATGAAGTTCAATGTGTACAAGTGTGAGGTGATGTCTTTTGGTGGGAAGGACGTGGACAGACAATATAAAATAGGGAACAAAAACAGAATTACCCGGAAAAACTCAGCAGGTCTGGCAGCATCGGCGGAGAAGAAAAGAGTTGACGTTTAAAATAAAATAGGGGGTGCAGGAGCAGAAAGACCTGGCTGTATATGTGCATAGATCATTGAAGGTGGCAGGACAGGTGGAGAGAGCAGTTAATAAAGCATATCCTGGGCTTTATTGTAAGGGCTATAGAGTACAAGAGCAGGGAGGGTATGCTGAATTTATATAAGACACTAGTTAGACCTCAGCTAGACTATTGTGTATAATTCTGGGTACCACATTATAGGAAGGATGTGAACACATTGGAGAGAGTGCAGAAGAGGTTTACAAGAATGGTTCCAGGGATGAGAAACTTCAGCTATGAGGATTGATTGGAGAGATTGGGATTGTTCTCCTTGGAGAGGAAAAGGCTAAGAGGAGATTTGATAGAGATGTTCAAAATCATGAGGGGGCTGGACAGAGTAGACAGGGAGAAACTGTTCCCACTCATTAAAGGATCAAGAACGAGAGGGTCAAGAACAAGAACAGATTTAAAGTGAGTTGCAAAAAAAGCAAGGGGAGGCAATGGCATTGTGGTATTGTCGCTGGGCTAGTAATGCAGAGACCCAGGGTAATGCTTTGGGGACCCGGGTTCGAATCCCACCACTGCAGATGGTGGAATTTAAATTCAATAAAAATCTGGAATTAAAAGTCCTAATTATGACCATGGGACCATTGTCAATTGTTGTAAAAACCCATCTGGTTCACTAATGTCCTTTAGAGGAAGGAAATCTGTCGTCCTTACCTGGTCTGGCCGACATGTGACTCCAGACCCACAGCAATGTGGTTGACTCTGAAATGGTTGAGCTAGACACTCTGTTGTATCAAACTGCTACAAAGTCACAAAAAAGGGATGAAACCGGACGGACCACCCGGCATCGAGCTAGGCACTGAAAACGACAACGGCAAACTCAGCCCTGCCGACCCTGCAAACTCCTCCTTACTAACATCTGGGGGCTAGTGTCAAAATTGGGAGAGCTGTCTCACAGACTAGTCAAGCAACAGCCTGACATAGTCATCCTCACGGAATCATACCTTACAGATAATGTCCCAGACACCACCAAAACCATCCCTGGGTATGTCCTGTCCCACCGGCAGGACAGACCCAGCAGAGGTGGTGACACAGTGGTATACAGTCAGGAGGGAGTTGCCCTGGGAGTCCTCAACATCGACTCAGGACTCCATGAAGTCTCATGGCATCAGGTCAAACATGGACAAGGAAACCTCCTGCTGATTACCACGTACCACCCTCCCTCAGCTGATGAATCAGTGCCTCCTCCATGTTGAACACCACTTGGAGGAAGCACTGAGGGTGGCAAGGGCACAGAATGTACTCTGAGTGGGGGACTTCAGTGTCCATCACCAAAAGTGGCTCAGTAGCACCACTACTGACCGAGCTGGCCGAGTCCTAAAGGACATAGCTGCTAGACTGTGTCTGCGGCAGGTGGTGAGGGAACCAACAAGAGGGAAAAACGTACTTGACCTCATCCTCACCAGCCTGCCTGCTGCAGATACATCTGTCCATGACAGTATCGGTAGGAGTGACCACCACACAGTCATTGTGGAGACCAAGTCCCACCTTCACATTGAGGATTCCCTCCATTGTGTTGTGTGGCACTACCACTGTGCTAAATGGGATAGATTTCACACAGATCTAGCAACTCAAGACTGGGCATCCATGAGGTGCTGTGGGCCATCAGCAGCAGCAGAATTGTACTCGGACACAATCTGTAACCTCATGGCCCAGCATATCCCCCACTCCACCATTACCATCAAGCCAGGGGATCAACCCTGGTTCAATGAAGAGTGCAGGAGGGCATGCCAGGAGCAGCACCAGGCATACCTAAAAATGGGCATAAGCAGCAAGAGATAGACAGAGCTAAGCGATCCCACCACCAACGGATCAGATCTAAGCTCTGCAGTCCTGCCACATCCAGTTGTGAATGGTGGTTGACAATTAAACAACTCACAGGAGGAATAGGCTCCACAAATATCCCCATCCTCAATGATGGAGGAGCCCAGTACATCAGTGCAAAAGATAAAGCTGAAGCATTTGCTACAATCTTCAGCCAGAAGTGCTGAGTGGATGATCCATCTCAGCCTCCTCCAGAGGTCCCCAGCATCACAGGTGCCAGTCTTCAGCCAATTCGATTCAATCCACGTGATATCAAGAAACGGTTGAAGGCACTGGATACTGCAAAGGCTATGGCCCCTGACAATATTCTGGCAATAGTACTGAAGACTTGTGCTCCAGCACTTGCCACGCCCCTAGCCAAGCTGTTCCAGTACAGTGTTGTAGCTATGTGGAAAATTGCCCAGGTATGTCCTGTACACAAAAAGAAGGACAAACTCAACCCAGTCAATTACCGCCCCATCAGTCTACTCTCCATCATCAGTAAATTAATGGAAGGGGTCATCAACAGTGCTATCAAGCAGCACTTGCTTAGCAATAACCTGCTCACTGATGCCCAGTTTGGGTTCCACTAGCGCCACTCAGCTCCTGACCTCAATCAGCCTTGGTTCAAACATGGACAAAAGAGCTGAACTCCCGAGGTGAGGTGAGAGTGACTGCCCTTGACATCAAGGCAGCATTTGACCGAGTGTGGCATCAAGGAGTCCCAGCAAAACTGGAGTCATGGGAATCAGGGGGAAAACTCTCCGCTGGTTGGAGTCATACCTAGCACAAAGGAAGATGGTTGTGGTTGTTGGAGGTCAGTCATCTCAGCTCCAGGACATCACTGCAGGAGTTCCTCAGGATAGTGTCCTCGGCCCAACCATCTTCAGCTGCTTCATAAATGACCTTCCTTCCATCTCAAGGTTGGAAGTGGGGATGTTCGCTGATGATTGCACAATGTTCAGCTCCATTCACGACTCCTCAGATACTGAAGCAGTCCATGTCCAAATGCAGCGAGACCTGGACAATATCCAGGCTTGGGCTGACAAGTGGCAAGTAACATTTACACCACACAAGTGTCAGACAATGACCATCTCTAACAAGAGAGAATCCAACCATCGTCCCTAGATGTTCAATGGCATTGCCATCACTGAGTCCCCCACTATCAACATCCTGGGGGTTCCCTTTGACCAGAGACTGAACTGGACCAGCCATATAAATACTGCGACTACAAGAGCAGGTCAGAGACTAGGAATCCTGCGATGAGTAACTCACCTCCTGACTCCCCACAGCCTGTCCACCATCTACAAGGCACAAGTCAGGAGTGTGATGGAATACTCCCCACTTGCCTGGATGAGTGCAGCTCCCACAACACTCAAGAAGCTGGACACCATCCAGCACAAAGTAGCCGCTTGATTGGCACCCCATCCACAAACATTCACTCCCTCCATCACCGACACACAGTAGATGCACTGCAGGAATTCACTGAGGCTTTTTCGACAGCACCTTCCAAACCCACGACCACTACCATCTAGAAGGACAAGGGCAGCAGATAGATGGGAACACCACCACCACCTGGAAGTTCCCCTCCAAGTCACTCACCATCCTGACTTGGAAATATATCACCGTTCCTTCACTGTTACTGGGTCAAAATCCTGGAACTCCCTCCCTAACAGCACTGTGGGAGTACCTACACCACATGGACTGCAGCGGTTCAAGAAGGCAGCTCACCACCACCTTCTCAAGGGCAACTAGGGATGGGCAATAAATGCTGGGCCCAGCCAGCGAAACCCACATCCCGTGAATGAATTTAAAAAAAGCGTGAAAAAAAACTTCATTTTGGCCTGGAATGCATGGCCTGGAAGTGTGGTGGAAGCAGGTTCAGTCAAGGCATTCAAGAGGCCATTAGATGATTATTTGAATAGAAACAATGTGCAGGGGTACGGGGAAAAGTCAGGGCAATGGCACTAGGTCATAATGCTCATCTGGAGAGCTGGTGCAGGCACAATGATGTTAATGGCCTCCTTCTACGCCTTTAAGATTGTGTGATTCTGGGGTGGAGATGGTGTGTTTGCGCATAATGGTAGAATTGAAAGGGTGGTTGTGAAGATGTGCAGTTGGAAATGGGAAGCACAGGAGGTGCACGAGAGAGAATGGGGAGAATTTAGCTATAGGTTGAGTTTGCTGGTGGAGAATTGCACAGTGCAAAGACTAAGAGAAAAATAATGAACCAAAAACAGAAAATGCTGGAAAAACTCAGCAGGTCTAACAGCGTCTGTGGATAGAAAAACAGAGTTAACGTTCAAGGCCGTATGACTCTTCTTCAGAGATAAAGAGAAGTAAAAATGTGATGAGATTTATGGTGTTTAAGGGGGGGTGGAGCGGGTGGAGCTGGATAGAAGGCCAGTGATAGGTGGAGGCAAAGGAGAGAGTGCCAGAGATGTCATGGACAAAAGGACAAAGGGGTGTTAATGCTAGTGGTCTGGCTAAAGGAGGTGCTGATGGTGGTATTAAGGTCAGAAAGCAGAATATGGTAATAGCAGGACAAGGGTAAGCACTCTGGAAAGAACAACATCAACAAGTGACAGATGGCCCTAGTGGGGTGGAGGGAGGGGATGGTGGTGGGGAAAAAAGATTGAAAATAGGATAAAAGTTGGGGATAAAACAATGAATAAAAATAAATGGATAAAAGATAAAAATTAAATATGAAAATGAATATTGAAAAAAGGGTTGAGGATGGAGGAGAGAGTTCATGGTCTGAAGCTGTTGAACTCAATATTCAGTCCGGAAGGCTGTAAGGTGCCTAGTCGGAAGATGAGGTGCTGTTCCTCCAGTTTGTGTTGGGCTTCACTGGAACAATGCAGTAAGCCAAGGACAGACATGTGGGCATGAGAGCAGGGTGGAGTGTTGAAATGGCAAGCGACAGGGAGGTCTGGGTCATGCTTGCGGACAGACCGAAGGTGTTCTGCAAAGCGATCACCCAGTCTGCGTTTGGTCTCTCCAATGTAGAGGAAACCGCATTGGGAGCAACAAATGCAGTAGACTAAATTGAGGGAAGTGCAAGTGAAATGCTGCTTCACTTGAAAGCAGTGTTTGGGCCTTTGGACGATGAGGAGAGGGGAAGTAAAGAGACAGGTGTTGCATCTTCTGCGGTTTCATGGGAAGGTGCCGTGGGAGGGGGTTGAGGTGTAGGGGGTGATGGAGGAGTGGACCAGGGTGTCCCGGAGGGAACGTTCCCTGCGGAATGCCGCCAGGGGAGGTGAAGGGAAGATGTGTTTGGTGGTGGCATCATGCTGGAGTTGGTGGAAGTGGCGGAGGATGATCCTTTGAATGTGGAGGCTGGAGGGGTGATAAGTGAGGACAAGGGGGACCCTATCATGTTTCTGGGAGGGAGGAGAAGGTGTGAAGGCGGATGTGTGGGATATGGGCCGGACACGGTTGAGGGCCCTGTCAACTATCGTGGGTGGGAAACCTCGGTTAAGGAAGAAGGAAGACATCTCAGAAGTGCCATTTTGGAAAGTGGCATCATCGGAACAGATGCGACGGAGTCGAAGGAACTGAGAGAATGGGATGGAGTTCTTACAGGAAGCGGGGTGTGAAGAGCTGTAGTCGAGGTAGCTGTGGGAGTCGGTAGGCTTGTAATGGATATTGGTGGACAGTCTATCACCAGAGATTGAGACAGAGAGGTCAAGGAAGGGAAGGGAAGTGTCAGAGATGGACCACGTGAATGTGTTGGAGGGGTGGAGATTGTAAGCAAAATTGATACATTTTTCCAGGTCCACACACCCCATAAAGAGACAGGCATAACTGGGACCCATTCGGGTACCCATAACCACACCTTTTATTAGCTCTGAAGAAGAGTCATACGGACTTGAAACGTTAACTCTGTCTTTCTCTCCACAGATGCTGTCAGACCTGCTGAGTTTATCCAGAGTAGGATAGGAGGATAAGGCAGATGAATGTGTGGCTGGAAAGATGCTGCAGGAGGGAGGGACT
Source organism: Isurus oxyrinchus (assembly GCA_026770705.1). NCBI lineage: Eukaryota > Metazoa > Chordata > Chondrichthyes > Lamniformes > Lamnidae > Isurus > Isurus oxyrinchus. The sequence continues at coordinate 101,263 of JANJGN010000200.1, forward strand.
TAGATTCCTGGGACACTGGGACTGGCTCTGGGGGAGATGGCACCTGTACAAGCTGGATGGGTTGCATCCGAACAGAGCTGGGACTGAGTTCCTTGTGGGGCGTTTTGTTCGTGTTGTTGGGTGGGCTTTAAACTAACTCAGCAGGGGTGAGGGAACCACGAGAAAACTTTAGAGAGGAATACCAGGATGCACAAAATTCTGGGAGAGACAGATAACACTAGATTAGAGAATATTAAGTTAATAGGTAGTTTGGGTAAGGGAGAAAATAACAATATCTAAATCAGGGTTACTATGCATGTATGTGAATGTACGGAGTAAATAAGATTAAGGAGTTACAGGCGCAGATTGCCATGTGGAAATATGATGTTGTGGCGATAACAGAAACCTGGCTCAAGGAAGGGCTGAACTGGGTGTTAAATATTCCTGGGTACAAAGTGTTCAGAAGAGATAGGAAAGGAGGGAAAGGAGGAAGGGTAGCGATATTGGTTAAGGAGAGCATTGCAGTGCTGGAGAAAGAGGATGTCCCAGAGGGCTGAAGGACAGAGTCAATTTGGCTCGCGCTAAGGAACAAAAAGGGTGCAATTACATTGCTCGGTGTAGTCTATAGACTGGCAAATAGTGAGAAGGGTGTAGAGGAACAAATCTGCAGGGAAATTACAGAGAGATGCAGCATTATAGAGTAGTTATAATGGGGGACTTTAATTACCCGAATGTAGACTGGGACAGTGGTAGTGTAAAGGGTGGAGAGGGGCAAAAGTTCCCAGATTGGGTTCAGGACAATTTTCTACAGCAGTATGTGTCCAATCCAACAAGAAAAGATGCAATGTTGGACCTGGTTCTTGGAAATGAGGTGGGCCAAGTAGATCAAGTGTCAGTGGGGGAACATTTAGGAGACAGTGATCATTGTATTGTACGTTTTAGGATGATGATAGAAAAGGATGATAGGTAATCCAGAGTAAAAATAATTAACTGGACAAGAGCCGACTTCAATGGGGCAAGAACAGAGCTGGGACAGATAGACTGGAACGAAAGATTGGCAGGAAAAACTGTAGCTGAACAATGGGCTACCTTCAAAAAAGAATTGATTCAGGCACATTCAAGGTATATTCCACCGAAATGGAAAGGTAGGACAAACAAATCCAGAGCTCCCTGGATGAGAAAGGAGATTGAAATTAAGATAAAAAAGAAAGAGTGCACTAATGACAAGTATCAGGTAGAAAATGCAATTGAGAACCAAGAGGATTACAGAAGGTTCAGAGGGAAGGTGAAAAAGCATATCAGAGAAGCAAAGAGGGTTTTTTTTCATTCGTTCATGGGATGTAGGTGTCGCAGGCCAGGCCAGCATTTATTACCCATCCCTAGCTGCCCTGGTTCAGAGGGCATTTAAGAGTCAACCACATTGCTGTGGGTCTGGAGTCACTTGTAGGCCAGACCAGGTAAGGACGACATATTTCCTTCCCTAAAGGACATTAGTGAACCTGATGGGTTTTTACGACAATTGACAATGGGTTCATGGACATCATTAGACTTTTAATTCCAGATTTTTATTGAATTCAAATTCCACCATCTGCTGTGGCGGGATTCGAACCCAGGCCCCCAGTGTATTACCACATTGAGCCATTTCTTGATATGTGGAGTGAATCAAATTGTCTGAAGACTGGCATCTGTGATGCTGGGGACCTCTGGCGGAGGCCAAGAGATGGATCACCCACACAGTACTTCTGGCTGAAGATTGTAGCAAATGCTTCAGCCTTATCTTTTGCACTGATGTGCTGGGCTCCTCCATCATTGAGGATGGGGATATTTGTGGAGCCTCCTCCTCCAGTGAGCTGTTTAATTATCCACCACCATTCATGACTGGATGTGGCAGGACTGCAGAACTTAGATCTGATCCGTTGGGTGTGGGATCGCTTAGCTCTGTCTATCACTTGCTGCTTCTGCTGTTTGGCATGCAAGTAGTCCTGTGTTATAGCTTCACCAGGTTGACACCTCGTTTTTGGGTAAGCCTGGTGCTGCTTGTGGCATGTCCTCCTACACTCTTCTTTGAACCAGGGTTGATCCCCTGGCTTGATGGTAATGGCTGACTTTGCCCTATTTTACCATGCACTTCCAAGTATTCTGAAATCTCATCCTTAATAATGGATTCTAAAATCTTACCAACAACCGAGGTCAGGCTAATGGGCCTGTAATTTCCCGTCTTTTGCCTCACTCCCTTCTTAAACAGGGGGGTTACATTAGCGATTTTCCAGTCCTCTGGGACCCTCCCTGACTCCAGTGATTCCTGAAAGATCACCACTAATGTCTCCACTATCTCTTCAGCTATCTCCTTCAGAACTCTGGGGTGTAATCCAACTGGTCCAGGTGATTTATTCACCTTCAGACCTTTCAGTTTTCCTATCACCTTCTCCTTGGTAATGGCCACCATACTCACCTCTGCCCCCCGACTCTCTTGAACTTTGGGGATGTCACTCGTGTCTTCCACTGTGAAGACTGACGCAGGGTACCTATTCAGTTCCTCCGCCATTTCTTCTACTACTACTACTTCTCCAGCGTCATTTTCCAGCGGCCCAATGTCCACTTTTGCCTTTCTCTTCCCCTTTATATATCTAAAAAATCTCTTGCAATCTTCTTTTATATTACTGGCTAGTTTACCCTCATATTTAATCTTCTCCCTCCTTATTTTTTTTTTAGTTGTCCTCTGTTGGTCTTTGTAGGTTTCCCAATCCCCTGGTTTCCCACTGCTCTTCGCCACATTGTATGCTTTCTCTTTAGCTTTTATGCTGTCCCTGACTTCCCTTGTCAGCCATGGTTGCCTCGTCCTCCCTTTAGTATGCTTCTTCTTCCTAGGGATGAATTTTTGCTGTGTCTCCCAAATTACTCCCAGAAACTCCTGCCATTGCTGTTCCACTGTCCTTCCTGCTAGGCTCATCTCCTGGCCAGTTCCTCCCTCATGCCCACTTTTTTGATGCCATGACACTTCATGGGGCCCAGAGTCAATGTTGAGGACTCCCAGGGCAACTCCCTCCTGACTGTATACCACTGTGCTGCCACCTCTGCTGGGTCTATCCTGTTGGTGGGACAAGACATACCCAGGAATGGGATTGGTGGTGTCTGGGACATTGTTTGTAGGATATGATTACAAGAGTATATCTCTATATATAGTTGTTTGGTAGTACAGAATTTGAGTATTGCTCAAAATAGACACATGTCAAAGTTTTTCATCTTGCACCCATCAGGACAATTGGCAAGAATACCAAATGTAAAGGGAACAACAATTTATACTTCATGAGAAGAGAGTAGTGATTGGTTAGCATGTGGACTCTGATTGATAGAGATGTTGCCATGGAGAATGCACCAGTTAACTCTGATTGTTAACTCTTGGGCCAAGAACTTTCGGTCCTGGAAAGTGTCCATGGAATGGCAGGGTAGCTCAATAATTTGAGAAAGAGGTGAAGCTAGCTGCTTCACACTGCTACTAAGCAACACAAGTGGTGTTCACCGCTAACAAGATACTGCTGTCAAATCAAAAAGATATTCTGCCTATCACGGAATACTTCTCATCAGTATTCACCAAAGAGAAGGACTTAGCGGTCGATTTGTCTAAGGAAGAGTGTGTAGATAGCCTGGATCATGTAGAGATCAAAAAAAAGGTGTTAGGCGTCTTGAAGAATATTAAGGTGGATCTATCCCATAGTACTGAGGGAGGCAAGGGAGGAGATTGCTGGGGCCTTGACAGAAATCTTTGTATCCTCACTGGCTACAGGTGAGGTCCCAGAGGACTGGGGAATGGCCAATGTTGTTCCATTGTTTAAGAAGGGTAGCAGGGATAATCCAGGAAATTACAGGCCGGTGAACCTTACATCAGTGGTAGGGAAATTATTGGAGAAGATTCTTCGTTACAGGATTTACCACCATTTGGAAGCAAGTGGGCATATTAGTGAGAGGCAGCAAGGTTTTGTGAAGGGGAGGTCGTGTCTCACTAACTTGATCGAGTTTTTCGAGGAAGTGACAAAGATGATCGACGATGGAAGGGCAGTGGATGTTATATACATGGATTTCAGTAAGGCCTTTGACAAGGTCCCTCATGGCAGACTGGGACAGAAGGTAAAGTCGCACGGGGTCAGTGGTGAGCTGGTAAGATGGATACAGAATTGGGTTGATCAAAGAAGAAAGAGGGTAGCAGTGGAAGGATGCTTTTCTGAATGGAGAGCTGTGACTAGTGGAGTTCCACAGGGATCAGTGCTGGGACCTTTGCTGTTTGTAGTATATGTAATTGATTTGGAGGAAAATGTAACTGGGCTAATTAGTAAGTTTGCAGATGACACTAAGGTTGGAGGAGTTGCAGAAAGTGAAGAGGATTGTCAAAGGATACAAGAGGATATAGATCGGTTGGAGACTTGGGCGGAGAAATGGCAGATGGAGTTTAATGTGGAAAAATGTGAGGTAATGTATTTTGGAAGGTCTAATACAGGCAGGAATTATACAGTAAATGGCAGAACCCTTAGTTGCATCGACGAGCAGAGGGATCTGGGTGTACAGGTCCACAGATCACTGAAAGTGGCAATGCAGGTGGATAAGGTAGTCAGGAAGGCATATTGCATGCTTGCCTTCATTGGCAGGGGTATTGAGTATAAAAGCCGGGAAGTCATGCTGCAGCTGTATAGAACCTTGGTTAGGCCACACTTGGAATATTGCATGCAATTCTGGTCGCCACATTACCAGAAGGATATGGAGGCATTGGAGAGGGTGCAGAGGAGGTTTACCAGGATGCTGCCTGGTCTGGAGGTTTTTAGCTATGAGGAGAGGTTGGAGAAACTCAGATTGTTCTCACTAGAGCGACGGAGATTGAGGGACGACTTGATAGAAGTTTACAAAATTATGAGTGGCATGGACCGAGTAGATAGTCAGAAGCTTTTTCTCAGCGTGGAAGAGTCAATTACTAGGGGACATAGATTTAAGGTGAGAGGAGAAAACTATAGAGGAGATGTGCGGGGCAAGTTTTTTACACAGAGGGTAGTGAGTATCTGGAATTCGCTACCAGAGGAGGTGGTGGAAGCAGGTACAATAGTGGTGTTTAAGAGGCAGCTTGACAAATACATGTACAGGATGGGACCCTGGAAGTGCAAAATATTTTAGTTGATGGGCAATATGATTGGCGCAGGCTTGGAGGGCCAAAGGGCCTGTTCCTGTGCTGTACTTTTCTTTGTTCTTTGTTCTCTTTGCTCTTGAAATGAGTGATGTGGTAGACACATTTTGGTGCTGGTGTGATGCCAGGTATCTAGGCTATACGTTCCAAAGGCTGGCAGATCGTATCAAACAATATGTCCCTTCGGCTATTCACAACAGGCATGGTACTGACGGTAAAACAAAAACAGAATTACCTGGAAAAACTCAGCAGGTCTGGCAGCATCGGCGGAGAAGAAACGAGTTGACGTTTCGAGTCCTCATGACCCTTCGACAGAACTCAAGTTCTGTCGAAGGGTCATGAAGACTCGAAACGTCAACTCTTTTCTTCTCCGCCGATGCTGCCAGACCTGCTGAGTTTTTCCAGGTAATTCTGTTTTTGTTTTGGATTTCCAGCATCCGCAGTTTTCTTTGTTTTTATCTCTATGGTACTAACGGTACTCAACTAGTCTGTGCTTGCAAAACTCCAAACAAAGTGTCCAATATTAGATATGTTTCTGCAATTGGACAGCACTGTGAAAGAATCCTGAGTGTGCTAAGAATTACGCTGATAACCAATTTATTGTCAATTGGGCTTGCAGTGTGGTTCACTTACACATGCTAATAGCTACATATATTAATATACAGAATAGACAGAAAGAACATGCACCTGTTTTAACTAAGTAAAATAGGCAACAGCCATTCTTTGTTTTTTTTTAAATTCTGTTTGTTCATGGGAATGTGGGCATCACTGGCTAGGCCAGCATTTATTGCCCATCCCTAATTGCCCTTGAAAAGGCAGTCGTTCATTGATTCCCCAGGGCAATGCCTTGATCAGAGTCAACCTGCCTGCATTAAATTTAAACAAAGCTTGACAGTTAACTGTTAGTCATTAGTTAACTGGTGCATTCGCAATGGCAACACATCGACCAACCAGAGTCCACTCTCTTCATGAAGTATAAATTATTGTTCCCTTTACACTTGATATTCTTGTGAATTGTCCTGATTAGTGCAAGATGAAAAGCTTTGACAAAGTGTGTCTTTTTATTCAAGTGTGACTATGTCAGGCTGTTGCTTGACTAGTCTGTGAGACAGCTCTCCCAATTTTGGCACTAGCCCCCAGAAGTTAGTAAGGAGGACTCTGCAGTGTCGACAGGACTGGGATTGCTGTTATCGTTTCTAGTGCCTAGGTTGATGCCAGGTGGTCCATCTGGTTTGATACCTGCATTTGCCTGGATTACTAGTCAGTGACATTATCACGGTACCACAGCCTCTCCCTTGCTTAAAGAGATCATCAGTCGCCTATAGGATTCCTCTGCAGTGCCTTTGACTCTCCCGATCTGGACCCATAATGCAGCCTGTACTATTTCATCCATTGCTGGGACCTGGTTGATGGGTGCCAGGTTGTGTCCACACGCTGATGGGTCTGCATATCACATGCACTTCACTACTACAGGAAGTAGTTGAGGCCAAAACATTGTATGCTTTCAAGAAGGAGTTAGATATAGCTGTAGGGGTGAAAGGGATCAAAGGATCTGGGGAGAAAGCGGGAGCAAGCTATTGAGTTGGATGATCAGCCATGATCATAATGAATGGCAGAGCAGACTCGAAGGGCCAAATGGCCTACTCTTGCTCCTAGTTTCTATGTTTCTATATCTCTGGGAGCCAAGGGCAAATGCTTTGGGGACATGGGTTCAAATTCCACCATGGCAGCTAGTAGAATTTAAATTTAATTCTAAAATCTGGAATTAGTCTAATGGTGTCCACGAAGCCATTGGCAATTGTCACATTTGGGAAGGAAATCTGCTATCCTGACCTGGTCTGGCCTACACATGACTCTAGACCCACAGCAAAGGGGCTGACTCTTAAGTGTTCTCTGAAATGGCTGAGCAAGCCACTCAGTTGTATCAAACCACTAAGAAGTCGAAAAGGAATGAAACCAGACGGACTACCCGGCATTGACCTAGTGTAATCTGCACCTTATAGAGAAGCTGATTCTCCTCTTCTTTTACCAGGTCATATTCATACTACATTGAAGTGTCGATGGATGAGCTAGATTGGATTCGGATCATCGATCATTCCAACTACCTGTGTCGCTCCTGGCAGAACCTATTCTTCACTCCCCGTGTCTGCAGGTGAGTGCAGTTAAAGGACTGTTTACACTCTAGGTGCCATGTAGGACTTCTGGTGGAGAGTGTCTGGTATGTTCACTTGTTGCGGCCTATTCACACAGGAATCAGGTGAGTATTCCTAGTGTGGGAGTAGAGTTTGCTTTTCCACTTTGATTTTATCTCATAAGCCTCCACCTAGCTGGAACTCCTGCTCCCAAGAGGGAGGCATTCTCTTCAGGTTTCTTTCTGTGATGAACTGTTATTAGGACCTTATGCATGACAGCAGAGCATAAACTCAGTCTAGTGAGTGGAGGAAATATTAAGCAGCTGATCCTGCCAAATGGATTAGTGCCAAGTTGCAAGCTTGGTTAATTGTTAGCGGGCACCATTACAAATTCTGGAGGTCAGAGTTCAAGCTGCATTCCATGATTTGAGCAAGTCTTGTAAGTTGAGGGTAGGTGGATAATCTAAATGTGGCCGATTGTTTAATTGAGATTGTCAGTGCAGAACGAACAAGCCTGAAGCAAGATCAGCTTGAAAGGAAAATTCTCTGTCAGCTAAGGATCTGGCTGGTACTGACAGCCAGATAGAAAGCTAATGTGGGAATAAATCCCACGAAAAGATGCTGTCAGGCTATATCGTATACTGTTAATGAGCATAAGTGCAAGTTGAGATGGCTTCTTATTGCAGTGAATATGATGGCATGTTGAACATTGAGGACAATGACAGGTCACTCGCAGATAGTTGGGGTTGGATCTAATGCAGTATGTAGATGTCAAACAGTAAGTTTTCAATGAGCCAGAACTTCCTGCAGCTAAACAGCCACCTGCATTGCACCCCTCTAACCTCTGACCCCTGACAGCCACATTGAGTGAATGTATCTTTACTGCATTGACCTGATAATTGACATTGACCCCTGGTAGAGGGTGATGGAGAGTCACATTATCGTGTCCCAGTGTAAACAGGCCAGTGTAGAAATGTCAGCCTGAAATATTTCTGCTAAAATACTCTGAGCTGTATAGCACTGGAGAATAGTTTGGCCAGATGCCTTTTTCTGGTCATCTGAAAACAGTCCCCTTTAGATAAAGATTGTAAGTAACTTATTCCCACCAGTATTCCGAAAGGTGGGAAGCCTCACTGTTGCTTGACAATTGCTTTCTGTGAAAGTTATTACTGAAGCTCCCATTTAAATGCTGCCGGTTCCTCTCCAGGGATATGCCACTTGTTTTGAAGTCCTGGCTCAGTAAAAAGATGCAGAAATTGCACAAATAAATTTGGATTTTACTCACACAAATGTTAAATGAGCTCTATGGCTATATTACCGGATCTTTTCTGCCAAGCAGTTCAATTAATTGTCAGTCTGACATGCTGCAGGGTTTGTGAACTGCAAGACTACACAATTTACTGCAGGATGCCTTCACCCTTGAGAACTCATTATATACAGCAATGTCACTTGCTACCTCTCATATGCTGCTGAAATCAGGCCATTAACTGTCAGTTAAAGATAGCTCATCTTGCTCCTACCAGCACCTCACAGTATTACTTCCCCCTCCTCCTACCTATTTCTCTCCCAACCTCTCCCCCTCTCTTTCTCTCTAAATCCTTGCCTCTCCCCTTGTCTTTCTCTGACTCTGCCTGAATCAGAATCTCCCCTGCTGACACTGACCTTATCAACCTGAAGTGCAGACAACCTATCTAATACCACCTCCTTATCAGATTAAACCCTTCAAGTGTCTGAATTACCTCCCTTTCACCATGACCTGGGTAGCGTCTTTGCCCTCGGTAAAGATAGATGCAAAGTATTCATTTAATACCTCAGCTTTGCCCCCGCCTCCATGAGCCAAGCCCCTTTTTGGTCCCTAATCAGCCCTACTCCTCCTTTTTCCACCTTTTTACTATTTATATAGAAACATAGAAACTAGGAGCAGGAGTAGGCCATTTGGCACTTCGAGCCGGCTCCGCCATCTCTTATGTGGACTTTGTCAGAAGCCTTCTGAAAGCCCAAATAAACCACATTCACTGGCTCCTCCTCATCAACTCTACTAGTTACATTCTTAAAAATTCTAGTATATTTATCAAGCATGATTTCCCTTTCGTAAATCCATAACAAAAACAATTACCTGGAAAAACTCAGCAGGTCTGGCAGCATCAGCAGAGAAGTGTGTGTGTGTGTGTGTGTGTGAGTGTGTGTGTGGGGTGGGCGTAGAGAAGTGGGGGGGGTGTGGTTGTAGGGACAAACAAGCAGTGATAGAAGCAGATCATCAAAAGATGTCAACGACAATGGTACAATAGAACACATTGGTGTTAAAGTTGGTGATATTATCTAAACGAATGTGCTAATTAAGAATGGATGGTAGGGCACTCAAGGTACAGCTCTAGTGGGGGTGGGGGGAGCATAAAAGATTTAAAAATATTTTAAAATAATGGAAATAGGAACCATGCTGACTCTGTCCGATTCTGCCACTGTTTTCCAAGCGCACAGCTACTAAATCTTTTAAAATGGACCTCTAGAATTTTCCCCACTACCGATGTCAGGCTGACTGGCCTATAATTCCCTGTTTCCTCTCTGCCTCCCTTTTTAAATATTGGGGTTACATTAGCTACCCTCCAATCTGTAGGAACTGTTCCAGAGCCTGTGGAATCTCGGAAGATGACCACCAATACATCCACTATTTCTAGGGCCACTTCCTTAAGTACTCTGGGATGTAGATTATCAGGCCCTGGGGATTTATCGGCCTTCAATCCCATCAATTTCCCCAGCACCATTTCCCTACTAATACTGATTACTTTCAGTTCCTCCCTCTCACTAAACCCTGTGTTCCCCAACATTTCTGGTATGTTATTAGTGTCCTCCTTTGTGAAGACAGAACCAAAGTCTGTATTTAGTTGGTCAGCCATTTCTTTGTTCCCCATTATAAATTCCCCTGTTTCTGACTGTAAGGGACCTACATTTGTCTTCACCAATCTTTTTCTCTTCACATACCGATAGAAACTTTTACAGTCAGTTTTTATGTTCCCTGCAAGCTTACTCTCGTAATCTATTTTCCCCTTCTTAATCAATCCCTTGGTTCTCCTTTGCTGAATTCTAAACTGCTCCCAATCCTCAGGTCTGTTGTTTTTTCTGGCCAGTTTGTGTGCCTCTTCCTTGGATCTAATACTATTTCTAATTTCCCTTGTAAGCCATGGTTTGGCCACCTTTCCTGTTTTACTTTTGCGCCAGACAGGAATAAACAATTGTTGCAGTTCACCCATTTGCTCTTTGAACATTTGCCATTGCCTATCCACCATCATCCCTTTAAGTAATGTTTCCCAATCCATCATTGCCAACTCGCACCTCATATCATCGTAGTTTCCTTTATTAAGATTCAGGACCCTTGTCTCAGAATCAACTATGTCACTCTCCATCTTGATGAAGAATTCTATCATATTGTGGTCGCTCATCCCCAAGGGGCCTCACACAACTAGATTGCCAATTATTCCTTTCTCATTACACAATACCCAGTCTAGGATGGCCTGTTCTCTAGTTGGTTCCTCGAGGTATTGGTCCAGAAAACCATCCTGTATACACTCCAGGAATTCCTCCTCTACGGTATTGTTACTAATTTGATTTGCCCAATCTATATGCAGATTAAAGTCACCCATCATTACAGATGTTCCTTTATTACATGTGTCTCTAATTTCCTGTTTAATGCCATTCCTAACATCACCATTACAGTTTGGGGGTTTATATACAACCCCCACTAGTGTTTCTCAGTTCTACCCATACAGATTCCACATCGTCGGACCTCATATCTTTCCTCACTATTGCGTTAATTTCCGCTTTAACCAGCAGTACAACTCCACCGTCTTTTCCTTTTTGTCTATGCCTATGGAAGACTTTTGGACCCTCTTTTATGTTAGCTACCAGTCTCTTTCAACACGCTCGCTTTGCTTTTCTTAGATTCACAGAGGAGGTGGAAAAGCTAACTCCCTCTATCTCCCTCTCCCCCCACCCACCCCTCCTTGTAAGTCTGTCTCTGATTCTGTCAGGACTGGCAGCATTGTTGGAGACAGAAACAGAGTTAACGTTTCAAGTCCAGGTGACTCTTCTTCAGTCTTTAACTCTGAAGAAGAGTCATTTGGACTCGAAACATTAACTCGTTCTCTCGCCACAGCTGCTGTCAGACCTGCTGAGTTTTACCAGCAGTTTGTTTTTATTTCAGGTTTCCAGCACCTGCAATATTTTGCTTTCATCTGCATCGATCTCTCTGCCTTTCTCTTTCCCTCTCTCTCTCTGCCTTTCACTCTCTCTCTCTGCCTTTCACTCTCTCTCTCTGCCTTTCACTCTCTCTCTCTGCCTTTCACTCTCTCTCTCTGCCTTTCTCTCTCTCTGCCTTTCTCTCTCTCTCTCTGCCTTTCTCTCTCTCTGCCTTTCTCTCTCTCTGCCTTTCACTCACTCTCTCTGCCTTTCTCTCTCTCTCTCTGCATTTCACTCTCTCTGCCTTTCACTCACTCTCTCTGCCTTTCACTTTCTCTCTCTGCCTTTCTCTCTCTCTCTGCCTTTCTCACTCTCTCTGCCTTTCACTCTCTCTCTGCCTTTCACTCTCTCTGCCTTTCTCTCTCTCTCTGCCTTTCACTCTCTCTCTGCCTTTCACTCTCTCTCTGCCTTTCACTCACTCTCTCTGCCTTTCACTCTCTCTCTCTGCCTTTCACTCTCTCTCTCTGCCTTTCACTCTCTCTCACTGCCTTTCACTCTCTCTCTCTGCCTTTCTCTCTCTCTCTCTGCCTTTCTCTCTCTCTCTGCCTTTCTCTCTCTCTCTGCCTTTCTCTCTCTCTCTCTGCCTTTCTCTCTCTCTCTCTGCCTTTCTCTCTCTCTCTCTCTGCCTTTCTCTCTCTCTCTCTGCCTTTCTCTCTCTCTGCCTTTCTCTCTCTCTCTGCCTTTCTCTCTCTCTCTCTGCCTTTCTCTCTCTCTCTCTGCCTTTCTCTCTCTCTCTCTGTCTTTCGCTCTCTCTCTCTGCCTTTCTCTCTTTCTCTCTCTCTCTGCCTTTCTCTCTTTCTGCCTTTCTCTCTCTCTCTGCCTTTCTCTCTCTGCCTTTCTCTCTCTGCCTTTCTCTCTCTGCCTTTCTCTCTCTCTGCCTTTCTCTCTCTCTCTGCCTTTCGCTCTCTATCTCTGCCTTTCTCTCTCTCTCTGCCTTTCTCTCTCTCTCTCTCTCTGCCTTTCTCTCTCTCTCTCTGCCTTTCTCTCTCTCTGCCTTTCTCTCTCTCTCTCTGCCTTTCACTCTCTCTCTCTGCCTTTCTCTCTCTCTGCCTTTCTCTCTCACTCTGCCTTTCTCTCATTCTCTGCCTTTCTCTCATTCTCTGCCTTTCTCTCATTCTCTGCCTTTCTCTCTCTCTCTCTGCCTTTCTCTCTCTCTCTCTGCCTTTCTCTCTCTCTCTCTGTCTTTCGCTCTCTCTCTCTGCCTTTCTCTCTTTCTCTCTCTCTCTGCCTTTCTCTCTTTCTGCCTTTCTCTCTCTCTCTGCCTTTCTCTCTCTGCCTTTCTCTCTCTGCCTTTCTCTCTCTGCCTTTCTCTCTCTCTGCCTTTCTCTCTCTCTCTGCCTTTCGCTCTCTATCTCTGCCTTTCTCTCTCTCTCTGCCTTTCTCTCTCTGCCTTTCCCTCTCTCTGCCTTTCTCTCTCTCTCTGCCTTTCTCTCTCTCTCTCTCTCTGCCTTTCTCTCTCTCTCTCTGCCTTTCTCTCTCTCTGCCTTTCTCTCTCTCTCTCTGCCTTTCACTCTCTCTCTCTGCCTTTCTCTCTCTCTGCCTTTCTCTCTCTCTCTCTGCCTTTCACTCTCTCTCTCTGCCTTTCTCTCTCTCTGCCTTTCTCTCTCACTCTGCCTTTCTCTCATTCTCTGCCTTTCTCTCATTCTCTGCCTTTCTCTCATTCTCTGCCTTTCTCTCTCTCTCTGCCTTTCTCTCTCTCTCTCTGCCTTTCTCTCTTTCTCTCTCTCTCTCTCTGCCTTTCTCTCTCTCTGCCTTTCTCTCTCTCTCTGCCTTTCTCTCTCTATCTCTGCCTTTCTCTCTCTCTCTGCCTTTCTCTCTCTGCCTTTCCCTCTCTCTGCCTTTCTCTCTCTCTCTGCCTTTCTCTCTCTCTCTCTCTCTGCCTTTCTCTCTCTCTCTCTGCCTTTCTCTCTCTGCCTTTCTCTCTCTGCCTTTCTCTCTCTGCCTTTCTCTCTCTCTGCCTTTCTCTCTCTCTCTGCCTTTCTCTCTCTCTCTGCCTTTCTCTCTCTCTCTCTCTCTGCCTTTCTCTCTCTCTGCCTTTCTCTCTCTCTCTCTCTGCCTTTCTCTCTCTCTCTGCCTTTCTCTCTCTCTCTGCCTTTCTCTCTCTCTCTGCCTTTCTCTCTCTCTCTCTCTGCCTTTCTCTCTCTCTCTCTGCCTTTCTCTCTCTCTGCCTTTCTCTCTCTCTCTCTGCCTTTCTCTCTCTCTCTCTGCCTTTCTCTCTCTCTCTCTGCCTTTCTCTCCCTCTCTGCCTTTCTCTCTCTCTCTCTGCCTTTCTCTCTCTCTCTGCCTTTCTCTCTCTCTCTCTCTGCCTTTCTCTCTCTCTCTGCCTTTCTCTCTCTGCCCTTCACACTCTCTCTCTGCCTTTCACTCTCTCTCTCTGCCTTTCTCTCTCTCTCTCTGCCTTTCTCTCTCTCTCTCTGCCCTTCACACTCTCTCTCTGCCTTTCACTCTCTCTGCCTTTCACTCTCTCTCTCTGCCTTTCTCTCTCTCTGCCTTTCACTCTCTCTCTCTCACTCTCTGCCTTTCTCTCTCTCTCTCTGCCTTTCTCTCTCTCTCTCTGCCTTTCTCTCTCTCTGCCTTTCTCTCTCTCTGCCTTTCTTTCTCTCTCTCTGCCTTTCTCTCTCTCTCTCTGCCTTTCTCTCTCTCTCTCTGCCTTTCTCTCTCTCTGCCTTTCTCTCTCTCTGCCTTTCTCTCTCTCTCTGTCTCTCTCTCTCTCTCTGCCTTTCTCTCTCTCTCTGCCTTTCACTCTCTCTCTCTCACTCTCTGCCTTTCTCTCTCTCTCTCTGCCTTTCTCTCTCTCTGCCTTTCTCTCTTTCTCTGCCTTTCTCTCTCTCTCTTTCTCTCTGCCTTTCTCTCTCTCTCTCTGCCTTTCTCTCTCTCTCTCTGCCTTTCTCTCTCTCTCGGCCTTTCTCTCTCTGCCTTTCTCTCTCACTCTCTCTCTGCCTTTCTCTCTCACTCTCTCTCTGCCTTTCTCTCTCTCTCTCTCTCTGCCTTTCTCTCTCTCTCTGCCTTTCTCTCTCTCTCTGCCTTTCTCTCTCTCTCTGCCTTTCTCTCTCTCTCTCTCACTCTCTGCCTTTCTCTCTCTCTCTGCCTTTCTCTCTCTCTCTGCCTTTCTCTCTCTGCCTTTCTCTCTCTCTCTGCCTTTCTCTGTCTCTCTCTCTGCCTTTCTCTCTCTGCCTTTCTCTCTCTCTCTCTCTGCCTTTCTCTCTGCCTTTCTCTCTCTCTCTCTCTGCCTTTCTCTCTCTGCCATTCTCTCTCTCTCTGCCTTTCTCTGTCTCTCTCTGCATTTCTCTGTCTCTCTCTCTCTCTGCCTTTCTCTCTCTCTCTCTGCCTTTCTCTCTCTCTCTGCCTTTCTCTCTCTCTCTCTGCCTTTCTCTCTCTCTCTCTGCCTTTCTCTCTCTCTCTCTCTGCCTTTCACTCTCTCTCTCTGCCTTTCACTCTCTCTCTCTGCCTTTCTCTTTCTCTCTCTGCCTTTCTCTCTCTCTCTCTGCCTTTCTCTCTCTCTCTCTCTGCCTTTCTCTCTCTCTCTGCCTTTCTCTCTCTCTCTCTGCCTTTCTCTCTCTCTCTCTCTGCCTTTCTCTCTCTCTCTCTGCCTTTCTCTCTCTCTCTGCCTTTCTCTCTCTCTCTCTGCCTTTCTCTCTCTCTGCCTTTCTCTTTCTCTCTCTGCCTTTCTCTCTTTGCCTTTCTCTCTCTCTCTCTGCCTTTCTCTCTCTCTCTCTGCCTTTCTCTCTCTCTCTCTCTCTCTGCCTTTCTCTCTCTCTCTCTCTCTCTCTGCCTTTCTCTC
The DNA here is from genome assembly GCA_026770705.1 of Isurus oxyrinchus. NCBI lineage: Eukaryota > Metazoa > Chordata > Chondrichthyes > Lamniformes > Lamnidae > Isurus > Isurus oxyrinchus. Next base: position 116,555 of record JANJGN010000200.1, read on the forward strand.
TCTCTCTCTGCCTTTCTCTCTCTCTGCCTTTCTCTTTCTCTCTCTGCCTTTCTCTCTCTCTCTGCCTTTCTCTCTCTCTCTCTGCCTTTCTCTCTCTCTCTGCCTTTCTCTTTCTCTCTCTGCCTTTCTCTCTCTCTCTGCCTTTCTCTCTCTCTCTCTGCCTTTCTCTCTCTCTCTCTGCCTTTCTCTCTCTCTGCCTTTCTCTTTCTCTCTCTGCCTTTCTCTCTCTCTCTGCCTTTCTCTCTCTCTCTCTGCCTTTCTCTCTCTCTGCCTTTCTCTCTCTCTCTCTCTCTCTGCCTTTCTCTCTCTCTCTCTGCCTTTCTCTCTCTCTCTGCCTTTCTCTCTCTCTCTGCCTTTCTCTCTCTCTCTCTCTCTCTGCCTTTCTCTCTCTCTCTCTCTGCCTTTCTCTCTCTCTCTGCCTTTCTCTCTCTCTCACTGCCTTTCTCTTTCTCTCTCTGCCTTTCCCTCTCTCTGCCTTTCTCTCTCTCTCTCTGCCTTTCTCTCTCTCTCTGCCTTTCTCTCTCTCTCTCTGCCTTTCTCTCTCTCTCTGCCTTTCTCTCTCTCTCTCTCTCTGCCTTTCTCTCTCTCTCTCTGCCTTTCTCTCTCTCTCTCTCTCTGCCTTTCTCTCTCTCTCTCTCTGCCTTTCTCTCTCTCTCTCTGCCTTTCTCTCTCTCTCTCTTTCTCTCCGCCTTTCTCTCTCTCTCTCTCTGCCTTTCTCTCTCTCTCTCTCTCTGCCTTTCTCTCTCTCTGCCTTTCTCTCTCTCTCTCTCTGCCTTTCTCTCTCTCTCTCTCTGCCTTTCTCTCTCTCTCTCTCTGCCTTTCTCTCACTCTCTCTCTCTGCCTTTCTCTCTCTCTGCCTTTCTCTCTCTCTCTCTCTCTGCCTTTCTCTCTCTCTCTCTCTGCCTTTCTCTCTCTCTCTCTCTGCCTTTCTCTCTCTCTCTCTCTCTGCCTTTCTCTCTCTCTGCCTTTCTCTCTCTCTCTCTCTGCCTTTCTCTCTCTCTCTCTCTGCCTTTCTCTCTCTCTCTCTCTGCCTTTCTCTCTCTCTCTGCCTTTCTCTCTCTCTCTCTCTGCCTTTCTCTCTGTCTCTCTGCCTTTCTCTCTCTCTCTCTCTCTGCCTTTCTCTCTCTCTCTGCCTTTCTCTCTCTCTCTCTGCCTTTCTCTCTCACTCTCTCTGCCTTTCTCTCTCACTCTCTCTGCCTTTCTCTCTCTCTCTGCCTTTCTCTCTCTCTCTGCCTCTCTCTCTCTCTCTCTGCCTCTCTCTCTCTCTCTCTGCCTCTCTCTCTCTCTCTGCCTTTCTCTCTCTGCCTTTCTCTCTCTCACTCTGCCTTTCTCTCTCTCTCGGCCTTTCTCTCTCTCTCGGCCTTTCTCTCTCTCTCGGCCTTTCTCTCTCTCTCTCTCTCTGCCTTTCTCTCTCTGCCTTTCTCTCTCTGCCTTTCTCTCTCTCTCTCACTCTGCCTTTCTCTCTCTCTCGGCCTTTCTCTCTCTCTCTGCCTTTCTCTCTCTCTGTGCCTTTCTCTCTCTCTCGGCCTTTCTCTCTCTCTCGGCCTTTCTCTCTCTCTCTCTGCCTTTCTCTCTGTCTCTCTGCCTTTCTCTCTCTCTCTCTCTGTGCCTTTCTCTCTATCTCTCTCTGTCTTTCTCTCTCTCTCTCTGCCTTTCTCTCACTCTCTCTGTCTTTCTCTCTCTCTGCCTTTCTCTCTCTCTCTCTCTCTGCCTTTCTCTCTCTCTCTCTGCCTTTCTCTCTCACTCTCTCTGCCTTTCTCTCTCTCTCTGCCTTTCTCTCTCTCTCTGCCTTTCTCTCTCTCTCTGCCTTTCTCTCTCTCTCTGCCTCTCTCTCTCTCTCTGCCTTTCTCTCTCTGCCTTTCTCTCTCTGCCTTTCTCTCTCTGCCTTTCTCTCTCTGCCTTTCTCTCTCTGCCTTTCTCTCTCTCTCTCTCTCTCTGCCTTTCTCTCTCTCTCTCTGCCTTTCTCTCTCTCTCTCTCTGCCTTTCACTCTCTCTCTCTGCCTTTCACTCTCTCTCTGCCTTTCTCTCTCTGCCTTTCTCTCTCTGCCTTTCTCTCTCTGCCTTTCTCTCTCTCTCTCTCTCTCTGCCTTTCTCTTTCTCTCTCTGCCTTTCTCTCTCTCTCTCTGCCTTTCTCTCTCTCTCTCTCTGCCTTTCTCTCTCTCTCTGCCTTTCTCTCTCTCTCTCTGCCTTTCTCTCTCTCTCTCTCTGCCTTTCTCTCTCTCTCTCTGCCTTTCTCTCTCTCTCTCTGCCTTTCTCTCTCTCTCTGCCTTTCTCTCTCTCTCTGCCTTTCTCTCTCTCTCTCTCTGCCTTTCTCTCTCTCTCTCTGCCTTTCTCTCTCTCTCTCTGCCTTTCTCTCTCTCTCTGCCTTTCTCTTTCACTCTCTGCCTTTCTCTCTTTGCCTTTCTCTCTCTCTCTCTGCCTTTCTCTCTCTCTCTCTGCCTTTCTCTCTCTCTCTCTCTCTCTGCCTTTCTCTCTCTCTCTCTCTCTCTCTGCCTTTCTCTCTCTCTCTCTGCCTTTCTCTCTCTCTGCCTTTCTCTTTCTCTCTCTGCCTTTCTCTCTCTCTCTGCCTTTCTCTCTCTCTCTCTGCCTTTCTCTCTCTCTCTGCCTTTCTCTTTCTCTCTCTGCCTTTCTCTCTCTCTCTGCCTTTCTCTCTCTCTCTCTGCCTTTCTCTCTCTCTCTCTGCCTTTCTCTCTCTCTGCCTTTCTCTTTCTCTCTCTGCCTTTCTCTCTCTCTCTGCCTTTCTCTCTCTCTGCCTTTCTCTCTCTCTCTCTCTCTCTGCCTTTCTCTCTCTCTCTCTGCCTTTCTCTTTCTCTCTCTGCCTTTCTCTTTCTCTCTCTGCCTTTCTCTCTCTCTCTGCCTTTCTCTCTCTCTCTCTGCCTTTCTCTCTCTCTCTGCCTTTCTCTCTCTCTCTGCCTTTCTCTCTCTCTCTCTCTCTCTGCCTTTCTCTCTCTCTCTCTCTGCCTTTCTCTCTCTCTCTGCCTTTCTCTCTCTCTCACTGCCTTTCTCTTTCTCTCTCTGCCTTTCCCTCTCTCTGCCTTTCTCTCTCTCTCTCTGCCTTTCTCTCTCTGCCTTTCTCTCTCTGCCTTTCTCTCTCTCACTCTGCCTTTCTCTCTCTCTCGGCCTTTCTCTCTCTCTCGGCCTTTCTCTCTCTCTCGGCCTTTCTCTCTCTCTCGGCCTTTCTCTCTCTCTCTCTCTGCCTTTCTCTCTCTCTCGGCCTTTCTCTCTCTCTCTGCCTTTCTCTCTCTCTGTGCCTTTCTCTCTCTCTCGGCCTTTCTCTCTCTCTCGGCCTTTCTCTCTCTCTCTCTGCCTTTCTCTCTGTCTCTCTGCCTTTCTCTCTCTCTCTCTCTGTGCCTTTCTCTCTATCTCTCTCTGTCTTTCTCTCTCTCTCTCTGCCTTTCTCTCACTCTCTCTGTCTTTCTCTCTCTCTGCCTTTCTCTCTCTCTCTGCCTCTCTCTCTCTCTCTGCCTTTCTCTCTCTGCCTTTCTCTCTCTGCCTTTCTCTCTCTGCCTTTCTCTCTCTGCCTTTCTCTCTCTGCCTTTCTCTCTCTGCCTTTCTCTCTCTCACTCTGCCTTTCTCTCTCTCTCGGCCTTTCTCTCTCTCTCGGCCTTTCTCTCTCTCTCGGCCTTTCTCTCTCTCTCGGCCTTTCTCTCTCTCTCTCTGCCTTTCTCTCTGTCTCTCTGCCTTTCTCTCTCTCTCTCTCTGTGCCTTTCTCTCTATCTCTCTCTGTCTTTCTCTCTCTCTCTCTGCCTTTCTCTCACTCTCTCTGTCTTTCTCTCTCTCTGCCTTTCTCTCTCTCTCTGCCTCTCTCTCTCTCTCTGCCTTTCTCTCTCTGCCTTTCTCTCTCTGCCTTTCTCTCTCTGCCTTTCTCTCTCTGCCTTTCTCTCTCTGCCTTTCTCTCTCTGCCTTTCTCTCTCTCTCTGCCTTTCTCTCTCTGCCTTTCTCTCTCTCACTCTGCCTTTCTCTCTCTCTCGGCCTTTCTCTCTCTCTGTGCCTTTCTCTCTCTCTCGGCCTTTCTCTCTCTCTCTCTCTGCCTTTCACTCTCTCTCTCTCTCTCTCTGCCTTTCACTCTCTCTCTCTCTCTGCCTTTCACTCTCTCTCTCTGCCTTTCTCTCTCTCTCTCTCTGTGCCTTTCTCTCTCGCTCTCTCTCTGCCTTTCTCTCTCTCTCTCTGCCTTTCTCTCTCTCTCTCTGCCTTTCTCTCTCTCTCTCTCTCTGCCTTTCTCTCTCTCTCTCTGCCTTTCTCTCTCTCTCTCTCTCTGCCTTTCTCTCTCTCTCTCTGCCATTCTCTCTCTCTCTCTCTCTGCCATTCTCTCTCTCTCTCTGCCTTTCTCTCTCTCTCTCTGCCTTTCTCTCTCTCTCTCTCTCTGCCTTTCTCTCTCTCTCTCTGCCATTCTCTCTCTCTCTCTGCCTTTCTCTCTCTCTCTCTGCCTTTCTCTCTCTCTCCCTGCCTTTCTCTCTCTCTCTCTGTCTTTCTCTCTCTCTCTCTGCCTTTCTCTCTTTCTCTCTCTCTCTCTCTGCCTTTCTCTCTCTCTCTCTGTCTTTCTCTCTCTCTCTCTGCCTTTCTCTCTTTCTCTCTCTCTCTCTCTGCGTTTCTCTCTCTCTCTGCCTTTCTCTCTCTCTCTCTCTGCCTTTCTCTCTGCCTTTCTCTCTCTCTCTCTGCCTTTCTCTCTCTCTCTCTCTCTGCCTTTCTCTCTCTCTCTCTGCCTTTCTCTCTCTCTCACTGCCTTTCTCTCTCTCTCTCTGCCTTTCTCTCTCTCTTTGCCTTTCTCTCTCTCTCTCTGCCTTTCTCTCTCTCTCTGCCGCTCTCTCTCTGCCGCTCTCTCTCTGCCGCTCTCTCTCTGCCGCTCTCTCTCTGCCGCTCTCTCTGCCGTTCTCTCTCTGCCGTTCTCTCTCTCTCTTTCTCTCTCTCTCTTTCTCTCTCTCTCTCTCTGCCTTTCTCTCTCTCTCTCTCTCAGCCTTTCTCTCTCTGCCTTTCTCTCTCTGCCTTTCTCTCTCTCTCTCTCTCAGCCTTTCTCTCTCTGCCTTTCTCTCTCACTGCCTTTCTCTCCATCTCTGCCTTTCTCTCTCTCTCTCTCTGCCTTTCTCTGTCTCTCTCTCTCTGCCTTTCTCTCTCTCTCTCTGCCTTTCTCTCTCTCTCTCTGCCTTTCTCTCTCTCTCTCTGTGCCTTTCTCTCTCTCTCTTTCTCTCTCTCTTTCTCTCTGCCTTTCTCTCTCTCTCTCTGCCTTTCTCTCTCTCTCTCTCTGCCTTTCTCTCTCTCTCTCTCTCTGCCTTTCTCTCTCTCTCTCTTCCTTTCTCTCTCTCTCTCTCTCTGCCTTTCTCTCTCTCTCTGCCTTTCTCTCTCTCTCTCTGCCTTTCTCTCTCTCTCTCTGCCTTTCTCTCTCTCTCTCTGCCTTTCTCTCTCTCTCTCTCTGCCTTTCTCTCTGTCTCTCTGTGCCTTTCTCTCTCTCTCTGCCTTTCTCTCTCACTCTCTCTGCCTTTCTCTGTCTCTCTCTGCCTTTCTCTCTCTCTCTCTCTGCATTTCTCTGTCTCTCTCTCTCTCTGCCTTTCTCTCTCTCTCTCTCCGCCTTTCTCTCTCTCTCTGCCTTTCTCTCTCTCTCTCTGCCTTTCTCTCTCTCTCTCTCTGCCTTTCTCTCTCTCTCTGCCTTTCTCTCTCTCTCTGCCTTTCTCTCTCTCTCTCTCTCTGCCTTTCTCTCTCTCTCTGCCTTTCTCTCTCTCTCTGCCTTTCTCTCTCACTCTCTCTGCCTTTCTCTGTCTCTCTCTGCCTTTCTCTCTCTCTCTCTCTCTGCATTTCTCTGTCTCTCTCTCTCTCTCTGCCTTTCTCTCTCTCTCTCTGCCTTTCTCTCTCTCTCTCTGCCTTTCTCTCTCTCTCTCTGCCTTTCTCTCTCTCTCTCTGCCTTTCTCTCTCTCTCTGCCTTTCTCTCTCTCTCTCTGTGCCTTTCTCTCTCTCTCTCTCTCTCTCTGCCTTTCTCTCTCTCTCTCTCTCTGCCTTTCTCTCTCTCTCTCTGCCTTTCTCTCTCTCTCTCTCTCTCTGCCTTTCTCTCTCTCTTTCTCTCTGCCTTTCTCTCTCTCTCTCTCTGCCTTTCTCTCTCTCTCTCTGCCTTTCTCTCTCTCTCTCTGCCCTTTCTCTCTCTCTCTCTGCCTTTCTCTCTCTCTTTCTCTCTGCCTTTCTCTCTCTCTTTCTCTCTGCCTTTCTCTCTCTGCCTTTCTCTCTCTCACTCTGCCTTTCTCTCTCTCTCCTCGGCCTTTCTCTCTCTCTCTGCCTTTCTCTCTCTCTGTGCCTTTCTCTCTCTCTCTCCGGCCTTTCTCTCTCTCTCTCTCTGCCTTTCTCTCTCTCTCTCTCTCTCTCTGCCTTTCTCTCTCTCTGTGCCTTTCTCTCTCTCTCGGCCTTTCTCTCTCTCTCTCTCTGCCTTTCTCTCTCTCTCTCTCTCTCTCTCTGCCTTTCTCTCTCTCTCTCTGCCTTTCTCTCTCTCTCTCTCTCTGCCTTTCTCTCTCTCTCTCTGCCTTTCTCTCTCTCTCTCCTCTCTGCCTTTCTCTCTCTCTCTCTGCCTTTCTCTCTCTCTCTCTGCCTTTCTCTCTCTCTCCCTGCCTTTCTCTCTCTCTCCCTGCCTTTCTCTCTCTCTCTCTGTCTTTCTCTCTCTCTCTCTGCCTTTCTCTCTTTCTCTCTCTCTCTCTCTGCCTTTCTCTCTCTCTCTCTGCCTTTCTCTCTCTCTCTCTGCCTTTCTCTCTTTCTCTCTCTCTCTCTCTGCGTTTCTCTCTCTCTCTGCCTTTCTCTCTTTCTCTCTCTCTCTCTCTGCCTTTCTCTCTGCCTTTCTCTCTCTCTCTCTGCCTTTCTCTCTCTCTCTCTCTCTCTGCCTTTCTCTCTCACTCTCTCTGCCTTTCTCTGTCTCTCTCTCTCTCTGCCTTTCTCATTCTCTCTCTGCCTTTCTCTCTCTCTCTCTGCCTTTCTCTCTCTCTCTCTGCCTTTCTCTCTCTCTCTCTGCCTTTCTCTCTCTCTTTGCCTTTCTCTCTCTCTCTTTGCCTTTCTCTCTCTCTCTCTGCCTTTCTCTCTCTCTCTGCCGCTCTCTCTCTGCCGCTCTCTCTCTGCCGCTCTCTCTCTGCCGTTCTCTCTCTGCCGTTCTCTCTCTGCCGTTCTCTCTCTGCCGTTCTCTCTCTCTCTTTCTCTCTCTCTCTTTCTCTCTCTCTGCCTTTCTCTCTCTCTCTCTCTCAGCCTTTCTCTCTCTGCCTTTCTCTCTCTCTCTGCCTTTCTCTCTCTGCCTTTCTCTCTCTCTCTCTCTGCCTTTCTCTCTCTCTCTCTGCCTTTCTCTCTCTTTCTCTGCCTTTCTCTCTCTCTCTTCCTTTCTCTCTCTCTCTCTCTGCCTTTCTCTCTCTCTCTCTCTCTGCCTTTCTCTCTCTCTCTGCCTTTCTCTCTCTCTCTGCCTTTCTCTCTCTCTCTCTGCCTTTCTCTCTCTCTCTCTGCCTTTCTCTCTGTCTCTCTGTGCCTTTCTCTCTCTCTCTCTGCCTTTCTCTCTCACTCTCTCTGCCTTTCTCTGTCTCTCTCTGCCTTTCCTCTCTCTCTCTCTCTGCATTTCTCTGTCTCTCTCTCTCTCTGCCTTTCTCTCTCACTGCCTTTCTCTCTCTCTCTCTGCCTTTCTCTCTCTCTCTGCCTTTCTCTCTCTCTCTCTCTGCAGTTCTCTGTCTCTCTCTCTCTCTGCCTTTCTCTCTCTCTGCCTTTCTCTCTCTCTCTGCCTTTCTCTCTCTGCCTTTCTCTCTCTGCCTTTCTCTCTCTGCCTTTCTCTCTCTCTCTTTCTCTCTCTCTCTCTCTCTGCCTTTCTCTCTCTGCCTTTCTCTCTCTGCCTTTCTCTCTCTCTCTCTGCCTTTCTCTCTCTCTGTGCCTTTCTCCCTCTCTCGGGCCTTTCTCTCTCTCTCTCTCTGCCTTTCTCTCTCTCTCTGCCTTTCTCTCTCTCTCTCTCTCTCTCTGTGCCTTTCTCTCTATCTCTCTCTGTCTTTCTCTCTCTCTCTCTGCCTTTCTCTCTCTCTCTCTGCCTTTCTCTCTCTCTGCCTTTCTCTCTCTCTCTCTCTCTGCCTTTCTCTCTCTCTCTCTGTCTTTCTCTCTCTCTCTCTGCCTTTCTCTCTTTCTCTCTCTCTCTCTCTGCCTTTCTCTCTCTCTCTCTGCCTTTCTCTCTCTCTCTCTCTGCCTTTCTCTCTGCCTTTCTCTCTCTCTCTCTGCCTTTCTCTCTCTGCCTTTCTCTCTCTCTCTCTCTCTGCCTTTCTCTCTCTCTCTCTGCCTTTCTCTCTCTCTCTCTGCCTTTCTCTCTCTCTCTCTGCCTTTCTCTCTCTCTCTCTCTCTGCCTTTCTCTCTCTCTCTCTGTCTTTCTCTCTCTCTCTCTGCCTTTCTCTCTTTCTCTCTCTCTCTCTCTGCCTTTCTCTCTCTCTCTCTGCCTTTCTCTCTCTCTCTCTGCCTTTCTCTCTGCCTTTCTCTCTCTCTCTCTCTCTGCCTTTCTCTCTCTCTCTCTCTCTGCCTTTCTCTCTCTCTCTCTGCCTTTCTCTCTCTCTCTCTGCCTTTCTCTCTCTCTCACTGCCTTTCTCTCTCTCTCTCTGCCTTTCTCTCTCTCTCTGCCTTTCTCTCTCACTCTCTCTGCCTTTCTCTGTCTCTCTCTCTCTCTGCCTTTCTCTTTCTCTCTCTGTCTTTCTCTCTCTCTCTGCCTTTCTCTCTCTCTCTCTGCCTTTCTCTCTCTCTTTGCCTTTCTCTCTCTCTCTCTCTGCCTTTCTCTCTCTCTCTGCCGCTCTCTCTCTGCCGCTCTCTCTCTGCCGCTCTCTCTCTGCCGCTCTCTCTCTGCCGTTCTCTCTCTGCCGTTCTCTCTCTCTCTTTCTCTCTCTCTCTCTCTCTGCCTTTCTCTCTCTCTCTCTCTCAGCCTTTCTCTCTCTGCCTTTCTCTCTCTCTCTGCCTTTCTCTCTCTGCCTTTCTCTCTCTCTCTCTGCCTTTCTCTCTCTCTCTCTGCCTTTCTCTCTCTCTCTCTGTGCCTTTCTCTCTCTCTCTTTCTCTCTCTCTTTCTCTTTGCCTTTCTCTCTCTCTCTCTGCCTTTCTCTCTCTCTCTCTCTCTGCCTTTCTCTCTCTCTCTCTTCCTTTCTCTCTCTCTCTCTCTGCCTTTCTCTCTCTCTCTCTCTCTCTCTGCCTTTCTCTCTCTCTCTGCCTTTCTCTCTCTCTCTCTGCCTTTCTCTCTCTCTCTCTGCCTTTCTCTCTCTCTCTGCCTTTCTCTCTCTCTCTCTCTGCCTTTCTCTCTGTCTCTCTGTGCCTTTCTCTCTCTCTCTCTGCCTTTCTCTCTCTCTCTCTGCCTTTCTCTCTCTCTCTCTGCCTTTCTCTCTGTCTCTCTGTGCCTTTCTCTCTCTCTCTCTGCCTTTCTCTCTCACTCTCTCTGCCTTTCTCTGTCTCTCTCTGCCTTTCTCTCTCTCTCTCTCTGCATTTCTCTGTCTCTCTCTCTCTCTGCCTTTCTCTCTCTCTCTCTCTCTCTGCCTTTCTCTCTCTCTGCCTTTCTCTCTCTCTCTCTGCCTTTCTCTCTCTCTCTGCCTTTCTCTCTCTCTCTGCCTTTCTCTCTCTCTCTCTGCCTTTCTCTCTCTCTCTCTCTGCCTTTCTCTCTCTCTCTGCCTTTCTCTCTCTCTCTGCCTTTCTCTCTCTCTCTCTCTCTGCCTTTCTCTCTCTGCCTTTCTCTCTCTCTCTGCCTTTCTCTCTCTCTGCCTTTCTCTCTCTGCCTTTCTCTCTCTCTCTGCCTTTCTCTCTCACTCTCTCTGCCTTTCTCTGTCTCTCTCTGCCTTTCTCTCTCTCTCTCTCTGCCTTTCTCTCTCTCTGCCTTTCTCTCTCTCTCTGCCTTTCTCTCTCTCTCTGCCTTTCTCTCTCTCTCTCTCACTCTCTGCCTTTCTCTCTCTCTCTCTCTCTCTGTCTTTCTCTCTCTCTCTGCCTTTCTGTCTCTCTGCCTTTCTCTCTCTCTCTCTCTGCCTTTCTCTCTCTCTCTCTGCCTTTCTCTCTCTCTCTCTCTCTCTGCCTTTCTCTCTCTCTCTCTCTCTGCCTTTCTCTCTCTCTCTCTGCCTTTCTCTCTCTCTCTCTGCCTTTCTCTCTCTCTCTCTGTGCCTTTCTCTCTCTCTCTCTCTGCCTTTCTCTCTCACTCTCTCTCTGCCTTTCTCTCTCTCTTTCTCTCTGCCTTTCTCTCTCTCTCTCTCTGTGCCTTTCTCTCTCTCTCTCTGCCTTTCTCTCTCTCTGCCTTTCTCTCTCTCTCTGCCTTTCTCTCTCTCTCTGCCTTTCTCTCTCTCTCTCTGCCTTTCTGTCTCACTCTCTCTGCCTTTCTCTGTCTCTCTCTCTCTCTCTGCCTTTCTCTCTCTCTCTCTGCCTTTCTCTCTCTCTCTCTGCCTTTCTCTCTCTCTCTCTCTGCCTTTCTCTCTCTCTCTCTCACTCTCTGCCTTTCTCTCTCTCTCTCTCTCTCTGCCTTTCTCTCTCTCTCTCTCTCTCTCTGCCTTTCTCTCTCTCTCTCTCTCTGCCTTTCTCTCTCTCTCTCTCTGCCTTTCTCTCCCTCTCTCTGCCTTTCTCTCCCTCTCTCTGCCTTTCTCTCTCTCTCTGCCTTTCTCTCTCTCTCTCCCTTTCTCTCTCTCTCTCTGCCTTTCTCTCTCTCTCTGCCTTTCTCTCTCTCTCTCTGTCTTTCTCTCTCTCTCTCTGCCTTTCTCTCTCTCTCTCTCTGCCTTTCTCTCTCTCTGCCTTTCTCTCTCTCTCTGCCTTTCTCTCTCTCTCTGCCTTTCTCTCTCTCTCTCTCTAACTTTCTCTCTCTCTCTGCCTTTCTCTCTCTCTCTGCCTTTCTCTCTCTCTCTCTGCCTTTCTCTCTCTCTTTCTGCCTTTCTCTCTCTCTGCCTTTCTCTCTCTCTCTCTCTCTGCCTTTCTCTGCCTCTCTCTGCCTTTCTCTCTCTCTCTTCCTTTCTCTCTCTCTCTCTGCCTTTCTCTCTCTCTCTCTCTGCCTTTCTCTCTCTCTTCTTTCTGCCTTTCTCTCTCTCTGCCTTTCTCTCTCCTCTCTCTCTCTGCCTTTCTCTGCCTCTCTCTGCCTTTCTCTCTCTCTCTTCCTTTCTCTCTCTCTCTCTGCCTTTCTCTCTCTCTCTCTTCCTTTCTCTCTCTCTCTCTCTCTGCCTTTCTCTCTCTCTCTCTGCCTTTCTCTCTCTCTCTCTGCCTTTCTCTCTCTCTCTCTGCCTTTCTCTCTCTCTCTCTGCCTTTCTCTCTCTCTCTCTCTGCCTTTCTCTCTCTCTCTCTGCCTTTCTCTCTCTCTCTCTGCCTTTCTCTCTCTCTCTCTGCCTTTCTCTCTCTCTCTCTGCCTTTCTCTCTCTCTCTCTTCCTTTCTCTCTCTCTCTCTTCCTTTCTCTCTCTCTCTCTCTCTCTGCCTTTCTCTCTCTCTCTGCCTTTCTCTCTCTCTCTCTGCCTTTCTCTCTCTCTCTCTGCCTTTTTCTGTCTCTCTCTGCCTTTCTCTCTCTCCCTCTGCCTTTCTCTCTCTCTCTCTGCCTTTCTCTCTCTCTCTCTGCCTTCCTCTCTCTCTCTGCCTTTCTCTCTCTCTCTCTGCCCTTTCTCTCTCTCTCTCTGCCTCTCTGCCTCTCTCTCTCTCTCTGCCTTTCTCTCTCTCTCTCTCTGCCTTTCTCTCTCTCTCTCTGCCTTTCTCTCTCTCTCTCTCTGCCTTTCTCTCTCTCTCTCTCTGTGCCTTTTTTGCTCTCACTCTCTCCCTCTCTCTGTCTCTCTCTCTCTGCCTTTCTCTCTCTCTCTCTGTGCCTCTCTCTCTCTCTCTGCCTTTCTCTCTCTCTCTCTCTCTCTCTCTGTGCCTTTTTCGCTCTCACTCTCTCCCTCTCTCTGTCTCTCTCTCTCTGACTTTCTCGCTCTCTCTGGATCATAGAATCACAGTGCAGAAGAGGCCTTTCCGCCCATCGAGGCTGCTTCGACTCGTGAGAAGCACCTGACCTACCTACCTTATCCCATTTACCAGCACTTGGCCCATAGCCTTGAATGTTATGACGTGCCAAGTGTTCATCTAGGTAATTTTTATAGGATGTGAGGCAACCTGCCTCCACCACCCTCCCAGGCAGTGCATTCCAGACTGTCACCACCCTCTGGGTAAAAAGGTTTTTCCTCACATCCCCCCTAAACCTCCTGCCCCTCACATTGAACTTATGTCCCCCTTATGACTGACCCTTCAACTAAGAGGAGCAGCTGCTCCCTATCCACCCTGTCCATGCCCCTCATAATCTTGTGCACTTCAATCAGGTCACCCCTCAGTCTTCTCTGCTCCAACGAAAACAATCCAAGTCTATCCAACCTCACTTCATAACTTAAATGTTTCATCCCAGGCAACATCCTGGTGAATCTGCTCTGCACCCCCTCCAGTGCAATCACATCCTTCCTATAATGTGGTGACCAGAACTGCACCCAGTACTCCAGCTGTGGCCTCACCAAGGTTCTATACAACTCCAACATGACCTCCCTACTTTTGTAATGTATTCCTCAATTGATAAAGGCAATGTCCCATATGCCTTTTTCACCACCCCACTAAACATGCCCCTCCGCCTTCAGAGATCTTTGGACACGCATGCCGAGGTCCCTTTGTTCTCAGAACTTCCTAGTGCCATGCCGTTCATTGAATACTTCCTTGTCAAATTACTCCTTCCAAAGTGTATCACCTCACACTTTTCAGGGTTAGATTCCATCTGCCACTTATCTGCCCATTTGACCATCCCGTCTATATCTTCCTGTAGCCCAGGACACTCAACCTCACTGTTAACCACCCGGCCAATCTTTGTGTCATCCGCAAACTTCCTAATCCTACCCCCCACATAGTCATCTATGTTGCTTATATAAATGACAAATAATAGGGGACCCCAGCACAGATCCCTGTTGTATGCCACTGGACACTGGCTTCCAGTCACTAAAGCATCCTTCTGTCATCACCCTCTGCCTCCTACAACTAAGCCAATTTTGAATCCATTTTATCAAATTACCCTGTATCTCATGTGCCTTTGCCTTCTTTATAAGTCTCCCATGTGGGACCCTTGTCAAAGGCTTTGCTGAAATCCATATAAACTACATCAACCGCACTACCCCTCATCTACACACCTGGTCACCTCCTCAAAAAATTCAATCACATTTGTTAGGCATGACCTAACAAACTCCCCACCTCCCCCAAGTAACTCTGCTGGTTCCTTCTTTCTTTTCTCATATTCTGAATTTCTGGGGCTATGTGGGTTTGATAATCCTGGGTCACACACTCTCATGTTTGTCTCACCCCACGGGGCTATGTGGGTTTGATAATCCTGGGTCACACACTCTCATGTTTGTCTCACCCAGCTAGCAGGTTCTGCATGATTGCCACAAGCCACTAGCAGAGTTGGGACGAGCCTGGTCGAATTACAGCTCACCATCATGACATCATGTTGTATGACTTTTGGTATCCTTATCTTAACTATCCCATCAGGGGCCGGTGACATGGTGGCTGGACATCAATGGGCTTCTGATACATACTGCCTATCACTGCAACCGAGTCGATTAACAACAGCAATACAACGCTCTTGATAGTATTGTCCCTCTAACCCTGATTCCCAGACAAGTGGGGTTAAATTAGCGCAACCCACTGTGGTATTCATGTCTGCATAGGACACCTGTATGGGACCTCCGCTTATTGATGCCGAACTGAAGTCACGCAGTCCCGTATGTCCACATTGCCAGCTATACTGTTAGAGTGGGATATGTTAGTCCGATCCAGAAGAATAGTACATGAGCCTGGCTCACAACAAGGGTAACAATTGTCCTGGAGCCAACACCATCCTACTGGGCTGATGTTGCTCTGGGCAATGCACAACCCAGCCAGTCACAGCCAGGGTTAGACAAGTGGAACATAACACCAGATCGGGGTATAGTTAATGGAATCAGTTCACACTCATCACTCTTTTCCAATCGGATCGTTTGATGGCTGTTGTGAGAAACTTTGTCTGAGATCCACATGTTTGGTTTCGTTATCCATTCCCCAGTCCCTCCTTTTGGTAATTGTACATACTGCCCTGGATGCAGACAAAAGTCTTTATCGATGTTAACGTGGATACCGTCCACGGTGCTGTTATTGTTGCGAGGATGATTATTGCTGTACAAAAACAATTATCTGGAAAAACTCAGCAGGTCTGGCAGCATCGGCGGAGAAGAAAAGAGTTGACGTTTCGAGTCCTCATGACCCTTGGACAGAACTTGATTTCGAGTCCAAGAAAGGGGTAAAATATAAGCTGGTTTAAGGCATGTTGGGGGGGTGGGGGGGGATTTGGTGGGGGGAGAGAGAGAGAAGTGGAGGGGATTGGTGTGGTTGTAGGGACAAACAAGCAGTGATAGCAGCAGATCATCAAAAGATGTCTTTTGATGATCTGCTTCTATCACTGCTTGTTTGTCCCTACAACCACACCAATCCCCTCCACTTCTCTCTCTCTCTCCCCCCCCCACCCCCCCCAACACGCCTTAAACCAGCTTATATTTCACCCCTTTCTTGGACTCACTCAAGTTCTGTCGAAGGGTCATGAGGACTCGAAACGTCAACTCTTTTCTTCTCCGCCGATGCTGCCAGACCTGCTGAGTTTTTCCAGGTAATTCTGTTTTTGTTTTGGATTTCCAGCATCCGCAGTTTTTTTGTTTTTATCTCTGTGATTATTGCTGTCGCTGCCCTCCAAATCGCCATTGCTCGAGGGATTCGCCTGAAACAAAACAACCAAGCGAGTGGCTGGTTGCGCTCCTGCTGACAGAAACAGACTGAGAGACAGGGCTTCACCTGTGACCAGTGCTTCCACCTCCCTCTCCCTGCCAACCTACTTTCAGCAATTCCTGTGACTCCTGACTCACTGTTTCGTTCCTGATCCACTGTCTCCTGTTGCTGTCTCACCTCGGTCCTTAGTTCCTTTAACTGTTCACACAGCGCTACCACATAGCTCCTAATTCTCTCTCTCTCAATGGTCCCACATCTTCACGACCTGCCGCAGCTCCCGACAGAAGCCGCATACCCTGCCAGGCATTAATTCAAATGGGGTGAGTCCGGTTCAGGATTTCTCACAGCTACATTAATATTATCGGGATGACATCCACCCATCCCCACCCTGTTTGTTCTGTGTCCTGTGCAATGGCATTTTTTTAAGAGTCCGATTCATCTGTCCTCCCATGCCTGAGCTTTCGCAATGCACGGGATATGAAATCTTTGTTTCTCTCTCCATTACTCTTCCTGTGAAATGAGTTCCCTGGTCTGAGTCTATTTGGAGAGGTATTCCCCATCTTGGTATTATCTCTTCCGTCAGCATTTCAGCTACTGTCAGAGCTGAGCAGTCCCAAGTTGGGAACACTTCTACCCATCATGCAAAGTGATCTATGATCACTAAACAGTACCTTTTTTCCCTACTATTGGGTAGGTAAAGTCGATTTGCAGATTCTCCCAGGGCCCTTTAGTCGGATTGATTAGCCATTTTAACTCTGTTGGCTCTCCCTGTGTGGTGCTTGCTACAGCTTAGACATTTCTAACAGTATTTAGCCGAGTCCCTTTCCATTCCTGATCACCACCAGCACTGCTCCGTAAGTTGCAAGCTGACCTTCCTTCCTTGTTGGTCTACTCCATGGGATATTCCTAACAGGGTCGGCCAGATGCACTGTGGGACTACTACTCAACCCTCCTTTTGCACGTGTCATCTCCTCCCTTACAAGCCTTTCCTTTCCCATTCATACTGCTCCTCTGGCCTGATGGCACTGACAGCCTTTGGTGCCAAAGTTGGAGTCAAATTTTCAGCAGCATTTTATCTAGCCTTACCTGCCCATTGGTTACCTGTCTGGCTGGGGTCGTGTCTTTCTACATTGACCTTTACAACTGCCACCTCATCTGGGATCTTCGTTGCTTGTACCAGTGATCGGGCTATCCCTCCATGACTAATGTGCCTCCCTTGGGATATTATATACCTTCTCTTGCTGATGCAGCCACCTCGTCCTGAAGTATCCTGAAGTCCTACCGACGTTCCCTATAAATATTTGTCCTCTTACTACTACAGTACTTTAATGCTTCCATGACTGCAATTAGCTCAGCCACCAGAGCTGGATATGCCCCACCTAAAGCTTCTTGTTTAACTACGTCTCCACTGCTCCACACTACTACCCCCTCCGGACTAAGGTATTCAGTTAATATTTCATCTGGACCCATCGACAAATAACACATTCACCTCTCCTTCTAAGACTGAATTATGAACCCCTTCTCGCTCTTCATCCTTAACCAGAATTTCACAGTGATGAGCGTCTCCCACCTGCAAGGTTAGTTCTGACATGTCATATTATCTATACAGATCTGTCTTAGCGAATCAAAGCTGCCTTCAAAGCAGCTCTGTGGCTATCTCAAACTGAGCGCAGTCTGCCTGTGTTTAACACTTCTACCAGACCGTGCCTGGTATGAAAGATGGCAAGTCATTTCATAACCACAGACATGCACGCACTTAAACCAATGCAGCACAGTCGAGTGCTGCAAGTCATCGAAGCGGGCCTGTGCCAAGTGCAGACGTCTTGGTGGAGTAATCTGTCAGCAGACAGTTGGTTGCCCTACCTCATTTCAGATTCCCATTCCCCCTCTACACAATGTCACCGACAGATTCCCATTCCCCCTCTACACAATGTCACTGTCAGATTCCCATTCCCCCTCTACACAATGTCACTGTCAGATTCCCATTCCACCTCTACAAAGTGTTACTGTCAGATTCCCATTCCCCCTCTACACAATGTCACTGTCAGATTCCCATTCCACCTCTACGCAATGTCACACAGAATCCTATTCCCCCTCTACACAATGTCACACAGAATCCTATTCCCCCTCTACACAATGTCACACAGAATCCTATTCCCCCTCTACACAATGTCACTGTCAGATTCCCATTCCCCCTCTACACAATGTCACTGTCAGATTCCCATTCCCCCTCGACACAATGTCACTGTCAGATTCCCATTCCCCCTCTACACAATGTCACTGTCAGATTCCCACTCCCCCTCTACACAATGTCACTGTCAGATTGCCATTCCCCCTCTACACAATGTCACTGTCAGATTCCCATTCCCCCTCTACACAATGTCACTGTCAGATTCCCATTCCCCCTCTACACAATGTCACTGTCAGATTCCCATTCCCCCTCTACACAATGTCACTGTCAGATTCCCATTCCCCCTCTACACAATGTCACCGACAGATTCCCATTCCCCCTCTACACAATGTCACTGTCAGATTCCCATTCCCCCTCTACACAATGTCACACAGATTCCCTTTCCCCCTCTACAAAATGTCACTGTCAGATTCCCATTCCCCCTCTACACAATGTCACTGTCAGATTCCCATTCCCCCTCTATACAATGTCACACAGATTCCCATTCCCCCTCTACACAATGTCACACATTCCCATTCCCCCTCTACACACTGTCACACAGATTCCCATTCCCCCTCTACACAATGTCACTGTCAGATTCCCATTCCCCCTCTACACAATGTCACACAGAATCCTATTCCCCCTCTACACAATGTCACTGTCAGATTCCCATTCCCCCTCTACACAATGTCACTGTCAGATTCCCATTCCCCCTCGACACAATGTCACTGTCAGATTCCCATTCCCCCTCTACACAATGTCACTGTCAGATTCCCACTCCCCCTCTACACAATGTCACTGTCAGATTCCCATTCCCCCTCTACACAATGTCACTGTCAGATTCCCATTCCCCCTCTACACAATGTCACTGTCAGATTCCCATTCCCCCTCTACACAATGTCACTGTCAGATTCCCATTCCCCCTCTACACAATGTCACACATTCCCATTCCCCCTCTACACAATGTCACACAGATTCCCATTCCCCCTCTACACAATGTCACTGTCAGATTCCCATTCCCCCTCTACACAATGTTACTGTCAGATTCCCATTCCCCCTCTACACAATGTCACTGTCAGATTCCCATTCCCCCTCTACACAATGTCACACAGATTCCCATTCCCCCTCTACACAATGTCACTGTCAGATTCCCAATTCCCCTGTACACAATGTCACCGACAGATTCCCATTCCTCCTCTACACAATGTCACTGTCAGATTCCCATTCCCCCTCTACACAATGTCACTGTCAGATTCCCATTCCCCCTCTACACAATGTCACTGTCAGATTCCCATTCCCCCTCTACACAATGTCACACAGATTCCCATTCCCCCTCTACACAATGTCACTGTCAGATTCCCATTCCCCCTCTACACAATGTCACACAGATTCCCATTCCCCCTCTACACAATGTCACACAGATTCCCATTCCCCCTCTACACAACGGCACACAGATTCCCATTCACCCTCTACACAATGTCACACAGATTCCCATTCTCCCTCTACACAATGTCACACAGATTCCCATTCCCCCTCTACACAATGTCACACAGATTCCCATTCCCCCTCTACACAATGTCACACAGATTCCCATTCCCCCTCTACACAATGTCACTGTCAGATTCCCATTCCTCCTCTGTACAATGTCACTGTCAGATTCCCATTCCCCCTCTACACAATGTCACTGTCAGATTCCCATTCCCCCTCTACACAATGTCACTGTCAGATTCCCATTCCCCCTCTACACAATGTCACTGTCAGATTCCCATTCCCCCTCTACACAATGTTACCGACAGATTCACATTCCCCCTCTACACAATGTCACTGTCAGATTCCCATTCCCCCTCTACGCAATGTCACCGACAGAATCCCATTCCCCCTCTACACAATGTCACACAGATTCCCATTCCCCATCTACACAATGTCACACAGATTCCCATTCCCCCTCTACACAATGTCACTGCCAGATTCCCATTCCCCCTCTACACAATGTTACTGTCAGATTCCCATTCCCCCTCTACACAATGTCACTGTCAGATTCCCATTCCCCCTCTACACAATGTCACTGTCAGATTCCCATTCCCCCTCTACACAATGTCACACAGATTCCCATTCCCCCTCTACACAGTGTCACACCGATTCCTTATCCCCCTCTACACAATGTCACTGTCAGATTCCCACTCCCCCTCTACACAATGTCACTGTCAGATTCCCTTTCCCCCTCTACACAATGTCACTGTCAGATTCCCATTCCCCCTCTACACAATGTCACTGTCAGATTCCCATTCCCCCTCTACACAATGTTACTGTCAGATTCCCTTTCCGCCTCTGCACAATGTCACTGTGAAATTCCCTTTCACCCTCTGCACAATGTTACCTTCAGATTCCCTTTCCCCGTCTACCCAAGGTTACTGTCAGATTCCCATTCCCCCTCTACACAGTGTCACTGTCAGATTCCCACTCCCACTCTACACAATGTCACACAGATTCCCATTCCCCCTCTACACAATGTCACTGTCAGATTCCTATTCACCATCTACACAATGTCACTGTCAGATTCCCATTCCCCCTCTACACAATGTCACACAGATTCCCATTGCCCCTCTACACAATGTCACACAGATTCCCATTCCCCCTCTACACAATGTCACTGTCAGATTCCTATTCACCATCTACACAATGTCACTGTCAGATTCCCATTCACCCTCTACACAATGTCACTGTCAGATTCCCATTCCCCCTCTACACAATGTCACACAGAATCCCATTCCCCCTCTACACACTGTCACACAGATTCCCTTTCCCCCTCTACACAATGTCACTGTCAGATTCCCATTCCCCTCTACACAATGTCACTGTCAGATTCCCATTCCCCCTCTACACACTGTCACACAGATTCCCATTCCCCCTCTACACACTGTCACACAGAATCCCATTCCCCCTCTACACAATGTCACACAGATTCCCATTCCCCCTCTACACAATGTCACTGTGAAATTCCCTTTCACCCTCTGCACAATGTTACCTTCAGATTCCCTTTCCCCGTCTACCCAAGGTTACTGTCAGATTCCCATTCCCCCTCTACACAATGTCACTGTCAGATTCCCTTTCCCCCTCTACACAATGTCACTGTGAGAGTCCCATTCCCCCTCTACACAATGTTACTGTCAGATTCCCTTTCCGCCTCTGCACAATGTCACTGTGAAATTCCCATTCCCCCTCTAGACAATGTCACCGACAGATTCCCATTCCGCCTCCACACAATGTCACTGTCAGATTCCCTTTCGCCCTCTACACAATGTCACCGACAGATTCCCATTCCCCCTCTACACAATGTCACACAGATTCCCATTCCCCCTCTACACAATGTCACACAGATTCCCATTCCCCCTCTACACAATGTCACACAGAATCCCATTCCCCCTCTACACAATGTCACACAGAATCCCATTCCCCCTCTACACAATGTCACTGTCAGATTTCAATTCCCTTTCTACAAAATGTCACTGTCAGATTCCCACTCCCCCTCTACACAATGTCACTGTCATATTCCCATTCCTCCTCTACACAATGTCACCGACAGATTCCCATTCCCCCTCTACACAATGTCACTGTCATATTCCCATTCCCCCTCTACAGAGTGTTACTGTCAGATTCCCATTCCCCCTCTACACAATGTTACTGTCAGATTCCCATTCCCCCTCTACACAATGTCACTGTCACATTCCCATTCCCCCTCTACACAATGTCACTGTCAGATTCCCATTCCCCCTCTACACAATGTCACTGTCAGATTCCCATTCCCCCTCTACACAATGTCACTGTCAGATTCCCATTCCCCCTCTACACAATGTCACACAGATTCCCATTCCCCCTCTCCACAATGTCACTGTCAGATTCCCATTCCCCCTCTACATAATGTCACTGTCAGATTCCCATTCCCCCTCTACACAATGTCACTGTCAGATTCCCATTCCCCCTCTACACAATGTCACTGTCAGATTCCCATTCCCCCTCTACACAATGTCACTGTCAGATTCCCTTTCCCCCTCTACACAATGTCACTGTCAGATTCCCATTCCCCCTCTACACAATGTCACACAGAATCCCATTCCCCCTCTACACAATGTCACTGTCAGATTTCAATTCCCTTTCTACAATATGTCACTGTCAGATTCCCACTCCCCCTCTACACAATGTCACTGTCATATTCCCATTCCCCCTCTACACAATGTCACTGTCAGATTCCCATTCCCCCTCTACATAATGTTACTGTCAGATTCCCATTCCCCCTCTACACAATGTCACACAGAAACCCATTCCCCCTCTACACAATGTCACTGTCAGATTCCCATTCCCCCTCTACACAATGTCACTGTCAGATTCCCATTCCCCCTCTACACAATGTCACTGTCAGATTCCCATTCCCCCTCTACACAATGTCACACAGACTCCCATTCCCCCTCTACACAATGTCACACAGATTCCCATTCCCGCTCTACACACTGTCACACCGATTCCCATTCCTCCTCTACACAATGTCTCTGTCAGATTCCCATTCACCCTCTACACAATGTCACCGACAGATTCCCTTTCCCCCTCTACACAATGTCACACAGATTCCCATTCCCCCTCTACACAATGTTACTGTCAGATTCCCATTCCCCCTCTACACAATGTTATTGTCAGATTCCCATTCCCCCTCTACACAATGTCACTGTCAGATTCCCATTCCCCCTCTACACAATGTCACACAGATTCCCATTCCCCCTCTACACAATGTCACACAGATTCCCATTCCCCCTCTACATAATGTCGCTGTCAGATTCCCATTCCCCCTCTACACAATGTCACTGTCAGATTCCCATTCCCCCTCTACACAATGTCACTGTCAGATTCCCATTCCCCCTCTACACAATGTCACACAGACTCCCATTCCCCCTCTACACAATGTCACACCGATTCCCATTCCCCCTCTACACAATGTCACACAGATTCCCATTCCCCTCTACACAATATCACTGTCAGATTCCCATTCCCCCTCTACACAATGTCACTGTCAGATTCCCTTTCCCGCTCTACACAATGTCACACAGAATCCCATTCCTCCTCTACACAATGTCTCTGTCAGATTCCCATTCACCCTCTACACAATGTCACCGACAGATTCCCATTCCCCCTCTACACAATGTCACTGTCAGATTCCCATTCCCCCTCTACACAATGTCACTGTCAGATTCCCTTTCCCCCTCTACGCAATGTCACACAGATTCCCATTCCCCCTCGACACAATGTCACTGTCAGATTCCCATTCCCCCTCTACACAATGTCACTGTCAGATTCCCATTCCCCCTCTACACAATGTCACACAGATTCCCTTTCCCCCTCTACACAATGTCACTGTCAGATTCCCATTCCCCCTCTACACAATGTCACCGACAGATTCCCATTCCCCCTCTACACAATGTCACTGTCAGATTCCCATTCCCCCTCTACACAATGTCACACAGATTCCCTTTCCCCCTCTACACAATGTCACTGTCAGATTCCCATTCCCCCTCTACACAATGTCACTGTCAGATTCCCATTCCCCCTCTATACAATGTCACACAGATTCCCATTCCCCCTCTACACAATGTCACACATTCCCATTCCCCCTCTACACAATGTCACACAGATTCCCATTCCCCCTCTACACAATGTCACACAGATTCCCATTCCCCCTCTACACAATGTCACACAGATTCCCATTCCCCCTCTACACAATGTCACTGTCAGATTCCCAATTCCCCTATACACAATGTCACCGACAGATTCCCATTCCCCCTCTACACAATGTCACTGTCAGATTCCCATTCCCCCTCTACACAATGTCACTGTCAGATTCCCATTCCCCCTCTACACAATGTCACTGTCAGATTCCCATTCCCCCTCTACACAATGTCACACAGATTCCCATTCCCCCTCTACACAATGTCACACAGATTCCCATTCCCCCTCTACACAACGGCACACAGTTTCCCATTCACCCTCTACACAATGTAACTTCAGATTCCCATTGTCCCTCTACACAATGTCACACAGATTCCCATTCCCCCTCTACACAATGTCACACAGATTCCCATTCCCCCTCTACACAATGTCACACAGATTCCCATTCCCCCTCTACACAATGTCACTGTCAGATTCCCATTCCCCCTCTACACAATGTCACTGTCAGATTCCCATTCCCCCTCTACACACTGTCACTGTCAGATTCCCATTCCCCCTCTACACAATGTCACACAGATTCCCATTCCCCTCTATACAATGTCACACAGATTCCCATTCCCCCTCTACACAACGTCACACAGATTCCCATTCCCCCTCTACACAATGTCACACAGATTCCCATTCCCCCTCTACACAATGTCACACAGATTCCCATTCCCCCTCTACACAATGTCACACAGATTCCCATTCCCCCTCTACACAATGTCACTGTCAGATTCCCATTCCCTCTCTGTACAATGTCACAGTCAGATTCCCATTCCTCCTCTACACAATGTCACCGACAGATTCACATTCCCCCTCTACACAATGTCACTGTCAGATTCTCATTCCCCCTCTACACAATGTCACACAGATTCCCATTCCCCCTCTACACAATGTCACTGTCAGATTCCCATTCCCCCTCTACACAATGTTACTGTCAGATTCCCATTCCCCCTCTACACAATGTCACTGTCAGATTCCCATTCCCCCTCTACACAATGTCACTGTCAGATTCCCACTCCCCCTCTACACAATGTCACTGTCAGATTCCCATTCCCCCTCTACACAATGTCACTGTGAGATTCCCATTCCCCCTCTACACAATGTTACTGTCAGATTCCCTTTCCGCCTCTGCACAATGTCACTGTGAAATTCCCTTTCACCCTCTGCACAATGTTACCTTCAGATTCCCTTTCCCCGTCTACCCAAGGTTACTGTCAGATTCCCATTCCCCCTCTACACAGTGTCACTGTCAGATTCCCACTCCCACTCTACACAATGTCACACAGATTCCCATTCCCTCTCTACACAATGTCACTGTCAGATTCCTATTCACCATCTACACAATGTCACTGTCAGATTCCCATTCACCCTCTACACAATGTCACACAGATTCCCATTGCCCCTCTACACAATGTCACACAGATTCCCATTCCCCCTCTACACAATGTCACTGTCAGATTCCTATTCACCATCTACACAATGTCACTGTCAGATTCCCATTCACCCTCCACACAATGTCACACAGATTCCCATTGCCCCTCTACACAATGTCACACAGATTCGCATTCCCCCACTACACACTGTCACTGTCAGATTCCCTTTCCCCCTCTACACAATGTCACTGTCAGATTCCCTTTCCCCCTCTACACAATGTCACTGTCAGATTCCCATTCCCCCTCTACACACTGTCACACAGATTCCCATTCCCCCTCTACACAATGTCACTGTCAGATTCCCATTCCCCTCTACACAATGTCACTGTCAGATTCCCATTCCCCCTCTACACACTGTCACACAGATTCCCATTCCCCCTCTACACACTGTCACACAGAATCCCATTCCCCCTCTACACAATGTCACACAGATTCCCATTCCCCCTCTACACACTGTCACACAGAATCCCATTCCCCCTCTACACACTGTCACACAGATTCCCATTCCCCCTCTACAAACTGTCACACAGAATCCCATTCCCCCTCTACACAATGTCACTGTGAAATTCCCTTTCACCCTCTGCACAATGTTACCTTCAGATTCCCTTTCCCCGTCTACCCAAGGTTACTGTCAGATTCCCATTCCCCCTCTGCACAGTGTCTCACAGATTCCCATTCCCCCTCTACACAATGTCACTGTCAGATTCCCATTCCTCCTCTACACAATGTCACTGACAGATTCCCACTCCCACTCTACGCAATGTCACACAGAATCCCATTCCCCCTCTACACAATGTCACACAGACTCCCATTCCCCCTCTACACAATGTCACTGTCAGATTCCCATTCCCCCTCTACACAATGTCACTGTCAGATTCCCATTCCCCCTCTACACAATGTTACTGTCAGATTCCCTTTCCGCCTCTGCACAATGTCACTGTGAAATTCCCTTTCACCCTCTGCACAATGTTACCTTCAGATTCCCTTTCCCCGTCTACCCAAGGTTACTGTCAGATTCCCATTCCCCCTCTACACAGTGTCACTGTCAGATTCCCACTCCCACTCTACACAATGTCACACAGATTCCCATTCCCCCTCTACACAATGTCACTGTCAGATTCCTATTCACCATCTACACAATGTCACTGTCAGATTCCCATTCACCCTCTACACAATGTCACACAGATTCCCATTGCCCCTCTACACAATGTCACACAGTTTCCCATTCCCCCTCTACACAATGTCACTGTCAGATTCCTATTCACCATCTACACAATGTCACTGTCAGATTCCCATTCACCCTCTACACAATGTCACACAGATTCCCATTGCCCCTCTACACAATGTCACACAGATTCGCATTCCCCCTGTACACAATGTCACTGTCAGATTCCCTTTCCCCCTCTACACAATGTCACTGTCAGATTCCCATTCACTCTCTACACAATGTCACACAGATTCCCATTCCCCCTCTACACAATGTCACACAGATTCCCTTTCCCCCTCTACACAATGTCACTGTCAGATTCCCATTCCCCCTCTACACAATGTCACACAGATTCCCATTCACTCTCTACACAACGTCGCACAGATTCCCATTTATTCTCCCCACAATGTCTCTGACAGATTCCCATTCCCCCTCTACACAATGTCACTGTCAGATTCCCATTCCCCCTCTACACAATGTCACACAGATTCCCATTCCCCCTCTACACAATGTCACACAGATTCCCATTCCCCATCTACACTATGTCACCGACAGATTCCCATTCCCCCTCTACACAATGTAACTTCAGATTCCCATTCCCCATCTACACATTGTCACTGTCAGATTCCCATTCCCCCTCTACACAATGTCACGCAGATTCCCATTCACCCTCTCCACAATGTCACTGTCAGATTCCCATTCCCCCTCTACACAATGTCACACAGATTCCCATTCCCCCTCTACACAATGTCACACAGATTCCCATTCCCCCTCGACACAATGTCACACAGATTCCCTTTCCCCCTCTACACAATGTCACTGTCAGATTCCCTTTCCCCCTCTACACAATGTCACTGTCAGATTCCCATTCCCCCTCTACACAATGTCACTGTCAGATTCCCATTCTCCCTCTACACAATGTCACACAGATTCCCTTTCCCCCTCTACACAATGTCACACAGATTCCCATTCCCCCTCGACACAATGTCACACAGATTCCCTTTCCCCCTCTACACAATGTCACTGTCAGATTCCCTTTCCCCCTCTACACAATGTCACTGTCAGATTCCCATTCACTCTCTACACAATGTCACACAGATTCCCATTCCCCCTCTACACAATGTCACACAGATTCCCTTTCCCCCTCTACACAATGTCACTGTCAGATTCCCATTCCCCCTCTACACAATGTCACGCAGATTCCCATTCCCCCTCTACACGATGTCACACAGATTCCCATTCCCCCTCTACACAATGTCACTGTCAGATTCCCATTCCCCCTCTACACAATGTCACTGTCAGATTCCCATTCCCCCTCTACACAATGTCACTGTCAGATTCCCATTCCCCCTCTACACAATGTTACCTTCAGATTCCCATTTCCCCTCTACACAATGTCACTGTCAGATTCCCATTCCCCCTCTATGCAATGTCACACAGATTCCCATTCCCCATCTACACAATGTCACACAGATTCCCTTTCCCCCTCTACACAATGTCACTGTCAGATTCCCAATTCCCCTGTACACAATGTCACACAGATTCCCATTCTCCCTCTACACAATGTCACACAGATTCCCTTTCCCCCTCTACACAATGTCACACAGATTCCCATTCCCCCTCGACACAATGTCACACAGATTCCCTTTCCCCCTCTACACAATGTCACTGTCAGATTCCCTTTCCCCCTCTACACAATGTCACTGTCAGATTCCCATTCCCCCTCTACACAATGTCACTGTCAGATTCCCATTCTCCCTCTACACAATGTCACACAGATTCCCTTTCCCCCTCTACACAATGTCACACAGATTCCCATTCCCCTTCTACACAATGTCACACAGATTCCCTTTCCCCCTCTACACAATGTCACTGTCAGATTCCCTTTCCCCCTCTACACAATGTCACTGTCAGATTCCCATTCACTCTCTACACAATGTCACACAGATTCCCATTCCCCCTCTACACAATGTCACACAGATTCCCTTTCCCCCTCTACACAATGTCACTGTCAGATTCCCATTCCCCCTCTACACAATGTCACACAGATTCCCATTCACTCTCTACACAACGTCGCACAGATTCCCATTTATTCTCCCCACAATGTCTCTGACAGATTCCCATTCCCCCTCTACACAATGTCACTGTCAGATTCCCATTCCCCCTCTACACAATGTCACACAGATTCCCATTTCCCCTCTACACAATGTCACACAGATTCCCATTCCCCATCTACACTATGTCACCGACAGATTCCCATTCCCCCTCTACACAATGTAACTTCAGATTCCCATTCCCCATCTACACAATGTCACTGTCAGATTCCCATTCCCCCTCTACACAATGTCACACAGATTCCCATTCACCCTCTCCACAATGTCACTGTCAGATTCCCATTCCCCCTCTACACAATGTCACACAGATTCCCATTCCCCCTCTACACAATGTCACTGTCAGATTCCCATTCACCCTCTACACAATGTCACACAGATTCCCATTCCCCCTCTACACAATGTCACTGTCAGATTCCCATTCCTCCTCTACACAGTGTCACACAGATTCCCATTCCGCCTCTTCACAATGTCACGCAGATTCCCATTCCCTCTCGACACAATGTCACACAGATTCCCTTTCCCCCTCTACACAATGTCACTGTCAGATTCCCATTCCCCCTCTACACAATGTCACTGTCAGATTCCCATTCTCCCTCTACACAATGTCACACAGATTCCCTTTCCCCCTCTACACAATGTCACACAGATTCCCATTCCCCCTCGACACAATGTCACACAGATTCCCTTTCCCCCTCTACACAATGTCACTGTCAGATTCCCTTTCCCCCTCTACACAATGTCACTGTCAGATTCCCATTCCCTCTCTACACAATGTCACACAGATTCCCTTTCCCCCTCTACACAATGTCACTGTCAGATTCCCATTCCCCCTCTACACAATGTCACACAGATTCCCATTCACTCTCTACACAACGTCGCACAGATTCCCATTTATTCTCCCCACAATGTCTCTGACAGATTCCCATTCCCCCTCTACACAATGTCACTGTCAGATTCCCATTCCCCCTCTACACAATGTCACACAGATTCCCATTCCCCCTCTACACAATGTCACACAGATTCCCATTCCCCATCTACACAATGTCACCGACAGATTCCCATTCCCCCTCTACACAATGTCACTGTCAGATTCCCATTCCCCCTCTACACAATGTCACACAGATTCCCATTCACCCTCTACACAATGTCACACAGATTCCCATTCCCCCTCTACACAATGTCACTGTCAGATTCCCATTCACCCTCTACACAATGTCACACAGATTCCCATTCCCCCTCTACACAATGTCACTGTCAGATTCCCATTCCTCCTCTACACAACGTCACGGTCAGATTCCCATTCCCCCTCTACACAATGTCACACAGATTCCCATTCCGCCTCTTCACAATGTCTCACAGATTCCCATTCCCCCTCTACACAATGTCACACAGATTCCCATTCCCCTCTACACAATGTCACTGTCAGATTCCCATTCCCCCTCTACACAATGTCACTGTCATATTCCTATTCCCCCTCTACCCAATGTCTCTGTCAGATTCCCACCCTCCCTCTTCATCATGTCACACAGATTCTCATTCATCAAACCTTACAAAACAATAGCAAGAGTAGACCATTCAGCCCTTCGAGCCTGTTTTGCCATTCATCTTGATCATGGCTGATCATCCAACTCAGTTGTCTGCTCCCGCTTTCTCCTCATTTCCTTCGATTCCTTTCACCCCTTGAGTTATATCTTACTTCTTCTTGAAAATTTACAATATTCTGGCCTCAACTGCTTTCTTTGGTAGAGAATTCCCCAGGTTCACCACTCTTTGGTGAAGAAATTTCTCCTCATTTCAGTTCTAAGTGGTCTACTCCATATCCTCAGACTGTGACCCCTGGTTCCGGACTCCCCCACCATCGGGAACATCCTTCCTGCATCTACCCTGTCTAGTCCTGTTAGAATTTTATAGGTTTCTACAAGATCTCCCCTCATTCTTCTGAACTCCTGCAAATATAATCCTAACCGACTCATTCTCTCCTCATATGTCAGTCCCGCCATCCCAGGAATCAGTCTGATAAACCTTCGCTGTACTCCCTCTATAGCAAGAACATCCTTCCTCAGATAAGGAGACCACATTATTCCAGGTGTGGTCTCACCAAGGCCCTGTACAATTGAAGCAAGATATTCCTGCTCATGTACTCAAATCCTCTGGCAATGAAGGCCAACATACCATTTGCTTTCTTTACCGCCTGCTGCACCTGCATGCTTACCTTCAGCGACTGGTGTACAAGGACACCCAGGTCTCGTTGCACATTCCCATATCTCAATTTATAGCCATTCAGATAATAATCTGCCTTCCTGTTTTTGCTACCAAAGTGGAGAACCTCACATTTATCCACATTATACTGCATCTGCCATGCATTTGCCCACTCACTCAGCTTGTTCGAATCACACTGAAGCATTTCTGCATCCCCCACCCTGCTTCCTGTTTTACTTTTGCATCAGACAGGAATAAACAATCATTGCAGTTAACCCATGCGCTCTTTGAATATTTGCCTTTGCCTATCCCTTTAAGTAACGTTTCCCAATCCATCATAGCCAACTCGCGCCTCATTCCATCGTAGTTTCCTTTATTAAGATTCAGGACCCTAGCCTCAGTATCAGCTCCGTCTCTTTCCGTCTTGATGAAGAATTCTATCATATTGTGGTCGCTCATCCCCAAGGGTCCTCACACAACTAGATTGCCGATTATTCCTTTCTCATTACACAATACCCAGTCTAGGATGGCCTGTTCTCTAGTTGGTTCCTCGAGGTATTGGTCCAGAAAACCATCCTGTATACACTCCAGGAATTCCTCCTCTATGGTATTGTTACTAATTTGATTTGCCCAATCTATATGCAGATTAAAGTCACCCATAATTATAGATGTTCTTTATTGCATACATCTCTAATTTCCTGTTTAATGCCATTCCCAACATCACCACTAGAGTTTGGGGGTCCAGAGACAACCCCTACCAACGGTTTTTGCCCCTTATTGTTTCTCAGCTCTTCCCATATAGATTCTGCATCGTCGGAGCTAATATCTTTCCTCACTATTGCATTAATTTCCCCTTTTACCAGCAATGCAACTCCACAGCCTTTTCCTTTTTGTCTGTCCTTCCTAAATACTGAATACCCCTGGATATTCAGTTCCCAACCCTGGTCACTCTGCAGCCATGTGTCCGTAATCCCGACTATATCATACTTGCTTACATTTATTTGCAAGGTTAATTCATCCAATTTATTGCGAATGCTCCTAAGGTTAAGGTACAAAGCCTTAAGGCTTGTCTTTTTAACATTACTTGTCCCATTCCCACTATTTTTCACTGAGGCCCTG
Organism: Isurus oxyrinchus; assembly: GCA_026770705.1. Taxonomy (NCBI): domain Eukaryota; kingdom Metazoa; phylum Chordata; class Chondrichthyes; order Lamniformes; family Lamnidae; genus Isurus; species Isurus oxyrinchus. Next base: position 147,279 of record JANJGN010000200.1, read on the forward strand.
TTTGATTCTTACCCTTGATTTCTCTGCCTATCACTTTTCTTATTCCCCTTTCTGTCTTTTGTTCTTGTCCTTGATTCCCCTTCCTCTGATTCCTTGCATAGGTTCCCATCCCCCTGCCATTTTACTTTAAACGCTCCCCAACCACTCTAGCAAATATTCCCCCGAGGACATTAGTCCCAGTCCTGCCCATATGTAACCCATCCAGTTTGTACGGGTCCCACCTCCCCCAGAACCGGTCCCAATGTCCTAGGAATCTGAAATCCTCCCCCTCACACCACCTCTTCAGCCACGTATTCATCTGAAATATCCTGCTATTTCTACTCTGACTGGCACGTGGCACTGGTAGTAATCCTGAGATCACTGCCTTTGAGGTCCTAATTTTCAACTTACTTCCTAACTCCCTATATTCAGATTTTCAGACCTCATCCCGTTTTTTACCTATGTTGTTTGTACCAATGTGTACCACGACCGCTGGCTGTTCACCCTCCCCCTTCAGAATGCCCTGTAACTGCTTTGAGACATCCTTGACCCTAGCACCAGGGAGGCAACATACCATCCTGGAGTCCTGTTTGCAGCCATAGAAACACCTATTTATTCCCCTTACAATTGAATCCCCTATAGCTATTACATTCCCAGACTTTTTACTCCTCTGTGCAGCAGAGCCAACTATGGTGCAACAAATTTGGCTGTTGCTGCTTTCACCTGAGAGGCCATTCCCCTCAACAGTATCCAAAGCGGTATATCTGTTTTGCAGGGGAATAGCCATAGGAGATTCCTGCACTGCCTGCCTAGTCCTCTTGCTCTGCTGGTGGTCACCCATTCCCTTCCTGCCGTGGACTCTTAGCCTGCAGTGTGACCACCTCTCTATATGTGCTATCAACGATACCTTCTGTCTCGCGGATGCTCCACAGTGTCCCCAGCTGCTGCTCCAGCTCTGAAACCTGGGCTTCCAGGAGCTGCAGCTGGAGACACTTGCTGCACATACGCTGGCCCCGGGCACTGGAAATGTTCCCGGCTTCCCACATTGAGCAGGAGGAGCACACCACGGCTTTGAGCTCTACTGCCATGAATTACCCCTCTAAACTAAATTAAACCTTTTGCAAGACACTTAATATCAAATAATATCAATTAGTCTAGGGCACTTCTTCCCTGCTGCACGTTGTTACAGAATATAGCCCTTACAAACAATGAACCACAAAATAAGACCTTAAAAACTATAAGCGATCGAAGTATTAAATACTTACCTGACCATATTCTCGGTACTCAAAGGATCACCTCATTTTCTCTTCACCGAACTCCCAAAGCAACACTTCAGTGCAGACTGTGATTCTGACTGCAGGACACTCTTCCCAGACTGCTTCACAGTGATGCTGGCTGCAGGACACACTTCCCAGACTGTTTCACCGCGATGCTGACTACAGGACACTCTTCCCAGACTGCTTCACAGCAATGCTGGCTGCAGGACACTTTTCCCAGACTGCTTCACAGCGATGCTGGCTGCAGGACACACTTCCCAGACTGCTTCACCGCGATGCTGACTGCAGGACACTCTTCCCAGACTGCTTCACTGCGATGCTGACTGCAGGACATTTTTCCCAGACTGCTTCACCGCGATGCTGACTGCAGGACACTTTTCCCAGACTGCTTCACCGCGATGCTGACTGCAGGACACTCTTCCCAGACTGCTTCACCGCGATGCTGACTGCAGGACACTCTTCCCAGACTGCTTCACTGCGATGCTGACTGCAGGACACTCTTCCCAGACTGCTTCACTGCGATGCTGACTGCAGGACACTCTTCCCAGACTGCTTCACCGCGATGCTGGCTGCAGGACACACTTCCCAGACTGCTTCACCGCGATACTAACTGCGGGACACTCTTCCCACACTGCTTCACCGCGATGCTGACTGCAGCACACTCTTCCCAAACTGCTTCACAGTGATGCTGACTGCAGGACACTCTTCCCAGACTGCTTCACCACGATGCTGACTGCAGGACATTCTTCCCAGACTGCTTCACCGCGATGCTGACTGCAGGACATTCTTCCCAGACTGCTTCACAGCGATGCTGACTGCAGGACACACTTCCCAGACTGCTTCACCGCGATGCTGACTGCAGTACACTCTTCCCAAACTGCTTCACAGTGATGCTGACTGCAGTACACTCTTCCCAGACTGCTTCACAGCGATGCTGACTGCAGGACACACTTCCCAGACTGCTTCACCGCGATGCTGACTGCAGTACACTCTTCCCAAACTGCTTTGCCCCGATGCTGACTGCAGGACACTCTTCCCAGACTGTTTCACCGTGATGCTGACTGCAGGACACTCTTCCCAGACTGCTTCACCGCGATGCTGTCTGCAGACAGTCTTCCCAGACTGCTTCACCGTGATGCTGACTGCAGGACCCTCTTCCCAGACTGCTTCACCGCGATGCTGACTGCAAGACAGTCTTCCCAGACTGCTTCACAGTGATGCTGACTGCAGGACACTCTTCCCAGACTGCTTCACCGCGATGCTGACTGCAGGACTCTCTTCCCAGACTGCTTCACCGCGATGCTGACTGCAGGACAGTCTTCCCAGACTGCTTCACCGCAATGCTGACTGCAGTACACTCTTCCCAGACTGCTTCACAGCGATGCTGACTGCGGGACACTCTTCCCAGGCTGCTTCACTGCGCTGCTGACTGCAGGACCCTCTTCCCAGATTGCAGGACCCTCTTCCCAGACTGCTTCACCACGATGCTGACTGCGGGACACTCTTCCCAGACTAAACATTTTTGAGTAGTTATAATGGGTGACTTTAATTACTCGAATGTAGACTGGGACAGTGGTGGTGTGAAGGGCGAAGAGGGGCATAAGTCCCTCGATTGTGTTGAGGAGAATTTTCTACAGCAGTATGTGTCCAATCCAACAAGAAAAGATGCACTGTTGGACCTGGCTCTTGGGAATGAGGTGGGCCAAATTCATTAAGTGTCAGTGGGGGATCATTTAGGAGACAGTGATCATTGTATTGTACATTTTAGGATGATGATAGAAAAGGATGATAGGTAATCCAGAGTAGAAATAATTAACTGGACAAGAGCCGACTTCAATGGGGCAAGAACAGAGCTGGGACAGATAGACTGGAACGAAAGATTGGCAGGAAAAACTGTAGCTGAACAATGGGCTACCTTCAAAAAAATAATTGATTCAGGCACATTCAAGGTATATTCCATTGAAAGGGAAAGGTAGGACAAACACATCCAGAGCTCCCTGGATGAGAAAGGAGATTGAAATTAAGATAAAGAAGAAAGAGTGCACTAATGACAGGTATCAGGTAGAAAATACAATTGAGAACCAAGAGGATTACAGAAGGTTCAGAGGGAAGGTGAAAAAGCATATCAGAGGAGTGATGAGTGATTATGAGAAAAGACTGGCAGCCAACATAAAGGGGAATCCCAAGTTCTTCTGCAGACATGTAAATAGTAAAAGGAGGAGTAGGGTCAATTAGGGACCTAAAAGGGAATTTACACATGGACGAAGGGGCCATGGCTGAGGTATTAAATGAATACTTTTCATTCGTCTTTACCAAGGAGGTAGATGCTACCCAGGCCATGGTGACAGACAAGGAAACTCTGTCACTAGAAGGATTCAAAATTGATAAGGAGGAAGTGTTGAATAGACTGTTGGTACTTAAAGTTGACAAGGCACTGGAACCGGATGAGGTGCATCCTGGGACATGGAAGGAAGTGAGAGTAGAAATTGCAGGGTCACTGACCATAATCTTTCAGTCTTCCCTAGACTCAGGGGTGGTGCCAGAGGACTGAAGAATTGCAAACATTACGTTCAAAAAAGGTTGTAAGGATAAGCCCAGCAATTACAGACCAGTCAGTTTAACTTCAGTGGTGGGCAAGATTCTAGAAACAATTATTCAGGATAGAATTAGCAGTTACATGGAAAAATATGGGTTGATAAGGAAGAGCCAGCCTGGATTTCTAAAGGGGAAATCGTGCTTAACTAACTTGCTGGAGGTTTTTGAAGAGGTAACAGAAAATGTCGATGAGGGTAATGCTGTTGATGTGGTGTATATGGCCTTTCAAAACGCATTTGATACAGTGCCATACAACAGACTTGAGAAAAGTAATTCCTAATGGAATAAAAGGGACGTTAGCAATGTGGATACAAAATTGGTTGAAAAATAGGAAACAGAGAGTAATGGTCAATGGATATTTTTCAGGCTGGAGGGAGGTTTGTGGTGGAGTTCCCCAGGGGTCGGTTTTGGGACCCTTGCTTTTCCTGATATATATTAATGATCTTGATGGTGTGCAGGGGACAATTTCAAAGTTTGCAGATGATACGAATGATGATGGGAGTGTTGTAAACTGCGAGGAGGAGAGTGAAGAACTTCAAGAGGGCATAGACAAGTTGGTGGGGTGGGCAGTTAGGCAACAGATGAAGTTCAATGTGGAGAAGTGTGAGGTGGTGCATTCTGGTAGGAAGAACATGGACAGACAATATAAAATAAGGGGTGAAATTTTAAAGGGGATACAGGAGCAGATAGACCCCTCCTGGGCTTTATTGATAGGGGCACAGAGTACAAGAGCAGGATGGTTATGCTGAATTTATATAAGGCACTCATTAGACCTCAGTTGCAGTATTGTGTACAGTTCTGGGTGCCACATTATAGGAAGGATGTGAATACATTGGAGAGAGTGCAGAAAAGGTTTACAAGAATGGTTCCAGGGATGAGAAACTTCAGCTAGGAGGATAGATTGGAGAGATTGGGATTGTTCTCCTTGGAGAGAAGATGGCTTAGAGGAGGTTTGATAGAATTGTTCAAAGTCATGAAGGAGCTGGACAGAGTAGACAGGGGGAAGCTGTTCCCATTTGTAAAAGGATCAAGAATGAGAGGACACAGATTTAAAGTGATTTGCAAAAGAAGCAAATGTGAGGGATGAAAAAACTTTTTCATACGAGTGGTTCGGGTCTGGAATGTATTGTCTGGAAGTATGGTGGAGGCAGGTTCAATCGAGGCATTCGAGAGGACATTAAATGATTATTTGAATAGAAACAATGTGCAGGGGTACGGGGAAAAGGCAGGGACATATCACTAGGTCATAATGCTCTTCGCAGAGCCGGTGCAGGCACGATGAGCTGAATGGCCTTCTTTTACCATTAAAATTCTGTGGCTAAGATCTGCATTATACTCCCTGAGAGTGTGGTGGAGACAGGGTCAATCGTGTGGTTAGGATCTGGAATGCACTGCCTGAGAGTGTGGTGGAGACAGGTTCAATCGAGTGGTTAGGATCTGGAATGCACTGTCTGAGAGTGTGATGGAGACAGAGTCAATCGAGAGGTTAGGATCTGGAATGCACTGTCTGAGAGTGTGGTGGAGACAGTGTCAATCGAGAGGTTAGGATCTGGAATGCACTGTCTGAGAGTGTGGGGGAGACAGGGTCATTCGAGTGGTTAGGATCTGGAATGCACTGTCTGAGAGTGTGGGGGAGACAGGGTCAATCGAGTGGTTAGGATCTGGAATGCACTGTCTGAGAGTGTGGTTGTGACAGGGATTGGACCATTATGTGGAAAGGAAGAATGTTCAGGGTTATGGGCAGAAGGCAGGGGACTGGCACTCAGCGAATTGTTCCTCCAGCGAGCCAGCACAGACACAATGGGCTGAATGGCCTTCCCCTTTGCTGCAACCATCCCATGATTCTCTGCTTCTAGCTTGGGCCAAACCCCATCGGCGTTTAGAAGAATGAGAGGGAGGTGATCTTCTTGAAAGAAAGAAGATCCTGAGGGGATTTTCTTCATCTTCCCTTCACCCGCCCGATGGCATTCCGCAGGGAACGTTCCCTCCGGGACACCCTGGTCCACTCCTCCATCACCCCCTACACCTCAACCCCCTCCCACGGCACCTTCCCATGCCCACGCAAAAGATGTAACACCTGCCCCTTCACTTCCTCTCTCCTCACCGTCCAAGGACCCAAACACTCCTTTCAAGTGAAGCAGCATTTCACTTGCATTTCCCCCAACTTAGTCTACTGCATTCGTTGCTCCCAATGTGGTCTCCTCTACATTGGAGAGACCAAACGTAAACTGGGCGACCGCTTTGCAGAACACCTGCGGTCTGTCCGCAAGAATGACCCAAACCTCCCTGTGGCTTGCCATTTTAACACCCCACCCTGCTCTCTTGCCCACATGTCTGTCCTTGGCTTGCTGCATTGTTCCAGTGAAGCCCAACGCAAACTGGAGGAACAACACCTCATCTTCCGACTAGGCACCTTACAGCCTTCCGGTCTGAATATTGAATTCAATAACTTTAGATCATGAACTCTCTCCCCCATCCCCACCCCCTTTCTGATACCCCCTTTTTTTTCCAATAATTTATATAGATTTTCTTTTCCCACCTCCTTCCACTATTTTTAAATGTATTTCCACTCATTGTTTTATATCTACCTTCTAGCCTATATCGATTCCTTCACCCCACCCCACCCCCACTAGGGCTATCTGTACCTTCCCCCCACCCCCATCCCCACTAGGGCTATCTGTACCTTCCCCCACCCACCCTCACTAGGGCTATCTGTAACTTCACCCCACCCCCACTAGGGCTATCTGTACCTTCACCCCACCCCCACCCCCACTAGGGCTATCTGTACCTTCACCCCACCCCACCCCCACTAGGGCTATCTGTACCTTCCCCCCACCCCACCCCCACTAGGGCTATCTGTACTTTCCCCCCACCCCACCCCCACTACGGCTATCAGTACCTTCCCCCCACACCCACTAGGGCTATCTGTACCTTCACCCCACCCCCACTAGGGCTATCTGTACCTTCACCCCACCCCACCCCCACTAGGGCTATCTGTACCTTCACCCCACCCCACCCCCACTAGGGCTATCTGTACCTTCACCCCACCCCACCCCCACTAGGGCTATCTGTACCTTTACCCCACCCCACACCCACTAGGGCTATCTGTACCTTCACCCCACCCCCACCAGGGCTATCTGTACCTTCACCCCACCCCCACTAGGGCTATCTGTACCTTCACCCCACCCCCACTAGGGCTATCTGTACCTTCACCCCACCCCCACTAGGGTTATCTGTACCTTCACCCCACCCCCACTAGGGCTATCTGTACCTTCACCCCACCCCCACTAGGGTTATCTGTACCTTCACCCCACCCCCACTAGGGCTATTTGTACCTTCACCCCACCCCCACCCCCACTAGGGCTATTTGTACCTTGCTTGTCCTGCTTTCTACCCTTAATTAGCACATTCCTTAGATAATATCACCACCTTCAACACCTCTTTGTCCTTTTGTCTGTGACATCTTTTGGTTATCTCCACCTATCACTGGCCCTTTATCCAGCTCTACCTGTCCCACCCCCCCCTTAAACAAGCTTATATTTCACCTCTTTTCTATTTTTCCTTAGTTCTGCTGAAGGGTCATACAGACTCGAAACGTTGACTGTGTTCCTCTCCGCAGATGCTGCCAGACCTGCTGAGTTTTTCCCGATATTTTTATTTTTGTTCTGGATTTCCAGCAGCTGCAGTTTTTTGCTTTTATCTGAGATCCTGAGGGGGCTTGACAGGGTGGATGGTGACCGGTGCTTCTCCTTGTGGGGAAGCTAGAACTGGGGCACTGTTTAAAAAGAAGGGGTCGCCCATTGAAGACAGAGATGAGGAATTTCTTCTCTCAGAGGGAGGTTAATCTTTGGAATTCTCTTCCTCAGAGATTTAAGGTCATTGAATATATTGAAGACTGAGTTAGACAGATATTTGATTGAGAAGGGAGTCGAGGGTTCTAGGGAAAAGACTGGAAAGTGGAGTTAAGGCTATGATTAGACTGACTATGATCTTATTGAATGGTGGGGCAGGCTCAGGGGGTGGGATAGCCCACTCCCACTCCCATTCCCACTCCCACTCCCGCTCCCACTCCCGCTCCCACTCCCGCTCCCGCTCCCGCTCCCGCTCCCACTCCCGCTCCCACTCCCGCTCCCACTCCCACTCCCGCTCCCACTCCCGCTCCCACTCCCACTCCCGCTCCCGCTCCCGCTCCCGCTCCCACTCCCGCTCCCACTCCCGCTCCCACTCCCACTCCCGCTCCCACTCCCGCTCCCACTCCCACTCCCACTCCCACTCCCACTCCTCATTCTGATGATCTGATGATCTTGTGGTTGTGTAAGAGACTAGTGGATGCCGGACTGTTAACCTTGTTTGTGTGGAAATAGATTCCTGCTGTACTGCGATCACTGCTTCAATCTATGAGTGCCTTGTTTGGACAGTCTAATGAATATCAATGGCTGTTCCAGCATCAGGAGCAGCACTGTTAGATTGGATGCTGAAAATATCATTCATTAAAATTAGACTCCATATTCCAACTGTGGGTTTCCCACTCAATGCTTCAGCAGTTGATTAAATGGAAAGTTTTATGCTCTATCATTGTGAAACAATGTATTTTTAAAGTTAAAAATAATCAAAAGAAATTTAAATGGTAAAATTCCAATGGGTACAAACAGCTGCCTTGTGCAGGTACACTAGAATCAGAGAATGCTTACAGCACAGAAAGAGGCCATTCAGCCCATTCTCCCTGCAAGAGCAATTCACCTCGTGTCAGTCCATTACCTTTTCCCATAGCCCTGCAAATGTTATCATTTAATTTTATCATTTATCATTCAGTTCTCTTTAAATTGCCTCAACTGAATCTTCCTCCCCCACACTCTCAGACAGTGCATTCCAGATCCTAACGTCTCGATTGACCCTGTCTCCCCCACACTCTCAGGCAGTGCATTCCAGATCCTAACGTCTCGATTGACCCTGCCTCCACCAGACTCTCAGGCAGCGCATTCCAGATCCTAACCACTCACTGCATGAAAATGTTTGTTCTCATACCACCTTTACCTTAAATCAGTGCCCTCTGATTCTCAAGCCTTCCATCAATGGGAACAGTTGCTCCCTATCTACTCTGTCGGACCTCTTATGATTTTGAACACTACTATCAAATCTCCTTGCAACCTGCTCTGAGAGCAACACCAATTAACCAATCTAGAATCGTAACTCAAGTCTATCATCCATAGAACCATAGAAAAGTTACAGTGCAGAAAGAGGCCATTCAGCCCATCGTGTCTGTGCCAGCCAGAAAAAGATGAAAAAGAAACTAGCTGTTCATTTTAATCCCACTTTCCAGCACCTGGTCTGTAGCCTTGTGGGTTACGGCACTTCAGATGCAGATCCAATCTCACAAATCTTTTCTGCACTCTGTCTAATGCCTTCACATCCTTCTTAAAAGTGTGGTGCCCGGAAATGGACACAGTATTCCAACTGAAGTCAAACCATGGTTTTGTAAAGGTTCACCACAATGTTATTACTTTTCTATTCAGGGTTTTATACCAGGATCCTGTACTACTCCCTCAACTTGTCCTGTCACCTACAATGATTTGTGCTCATATACAATCAGTCCCTCTGCTCCTGTGCTCCCTTACAATTCTACTCTCTATTTTACCTTGTCTGTCTGCGTTCTTCCTACGGAAATCACTTCACATTTCTCCGCATTAAATGTTATCTGCCACTTGACTGCCCATTTCACCAGCTCGTCTGTTTTCTTTTGAAGTTTAATACTATCCTCCTCATAGTTCACAATGCTTCCAAGTTTTGTGTCATCCGCAAATTCTAGAATTGTGCCCTGTACACCCAAGTCTAGGTCAGGAAAAGCTGGGGTCCCTTGGGGAACTCACTATAAATCTTCCTCCAATCTAAAAGCAAGTGTTCACCACTACTCTGCTTCCTGTCACATAGCCAATTTTGTATCCACGTTGCAACTGTCCCTTTTATTCCATGGACTCTGACCTTGATGACAAGACTATTATGTGGCACTTCATCAAACACCTTTTGTAAGTCCATGTACACCACTTCAAAAGCATTACTCTCATCAACCCTCTCTGTTGCTCCCTCAAAAAATCTGAAGCAATTAGTTAATCACGATTTGCTGTTAACAAATTTGCTGGCTTTCCTTAAGTAATTCACATTTTTCTAAGTGACTGTTAATTTTTTCCTGAATTATTATTTCTAAAACTCTGTGTGCAATCTGACTGAGTCTTTTTCTCTGTTGAAGCAATGATTCACTTTCACTTCTTTCAGTTTAGTCTACGGCATTCACTGCTCACAATGTGGTGGTCTCTATGTTGGGGAGACTAATTGTAAATTGGATGACTGCTTTGCAGAACACCTTCGCTCAGTCTGCAGGCGTGACATTGACCTCCCTGTCGTTAGCATTTCAATTCACCATCTTGCTCTCTCATGCTCACATTTCTGTCCTTAGCCTGTTACAATGTTCCATTGAAGCCCAATGCAAAACTGGAGGAACAGCACCTCATCTTCCGATTAGGCACTTTACAGCCTTTAGAACTTAACATTGAGTTCAACAACTTCAGACCATGAACTCTGTCCATTTTTTTTTCTAACCTCTCCCTCTCCAACCCCCAACCTCTGCCCCGCCACCCTGAAGTGCCAGCCTGTATCTTGTTTTCATGTTTGGATTCCTGAAAGCACTGACCCTTGTTCTACTACTAACACAATCTGCTATCTTGCTTTCAGACAGGGCTGACCTTTATGCTGCTATTAACACCTGCTTTAGTCTTTAATACTATCATTACCAGTCCCTTTGTCTTGGGTCAATGGCATCTTTGTCATTTAATCATTGAATCTCTTCTGATCTCCAACCTATCGTTAACCATCTATTTTGATCCACCTTTTCAACAGCATAAAATCCATCACATTTCTAGCTCTCTCGCTCTGAAGAAGAGTCATATGGATTCGAAACATTAATTCTGTTTCTCCCTGCACAGATACTGCCAAAGCGGCTGAGTTTTTCCAGCATTTTCTGTTTTTATTTCATTTTCTTTGGGTTGAATTCAGGAGAATTTATCAATTATTGGGCGTGTGCTTAGTTTAGATATTTAGTTGTTTAATGCAGTGTTGACATTCTCCCACTATTTCCATCACTCCAACAAGGACCTTTTCACTCAGGATTATGACTGGATGTGTTATGATCTTCTTTTGAAGGTATTATCTCTATTTTACTGCCTGTATTCCTGTTGCAGAGTAAGCAAATGATTTAATCCATGTAATTGTTGGTCTATTGATCCCCAGGGCCATTGTTTTTGCTCTGTTAGAGTCTGTGTGAGAGGGGATGGATGGTTTATGCTGAAGGTGAGCTGCCTGACAATTGCTAGTTAATAAAAGGGAATGTCAGTATACAGGAGATCTAGATGGCACTGTAGTTCCCTGCCTCATTTTCTCTTTAATGAAGGAATGTATTGGTTTGGGGCGATCGATGTGAAGCTATTAGATCTCACAAGCTGTACTGTGCTGCGGCAATCAAATGCAACAAAGTGTGTAGAAGAGAATTCTCTTCCTCCAGTCCTTGTAGGAATTATAACTGGTCCCATATTGACATTACAAGAATGTTGATGAAAGATGGGCAATGGGTTTATTACTTGGCCACATCAATCCCAGATGTGATATGAACAGTTTCATTAAGCAATGAGACTGACCTCCTTCCATGTTGTCTGTACCATGAGGCTGCCTGTGAGTCAGAGGAGATTCAAGTTACAGAGCAGCAGACAATTGGCAACTTTAATCCTGCACTGTTTGCAGCCAAACCGCGCAACCTGGAGTAACCATTACATTACATGCCAAAGAAAAATCAGGGCAGACAGGGGCACAGCCCATGAGAGTCGGTCTGCCAATTCCTCAAACTGCACCCACGTTAAAATCAATTCCTGAGCCCCCTAACTCTCTCATTGAACCTCATCTGTCTAGTCCCCTAACTCTCCCATTGAACCTCATCCCTCTAGTCCCCTAACTCTCCCATTGAACCTCATCCCTCTAGTCCCCTATCTCTCCCATTGAACCTCATCCCTCTAGTCCCCTAACTCTCCCATTGAACCTCATCCCTCTAGTCCCCTAACTCTCTCATTGAACCTCATCCCTCTTGTCCCCTAACTCTCTCATTGAACCTCATCCCTCTCATCCCCTAACTCTCCCATTGAGCTCCATCCCTCTAGTCCTCTAACTCTCCCACTGAGCCCCATCCCTCTAGTCCTCTAACTCTCCCACTGAGCCCCATCCCTCTAGTCCTCTAACACTGCTGTCGAACCTCATCCCTCTAGTCCCCTAACTCTCCCATTGAACCTCATCTCTCTAGACCCTAACTCTCTCATTGAACCCCATCCCCTAACTCTCCCACTGAACCTCATCCCTCTAGTCCCCTAACTCTCCCATTGAACCTCATCCCTCTAGTCCCCTAACTCTCTCATTGAACCTCATCCCTCTAGTCCCCTAACTCTCTCATTGAACCTCATCCCTCTAGTCCTCCAATTCTCCCACTGAGCCCCATCCCTCTAGTCCCCTAACTCTCCCATTGAACCTCATCCCTCTAGTCCCCTAACTCTCCCATTGAACCCCATCGCTCTAGTCCTCCATTTCTCCCACTGAGCCCCATCCCTCTAGTCCTCTAACTCTCCTGTCGAACCTCATCCCTCTAGTCCCCTAACTCTCTCATTGAACCTCATCCCTCTAGTCCCCTAACTCTTTCATTGAACCTCATCCCTCTAGTCTCCTAACTCTCCCACTGAGCCCCATCCCTCTAGTCCTCTAACTCTCCCACTGAGCCCCATCCCTCTAGTCCTCTAACTCTCCCACTGAGCCCCATCCCTCTAGTCCTCTAACTCTCCTGTCGAACCTCATCCCTCTAGTCCCCTAACTCTCCCATTGAGCCTCATCCCTCGAGTCCCCTAACTCTCCCATTGAGCCTCATCCCTCGAGTCCCCTAACTCTCCCACTGAGCCCCATCCCTCGAGTCCCCTAACTCTCCCACTGAGCCCCATCCCTCCAGTCCCCTAACTCTCCTTTTGAACCTCATCCCTCTAGAAACATAGAAACTAGCTGCTGTAGTAGGTCATTCAGCCCTTCGAGCCTGCTCTGCCATTCAATATGATCATAGCTGATCCTCTATTTCAACTCCATATTCCTGCTTTCTTTCCATTCCCCTTGATGCTCCTAATATCCAAAAAATTATTTCTTTCTTAAATATACTCAGTGACCCGGCCTCCACAGCCTCTGTGGTAGAGAATTCCACAGATTGACCACCCTCTGAGTGAAGAAATTCCCAGTTCTAAATGGCCTGCCCCGTATCTTGAGACTGTGGCCCCTGGTTCCAGACTCCCCAAACAGGGGAAGCATCCTCCCTGCATCCAGTCTGTCTAGCCCTGTTAGAAATTTGAACATTTCAATCAGATCCTCTAGTTCTTCTAAACTCTAGTGAATACAGGCCCAGTCGAACCAATCTCTCCTCATTCAATAGTCCTGCCATCCCCGGTATCAGCCTAGTGAACCTTCGCTGCATTCTCTCTATGGCAAGTATATCCTTTCTTAGGTAGGGAGGCCAAACTGCACACAATACTCCAGGTGTGGTCTCACCAAGGCCCTATATAACTGCAGTAAGACATCCCTACTTCTGAACTCAAATCCTTTTGCAATGAAGGCCAACATACCATTTGCCTTCCTAATTGCTTGCTGCACCTGCCTGTTTACTTTCATTGACTGGTGTACAAGGACACCCAGATCCCTTTGTACATCCATATTTCCCAATATATCAGAATTAAATAATACTCTGCCTTTCTGTTTTTCACACTGAAGCGTATAACATCACATTTATCCACGTTATACTGCATCTGCCATGTGTTTGCCCACACACACAACTTGTCTAAATCACCATGAAGCCTTTTTGCATCGTCCTCACAAATCACAACCCCGCCCAGTTTTTGTGTCATCAGCAAACTTGGAAATATTGCATTTGGTTCATCCAAGTCATTTATATATATTGTGAATAGCTGGGGCCCAAACACTGATCCCTGCGGAACACTGAGTCAAAATCCTGGAACTCCCTCCCTAACAGCACTGTGGGTGTACCTACACCACATGGACTGCAGCGATTCAAGAAGGCAGCTCACCACCACCTTCTCAAGGGCAACTAGGGATGGGCAATAAATGCTGGGCCACCCAGCGAAAACATTCCATGAATAAATAGTCAACCTCACGGAATCATATTTTACAGATAATGTCCAAGACACCACCATCACCATTCCATGCTATACCCTGTCCCACCAGCAGAGGTGGTGGCACAGTGGTATACGACCAGGACGGAGTTGCCCTGGGAACTGAATATCAACTTCGGCCCCCATGAAGTCTCATGGTATCAGGTCAAACATGGACAAGGAAACCTCCTGCTGATTACCACGTACCGCCCTCCCTCAGCTGATGAATCAGTGCCTCCTCCATGTTGAACACCACTTGGAGGAAGCACTGAGGGTGGCAAGGGCACAGAATGTACTCTGGGTGGGGGACTTCAATGTCCATCACCAAAAGTGACTCGGTAGCACCACTACTGACCGAGCTGGCCGAGTCCTAAAAGACATAGCTGCTAGACTGGGTCTGCGGCAGGTGGTGAGGGAATCAACAAGAGGGAAAAACATACTTGACCTCATCCTCACCAACCTGCCTGCTGCAGATACATCTGTCCATGACAGTATCGGTAGGAGTGACCACCACACAGTCATTGTGGAGACAAAGTCCCACCTTCACATTGAGGATTCCCTCCATCGTGTTGTGTGGTACTACCACTGTGCTAAATAGGATAGATTTCACACAGATCTAGCAACTCAAGACTGGGCATCCATGAGGCGCTGTGGGCCATCAGCAGCAGCAGAATTGTACTCGAACACAATCTGTAACCTCATGGCCCAGCATATCCCCCTCTCTACCATTACCATCAAGCCAGGGGATCAACCCTGGTTCAATGAAGAGTGCAGGAGGACATGCCAGGAGCAGCATCAGGCATACCTAAAAATGAGGTGTCAACCTGGTGAAGCTATAACACAGGAATACTTGCATGCCAAACAGCAGAAGCAGCAAGAGATAGACAAGGTTAAGCACAACCAATAGATCAGATTTAGTCCTGCCACATCCAGTTATGAATGGGGCTGGACAATTAAACAACTCACTGAAGGAGGAGGCTCCACAAATATCCCCATCCTCAATGATGGAGGAGCCCAGCACATCAGTGCAAAAGATAAGGCTGAAGCATTTACTACAATCTTCAGCCAGAAATGCCGTGGATGATTCATCTCAGCCTCCTCCGGAGGTCCCCAGCATCACAGGTGCCAGTCTTCAGCCAATTCGATTCACTCCACATGATATCAAGTAATGGCTGAAAGCACTGGATACTGACAATATTCCAGCAATAGTACTGAAGACTTGTGCTCCAGAACTTGCCACATCCCTAGCCAAGCTGTTCCAGTACAGCTACAACACTGGCATCTACCCAGCTGTGTGGAAAATTGCCCAGGTATGTCCTGTACACAAAGCAGGGCAAATCCAAACAGTCCAATTGCTGCCCCATCAGTCTACTCTCCATCATCAGTAAAATAATGGAAGGGGCCATCAACAGTGCTATCAAGTGGCACTTGCTTAGCAATAACCTGCTCACTGATGCCCAGTTTGGGTTCTGCCAGGGCCACTCAGCTCCTGAACTCATTACAGCCTTGGTTCAAACATGGACAAAAGAGCTGAACTCCTGAGGTGAAGTGAGAGTGACTGCCCTTAACATCAAGGCAGCATTTGACCGAGTGTGGCATCAAGGAGCCCGAGCAAAACTGGAGTTAATGGGAATTGGGGAAACTCTCCACTGGTTGGAGTCATACCCAGCACAAAGGAAGATGGTTGTGGTTGTTGGAGGTCAGTCATCTCCGCTCCAGGACATCACTGCAGGAGTTCCTCAGGGTAGTGTCCTCGACCCAACCATCTTCAGCTGCTTCATCAATGACCTTCCTTCCATCATATGGTCAGAAGTGGGGATGTTCGCTGATGATTGAACAATGTTCAACACCATTTGCGACTCCTCAGATACTGAAGCAGCCCATGTCCAAATGCAGCGAGACCTGGACAATATCCAGGCTTGGGCTGACAAGTGGCAAGTAACATTCGTGCCACACAAGTGTCAGGCAATGACCATCTCCAACAAGAGAGAATCCAATCATTGCCACTTGATGTACAATGACATTATCATCACTGAATCCCCCACCATCAACACCCTGGGAGTTACCATTGACCAGAAACTGAACTGGACTAGCCATATAAATACTGTGGCTACATGAACAGGTGAGAGGCTGGGAATTGTGCGATGCGTAACTCACCTCCTGACTCTCCAAAGCCTGTCCACCATCTACAAGGCACAAGTCAGGAATGTGATGGAATACTCCCCACTTGCTTGGATAAGTGCAGCTCCCACAACACTCAAGAAGCTGGACACCATCCAGGACAAAGCAGCCGCTTGATGGGCACCCCATCCACAAACATTCACTCCCTCCACCACCTACACACAGCAGCAGCAGTGTGTGTACCATCTACAAGATGCCCTGCAGGAATTCACCAAGGATCCTTTGAACCATAGAACACTACAGCACAGAAAACAGGCCATTCGGCCCTTCTAGTCTGTGCCAAAATATTATTCCGCAAGTTCCATTGACCTGCACCTGCAGAATAACCCTCCAGACCTCTCCCATCCATGTATCTATCCAATTTATTCTTAGACAGCACCTTCCAAACCCACGAACACTACCATCTGGAAGGACAAGGGCGGCAGATAAATGGGAACACCACCACCTGGAAGTTCCCCTCCAAGTCACTCACCACCCTGACTTGGAAATATATCACCGTTCCTTCACTGTCGCTGGGTCAAAATCCTGGAACTCCCTCCCTAACAGCACTGTGGGTGTACCTACACCACAGGGACTGCAGCGGTTCAAGAAGGCAGCTCACCACCACCTTCTCAAGGGCAACTAGGGATGGGCAATAAATGCTGGTCCAGCCAGCGAAACTCACATCCTGTAAATGAATAAAAAAAAATTGAGGTGGTTAAAAGCGGAAAAGTGGAAAGTAATGGCATTAAGAGACAGAGATAAAATGCAGGCAGGTGAGATTACAAGGATAAAGTTGCCACAACTATTGAAATGCTAAGGGGCTGAATTGGCCCTGTTGGGCTGATCTGGCAGATGGTGGTTTACGGGCAGTGGATTATCCGCTTTATATTTCTGCTCTGCTGACTTGTCTAAGTTCATTGAAAGTTAATAGTCAGTAGAAGGAAAACTGTGAGAAGGCTGAACCTCGGTGCCCTGTTTGACCCTGAGCTAAGTTTCAAACCCCATATCTGCTCAATCACTAAGACCACCTATTTCAACCTCTGTAACAGCACCTGACTCTGCATCTGTCTCAGCTCATCTGCTGCTGAAACCCTCACTTATACCTTTGTGACCTCTAGCTCCCAGTGAGGAAGAAGGATTCAAAGGGGATAAACCAAGCATGGTTAACCAAGGAAGTTAAGGATAGTATCAAATTGAAAGAAAAAACATACAATGTGGCAGAGATTAGTGGTAAGCCAGAGGATTGGGAAAGTTTAAAAACCAAGAAAAGATGACTCCTGCGAAACATGCCATCACCCCTCTGTTACATCGCGCCGGCCGCCATGTTTAAAAGGCAGCCACCAGCAAAGCTCTCATCACCACCGCTGTCCAGGAGACACGGCCAGCAAAGCACCCGTCACCATCAGCTCACCACCGCTGTCCAGGAGACACGGCTGGCAAAGCTCTCATCACCACCAGCTCACCACCGCTGTCCGGGAGACACGGCCGGCAAAGCTCTCATCACCACCAGCTCACCACCGCTGTCCGGGAGACACGGCCGGCAAAGCTCTCATCACCATCAGCTCACCAGCTCACCACCGCTGTCCGGGAGACACGGCCGGCAAAGCACCCATCACCACCATCAGCTCACCACCGCTGTCCAGGAGACACGGCTGGCAAAGCTCTCATCACCATCAGCTCACCACCACTGCCCGGGAGACATGGCCGGCAAAGCTCTCATCACCACCAGCTCACCACCGCTGTCCGGGAGACACGGCCGGCAAAGCTCTCATCACCACCAGCTCACCACCGCTGTCCGGGAGACACGGCCGGCAAAGCTCTCATCACCACCAGCTCACCACCGCTGTCCGGGAGACACGGCCGGCAAAGCTCTCATCACCACCAGCTCACCAGCTCACCACCGCTGTCCGGGAGACACGGCCAGCAAAGCACCCATCACCACCATCAGCTCACCACCGCTGTCCAGGAGACACGGCTGGCAAAGCTCTCATCACCATCAGCTCACCACCACTGCCCGGGAGACATGGCCGGCAAAGCTCTCATCACCCCAGCTCACCACCGCTGTCCGGGAGACACGGCCGGCAAAGCTCTCATCACCACCAGCTCACCACCGCTGTCCGGGAGACACGGCTGGCAAAGCTCTCATCACCATCAGCTCACCAGTTCACCACCGCTGTCCGGGAGACATGGCCGGCAAAGCTCTCATCACCACCAGCTCACCAGCTCACCACCGCTGTCCGGGAGACACGGCTGGCAAAGCTCTCATCACCACCAGCTCACCAGCTCACCACCGCTGCCCGGGAGACACGGCCGGCAAAGCTGTCATCACCACCAGCTCACCACCGCTGCCCAGGAGACACGGCCGGCAAAGCTCTCATCACCATCAGCTCACCACCGCTGTCCGGGAGACACGG
The DNA here is from genome assembly GCA_026770705.1 of Isurus oxyrinchus. Taxonomy (NCBI): domain Eukaryota; kingdom Metazoa; phylum Chordata; class Chondrichthyes; order Lamniformes; family Lamnidae; genus Isurus; species Isurus oxyrinchus. The sequence goes on from JANJGN010000200.1 coordinate 165,936, forward strand.
CCGGCAAAGCTCTCATCACCACCAGCTCACCAGCTCACCACCGCTGTCCGGGAGACACGGCCGGCAAAGCTCTCATCACCACCAGCTCACCACCGCTGCCCAGGAGACACGGCCGGCAAAGCTCTCATCACCATCAGCTCACCACCGCTGCCCGGGAGACACGGCCGGCAAAGCTCTCATCACCATCAGCTCACCACCGCTGCCCGGGAGACACGGCCGGCAAAGCTCTCATCACCATCAGCTCACCACCGCTGCCCAGGAGACACGGCCGGCAAAGCTCTCATCACCACCAGCTCACCACCGCTGTCCGGGAGACACGGCTGGCAAAGCTCTCATCGCCACCAGCTCACCACCGCTGCCCAGGAGACACGGCCGGCAAAGCTCTCATCACCATCAGCTCACCACCGCTGCCCGGGAGACACGGCCGGCAAAGCTCTCATCACCACCAGCTCACCAGCTCACCACCGCTGTTCGGGAGACACGGCCGGCAAAGCTCTCATCACCACCAGCTCACCACCGCTGCCCGGGAGACACGGCCGGCAAAGCTCTCATCGCCATCAGCTCACCACCGCTGCCGGGGAGACACGGCCGGCAAAGCTCTCATCACCACCAGCTCACCACCGCTGCCCAGGAGACACGGCCGGCAAAGCTCTCATCACCATCAGCTCACCACCGCTGCCCAGGAGACATGGCCGGCAAAGCTCTCATCACCATCAGCTCACCACCGCTGCCCGGGAGACACGGCCGGCAATGGAAAAAGACTGCACCCCACCCGCTTCAACGACGGGTCCCTCGAACAACTGTGGATGCTATGGAGTCCCGCTGGGACGTGCTCTATCCCTGCTCTGGCTGCAGAATCAGCTGCAATGTGACCAACCCGGCTTGGGAGGCAGGGGCAGTGGTGGTCAGTGCCAATGCTCTGCAGAGGAGGACAGCTACCCAGTGCCACAAGAGGATGAATGGTCTCTTCCGTTCCCCAGGGTAAGTCACTCTTCTCATCGCTCACACACACACACTCATCACACACCCACAGGGCCCTCACTCACTGCCAGTGCGAGGGACATCACCATTCACTCTCTCACACCCACCGTCATTGTCCTCATCCTGTCTATGGGACCACTCACCACCACATAGGCCAAGTATACTTATCATCTGGCCCAGCAGGGGACCAGCTTACACTCTCCCCATCTCTATCCATGCAGGACAAACTGGCTCACAACAGGAGAGAGGAACGCTCGAAATCAGGGAGATCACCGGCTTTGAAAACAGAGCCATCCATGTGGCTGGCGATGACCGGGACCGGTCCTGTGCTGAGAGTGAGGTCGGCGCTGCTCTACCAGTGCAACATCCACCAGACAACCAGGCTGTGAGTGATGTGTCCTCTTTAACAGGCCACTGCCATTCACAAGTTATCTCCCCGTGCTTTCACAGGCACATCTGGCAAACAGCCGACAGAGTCCATGACCCAGGGCCTCCAATCGAGCCCCGAAGAAACCTCTGAAGAGGAATCTGGAGTCACCCTCCCTGAAGTCCCATCACAGTGCCCACCCACACCCTCCACCAGCACAGAGACACACATCTCGGTGGGACCGAGCTTTACAGTCACCTCGGGATCACAATCTGGTGAGTACATCGCACTGTCTGATCCACAGCAGGCGGAGGCAGGGAATTCCCAGGTCCCCGGCACTCGGAGGAGCTGCTGGAGGCCAGAACGTTGCTGAGTCCGAGTCAGATGAGGAGCCTCTGGACTCGGTCATGTCACAGTTGCTGGAGCTGCAAAGGCAGCTCGGGAACATCAGGAAGGGATGTCCGCTGCACTCCTCAGATTGCAAGGCACGATGGAGGAGTCCGTCCGTCTTCAGACTGAGGTGATAGCACCGGCATTGCCAACACACCGAGGTTAACACTGGCAGGAGGGCGGCCACCATGGAGACCTTGGTCCAGGATGTCGCTCCTGCCCTGCTGCACGGGCTTAACCCCATCGCTGGCACCATAGTTGACCTCTGACAGTGTGTATGTGAGCGGGATGCTGGGCAGCTCAATGTCACTCCAGCTACCCCTCCTCCTCACAGAGTCAGCCTGGGGCCCTCGGACACCCATAGGGAGGAGGATCAGTAGGTCCACACTCCGGGGCCATCCACCCAGGTGTCTCTGGGAGTGACCGGCCCATCCGAATCCCCTGTTCCTGAGACCTCAGCAGCTCCAGCTCCACAGGCCGAGGTGGGTGTCACTGCCACACAGCAGGACCCTGAAAGCAGGCCGGGGACCTCCTGGTCTCAGCCCCCTAGAGGACACCCACCAAGGTCATCACAGACAGGGCGTCACAGTCAGCAGGCTGCCCCCACCTCCACTGTGGATGTCCAGGGAGCACCAAGACATAGCAGCAGGGTTAGGAAAGTTAAGGAGAATTAGTTGCACAGCCTGGGCACGGGTGTTAATCACTTGTACAAACTGTTCACTATTGTCAATAAACTCCTAGGGATGTCTCCCTGCCTGTGGCTCCTTCTTCTGATGAGCAGTGTTCTTGTCACTCAGATGTAAAAGCTTTCTGCACAAGATAAAGGTAGTTGTCTCAGTCCAGGGCCTCCTCCCTGTGTCTGTGCAGCCTTCAGACCACAGTGATGGTCCAGCCTCACACTCCCTGGAAACACCTCGATGGTGCTGGTCATTGCTGCCAGAATGTAGTGGGCAGGCGCCACAGAGTTCCCTCATTCTCTCTGTCTGCTCTCTGCACCTTTAAGGAGGGGCTGGCCCTCATCACACCAGCATCTCTGACCAGTGATACTGTGCACCAGCTCCTGAAGGGCTAAGTTGCTGAAGGTGGACACAGCATCAGATGCATCTAAAGTTTCATGGCTGCGTCTCTGAGATGGCCCTGATCATGGAGCGCAAGCGAGCTGCCCTCGGCCAGACAGGAGTCAGACATTCTCAGAGGCTGTGTGAAGATTTTAAAGTGAAATGGCAGGGGGATGGGAACCGATGCAAGGAGTCAGAGGAGGGGGAATCAAAGACAAGAACAAAAGACAGAAAGTGGAATAAGAAAAGTGATAGTCAGAGAAATCAAGGGCAAGAATCAAACAGGGTCTCAGTGAAAATTAGTGGAAATGGGACAAGTAATGTTAAAAAGACAAGCCATAGAATCATAGAAAAGTTACAGCACAGAGGGAGGCCATTCAGCCCTTCTCGTCCATGCCAGCCCGAGGACACCGTGGTGCCCTTTCTAATCCCACCTTCCTGCACCCGGCCCATAGCTTTAAGGCTTTGTGCCTTAACGTGAGGAGCATTCGCAATAAAGTGGATGAATTAACCATGCAAAGAGATGTAAACAAGTATGATATAGTCGGGATTACGGAGACATAGCTGCAGGGTGACCAGGGATGGGAACTGAACATCCAGGGGTATTCAGTATTTAGAAGGACAGACAAAAAGGAAGAGGCGGTGGAGTTGCATTGCTGGTTAAAGAGGCAATTAACACAATAGTGAGGAAATATATTAGCTCCAACGATGTCGAATCTGTATGGTTGAGCTGAAAAACACTAAGGGGCAAAAGACGTTAGTGGGGTTTGTGTATAGGCTCCCTAACTGTAGTGGTGATGTTGGGAATGGCTTGAAACAGGAAATTAGAGACACACGTAATAAAGGAACATCTGTAATGATGGGTGACTTTAATCTGCGTATAGATTGGGCAAATCAAATTAGTAACAATACCGTAGAGGAGGAATTCCTGGAGTGTATACAGGATGGTTTTCTGGACCAATACCTCGAGGAACCAACTAGAGAACAGGCCATCCTAGACTGGGTATTGTGTAATGAGAAAGGAATAATTGGCAATCTAGTTGTGTGAGGCCCCTTAGGGATGAGCGACCATAATATGATAGAATTCTTCATCAAGATGGAGAGTGACATAGTTGATTCTGAGACTAGGGTCCTGAATCTTAATAAAGGAAACTACGATGATATGAGGTGCGAGTTGGCAATGATGGATTGGGAAACATTACTTAAAGGGATGACGGTGGATAGGCAATGGCAAATGTTCAAAGAGCAAATGGGTGAACTGCAACAATTGTTTATTCCTGTCTGGCGCAAAAGTAAAACAGGAAAGGTGGCCAAACCATGGCTTACAAGGGAAATTAGAGATAGTATTAGATCCAAGGAAGAGGCACACAAACTGGCCAGAAAAAAGCAACAGACCTGAGGATTGGGAGCAGTTTAGAATTCAGCAAAGGAGAACCAAGGGATTGATTAAGAAGGGGAAAATAGAGTTACGAGAGTAAGCTTGAGGGGAACATAAAAACTGACTGTAAAAGTGTGTATTGTGAAGAGAAAAAGATTGGTGAAGACAAATGTAGGTCCCTTACAGTCAGAAACAGGGGAATTTATAATGGGGAACAAAGAAATGGCTGACCAACTAAATACAGACTTTGGTTCTGTCTTCACAAAGGAGGACACAAATAACATACCAGAAATGTTGGGGACACAGGGTTTAGTGAGAGGGAGGAACTGAAAGTAATCAGTATTAGTAGGGAAATGGTGCTGGGGAAATTGATGGGATTGAAGGCCGATAAATCCCCAGGGCCTAATAATCTACATCCCAAAGTACTTAAGGAAGTGGCCCTAGAAATAGTGGATGCATTGGTGGTCATCTTCCGAGATTCCACAGGCTCTGGAACAGTTCCTACAGATTGGAGGGTAGCTCATGTAACCCCATTCTTTAAAAAGGGAGGTAAAGAGGAAACAGGGAATTATAGACAAGTCAGCCTGACGTCGGTAGTGGGAAAAATTCTAGAGTCCATTATAAAATATTTAATAGCTGAGCACGTGGAAAACAGTGGCAGAATTGGACAGAGTCAGCATGGATTTACGAAAGGGAAATCATGCTTGACGAATCTACTGGAATTTTTCGAGGATGTAACTAGTAGAGTTGCTGAGGGGAAGCGCACGGGATTGGGGGTAGTGTATTGAGATGGATAGAAAACTGGTTGGCAGACAGGAAACAAAGAATAGGAATAAATGGGTCTTTTTCCGAATGGCAGGCAGTGACTAGTAGGATACCGCAGGGATCGGTGCTGGGACCCCAGCTATTCACAATATATATTAATAATTTAGATGAGGAAACTAAATGTAATATCTCCAAATTTGCAGATGTCACAAAGCTGGGTGGGAGGGTGAGCTGTGAGGAAGATGCAGAGATGCTTCAGTGTGATGTGGACAAGCTGAGTGAGTGGGCAAATGAATGGCAGATGCAGTATAATGTGGATAAATGTGAGGTTATCCACCTTGGTAGCAAAAACAGGAAGGCAGGTTATTATCTGAATGGCTATAAATTGAGAGAGGGGAATGTGCAACGAGACCTGGGTGTCCTTGTACACCAGTCGCTGAAGGTAAGCATGCAGGTGCAGCAGGCGGTAAAGAAAGCAAATGGTATGTTGGCCTTCATAGCGTGAGGATTTGAGTACAGGAACAGGGATGTCTTGCTGCAATTGTACAGGGCCTTGGTGAGACATATGAGGAAAGATTTGAGTCGATTAGGATTATATTCGCTGGAGTTCAGAGCGAGGATCTCATAGAAACCTATAAAATTCTTACAGGTTTAGACAGGGCAGATGCAGGAAGGATGTTCCCGATGGGGGGAGAGTCCAGAACCAGGGGTCACAGTCTGAGGATATGGGGTAGACCACTTAGGACTGAGATGAGGAGAAATTTCTTCACCCAGAGAGTGGTGAGCCTGTGGAATTTGTTACCACAGAAAGCAGTTGAGGCCAAAACATTGTATGTTTTCAAGAAGGAGTTAGATATAGCTCTTGGGGTGAAAGGGATCAAAGGATATGGGGAGAAAGCAGGAGCAGGCTATTGAGTGGGATGATCAGCCATGATCATAATGAATGGCAGAGCAGGCTCGAAGGGCTGAATGGCCTCCTGCTGCTCCTAGTTGCTATGTTTCTAAGATCTATGGAGTGACCTCACTGCATGTTGTCATCATCCTCCTGCACTCGAGCAACTATTAGGGCTTCCACTGCATCTCCATGACAGGAGCATTCTCACAGAGGGTATTCACACTGCAATAAGCCAGACTGGAGTGAAACGTTCACAACTGCGATGTGAGGATCTACGGGGACACCTCACTGCATGTCCTCATCATCCTCCACAAATCTGGCAGCTATGAGGATCTCCCGAGTGCGCCTGCCTCGTCTGGTCAGTGCGAGAGCCTCATCCCCGTCATCGTCACCACTGAGGGCCACCTCACCCTCATCCCCGTGGGCATCCTCCTCATCCGAGGACACCTCCATCTCCTCCTCAGCCAGCTCCTCTCCCCGTTACAGCACCAGGTTGTAAAGGGGGCAGCAGACGATGATGATGTGTGACACCCTCTGTGGACTGTATTGCAGGGCCCCACCAGACCGGTCCAGGCACCGGAACCGCATCTTCAGCATCCCGATGGTCTGTCCCACCAAGTTGTGAGCTGCTGCATGAGTCTCATTATAGCGTCGCTCTGCTGCAGTCTGAGGCTGCCTCACGGGTGTCATCAGCCACGGTCTCTGTGGGTGGCCCTTGTCCCCAAGGAGCCAACCCTGCAGCTTCTGTGGACCCTGGAAGACGTCAGAGATCTGCAAGTGACTCAGGATATAGGCATCGTGCACACTCCCTGGAAACCGTGCGCACACCTGCAGGATGTGTTTCTGGCGGTCGCACAGCAGCTGCATGTTCAGTAAGTGGAAGCCCTTGCAGTTGATGAAGTTCACTGAGTGTAGCGATGGAGATCTGAGCACCACATGAGTGCAGTCAATGGCACTCTGCACCTGTGGGAATCCCGAGATCAGGGCGAATCCAATGGCCTTTGTATCCTGGTTGTCCTGGTCCCGGGTGAAATGCACAAAGTTGTTGCCATGGCGAAGATGTATCCGTGACCTCATGGGTACATTTGTGGGTGGCGGATTGTGAAATCCCACAGAGGTCGCCTGTGGTGCCCTGGAAGGAGCCACTGGTATAGAAATTGAGCACCGCAGTCACTTTCACAGCCACTGCCAGTGGATGCCCTCCATGTCCCCTTGGTGCCAAGTCCTGCAGTAAATGGCAGAAGTGAGTGACCAGCTCCCTAGACGTGCACAGTCGTCAGCGACACTGGTTCTCCGTCATCTGCAGGAATGGCAGGCGGTGTCTATAGACCCTGGGTGTCACTAGGCATTGACCAGCCACAACTCACTGTCACTCCTGGGGAACTTGTGCAGGAGCTCCTGCTGCCCCTTCATGAGGTTGCTGCTCCTGCCTTTGCACGGCAGGTGTCTCAGTCACTCTTTCCTCTGTCTTCTACAATCTCTGTTGGCCACCAGGCATACAACTAGGTCACCAGGATCCATGATCCTGACATAGTCCTCCTGCAGCATAAAAGAGAGAGAGAGACGTGGTTACCATGGCTGTACTTAGCACTGTTGGCCATCTGACACTGTCTGTGTTATCGGAGTTAGATAACACTGACTCTTAATACAGACAGATTATCCGACACTGCCTGTGTTATCAGTGTTAGATAACACTGACTGTTAATATGGACAGACTATCTGACATTGGCAGTGTTAACAGAGTTAGATATCACTGGGTGCTAATACAGACAGGCTATCTGACACTGCTGGAAAAACTCAGCAGGTCTGGCAGCATCGGCGGAGAAGAAAAGAGTTGACGTTTCGAGTCCTCATGACCCTTCACCAGTTCTGTCGAAGGGTCATGAGGACTCGAAACGTTAATGCTTTTCTTCTCCGCCGATGCTGCCAGACCTGCTGAATTTTTCCAGGTAATTCTGTTTTTGTTTTGGATTTCCAGCATCCGCAGTTTTTTCGTTTTTATATCTGACACTGCTAGTGTTTTCAGAGTTAGATAACACCAGGATTAACTGTCATGTGGAAAGGCATGGACTAGTCAGGGATGGTCAGCATGGATTTGTTAAAGGAAGGTCTTGCCTCACAAATGTGATTGAATTCTTTGAGGAAGTGACAAGAAGGGTTGATGATGGCAGCGCAGTGGATGTTGTGTACATGGATTTTAGCAAGGCATTTGACAAGGTCCCACATGGCAGATTGGTCAGGAAAGTAAAAGCCCATGGGATTCAGGGTAATGTGACAAACTGGATAAAAAGTTGGCTTTGTAACAGGAAACAAAGGGTAATGGTCGATGGATGCTCTTGTGAATGGTAAGTTGTCTCAAGTGGTGTTCCACAGGGCTCGGTGTTGGGACCCTTGCTGTTTATGTTATATATTAATGATTTGGACATGAACGTGGGGGGCACAATTGGGAAATTTGCAGATGACACAAAGATTGGCCGAGTAGTGGATAGTGTAGAGGATAGCCATAATCTCCAAAACAATATAGATGGGTTGGTGGAGTAGGTGGTAAAGTGGCAGATGGATTTTAACATAGAGAAGTGTGAGGTCATACATTTAGGGAGGTCAAACAGTTACAGGGATTACACAATAAATGGGAATATACTAAGAGGGGTAGATGAAGTGAGAGATCTTGGCGTACAAGTACACAGGTCCCTGAAGGCAGCAGTTCAAGTCGACAAGGTTGTAAAGAAGGCATATGGAATGCTCTCCTTCATTGGCAGAGGTATAGAATATAAAAGTAAGGATATAATGTTGGAATTGTATAAAACACTGGTGAGGCCACAAATGGATATTGTCTGCAGTTCTGGTCACCACATTACAGGAAGGATGTAATAGCTCTGGAGAGAGTGCAGAGGAGGTTTACAAGAATGTTGCCAGGGTTAGAAAAGTGTAGCTATGAGGAGCGATTGGATAGGTTGGGGTTATTTTCCTTAGAACAAAGAAGGCTGAGAGGTGACTTGATTGAGGTGTACAAAATTATGAGGGGAATAGATAGAGTGGACAGGATAAAATTGTTTCCCTTGGTGGAGAATTCTAGAACCAGGGGACATAGATTCAAGATAAGTGGCAGTAGGTGTAGGGGGGACATGAGGAAGAACTTTTTTACACAGAGGGTAGTGGGTGTCTGGAAATCGCTGCCCAAGTTGGTGGTAGAGGCAGAAACTCTAAACTCTTAAAAAGTACCTGGATCTGCACCGTAAGTGCTGTAAGCTGCAGGGCTATGGGCCGGGTGCAGGAAGGTGGGATTGGAAAGGGCACCTGGGTACCCTCGGGCTGGCATGGACAAGATGGGCCGAATGGCCTCCTCCTGTGCTGTAACTTTTCTATGGTTCGATGGTTCTATGTTCCTGGCCCTGTGTGACTGCCCCTTAATGCTTCCCGGTGAGTGCTGGTCACCCCTCCATGGCCAGAGATAAGTGTGCTGCATGGCTGCCCTGTCAACCTGCGACATGGGGGGGAGACTGGTCCAAACCGGGGTGCTGAGGTTGCAAGGGGCTGTAGGCGCCTCCAGCACTGACTGCTACATGGCCAGTGTTGGCGAGGAGATTGTACAACGTGTGTAGTCCAACTGTTCCGCGGTGCAATAAAGTGGTGGTGGACTGGAAGTCTGTCTTGGGGGGGCAGGGGGGGTAATGGGGGGGTAAGGTATGGGGCACTTGATGGCCCTTTGGTGCCTCTGCATTGCTTATGTCGGTGGGCAGACTAGGAGCCTGACCCCAGTCATATCCCTGTGGCTGTGCCTGATCTGTCTCAGTTGCAGAGGGATGGTCAGTTTATACAGGTGTCCCGAATGTGTGGCCACTTCCCTCGCTTACCCTGCCCCCCACTTCGATTGCCTGTGCGCAAGATGCAGCGCCAGGGCAGCACTCCTCCCCCCCCCCCCTCCACCCCCCTCACCCCACCGACAACAGTTGCCTCCAAGGCTGGCCAGCACTATCACCTGTCCCCTGGCCATCCTGAGGCCTATAAACAGTGAGCGAGCTTTTGAGAACCCTGCTGTTCACTCACCTCAGTTCCCCCAAAGTGAAGGCCTTCAAGTGCACGTCACTGGCGTGTTTTCCTGTCCATGTGGGCGAACGATACAGTGGGGGTCCAGAGCCTGGCAGGATGGCCTTTTAATTCCAAACAAAAACGGGAAATGCTGGAAAAGCTCAGCAGGTCTGACAGCATCTGTGGAGAGAATCACAAAGTTAACATTTCAAGTCCGTATGACATATCCTCAAAGCATTTGGACTCGAAACGTTAACTCTGTCTCTCTCTCTCCACAGATGCTGTCAGACCTGCTGAATTTATCCAGCATTTCTGCTTTTGTTTCAGATTTCCAGCGTCCGCAGTGTTTTGCTTTTACCTTGGCCTTTTAATCAGATGCTGATGAATTACAATGAGCTCCCGTTGTCAGCAGGCTGAACGAGCCATCCTGACCTGCCTGCCTACTGTTGTGAAGCAGCTCGCCCCATATTTTCTGCGCATGCCTCCTAACGCACCCGCTTGCCAACGGGCTTGGAAAATTCTGGCAAAAGAGTCTACAGAGGGATATAGACAGGTTAAGTGAGTGGGCAAAAACTTGGCAAATGGGAAATTGTGAGGTTATGCACTTTGGCAGGAAGAATAGAGGAGCTGAATATTATTTAAATGGAGAAGGCTGCAGCACAGAGGGATTTGGGAGTCCTGGTGCATGAATCCCAAAAAGCTAGCATACAAGTTCAGCAAGTAACAGGTAAAGCAAGTAGAATATTGGCCTTTATTTCAAAGGGAATGGTGTATAAAAATAGGGAAGTCTTGCTAAAACTATACAAGGCACTAATTAGACCACACCAAGAATACTGTGAACAGTTTTAGTGCCCTTATCTAAGGAAAGATATACTGGCATTGGAGGCAGTCCAGAGAAGGTTCACTAGGTTGATCCTAGGTACGGAGGGATTATCTTATGAGGAGAGGTTGAGTAAGTTGGGCCTGTACTCAATGGAGTTTAGAAGAATGAGAGACGACCTTATTGAAACATAAGATTCTTAGGGGGCTTGACAGGGGAGAAGCTGAGAGGTTGTTTCCCCTTGTGGGAGAGTCTAGGACTAGAGGGTATAATCTCAGAGTAAGGGGTCACCCATTTAAAACAGAGATGAGGAGGAATTTCCTCTGTTAGAGGGTAGTGAATCTGTGGAATTCTTTACCACAGAGGGCTGTAGAGGCTGGGTCGTTAAGTATATTCAAGGCTGAGGTAGACAGATTTTTAATCAACAAGGGAATCAAGGGTTATGGGGAAAAGGCAGGAAAGTGCAGCTGAGGATTATCAGATCAGTCATGATCTTATTGAATGGCGGAGCAGAATCGATGGGCCAAATGGCCTACTTCTGCTCTTACGTCTTATGGCCTTATGACTTGACTATTCCAACACATTCCTGGCCAACTCCCAATCTTCCAGCCCCCATAAACTTGAGGTCATCCAAAGCTCTGCTGCCTATGTCATAACTGACACCAAGTGCCTTTCACCCATCATTCCTGTGTTCACTGACCTACACTGAAACATAGAAAGTTGGTGGCACAGAAGAAGACCATTCAGCCTTGAGAGGGTGTTCCCTCCAATCCTGAGCTAGGCCATGTGAAGAGGAGAAACTGCAATCTCCGACCACATTGCGACCAGAGAGACTCAGGCTTCCCTTCACCGGTTTTATTCAAGCATATGTAAGGGAGCTGCAATCATTCCTGAAAATGACCCAGCTCCCAGATTGATTACATTTCATTACTTTTGTACTTTTTCTTATCACAATACGTTTGAGTACATTTGAATATATCCAATCGGTAACCGACACACAGGTACCATGTTAAAACTTTCCTATTGAGTACATAAACATGTGATTTTGCTAACCAGTTATTCTAAAGAGTGTATATATAATTATATTATCCAATCAAAATTAAAATACGTACGCAAAGACCTTGGTTCTCACAACTCAAGACTGCTTGTGTTTCATTAAAGCCCTCTCTTGTCTTTGTATGTCCTCCCATATCTAAGCTAAACCATCTGTCCCGTCACTATCTGAGAGAGGAGTATATCTAATCTAACTTTAGATAAAAACAAAAAAACTGCGGATGCTGGAAATCCAAAACAAAAACAGAATTACCTGGAAAAACTCAGCAGGTCTGGCAGCATCGGCGGAGAAGAAAAGAGTTGACGTTTCGAGTCCTCATGACCCTTCGACAGAACTTGATTTCGAGTCCAAGAAAGAGTTGAAATATAAGCTGGTTTAAGGTGTGTGGGAGGGGGGGGGGGGCGGAGAGAGAGAGAGAGACAGAGGTGCTTGTGTAGACAAACAAGCAGTGATAGAAGCAGATCATCAAAAGATGTCAGTGACAATGGTACAATAGAACACATAGGTGTTAAAGTTAAAGTTGGTGATATTATCTAAACGAATGTGCTAATTAAGAATGGATGGTAGGGCACTCAAGGTACAGCTCTAGTGGGGGTGGGGGGAGCATAAAAGATTTTAAAATATTTAAAAATAATGGAAATAGGTGGGAAAAGAAAAATCTATAAAATTTATAGGGAAAAAAAGGGGAAAAAAAGGGGGAAACAGAAAGGGGGTGGGGATGGGGGAGGGAGCTCACGACCTAAAGTTATTGAATTCAATATTCAGACCGGAAGGCTGTAAGGTGCTGTAAGGTGCCTAGTCGGAAGATGAGGTGTTGTTCCTCCAGTTTGCGTTGGGCTTCACTGGAACAATGCAGTAAGCCAAGGACAGACATGTGGGCAAGAGAGCAGGGTGGAGTGTTAAAATTCTGTTCCGATGATGCTATCTTCAAAAACGGTTCCTCTGACATGTCCTCCTTCTTCCTTAACCGAGGTTTTCCACCGACGGTCGTTGACAGGGCCCTCAACCGTGTCCGGCCCATCTCCCGCGCATCCGCCCTCACGCCTTCTCCTCCCTCCCAGAAACATGATAGGGTCCCCCTTGTCCTCACTTATCACCCCACCAGCCTCCGCATTCAAAGAATCATCCTCCGCCATTTCCGCCAACTCCAGCATGATGCCACCACCAAACACATCTTCCCTTCACCCCCCTTATCGGCATTCCGTAGGGATCGCTCCCTCCGGGACACCCTGGTCCACTCCTCCATCACCCCCTACTCCTCAACCCCCTCCTATGGCACCACCCCATGCCCACGCAAAAGATGTAACACCTGCCCCTTCACTTCCTCTCTCCTCACCGTCCAAGGGCCCAAACACTCCTTTCAAGTGAAGCAGCATTTCACTTGCATTTCCCCCAACTTAGTCTACTGCATTCGTTGCTCCCAATGTGGTCTCCTCTACATTGGAGAGACCAAACGTAAACTGGGCGACCGTTTTGCAGAACACCTGCGGTCTGTCCGCAAGAATGACCCAAACCTCCCTGTCGCTTGCCATTTTAACACTCCACCCTGCTCTCTTGCCCACATGTCTGTCCTTGGCTTACTGCATTGTTCCAGTGAAGCCCAACGCAAACTGGAGGAACAACACCTCATCTTCCGACTAGGCACCTTACAGCCTTCCGGTCTGAATATTGAATTCAACAACTTTAGGTCGTGAGCTCCCTCCCCCATCCCCTCCCCCTTTCTGTTTCCCCTTTTTTTTCCCCTTTTTTTCCCTATAAATTATATAGATTTTTCTTTTCCCACCTATTTCCATTATTTTTAAATATTTTAAAATCTTTTATGCTCCCTCCACCCCCACTAGAGCTGTACCTTGAGTGCCCTACCATCCATTCTTAATTAGCACATTCGTTTAGATAATATCACCAACTTTAACTTTAACACCTATGTGTTCTTTTGTACCATTGTCACTGACATCTTTTGATGATCTGCTTCTATCACTGCTTGTTTGTCTACACAAGCACCTCTGTCTCTCTCTCTCTCTCTCTGCCCCCCCCCCCCACACACACCTTAAACCAGCTTATATTTCAACTCTTTCTTGGACTCGAAATCAAGTTCTGTCGAAGGGTCATGAGGACTCGAAACGTCAACTCTTTTCTTCTCCGCCGATGCTGCCAGACCTGCTGAGTTTTTCCAGGTAATTCTGTTTTTGTTTCTAATCTAACTTTGTTATGTTTCATCTCCAGTCCAGCTCTCAAGGCTTCAACACACCATCCCACCATTTGAATGGTTCTACCTGTCTCTGGATATTAGCTCATGTCTTGAAACTTTATAAATCACACAAACTCAAAGCTCCTTTGTGTGCACTGTCCATCTGCTTATTCTCAGCTGTCAATAGGTTTAGCATCCATGGCTGCCTGGAGATTTTAAGAATGTTTAGCAAATTCTTACTGTGTGCTTTTTTATTATATGTATATATTTAATTTCCCCCTAACACAGCCCATCATGTCGGTAGCAACTGAGAAAGGGTTATCCAGTGTAATCCCACTTCCCAGCTCTTGGTCCATAGCCTATGGCACCTCAAGTGCATATCTAAATATTTTTAAATGCAATGAGGGTTTCTATCTCTACCTCCATTTCAGCCAGTGAGTTCCAGATTCCCACCACCCTCTGGGTGAAAAAAATCTCCTCAACTCCCTCTAATTCTTCCACCAATTTCTTTAAATCTGTGTTCCTGCTCATTAACCTTTCTGCTGAGAGAACCAGGTCCTTACTGCACATTCTATCCAGGTCCCTCAAAACTATTTCACCTCATTTAAAACTCCCCTCACCCTTCTCTTTTCCAAAGGAAACAATACCAGCCTATCCAATCTTTCCTCATTGCTAACATTCTCATTTCTGACAATTCCCTCGTAAATCTCCTCTGTACCCTCTCTAGAGCGATCACATCTTCACATTGGCTCCCGGTCCACCAATGCCTCAATTTTCAAATTCTCATCCATGTTTTCCAATCCACCCGTGGGCTCCCTCACCCCCCCAGTATCTCTGTAATTTCCTCCAGCTCCACAACCCTCTGTGAGAAATCTACACTACTCTAATTCTGGCCTCTTGTGCATTCCCGATCTCCTTCACTCCACCTTTGCTGGCTGGGCCTTCAGATGGCTGGGTCCCAAGTTCAGGAATTTCCTCATTAAACCTCTCCAACTTCCTCACCTATCTGACCAAGCTTTCGTTCACCCCTCCTAATATCTGCTGCTTTGGTGGTGTTCATTTCTGTTTGATAACTGCTCCTGTAAAAAGTGCCTTGGATCATTCTACCAGGCACTATATAAATGCAAGTTTTTGTAATTAATGATCTTCAAGAAAAAGCTCTTAACAGGGGTGTCTGGGTCTGAAAGGAACCACACTCCTTGTTTCCCAACTCATAAGCAAAGGTAGAACAGCTCCAACTCAATCACTGGAGAGGTTCCACAGAATTAGGGGCTTGTAGACTCTCGCAATAAGTGATTTTTATGCTTGATGTGGTTGGCAGGTGGGTGTCTGGTCTCACAGGGTGGAGGGTGCAGCCTGGCTGACGCAGGGGGAGGTGGTTGCAGCTGACACAGTCTTCATCTGAAGTAGATTTGGTTGCGGAACATTGTCACATAAGACATGCAGGGAACTGCCCACCTCTTTAGTTTCTAAAAGTAGCAGTAAGGATGGTGTAGGTGGAAGAAGACTCAGAGTGATGGAGCTCAAGAATTTGGAATTTGGTTTGCAGGCAGCACCGCAGAGCGGCACCACCGCAGAGCTGCAGCAGTGTAAAACAGCAGCACCGCAGAGCGGCAGCAGTGTAAAACAGCAGTACCGCAGAGCTGCAGCACTGCAGAGTGGCAGCAGTGTAAAACAGCAGCACTGCAGAGTGGCAGCACTGCAGAGTGGCAGCACTGCAGAGTGGCAGCACTGCAGAGTGGCAGCACTGCAGAGTGGCAGCACTGCAGAGCGGCAGCAGTGTAAAACAGCAGCACCGCAGAGTGGCACCACCGCAGAGCGGCAGCAGTGTAAAACAGCAGCACCGCAGAGCGGCAGTGCCACAGAGCGCAGCACCGCATAGTGGCACCACTGCAAAGCTGCAGCAGTGTAGAGCGGCACCACCGCAGAGCGCACCACCGCAGAGCGGCAGCACCGCAGAGCTGCAGAAGTGTAAAGCAGCAGCACCGCAGAGCGCAGCACCGCAACACCTCAGAGCGGCAGCACCGCAGAGTGGAGCACTGCAGAGCGGCAGCACCGCAGAGCGCAGCACCACACCACCACAGAGCAGACCAGAGCACAATAAAGCGCGCCACCACAGACTGCACCACCACAGCACCACAGAGCGCAGCACTTCGGCCCTGCAGACTGTACCACTGCACCGCAGACAGCACCACCACACTACAGAGCACACCTTCACAGACTGCACCACCGCAGCACTGCATTGCAGAACGCGCCTCCGCAGACTGCAGCACCGCAGACAGCAGCACCACAAACTGCAGCATCGCCGACTGCAGCATCGCAGCACTGCAGAGCACGCCTCCGCAGTCTGCAGTACTGCTTACTGCAATACCACAGACTGCAGCATCACCGACTGCAGCATCGCAGCACTGCAGAGCATGCCTCCGCAGTCTGCAGTACTGCTGACTGCAACACCACAGACTGCAGCATCCCCGACTGCAGCATCGCAGCACTGCAGAGCATGCCTCCGCAGACTGCAGCACCACAGACTGCAGCATCGCCGACTGCAGCATTGCAGCACTTCAGAGCATGCCTCCGCAGACTGCAGCACCACAGACTGCAGCTCCACTGACTGCACCACCACCGACTGCAGCATCGCAGCACTGCAGATCAAGCATCGCAGACTGCAGAGTGAGCCTCCACAGACTGCAGCACCTCCGACTGCAGAATGAGCCTCCACAGCCTGCAACACCTCCGACTGCAGCACCTCCGACTGCAGCACCGCCGACTGCAGCACCGCAGCCTGCAGCACCTCCGACTGCAGCACCGCAGCCTGCAGCACCTCCGACTGCAGCACCGCAGCACTGCAGAGTGAGCCTCTGCTGCCTGCAGCACCACAGACCACAGCAGTCACCATCCTAATTTCACAGTCTGGGTTTTAAGTGGGTGCCAAACTAAATGGATACTGATGACCTATTTGGAGGATTAATGAATTTGAAACTGTTCGGAGGTGGAGAAAATAAAATTGCTGTATCAAGGTGTTCAGAATTCTGAGAGATGCAAATAAACTGAACCTGAAAAATCAGTGTAAATATATCTGGGGCGCTGGGTCAACTAGGAAGCAAAGGGTTAAACAGAATGTTTGAATTGATCCACTTTACACTATGTGTACTGTATGTGAAATAGATTGTATGAAGAGACAATGCAGGCAGATAATAGTTTGAAATGTAAAACAGGTTTGACAATTGGGGAATGTGAAATGTGATCCATGTGCTAACTCAGTACCTTTCACAATTCCATTTTGTCATCTTGAGTTCATGTTTGATTTATTGACAGCATCCATTTTGCAATGTAATATCTTTTACCTATTTACTGTCATCACTAATCCTTGCATTATTATCCTGATCAGAGGTCTCTTGCAGATCCTATGATTAATCATAGCTGTCCCTGTAAGCAGATGTGTCCTGTCGGAGTGTGTGGACATATGATGGAGTGATGAACTTTTCCTGACACCGAATATAATTCTTTGCAGATATATCCGCATTGTTGGAACACACAACACTGTCAACAAGGTTTTCCACTTAGTCTCGTTTGAATGCATGTTTACCAACAAGCCCTTCTCATTGGATTCTGGATTACTGGGTAAGTCATCATTTTCTCCCTTTCTGCTGTCATATATGTGTTTTGTCTGTTTCTGTTGTCTGACCTTGGGCAACCTGGGCCTTTTGGATTCTGAGTTAACCACTCCATCCCCAACACCACCTATCTTCACCTCCATAACACCACCTGATACTGCCCCTGCTGCAACCCTCATCCAGGCCTTTGTCAGCTTCAGACTTGACTATTCCAATGTTCTCCTTGCCTACCTCCCACCTTCCACCCTCCATAAACCTGAACTCATCCAAAACACTACTGCTCGCATCTTAAGTCGCTCAAAGTCCCATTGACCCCATGTTCATTGACCAACACTGGCTCACGGCCTCAATCTTAACATTCTCATCTTCATGTTCAAATCCCTTCATGGTATCACTACTTCCTCTCTCTGTAAGCTCCTCCAGCCGTAAAACAAACAGTCACAAACAAGGGCAACATAATAACCTTTCATTTCCAGGCACAGTTCAGGGGAATTTTTGTATTAATTTTGCTTTCAGAGCTGATGGGATATCTCTGTCAGGAAACACTGAACCAACTGGGGCTCTCTGCTCCAGAAAAGAGGAGTGACCTGATAGAGGCTTATCAAATTGGGTTTGATAGGGTGGACATCAAGAAGACATTTCCACTTATGGAGGAATATAAAACGAGAGGTCATAAGTATAAGGTAGTTGTCAATAAACCCAGTAAGAAGATACCTCTGCTTGAAATTATGCTCTAATTTTAACTTCTATATCATTAATAATCCAGGGAACTCTGGCGTGGGATGCTTTTCCCTTTCCCTTCAGGGAAACGTATGTACTCTGTGCACAAGTCTATTGCATTTTGAAGGCCTCTTACTCTTCAAAGGTTGGTCTGCCTAATAACTTTTAATTCCAATCCAACTGGACCAGATCCCTTTCGAACGCACTGAAATTAGTCCAACTCCCCAGTTAACATTTTTTATACTTGATTGCTCCTTGACTTTTTCCGTAACTATCCTAAATCTGTTGATAGTATGATCACTATTCCCCAAATGCTACCACCCCATAACCCAAGAAGCCAGGGCATTCACTTTCTCCGCATGCAATCTTGGTGCTCACCTCTTGAAGTTGGCTTTGCATCAGGCAAACTATACACGTATTCTCTCCAGTTTTGATAACTTTGTGCAAAATATGCATTTGTTCTCAGTGCAATCAGTTGAGGTGAGGTGAGAGTGACTGCCCTTGACATCAAGGCAGCATTTGACCGAGTGTGGCATCAAGGAGCCCTAGCAAAACCGGAGTCAATGGGAATCAGGGGGAAAACTCTCCGCTGGTCAGAGTCATACCTAGCACGAAGGAAGATGGTTGTGGTTGTTGGAGGTCAGTCATCTCAGCCTCAGGACATCACTGCAGGAGTTCCTCAGGGTAGTGTCCTCGGCCCAACCATCTTCAGCTGCTTCATCAATGACCTTCCTTCCATCATAAGGCCAGAAGTGGGGATGTTCGCTGATGATTGCACAATGTTCAGCACCATTCGCGACTCTCAGATACTGAAGCAGTTCATGTCCAAATGCAGCAAGACCTGGACAATATCCAGGTTTGGGCTGACAAGTGGCAAGTAACATTCACACCACACAAGTGTCAGGCAATGACCATCTCCAACAAGAGAGAATCCAACCATCGCCCCTTGATGTTCAATGGCATTACCATCACTGAATCCCCCACTATCAACATCCTGGGGGTTACCATTGACCAGCAACTGAACTGGACTAGTCATAAATACTGTGGAATCCTGCGGCGAATAACTCACCTCCTGACTCCCAAAGTCTGTCTACAATAGAACCATAGAGAAGCTAAGGTGCAGAAAGAGGCCATTCAGCCTATGATGTCTGCGCCGGCCATAATAAGAGATGAAAAATAAACCAGCCACTCATTTTAACTCCACTTTCCAGCACCTGGTCCGTAGCCTTGCAGGTTACAGCACTTCAAATGTAGAGCCAGATACCTTTTAAATGAATTGAGTGTTTCGGCCTTGACCACCAACTTGGGCAGTGAATTCCAGACCTCTGGGTGAAAAGGTTTTCCTCGTGTCCCCTCTAACCCTTCTAATCACCTTAAATCTATGCCCCGGGTAATTGACCCCTCAGTTTGCGGAAACAAGTATTTCCTGTCCACTCTATCCAGGCCCGTCATAATTTTGTACACCTCAATTAGGTCACCCCTCAGCCTCTTCTGTTCTGAGGAAAACAACCCCAGCCTAGACCACCTACAAGGCACAAGTCAGGAGCTACTTGCCTGGGTGAGTGCAGCTCCAACAACACTCAAGGAGCTCGACACCATCCAGGACAAAGCAGCTGCTTGATTGGCACCACATCCACAAACATCCACTCCCTCCACCACCAACGCACAGTAGCAGCAGTGTGTCTACCGTCTACAAGATGCACTGCAGGAATTCACCAAGGCTTCTTCAACAGCACCTTCCAAACCCACAACCACTGCCATCTAGAAGGACAAGGGCAGCAGACACATGGGAACACCACCGCCTAGAAGTTCCCCCCCAAGTCACTCACCATCCTGATTTGGAAATATATCACCGTTCCTTCATTGTTGCTGGTTCAAAATCCTGGAACTCCCTCCCTAACAGCACTGTGGGTGTACCTACACCACATGGACTGCTGCGGCTCAAGAAGGCAGCTCACCGCCACTTTAAAAACAAAATTTTTTTATTCATTCACAGGATGTGGGCTTCGCTGGCTGGACCAGCATTTATTGCCCATCCCTAGTTCCCCCTTGAGAAGGTGGTGGTGAGCTGCCTTCTTGAACTGCTGCAGTCCATGTGGTGTAGGTACACCCACAGTGCTGTTAGGGAGGGAGTTCCAGGATTTTGACCCAGCGACAGTGAAGGAACGGTGATATATTTCCAAGTCAGGATGGTGAGTGACTTGGAGGGGAACTTCCAGGTGGCGGTGTTCCCATCTATCTGCTGCCCTTGTCCTTCTAGATGGTAGTGGTCATGGGGTTGGAAGGTGCTGTCTAAGGAGCCTTGGTGAGTTCCTGCAGTGCATCTTGTAGATGGTACACACACTGCTGCTACTGTGCGTCGGTGGTGGAGGGAGTGAATGTTTGTGGATGGGGTGCCAATCAAGCGGCTGCTTTGTCCTGGATGGTGTCCAGCTTCTTGAGTGTTGTGGGAGCTGCACTCATCCAGGCAAGTGGGGAGTATTCCATCACACTCCTGACTTGTGCCTTGTAGATGGTGGACAGGCTTTGGGGAGTCAGGAGGTGAGTTACTCACTGCAGGATTCCCAGCCTCTGAGCTGCTCTTGTAGCCACAGCACTTAAATGGCTAGTCCAGTTTAGTTTCTGGTCAATGGTAACCCCCAGGATGTTGATAGTGAGGGATTCAGTAACGGTAATGCTATTGAACATAACATAAGAACTAGGAGCAGGAGTAGGCAATTCAGCCCCTCAAACCTGCCCCGCCATTCATTATGATCATGGCTGATCTCATTTCGGCCTCAACTCCAATTTCCTGCCCTCTCCCCATAACCTTTCACCCCATTACTAATTAAAAATCTGTCTATCGCCTCCTTAAATTTATTCAGCATCTCGGCATCCACTGCAGTCTGAGGTAGTGAGTTCCACAGATTCAGCACCCTTTGAGAAAAGTAATTCCCCCTCATCTCTGATTTAAATCTAGCACCCCTTAGCCTAAAACTATGGCCTCTCATTCTAGAATGGCCCACAAGGGGAAACATCCGCTCCACGTCTACTTTGTCTATCCCCTTTAGCATCTTATATACCTCAGTTAGATCTCCTCTCATCCTTCTAAACTCTAGCGAGTACAGGCCGAAACTGCTCAATCTCTCCTCATAAAACAAGCCCCGCATCTCTGGAATCAATCTAGTGAACCTCCTCTGAACCGCCTCCAGTGCAACTACATCCTTCCTCAAGTAAGGGGACCAAAACTGTGCACAGTACTCCAGATGCGGTCTCACCAATGCCTTGTACAGTTGCAACAACACTTCCCTATTTTTATACTCTATTCCTTTAGCAATAAATGCCAAAATTCCATTTGCCTTCCTTATTACCTGCTGTACCTGCATACCAGCTTTCAGCGATTCATGCACAAGGACACCCAGATCCCTCTGCACTGAAACATTCTGAAGTTTCTCTCCATTTAAATAATAAGTCGCCTTTTTATTCTTCCAGCCAAAATGGATAACCTCACACTTACCCACGTTAAACTCCATCTGCCAGATTTCAGCCCATTCACCTAACCTGCCCAGATCCATTTGTAAATTTCTTATTTCTTCATTGCAACTTACTTTCCCACCTATTTTGGTGTCATCTGCAAATTTAGCTATGGTACCTTCTATCCCTGAATCCAAGTCATTAATATAGATTGCAAATAGTTGGGGCCCAAGGACCAAACCCTGTGGCATCCCTCTAGTTACAGCTTGCCATCCAGGAAAAGACCCATTTACCCCGACTCTCTGCTTTCTGTTGGTAAGCCAATCCTCTATCCAAGCTAATATATTACCCCTAACTCCATGTGATCTTATCTTGTGTATTAATCTTTTGTGCAGCACCTTATCAAAGGCCTCCAGATATCCTATATCTACAGGGTCCCGATTATCCACCTTGCTTGTCACATCTTCAAAGAACTCTAGTAAATTAGTCAAACACAAGTTACTTTTAATAAAACCATGCTGACACTGATGGATTGCATTTTGACTTTCCAAATGCCCCATTACTACTTCCTTAATAATGGATTCCAGCAATTTCCCAACGACAGACATTAAACTAACTGGTCTATAGTTTCCTATTTTCTGCCTCCCCTCCTTTTTGAATAAGGACATTATTCTGGAGCCTTACCAGAATCCAGAGAATTTTGGACTATTATAGGCAATGCATCCACTATCTCTGCTGTCACTTCCTTTAAGACCCTGGGATGTAGGCCATCAGGTCCTGGGGACTTGTCACCCTTTATTCCCAATGGTTTGCTCAGGACTTTTTCTCTAGCGATGGTGATTATTCTAAGTTCCTCCTTCTTTATACCCTCTGCACTATCTGTTACTATTGGGGTGGTACTAGTGTCCTCTACCGTGAAAACTGAGGCAAAATATTGATGAAGCGTCTCTGCCATTTCTGCGTTCCCCACTATTAACTCCCCAGTCTCGTCCTCCAAGGGACCAACATTCACTTTAGCTGCTCTCTTTCCTTTTATATACTTGTAGCAGCTTTTGCTATCAGTTTTTACATTCTGCGCTAGTTTTCTTTCATAATTTACCTTTGCTCTTGTTATTATTTTTTAGTAACCCTTTGTTGATCTTTAAAAGTTTCCCAATCTTCCAGCCTGTCACTGACCTTTGCAATTTGGTATGCCTTAGTTTTTGCCTTTATGTTATCTGTAACTTCCTTGCTTAGCCATGGATGCTTTTTCCCCCTCTTACAATCTTTTTTCCTCATTGGGATATATTTTACTTGGGAGGAATTGAATATCTCCTTAAATATCTGCCACTGTTCATCAACTATCCTACCTTGTAGTCTTCCTGCCCAGCTCACTAGGGCCAAATCTGCCCTCATGCCTATGTAGTTCCCTTTGTTTAACTCCAGAACACTAGTGTTGGACTCAAGTTTCTCACTCTCAAACTGAACTTGAAATTCTAGCATGCTATGATCACTCTTCCCTAGAGGATCCTTTACTCCGCGATCATTAATTAATCCCATCTCATTACACAAAACCAAATCCAGAATAGCCTGCTCCCTGGTTGGTCCCACAACATATTGCTCCAAGAAACAATCTCTAATACACTCGATGAACTCTACCTCGAGGCTACCCTTGCCAATTTGATTAGTCCTGTCTATATGCATATTAAAATCACCCATGATTATTGCCATGCCTTTCTTACATGCTCCCAGTATTTCCTGGTTTATACTGTGCCCTTCGGCTAAACTACTGTTTGGGGACCTATAGATTACTCCCACCAGGGACTTCTTTCCCTTGCTATTTCTTATTTCTACCCAGACTGACTCTACGTCTTGCTCTCCAGTGTTTATATCATTCCTCAGAATAGCACTGATCTCTTCCTTTACTAACAAAGCTACACTACCTCCTTCTCGTTCCTGCCTATCCTTCCGAAACAGAGTACCCTTGGATATTCAACTCCTAAACCAGTTCATAAAAACAAAAAACTGCGGATGCTGGAAATCCAAAAAAAAAAACAGAATTAGCTGGAAAAACTCAGCAGGTCTGGCAGAATCGGCGGAGAAGAAAAGAGTTGACGTTTCGAGTCCTCATGATCCTTCAACAGAACTTCGTTGAGGGGTCATGAGGACTTAAAACGTCAACTCTTTTCTTCTCCGCCAATGCTGCCAGACCTGCTGAGTTTTTCCAGCTAATTCTGTTTTTGTCCTAAACCTGTTCTCCCTGTAACCACGTCTCAGTAATAGCCACTAAATCATACCTATTTATCTCTATTTGTGCTTTTAACTCATTAGTTTTATTCTGAATTCTACGCACATTCGGATACAAAGCCTTTAAGTTTGCCCTAATGTCAATTTTCCCTATTCTTATATGAATCTTTGGTGCAATATGGTGTTCACACACTCTGTCCCTTCCTTTCACTTTTTGATAACAATCAGCCTCGTCACTAACCTGCACTCTTACCCTCTCCTTAAACTTTGATCTTTTATATTTCCATGCGACTGAACCCTCCCCCTTACTGTTTAGTTTAAAGCCCCATCTACAACCCTAGTTATGTGATTCGCCAGGACACTGCTCCCAGCATGATTCAAGTGGAGCCTGTCTGAACGGAATAGCTCCCTCTTTCCCCAATACTGGTGCCTCAGTGTCCCATGACTTTGAACCCATTTCTCCCACACCAATCTGTGAGCAACACATTTACCTCTTTAACCTTATTGACCCTGTGCCAATGAGATCGTGGCTCAGGTAGTAATCCGGAAATTATTACCTTTTTGGTTCTGCTTTTTAATTTAGCCCCCAGCTGCTCGTATTCCCTCAGCAGAACCTCTTTCCTCATTCTACCTATATCATTGGTACCTACGTGGACCGCGACAACTGGATTTTTCCCCCTCCCACTCCAAGTTCCTCTGCAGCCCAGATGAAGTATCCTTAACCCTGGCACCAGGTAGGCAACACAGCCTTTGGGACTCTCAACCATGGCTACAGAGAACAGTATCTATTCCCAACTATAGCATCCCCGATTACAACTACATTTCTCTTTTCTGCCCCCACGTGAATAGCTCCCTGTACCTTGGTGCTGTGGTCAGTTTGCTCATCCTCCCTACAGTCCCCGCTCTCATCCACACAGGGAGCAAGAATCTCGAACCTGTTGGATAAGGGCAGGGGCTGAGGCTCCCACAGTGCTACTTCCTGGATCCCTCTACCTGCCTCACTCATAGTCACACCCTCCTGTCCCTGACCACTGGCCGAATTTAAGGTAGTTAATCTAAGGCGTGCGACTGTCTCCTGAAACATAGCATCCAGGTAACTCTCCCCCTCCCTGATGTGTCGCAGTATCCGAAGCTCAGACTCCAGCTCATCAACTCTGAGCTGGAGTTCCTCAAGCAACCAACATTTGCTACAGATGTGGTCACTGGGAACCACAATGGGGTCCACCAGCTTCCACATCATGCAGCTACAACACATCGCCTGGCCCTGCATCTCTATTTTATTTAATTAGCTTTTCAATTTGTTTTTAAATTTCCTACTGGTCTTTAGTTTATCAATCTGTAAAATATTTCTCCTATTTACCTTTAATCTGAAAGCAAGTTAGAATAGAGATTCAAAATACACTTTTTAAAATCAACTGGAACTCGCTCTCTGAGTGTTCAGCCTCCGATCCTGGGCCCCAGTCATCACCTGTAATCTGAGGGGCAAGGGGCAATGGTTGGATTCTCTCTTGTTGGAGATGGTCATTGCCGGACACTTATGTGGCATGAATGTTACTTGCCACTTGTCAGCCCAAGCCTGGATATTGTCCAGGTCTCGCTGCAATTGGACATGGACTGCTTCAGTATCTGAGGAGTCGCGAATGGTGCTGAACATTGTGTAATCATCAGTGAACATCCCCACTTCTGACCATATGATGGAAGGAAGGTCATTGATGAAGGGGCTGAAGATGGTTGGGCCGAGGACACTACCCTGAGGAACTCCTGCAGTGATATCCTGGAGCTGAGATGACTGACCTCCAACAACCACAACCATCTTCCTTTGTGCTAGGTATGACTCCAACCAGCAGAGAGTTTTCCCCCTGATTCCCATTGACTCCAGTTTTGCTGGGACTGCTTGCTGCCACACTCGGTCAAATGCTGCCTTGATGTCAAGGGCAGTCACTCTCACCTCACCTCGGGAGTTCAGCTCTTTTGTCCATGTTTGAGCCAAGGCTGTAATGAAGTCAGGAGCTGAGTGGCCCTGGCAGAACCCAAACTGGGCATCAGTGAGCAGGTTATTGCTAAGCAAGTGCTGCTTGATAGCACTGTTGATGACCCCTTCCATTAATTTACTGATGATGGAGAGTAGACTGATGGGGCGGTAATTGGCCGGGTTGGATTGTCCTGCTTATTGTGCACAGGACATACCTGGGCAATTTTCCACAGAGCTGGGTAGATGCCAGTGTTTTAACTGTTCTGGAACAGCTTGGATAGGGACGTGGCAAGTTCTGGAGCACAAGTCTTCAGTACTATTGCTGGAATATTGTCAGGGCCCAAAGCCTTTTGCAGTATCCAGTGCCTTCAGCCGTTTCTTGATATCACGTGGACTGAAACGAATTGGCTGAAGACTGGCATCTGTGATGCTGGAGACCTGGAGGAGGCTGAGATGGATCGTCCACTCGACACTTCTGGCTGAAGATTGTTGCGAATGCTTCAGCCTTATCTTTTGCACTGATGTGCTGGGCTCCTCCATCATTGATGTTCGGGATATTTGTGGAGCCTCCTCTTCCAGTGAGTTTTTTAATTGTCCACCACCATTCACGTCTGGGATCCTGAGTCGATGTTGAGGACTCCCAGGGCAACTCCCTCCTGACCGTATACCACTGTGCTGCCATCTCTGCTGGTCTGTCCTGCCAGTGGAACAGGACATACCCAGGGATGGTGTTGGTGGTGTCTGGGACATTATCTGTAAGGTATGATTCCGTGAGGATGACTATGTCAGGCTGTTGCTTGACTAGTCTGTGAGACAGCTCTCCCAATTTTGACACTAGCCCCCAGATGTTAGTAAGGAGGAGTTTGCAGGGTCGACAGGACTGAGATTGTCGTTGTCATTTCCGGTGCCTAGCTCGATGCCGGGTGGTCCGTCCCATTTCATCCCTTTTTTGTGACTTTGTAGCAGTTTGATACAACAGAGTGTCTAGCTCAACCATTTCAGAGTCAACCACATTGCTGTGGGTCTGGAGTCACATGTCGGCCAGACCAGGTAAGGACGACAGATTTCCTTCCCTAAAGGACATTAATGAATCTGATGGATTTTTACAACAATCGACAATGGTCCCATGGCCATAATTCAACTTTTAATCCAGATTTTTATTGAATTCAAGTTGCACCATCTGCTGTGGTAGGATTCGAACCTGGGTTTCCATTGCATTACCCTGAGTTTCCTGATTAGCCTAATGGCAGTTGCCATGGCACCACTGCCTCCCCCAAATTCCACCGGCTGCTATGGTGGGACGAGAGCATTAACCTGAATTACTAGTTCAGTGACATAACCACTCAGTCGATGAGGGTAATGCTGTTAATGTGGTGTACCTGGACTTTCAAAATGCATTTGACGCAGTGCCATACAACAGACTTGTGAGAAAAGTTATTGCTCAGGGAATAAAAGGGACAGTAGCAACATGGATACAAAACTGGCTGAGAAGTAGGAAGCAGTAGAAGAAGAGAATAATAGTCAATGGATATTTTTCAGGCTGGAGTGAGGTTTGTAATGGAGTTCCCCAGGGGTCAGTATTGCTTGTCCTGATCTATATTAATGATCTAGATCTTGGTGTGCAGGGGACAGTTTCAAAGTTTGCAGATGGTACGAAGCTTGGGAGTGTTGTGAACTGCGAGGAGGATGGTGCGGAACTTAGAAGGACGTAGACAAGTTGGTGGAGTGAGCAGACAGGTGGCAGATGAAGTTCGTTGCGGAGAAGTGTGAGGTGATGCATTTTGGGAGGAAGAACATGGACAGACAATATAAAATAAGGGGTGAGATTTTGAAGGGGGTGCAGGAGCAGAAAGACCTGGGTGTGTATGTGCATAGATCATTGAAGGTGGCAGGACAGGTGGAGAGAGCAGTTAATAAAGCATTTAGTATCCAGGGCTCTATTAATAGGGGCATAGATACAAGAGCAGAGAGGTTATGCTGAATTCATATAAAACACTCATTAGACCTCAGCTGGAGTATTGTGTACAGTTCTCGGTGCCATATTATAGGAAGGATGTGAACACATTGGAGAGAGTACAGAAGATGTTCACAAGAATGGTTCCAGGGATGAGAAACTTCAGCTATGAGGATAGATTGGAGAGGTTGGGATTGTTCTCCTTGGAGAGAAGGTGAAGGTTTGATAGAGTTGTTCAAAGTCATGAAGGGGCTGGACAGAGTAGACAGGGAGAAATCTTATTTCACCCCTCTCCTAATATTCACTCAGTTCTGTCGAAGGGTCATGAGGACTCGAAACGTCAACTCTTTTCTTCTCTGTCGATGCTGCCAGACCTGCTGAGTTTTTCCAGGTAATTCTGTTTTTGTTTTGGATTTCCAGCATCCGCAGTTTTTTGTTTTTATCTCTTATTTAAGGGAGAAACTGTTCCCATTTGTAAGAGGATTAAGAACGAGAGGGCACAGATTTAAAGTAATTTGCAAAAGAAGCAAATGTGAGGTATGAAAAAACTTTTTCACACGAGTGGCTCGGGTCTGGAATGCATTGTCTGGAAGTATGGTGGAGGTAGGTTCAATCGAGGCATTCGAGAGGACATTAAATGATTATTTGAATAGAAACAATGTGCAGGGGTACGGGGAAAAGGCAGGGACATATCACTAGGTCATAATGCTAATTTGGAGAGCTGGTGCAGACACGATGGGCCGAATGGCCTCCTTCTGTGCCATTAAAATTCTGTGATGCTGAGATTCCTCGTTGCCCATGTTTGACCTGATGCTATGAGATTTCATGGAGCCTGGCATTGATGTTGAGGACTCTCAGGGTAACTCCCTCCTGACTATACCACTGAACCACCACCTCTGCTGGATCTGTCCTGCTGGTAGGACAGGACATACCCAGGGATGGGGATGGTGGTGTCTGGGACATTAATTTGGTGCCTGGCTCCCCATACTTTCTATACAGAACCTCTTTCCAAGTTCTACCTATGTTGTTGGTACCTACATGGACCACGACCACTGGATCTCTCCCCCTCCCACTGCAAGTTCCCCTCCAGCCCTGAGCAGATGTCCTGAATCCTGGTGCTGGGCAGGCAATACAGCCATCTGGACTCTCGCTCTTTGTGACAGGGAACAGTGTTAATCCCCCTCACTATACTGTCCCCTACTACCACTAGTAGGTTTGCTGCCCCCGCTTGAATGGCTTCTTGTACCACGGTTCAATGGTCAGTTTGCTCATCCACCCTGCAGCCCCCACTCTCATCCAAGAAGCTGGGAGAACCTCAAACCTGTTGGACAATTACAGAGTCTCACACTGCCGCACTCCTGCCCTCTGGGTCCTCTTACCTGCCTCACTCGCAATCAGACCCTCCTGTCCCTGGCCACTGACCAAATCAGAAGACCCTATTCTAAGTGGTGCGACCACCTCGGGTAACTTTCCCCCTCCCTGAGGTGTCACAGTGTCTGCAGCTTGGCCTCCAGCTCAATGACTCTGAACCAAAGCCCCCTCGAGCCACAAACACTTATTGCAGATGTAAGACTGTAGACTGGATCACAATGTTATTCAGGAGCTCAACATGTTGCATCCTTGACACATCACCTGTCCTGCAATTCTTCATGTGTCATTGTTAACTACTTAAATTATTTTATTCAATTAATTAGTTTTTAAATACGTTTTATTAACCTTACCACCAGTTTGTATTCTTTCTTTCACAGAATCTTTACAGTGCAAAAGGAGGCTATTTGTCCCATCGAGTCTGCACTGGTGCTCTGAAAGAGCATTCCAACTAGTCCCAATCCCCTGCCTAATCCCTTGCATCACATTTACTCCTTTTGCCAATTATTTTGAATCTGTGCCCTCTTGTTCTTGATGTACTCTTGAGGGAGAACAGTTTCTCGCTATTTATCCTGTCCATACCCCTCAGGATCTTGAATACCTCTGTCAAGTCTTCTCTCAGCCCTCTTTTCTCCAAGGAAAACAGTCCCAACTTATCCAATCTATCCTCATAGCTACAGTTCTTTATCCTGGGAATCATTCTTGTGAATCTCCTCTGTACTTTCTCTAATCCCTTCACATCAAGTATGGCACCCCAAACTGGACACAGTGCTCCAGCTGAGGCCTAACTAGTGTCTTATACGAGTTCAACATGACTTCCTTACTCTTGTACTCAATGCCCCTGTCAATAAAGCCTAAGATACTATATACTTTAACTGCTCTCTCAACATGCCCTGTCATTTTCAACGACCTATGTACAAATACACCGAGGTCCCTCTGTTCTTGCACCTCCTTTAGAGGCTCTCCATTTATTTTATTATGTCTCACCATATCCTTTCTGCCAAAATGAATCACCTCACACTCCTCTGCATTGAACTTCATCTGCCACGTGTCTGCCCACTCCACCAACATGTCTATGTCCTTTTGAAGTTCAAGACTATCCCCATCACAGCTTCAGTCTTCGTATCATCGTGCCCTGCACACCACAGTCTAGGTCATTAATATATATCAGGAGGAGAAAGGGTCCCAACACTGACCCCTGGGGAACTCCACTACAAACTTTCCTCCAATCTGAAAAACAACCATTTATCACTACTCTCTGTTTCCTGTCACTCAGCCAATTTCTTATCCAAGTGCCTACTTTCCCTTTTATTCCATGAGCTAGCATTTTGCTCACAAGTCTGTTGTTTAAAATCCACATACACTACATCAACACATTTCCTTTATTAACCTTCTCTGTTACCTCCTCAAAAATTTCCAGCCAGTTAGTTAAACATGATTTTCCCTTGATGAATCCATGCTGGCTTTCCTTAATTATCCTGCACTTGTCTAAGTGATTATTGATTTAATCCCATACTATAGTTTCCAGAAGTTTCCCTACCACTGAGGTCAAACTGGTCTGCAGTTACCAGCTTTATCCTTGCACCCCTTTTTGAACACAGGTGTAACATTCACAATTCTCCAGTCCTCTGGCACCTCCTCTGTGTCTAAGGAAGACTGGAAGATTATCTCTAGTGCCTCTGCAATTGCTACTCTGACTTCCCTCAGCACCCACTGACGCATCTCATCCAGTCCTGATACCTTATCTATTTTAAGTAAAGATGGCCTTTCCAGCACCTCCTTCCTCTCAATTGTAAGTTATTTTCTTTTACCTCCCTTTTATTATTTACCTGCTTATAAAAGACCTTGGGATTCCTTTTTATGTTGGCTGCCAGCCTCTTTTCATGCTCTCTCCTTGCTTTTCTTATTAGTTTCTTCACTCCCCCTCTGATCCTTCTATATTCAGCCTGATTCTCCATTGTATTTTCTACCTGACATCTGTCGTATGCACACTTCTTCCTTTTCATCTTCACCTCTATCACTCTCGTCATCCAGGGAGCTCTGGATTTATTTGTCCTACCCTTTCCCCTTCAAGGGAATATATTTTGACATTTCCTGCAATACTTTTCTTTGAAGGTAGCCCATTGTTCAGCCACAGTCTTTTCTGCCAACGTTTGATTCCAACTCACTCAACTCAGATGCATTCTCGTCCCATTGAAGTTGGCTTTCCCCCAATTAATTATCCCTGTTCTGGATTGTTCCCTGTCCTTTTCCATGATTAACCTAAACCTTATGATACAATGGTCACTGTTTCCTCGAGGCTCTCTCACTGATATTTGATCCACTTGGGCCAACTCATTCCCCAGAACCAGGTCCAACAGCACCTGTCCTCTCGTTGGAGCAGAAACATACTGCTACAGAAAATTATCTTGAACACACTCCAGGAACTCTCGCCCTCTTGTTCCTCTGTACTATTCCTATCCCAGTCTATATTTGGATAATTGAAATCCCCCAATATGATTACTCTATAATTCTTGCACCTACCTCTCTGTAATTTCTTTGCAAATTTGTTTCTCCACATCCCTTCCACTAGTTGCTGGTCTATATACTACACCAATCAATGTTATTGCATTTTTTCCCATTCCTTACCTCTAGCCAGAAAGATTCTGTCCTTGACCCCTCTGGAACATCCTCTCTCTCCAGTACTTTAATGCTTTCTTTAATCAATATTGCTATTGCCCCCACCACACCCCTCCAGCCCTTTTCTTCCTTCCCCATCTCTCCTAATCACCTTCTACCCAGGATTATTTAACGCCCAGTCCTGCCCTTCTTTGAGATGGATCTCTGTAATAGCAGTAATATCATAATTTCATTTATTAATCACACTCCGTACATTCACATACATGCACATTAACCCTGATTTAGGCTTTTTTCCTCTCGCCCTTATTCTGACCCCATCTAATGACTTGCTATTGCCTACTCTAATTCTATCAAACTCTCCAAGTATTCTATTTACCTTGACACGACTCTCTGATATATTCTCGTTATCAGTTGATATTTCACTACATCCCACTGCCAGTTTTTCTCCTCTCCACTCTAAATTTCCCCTCAGGTTCCCGTCCCCCTGCCAATCTAGTTTAAACCCTCCCCAACAGCACTAGCAAACCTCCCCAAGAGTACATTAGTCCCAGTCCTGTTAATGTGTAACCCATCCTTATTGTAATGGTCCCATCTGCCCCAGAACCAGTCCCAATGCCTCAGAAATCTAAAACCCTCCCTCCTACTCCATTTCTCCAGCCACATGTTACACTGCTGAATTTTCCTGTTCTTATGTTCACTAGCACATAATCCTGAGGTTACTGCTCCTGAGCTCCTGCTTTTTAATTCCCTTCCTAACTCATTAAAATCTGCTTTGAGGACCTCACCCCTTTTCCTACCTGTATTACCAGTCTCAATGTAGACCACGACCTCTGTCTGCTCACCCTCCTCAAGAAGAATGTCCTGCAGCCGCTATGTAACATCCTTAATCTTGGCAGCAAGGAGGCAACATACCATCCTGGAGCCACGTCTATGGCCACAGAAATGCCTGTCTGCTCCCCGAGTGATAAAATCCCCTACCACTGTAACACTCTACTCTTCCTGCTGCCCTCCTGTGCAGCTGAGGAACCATCTCGCTCACCCGTATCCAAAATGGAAACGCGGTTAGAGAGTGAGATAACCTCAGGGGATTCCTACACTACCTGCCTGTTATTCTTAGATACTCCAGTGGTCACCCATTCCTTCTCTTCCTGTGTACTCATTAGCTGTCATCTCTCTAAACATGCTATCAACATAGGCCTCAGTCTTGTGGATGCACTACAGTGACTCCAGCTGCCGCTCAAGCTCTGCAATGTGGAGCTTAGGTTTCTGCAGCTAGTGACGTTTCCTGCAAAAGTAGTCATCGACGGCACTTTGTGCCTGCACAACTTCCCACATCCCGCAGGATGCACATTTCAAATAGCAGAGCTGCCCTGACATACCTTACACTTTATATAGTGCTTGCTACAGTATTTACTAATTTATTTTAATTATTATCTCAGTTTAGAATAATTCCTATGTATATTACAATTTACTAGAGGTAGATGGTACCCAGGCCATGGTGACAGATGAGGAAACTCTGTCACTAGAAGGGTTCAAGATTGATGAGGAGGAAGTGTTGACTAGACTGTCGGTAGTTAAAGTTGACAAGGCACCAGGACGTGATGAGATGCATCCAAGGATATTGAAGAACATGAGAGTAGAAATCGCTGGGACACTGGCCAAAATCTTTCAGTCTTCCCTAGACTCAGAGGAGTGGAGAATTATAAGCATTATGCCTGTGTTCAAAAAAAGGTTGTAAGGCTAAGCCCAGAAATTATGAACCAGTCAGTTTAACTTCAGTGGTGGGCAAGATTCTGGAAACAATTATTGGGGATAGAATTAGTAATCACATGAAAAAAGAGGAGTTGAGGCCTGAGGCAGATCAGCCATGATCTTACTGAATGGTGGGGCAGGTTTGAGGGGCCGAATGGCCTACTCCTGCCCCTATTTCTTATGTTCTTAATATGGGTTGATAAGGAAGAGCCAGCCTGGATTTCTAAAGGGGAAATCGTGCTTAACTAACATGCTGGAGTTTTTTTGAAGAGGTAACAGAAAAGGTCGATAAGGGTAATGCTGTTGATGTGGTGGACTTTCAAAATGCATTTGACACATTGCCACACAACAGACTTGTGAGAAAAGTTATTGCTATGTTTTTTATTCATTCATAGGATGTGGGCATCGCTGGCTGGGCCAGCATTTATTGCCCATCTCTAATTGCCCTTGGGAAGGTGGTGATGAGCTGCCTTCTTGAACTGCTGCAGTCCATGTGGTGTAGGTATACCCACAGTGCTGTTAGGGAGGGAGTTCCATGGATTTAACTCCCGACTCGGCTCTCAGTCTCGCTCCTTCTCACTCTCTTTTAACTGTCTGTCTCCGCTCTCAGTCTCGCTCCTTCTTGCTCTCTTTTAACTGTCTCCGCTCTCAGTCTCGCTCCTTCTCGCTCTCTTTTAACTCTCTGTCTCCGCTCTCAGTCTCGCTCCTTCTTGCGCTCTTTTAACTCTCTGTCTCCGCTCTCAGTCTCGCTCCTTCTTGCTCTCTTTTAACTGTCTCCGCTCTCAGTCTCGCTCCTTCTCGCTCTCTTTTAACTCTCTGTCTCCGCTCTCAGTCTCGCTCCTTCTTGCGCTCTTTTAACTCTGTCTCCGCTATCAGTCTCGCTCCTTCTTGCGCTCTTTTAACTCTCTGTCTCCGCTCTCAGTCTCGCTCCTTCTCGCTCTCTTTTAACTCTCTGTCTCCGCTATCAGTCTCGCTCCTTCTTGCGCTCTTTTAACTCTCTGTCTCCGCTCTCAGTCTCGCTCCTTCTTGCGCTCTTTTAACTATCTGTCTCCGCTCTCAGTCTCGCTCCTTCTCGCTCTCTTTTAACTCTCCATCTAGGAGTAGAATAGACCTTAACAACTTACCAGATACTCACCAAACAGCTAGGTTCTGTCACAGAATCACACAGTGCCAAAGGGGAAACCACCTCTGTAGTCGAGCAGGAACCAATTTCTACAGTGTGAAATATTTTGAAAAGGCAAAAGCAGAGGAGCATGTGCTTTCCCCTCCTCACCAAACTTCCTTCATATCCAACTCCAGCACTCTGTTCAAAGTCACACTGCAGGCTAAGTCAGACTGAAATGTCTGATTATATATACTTCTGAAACAAAGCTGACCCCAATTTCTGAAAAACAAGTTGATGCTGCTTTCCTTAGCTAGCTTCAGCTGCTCTTATTGTAGGACCCTGAAACCCTGCCGAAGGCTGGGACATTTAGAATTTAGCCAGTCAATTTCAGTTAAATGCTAAATTCCAACAAAATTAGATTTTTGCAAAGAGATGAGCACCCTCTTACTTACCCAAACTCCCAGCCATCTCCTGCAGTTTACTTCCCTTTGAGCTTCCCAGAAATCTCTTACTTGTCTGCACCTTTCCCTCATTCTGATCTGTATCTCATGGGGGTGTTTAAAATAATTAAAACAAATGATGCTTCAGTTCCCACAGAAAACGTGGCCACAGTTGAAGCCAGCGCCACTGTGACTGAAGGAGTAAGTCGCACTCGGAATGCTCTACTAAATGGAGACACGAAGAACTACGACTGGGATTGTGGTTACACCTGCCATCAACTGGGAAGTGGAGCCATTATGATCCAGTTAGCACAGCCTTTCATGATTGGATCCATGAGGTAACTCAGACCGCAGTGTGTAAACTCAGTGTGTACATCACCTGTGTCTTTTTACATTCATTCCTGGGATGTGAGCATCACTGACCTGGCCAGTTTTCATCCCTAGTTACCCCTTGAGAAGGTGGTGGTGAGCTGCCTTCTTGAGCCGCTGCAGTCCATGTGGTGTAGGTACACCCACAGTGCTGTTAGGAAGGGAGTCCTAGGATTTTGACCCAGTGACAGTGAAGGAACAGTGATATATTTCCAAGTCAGGATGGTGAGTGACTTGGAGGTGCTGGTGTTCCCATCTATCTGCTGCCCTTGTCCTTCTAGATGGTAGTGGTTGTGGGTTTGGAAGGTGCTGTCGAAGGAGCCTTGGTGAATTCCTGCAGTACATCTCAGATGGTACACACACTGCTGCTACTGTGCATCAGTGGTGGAGTGAGTGAATGTTTGTGGATGGGGTGTCAATGGATGGTGGAAGGAGTGAATATTTGTGGATGTGTGTCAAAACCCAATAAAAGATGTTTCCTTCAAGTGGTCCATGAGCTAAGAATTCTTTTGTGCGTATCTGGCGCTCTCTTTAGTGGTTCAATTTAAAAACAATGCAGTAGACAAGTTTTAAGTCTTAAAGAAGATAGAAGTTAATTTATTACAAAAACTACTGCTGAAAACTATTTAGGTAAAAGTGATAAAGGTTTTAACTGAAACAGATACAAAGATGGAAAAAAAAGAGATACTTAAAGATGAGATTTCAAATCAGTCTGTGTGAGATATCTTTGTGCGCTCCCCATTGGTTAATTTAGTCTGTGTGAGATATCTTTGTGGGTCCCATTGTTTAAATCAGTCTGTGTGAGATATCTTGTGGGCCCCCCGTTGTCTTAATCCGTCTGTGTGAGATATCTTTGTGGGCCCCCCATTGTTTAAATCTGTCTGTGTGAGATATCTTCGTGGAAGGCATTGTTGAAATGATTCTGTGTGAGATATCTTTGTGGGTTCTATTGTTTAAATCAGTTTGTGTGAGATATCTTTGTGGGCCCCATTGTTTAAATCAGTCTGTGTGAGATATCTTTGTGTGCCCCCCGTTGTTTAAATCAGTCTGTGTGAGATATCTTGTGGGCCCCCCGTTGTTTAAATCAGTCTGTGTCAGATATCTTTGTGGGCCCCCCATTATTTAAATCAGTCTGTGTGAGATAACTTTGTGAGCCCCCCATTGTTGAAATCATTCTGTGTGAGATATCTTTGTGGGTGCTGTTGTTTAAATCAGTCTGTGTGAGATATGTTCGTGGGTCACATTATATAAATCTGTCTGTGTGAGATAACTTTGTGGGCCCCCCATTGTTTAAATCAGTTTGTGTGAGATATCTTTGTGAGTCCCCCACTGTTTGAATCAGTCTATGTGAGATATCTTTGTGGGCCCCCCATTGTTTAAATCAGTCTGTGTGAGATATCTTTGTGAGTCCCCCACTGTTTGAAACAGTCTATGTGAGATATCTTTGTGGGCCCCCCACTGTTTGAATCAGTCTATCTGAGATATCTTTGTGGGCCTCCCATTGTTTAAATCAGTCTGTGTGAGATATCTTTGTGGGCACCCCATTGTTTAAATCAGTCTGTGTGAGATATCTTTGTGGGCTCTATTTTTTAAATCAGTCTGTGTGAGATATCTTTGTGGGTTCTATTGTTTAAATCAATTTGTGTGTGATATCTTTGTGGGTTCTATTGTTTAAATCAATCTGTGTGAGATATCTTTGTGGGTCCCCCATTGTTTAAATCAGTCTGTGTGAGATATCTTTGTGGGCCCCCCATTGTTTAAATCGGTCTGTGTGAGATATCTTTGTGGGCCCCCCATTGTTTAAATCAGTCTGTGTGAGATATCTTTGTGGGTCCCCCATTGTTTAAATCAGTCTGTGTGAGATATCTTTGTGGGTCCCCCATTGTTTAAGTCAGTCTTGTGAGATATCTTTGTGGGCCCCCCATTGTTTAAATCGGTCTGTGTGAGATATCTTTGTGGGCCCCCCATTGTTTAAATCAGTCTGTGTGAGATATCTTTGTGGGTCCACCATTGTTTAAATCAGTCTGTGTGAAATATCTTTGTGGATCCTATTGTTTAAATCAGTCTGTGTGAGATATCTTTGTTTGGCCCCCATTCTTTGAATCAGTCTGTGTGAGATATCATTCTGGGCCCCCCATATTTTAAATCCATCTGTCTGAGATATCTTTGTGAGTCCACTATTGTTTAAATCAGTCTGTGTGAGATATCTTTGTGGGCCCCATTGTTTAAATCAGTGTGTGTGAGATATCTTTGTGGGCCCCATTGTTTAAATCAATCTGTATGAAATATCTTTGCGGCCCACCCCATTGTTTAAATCCGTCTGTGTGAGATATCTTTGTGGCTCCAATTGTTTAAATCAGTCTGTGTGAGATATCTTTGTGGGTTCTAATGTTTAAATCAATTTGTGTGAGATATCTTTGTGGGTCATATTGTTTAACACAGTCTCTGTGAGATATCTTGTGGGCCCCCCATTGTTTAAATCAGTCTGTGTGAGATATCTTTGTGGGTTCTATTTTTTAAATCAGTGTGTGTGAGATATCTTTGTGGGCCCCCGTTGTTTAAATCAGTCTGTATGAGATATCTTTGTGGGCCCCCCATTGTTTAAATCGGTCTGTGTGAGAAATTTTGTGGGCCCCCCATTGTTTAAATCAGTCTGTGTGAGATATCTTTGTGGGTCCCCCATTGTTTAAATCAGTCTGTCTGCAATATCTTTGTGGGTCCAACTGTTTAAATCAGTCTGTGTGAGATATCATTGTGGGTCCCCCATTGTTTAAATCAGTCTGCTGCAATATCTTTGTGGGTCCAACTGTTTAAATCAGTCTGTGTGAGATATCTTTGTGGGTCCCCCATTGTTTAAATCAGTCTGTGTGAGATATCTTTGTGGGTCCCCCATTGTTTAAATCAGTCTGTGTGAGATATCTTTGTGGGTCCAACATTATTTAATCAGTCTGTGTGAGATATCTTTGTGGGTCCCATTGTTTAAATCAGTCTGTTTGAGAAATCTTTGTGGGCCCCCCATTGTTTAAATCAGTCTGTGTGAGATATCTTTGTGGGTCCCCCATTGTTTAAATCAGTCTGTGTGAGATATCTTTGTGGGCCCCCCATTGTTTAAATCAGTCTGTGTGAGAAATCTTTGTGGGCCCCCCATTGTTTAAATCAGTCTGTGTGAGATATCTTGTGGGCCCCCCGTTGTCTTAATCCGTCTGTGTGAGATATCTTTGTGGTCCCCCCATTGTTTAAATCTGTCTGTGTGAGATATCTTCGTGGAAGGCATTGTTGAAATGATTCTGTGTGAGATATCTTTGTGGGTTCTATTGTTTAAATCAGTTTGTGTGAGATATCTTTGTGGGCCCCATTGTTTAAATCAATCTGTGTGAGATATCTTTGTGTGCCCCCCGTTGTTTAAATCAGTCTGTATGAGATATCTTTGTGGGCCCCCCATTGTTTAAATCGGTCTGTGTGAGAAATTTTGTGGGCCCCCCATTGTTTAAATCAGTCTGTGTGAGATATCTTTGTGGGTCCCCCATTGTTTAAATCAGTCTGTCTGCAATATCTTTGTGGGTCCAACTGTTTAAATCAGTCTGTGTGAGATATCATTGTGGGTCCCCCATTGTTTAAATCAGTCTGTCTGCAATATCTTTGTGGGTCCAACTGTTTAAATCAGTCTGTGTGAGATATCTTTGTGGGTCCCCCATTGTTTAAATCAGTCTGTGTGAGATATCTTTGT
Source organism: Isurus oxyrinchus (assembly GCA_026770705.1). Taxonomy (NCBI): domain Eukaryota; kingdom Metazoa; phylum Chordata; class Chondrichthyes; order Lamniformes; family Lamnidae; genus Isurus; species Isurus oxyrinchus. Next base: position 205,180 of record JANJGN010000200.1, read on the forward strand.
GGGTCCCCCATTGTTTAAATCAGTCTGTGTGAGATATCTTTGTGGGTCCAACATTATTTAAATCAGTCTGTGTGAGATATCTTTGTGGGTCCCATTGTTTAAATCAGTCTGTTTGAGAAATCTTTGTGGGCCCCCCATTGTTTAAATCAGTCTGTGTGAGATATCTTTGTGGGTCCCCCATTGTTTAAATCAGTCTGTGTGAGATATCTTTGTGGGCCCCCCATTGTTTAAATCAGTCTGTGTGAGAAATCTTTGTGGGCCCCCCATTGTTTAAATCAGTCTGTGTGAGATATCTTGTGGGCCCCCCGTTGTCTTAATCCGTCTGTGTGAGATATCTTTGTGGTCCCCCCATTGTTTAAATCTGTCTGTGTGAGATATCTTCGTGGAAGGCATTGTTGAAATGATTCTGTGTGAGATATCTTTGTGGGTTCTATTGTTTAAATCAGTTTGTGTGAGATATCTTTGTGGGCCCCATTGTTTAAATCAATCTGTGTGAGATATCTTTGTGTGCCCCCCGTTGTTTAAATCAGTTTGTGTGAGATATCTTGTGGGCCCCCCGTTGTTTAAATCAGTCTGTGTCAGATATCTTTGTGGGCCCCCCATTATTTAAATCAGTCTGTGTGAGATAACTTTGTGAGCCCCCCATTGTTGAAATCATTCTGTGTGAGATATCTTTGTGGGTGCTGTTGTTTAAATCAGTCTGTGTGAGATATGTTCGTGGGTCACATTATATAAATCTGTCTGTGTGAGATAACTTTGTGGGCCCCCCATTGATTAAATCAGTTTGTGTGAGATATCTTTGTGAGTCCCCCACTGTTTGAATCAGTCTATGTGAGATATCTTTGTTGGCCCCCCATTGTTTAAATCAGTCTGTGTGAGATATCTTTGTGAGTCCCCCACTGTTTGAACCAGTCTATGTGAGATATCTTTGTGGGCCCCCCACTGTTTGAATCAGTCTATCTGAGATATCTTTGTGGGCCTCCCATTGATTAAATCAGTTTGTGTGAGATATCTTTGTGAGTCCCCCACTGTTTGAATCAATCTATGTGAGATATCTTTGTTGGCCCCCCATTGTTTAAATCAGTCTGTGTGAGATATCTTTGTGGGCCCCCCATTGTTTAAATCAGTCTGTGTGAGATATCTTTGTGGGTTCTATTGTTTAAATCAGTCTGTGTGAGATATCTTTGTGGGTTCTATTGTTTAAATCAATTTGTGTGTGATATCTTTGTGGGTTCTATTGTTTAAATCAATCTGTGTGAGATATCTTTGTGGGTCCCCCATTGTTCAAATCAGTCTGTGTGAGATATCTTTGTGGGCCCCCCATTGTTTGAATCGGTCTGTGTGAGATATCTTTGTGGGCCCCCCATTGTTTAAATCAGTCTGTGTGAGATATCTTTGTGGGTCCCCCATTGTTTAAATCAGTCTGTGTGAGATAGCTTTGTGGGTCCCCCATTGTTTAAATCAGTCTTGTGAGATATCTTTGTGGGCCCCCCATTGTTTAAATCGGTCTGTGTGAGATATCTTTGTGGGCCCCCCATTGTTTAAATCAGTCTGTGTGAGATATCTTTGTGGGTCCACCATTGTTTAAATCAGTCTGTGTGAAATATCTTTGTGGGTCCACCATTGTTTAAATCAGTCTGTGTGAGATATCTTTGTTTGGCCCCCATTCTTTGAATCAGTCTGTGTGAGATATCATTCTGGGCCCCCCATATTTTAAATCCATCTGTCTGAGATATGTTTGTGAGTCCACTATTGTTTAAATCAGTCTGTGTGAGATATCTTTGTGGGCCCCATTGTTTAAATCAGTGTGTGTGAGATATCTTTGTGTGCCCCATTGTTTAAATCAATCTGTATGAAATATCTTTGCGGCCCACCCCATTGTTTAAATCCGTCTGTGTGAGATATCTTTGTGGCTCCAATTGTTTAAATCAGTCTGTGTGAGATATCTTTGTGGGTTCTAATGTTTAAATCAATTTGTGTGAGATATCTTTGTGGGTCATATTGTTTAACACAGTCTCTGTGAGATATCTTGTGGGCCCCCCATTGTTTAAATCCGTCTGTGTGAGATATCTTTGTGGCTCCAATTGTTTAAATCAGTCCATGTGAGATATCTTTGTGGGTTCTACTGTTTAAATCAGTTTGTGTGAGATATCTTTGTGGGTCCCCCATTATTTAAATCAGTCTGTGTGAGATAACTTTGTGAGCCCCCCATTGTTGAAATCATTCTGTGTGAGATATCTTTGTAGGTTCTGTTGTTTAAATCAGTTTGTGTGAGATATGTTCGTGGGTTACATTATATAAATCTGTCTGTGTGAGATATCTTTGTGGGCCCCCCATTGTTTAAATCAGTTTGTGTGAGATATCTTTGTGCGTCCCCCACTGTTTGAATCAGTCTATGTGAGATATCTTTGTGGGCCCCCCATTGTTTAAATCAGTCTGTGTGAGATATCTTTGTGGGTTCTATTTTTTAAATCAGTCTGTGTGAGATATCTTTGTGGGCCTCATTGTTTAAATCAGTCTGTGTGAGATATATTTGTGGGTTCTATTGTTTAAATAAATTTGTGTGTGATATCTTTGTGGGTTCTATTGTTTAAATCAATCCGTGTGAGATATCTTTGTGGGTCCCCCATTGTTTAAATCAGTCTGTGTGAGATATCTTTGTGGGTGCCCATTGTTTAAATCGGTCTGTGTGAGATATCTTTGTGGGCCCCCCGTTGTTTAAATCAGTCTGTGTGAGATATCTTTGTGGGTCCCCCATTGTTTAAATCAGTCTGTGTGAGATATCTTTGTGGGTCCCCCATTGTTTAAATCAGTCTGTGTGAGATATCTTTGTGGGTCCCCCATTGTTTAAATCAGTCTGTGTGAGATATCTTTATGGGCCCCCCATTGTTTGAATCGGTCTGTGTGAGATATCTTTGTGGGCCCCCCATTGTATAAATCAGTCTATGTGAGATATCTTTGTGGGCCCCCCATTGTTTAAATCAGTCTGTGTGAGATATCTTTGTGAGTCCCCCATTGTTTGAACCAGTCTATGTGAGATATCTTTGTGGGCCCCCCACTGTTTGAATCAGTCTATCTGAGATATCTTTGTGGGCCTCCCATTGTTTAAATCAGTCTGTGTGAGATATCTTTGTGGGCCCCCCATTGTTTAAATCAGTCTGTGTGAGATATCTTTGTGGGTTCTATTTTTTAAATCAGTCTGTGTGAGATATCTTTGTGGGTTCTATTGTTTAAATCAATTTGTGTGTGATATCTTTGTGGGTTCTATTGTTTAAATCAATCTGTGTGAGATATCTTTGTGGGTCCCCCATTGTTTAAATCAGTCTGTGTGAGATATCTTTGTGGGCCCCCCATTGTTTAAATCGGTCTGTGTGAGATATCTTTGTGGGCCCCCCATTGTTTAAATCAGTCTGTGTGAGATATCTTTGTGGGTCCCCCATTGTTTAAATCAGTCTTGTGAGATATCTTTGTGGGCCCCCCCATTGTTTAAATCGGTCTGTGTGAGATATCTTTGTGGGCCCCCCATTGTTTAAATCAGTCTGTGTGAGATATCTTTGTGGGTCCACCATTGTTTAAATAAGTCTGTGTGAAATATCTTTGTGGATCCTATTGTTTAAATCGGTCTGTGTGAGATATCTTTGTTTGGCCCCCATTCTTTGAATCAGTCTGTGTGAGATATCATTCTGGGCCCCCCATATTTTAAATCGATCTGTCTGAGATATCTTTGTGAGTCCACTATTGTTTAAATCAGTCTGTGTGAGATATCTTTGTGGGCCCCATTGTTTAAATCAGTCTGTGTGAGATATCTTTGTGGGCCCCATTGTTTAAATCAATCTGTATGAAATATCTTTGCGGCCCACCCCATTGTTTAAATCCGTCTGTGTGAGATATCTTTGTGGCTCCAATTGTTTAAATCAGTCTGTGTGAGATATCTTTGTGGGTTCTAATGTTTAAATCAATTTGTGTGAGATATCTTTGTGGGTCATATTGTTTAACACAGTCTCTGTGAGATAACTTTCTGGGCCCCCATTGTTTAAATCAGTCTGTATGAGATATCTTTGTGGGCCCCCCATTGTTTAAATCGGTCTGTGTGAGAAATTTTGTGGGCCCCCCATTGTTTAAATCAGTCTGTGTGAGATATCTTGTGGGCCCCCCCGTTGTTTAAATCCGTCTGTGTGAGATATCTTGTGGGCCCCCCATTGTTTAAATCTGTCTGTGTGAGATATCTTCGTGGAAGGCATTGTTGAAATCATTCTGAGTGAGATATCTTTGTGGGTCCCATTGTATAAATCAGTCCATGTGAGATATCTTTGTGGGTTCTACTGTTTAAATCAGTTTGTGTGAGATATCTTTGTGGGCCCCCCATTATTTAAATCAGTCTGTGTGAGATAACTTTGTGAGCCCCCCATTGTTGAAATCATTCTGTGTGAGATATCTTTGTGGGTTCTGTTGTTTAAATCAGTCTGTGTGAGATATGTTCGTGGGTTACATTATATAAATCTGTCTGTGTGAGATATCTTTGTGGGCCCCCCATTGTTTAAATCAGTCTGTGTGAGATATCTTTGTGGGTTCTATTTTTTAAATCAGTCTGTGTGAGATATCTTTGTGGGCCTCATTGTTTAAATCAGTCTGTGTGAGATATCTTTGTGGGTTCTATTGTTTAAATCAATTTGTGTGTGATATCTTTGTGGGTTCTATTGTTTAAATCAATCTGTGTGAGATATCTTTGTGGGTCCCCCATTGTTTAAATCAGTCTGTGTGAGATATCTTTGTGGGTCCCCCATTGTTTAAATCAGTCTGTGTGAGATATCTTTGTGGGTCCCCCATTGTTTAAATCAGTCTGTGTGAGATATCTTTGTGGGTCCCCCATTGTTTAAATCAGTCTGTGTGAGATATCTTTATGGGCCCCCCATTGTTTAAATCGGTCTGTGTGAGATATCTTTATGGGCCCCCCATTGTTTAAATCGGTCTGTGTGAGATATCTTTGTGGGCCCCCCATTGTTTAAATCAGTCTGTGTGAGATATCTTTGTGGGTCCACCATTGTTTAAATCAGTCTGTGTGAAATATCTTTGTGGATCCTATTGTTTAAATCAGTCTGTGTGAGATATCTTTGTTTGGCCCCCATTCTTTGAAGCAGTCTGTGTGAGATATCATTCTGGGCCCCCCATATTTTAAATCCATCTGTCTGAGATATCTTTGTGAGTCCACTATTGTTTAAATCAGTCTGTGTGAGATATCTTTGTGGGCCCCATTGTTTAAATCAGTGTGTGTGAGATATCTTTGTGGGCCCCATTGTTTAAATCAATCTGTATGAAATATCTTTGCGGCCCACCCCATTGTTTAAATCCGTCTGTGTGAGATATCTTTGTGGCTCCAATTGTTTAAATCAGTCTGTGTGAGATATCTTTGTGGGTTCCAATGTTTAAATCAATTTGTGTGAGATATCTTTGTGGGTCATATTGTTTAACACAGTCTCTGTGAGATAACTTTCTGGGCCCCCCATTGTTTAAATCAGTCTGTGTGAGATATCTTTGTGGGCCCCCCATTGTTTCAATCAGTCTGTGTGAGATATCTTTGTGGGCCCCCCATTGTTTAAATCGGTCTGTGTGAGATATCTTTGTGGGCCCCCCATTGTTTAAATCAGTCTGTGTGAGATATCTTTGTGGGTCCCCCATTGTTTAAATCAGTCTGTGTGAGATATCTTTGTGGGTCCCCCATTGTTTAAGTCAGTCTTGTGAGATATCTTTGTGGGCCCCCCATTGTTTAAATCGGTCTGTGTGAGATATCTTTGTGGGCCCCCCATTGTTTAAATCAGTCTGTGTGAGATATCTTTGTGGGTCCACCATTGTTTAAATCAGTCTGTGTGAAATATCTTTGTGGATCCTATTGTTTAAATCAGTCTGTGTGAGATATCTTTGTTTGGCCCCCATTCTTTGAATCAGTCTGTGTGAGATATCATTCTGGGCCCCCCATATTTTAAATCCATCTGTCTGAGATATCTTTGTGAGTCCACTATTGTTTAAATCAGTCTGTGTGAGATATCTTTGTGGGCCCCATTGTTTAAATCAGTGTGTGTGAGATATCTTTGTGGGCCCCATTGTTTAAATCAATCTGTATGAAATATCTTTGCGGCCCACCCCATTGTTTAAATCCGTCTGTGTGAGATATCTTTGTGGCTCCAATTGTTTAAATCAGTCTGTGTGAGATATCTTTGTGGGTTCTAATGTTTAAATCAATTTGTGTGAGATATCTTTGTGGGTCATATTGTTTAACACAGTCTCTGTGAGATATCTTGTGGGCCCCCCATTGTTTAAATCAGTCTGTGTGAGATATCTTTGTGGGTTCTATTTTTTAAATCAGTGTGTGTGAGATATCTTTGTGGGCCCCCGTTGTTTAAATCAGTCTGTATGAGATATCTTTGTGGGCCCCCCATTGTTTAAATCGGTCTGTGTGAGAAATTTTGTGGGCCCCCCATTGTTTAAATCAGTCTGTGTGAGATATCTTTGTGGGTCCCCCATTGTTTAAATCAGTCTGTCTGCAATATCTTTGTGGGTCCAACTGTTTAAATCAGTCTGTGTGAGATATCATTGTGGGTCCCCCATTGTTTAAATCAGTCTGCTGCAATATCTTTGTGGGTCCAACTGTTTAAATCAGTCTGTGTGAGATATCTTTGTGGGTCCCCCATTGTTTAAATCAGTCTGTGTGAGATATCTTTGTGGGTCCCCCATTGTTTAAATCAGTCTGTGTGAGATATCTTTGTGGGTCCAACATTATTTAAATCAGTCTGTGTGAGATATCTTTGTGGGTCCCATTGTTTAAATCAGTCTGTTTGAGAAATCTTTGTGGGCCCCCCATTGTTTAAATCAGTCTGTGTGAGATATCTTTGTGGGTCCCCCATTGTTTAAATCAGTCTGTGTGAGATATCTTTGTGGGCCCCCCATTGTTTAAATCAGTCTGTGTGAGAAATCTTTGTGGGCCCCCCATTGTTTAAATCAGTCTGTGTGAGATATCTTGTGGGCCCCCCGTTGTCTTAATCCGTCTGTGTGAGATATCTTTGTGGTCCCCCCATTGTTTAAATCTGTCTGTGTGAGATATCTTCGTGGAAGGCATTGTTGAAATGATTCTGTGTGAGATATCTTTGTGGGTTCTATTGTTTAAATCAGTTTGTGTGAGATATCTTTGTGGGCCCCATTGTTTAAATCAATCTGTGTGAGATATCTTTGTGTGCCCCCCGTTGTTTAAATCAGTCTGTATGAGATATCTTTGTGGGCCCCCCATTGTTTAAATCGGTCTGTGTGAGAAATTTTGTGGGCCCCCCATTGTTTAAATCAGTCTGTGTGAGATATCTTTGTGGGTCCCCCATTGTTTAAATCAGTCTGTCTGCAATATCTTTGTGGGTCCAACTGTTTAAATCAGTCTGTGTGAGATATCATTGTGGGTCCCCCATTGTTTAAATCAGTCTGTCTGCAATATCTTTGTGGGTCCAACTGTTTAAATCAGTCTGTGTGAGATATCTTTGTGGGTCCCCCATTGTTTAAATCAGTCTGTGTGAGATATCTTTGTGGGTCCCCCATTGTTTAAATCAGTCTGTGTGAGATATCTTTGTGGGTCCAACATTATTTAAATCAGTCTGTGTGAGATATCTTTGTGGGTCCCATTGTTTAAATCAGTCTGTTTGAGAAATCTTTGTGGGCCCCCCATTGTTTAAATCAGTCTGTGTGAGATATCTTTGTGGGTCCCCCATTGTTTAAATCAGTCTGTGTGAGATATCTTTGTGGGCCCCCCATTGTTTAAATCAGTCTGTGTGAGAAATCTTTGTGGGCCCCCCATTGTTTAAATCAGTCTGTGTGAGATATCTTGTGGGCCCCCCGTTGTCTTAATCCGTCTGTGTGAGATATCTTTGTGGTCCCCCCATTGTTTAAATCTGTCTGTGTGAGATATCTTCGTGGAAGGCATTGTTGAAATGATTCTGTGTGAGATATCTTTGTGGGTTCTATTGTTTAAATCAGTTTGTGTGAGATATCTTTGTGGGCCCCATTGTTTAAATCAATCTGTGTGAGATATCTTTGTGTGCCCCCCGTTGTTTAAATCAGTTTGTGTGAGATATCTTGTGGGCCCCCCGTTGTTTAAATCAGTCTGTGTCAGATATCTTTGTGGGCCCCCCATTATTTAAATCAGTCTGTGTGAGATAACTTTGTGAGCCCCCCATTGTTGAAATCATTCTGTGTGAGATATCTTTGTGGGTGCTGTTGTTTAAATCAGTCTGTGTGAGATATGTTCGTGGGTCACATTATATAAATCTGTCTGTGTGAGATAACTTTGTGGGCCCCCCATTGATTAAATCAGTTTGTGTGAGATATCTTTGTGAGTCCCCCACTGTTTGAATCAGTCTATGTGAGATATCTTTGTTGGCCCCCCATTGTTTAAATCAGTCTGTGTGAGATATCTTTGTGAGTCCCCCACTGTTTGAACCAGTCTATGTGAGATATCTTTGTGGGCCCCCCACTGTTTGAATCAGTCTATCTGAGATATCTTTGTGGGCCTCCCATTGATTAAATCAGTTTGTGTGAGATATCTTTGTGAGTCCCCCACTGTTTGAATCAATCTATGTGAGATATCTTTGTTGGCCCCCCATTGTTTAAATCAGTCTGTGTGAGATATCTTTGTGGGCCCCCCATTGTTTAAATCAGTCTGTGTGAGATATCTTTGTGGGTTCTATTGTTTAAATCAGTCTGTGTGAGATATCTTTGTGGGTTCTATTGTTTAAATCAATTTGTGTGTGATATCTTTGTGGGTTCTATTGTTTAAATCAATCTGTGTGAGATATCTTTGTGGGTCCCCCATTGTTCAAATCAGTCTGTGTGAGATATCTTTGTGGGCCCCCCATTGTTTGAATCGGTCTGTGTGAGATATCTTTGTGGGCCCCCCATTGTTTAAATCAGTCTGTGTGAGATATCTTTGTGGGTCCCCCATTGTTTAAATCAGTCTGTGTGAGATAGCTTTGTGGGTCCCCCATTGTTTAAATCAGTCTTGTGAGATATCTTTGTGGGCCCCCCATTGTTTAAATCGGTCTGTGTGAGATATCTTTGTGGGCCCCCCATTGTTTAAATCAGTCTGTGTGAGATATCTTTGTGGGTCCACCATTGTTTAAATCAGTCTGTGTGAAATATCTTTGTGGATCCTATTGTTTAAATCAGTCTGTGTGAGATATCTTTGTTTGGCCCCCATTCTTTGAATCAGTCTGTGTGAGATATCATTCTGGGCCCCCCATATTTTAAATCCATCTGTCTGAGATATGTTTGTGAGTCCACTATTGTTTAAATCAGTCTGTGTGAGATATCTTTGTGGGCCCCATTGTTTAAATCAGTGTGTGTGAGATATCTTTGTGTGCCCCATTGTTTAAATCAATCTGTATGAAATATCTTTGCGGCCCACCCCATTGTTTAAATCCGTCTGTGTGAGATATCTTTGTGGCTCCAATTGTTTAAATCAGTCTGTGTGAGATATCTTTGTGGGTTCTAATGTTTAAATCAATTTGTGTGAGATATCTTTGTGGGTCATATTGTTTAACACAGTCTCTGTGAGATATCTTGTGGGCCCCCCATTGTTTAAATCCGTCTGTGTGAGATATCTTTGTGGCTCCAATTGTTTAAATCAGTCCATGTGAGATATCTTTGTGGGTTCTACTGTTTAAATCAGTTTGTGTGAGATATCTTTGTGGGTCCCCCATTATTTAAATCAGTCTGTGTGAGATAACTTTGTGAGCCCCCCATTGTTGAAATCATTCTGTGTGAGATATCTTTGTAGGTTCTGTTGTTTAAATCAGTTTGTGTGAGATATGTTCGTGGGTTACATTATATAAATCTGTCTGTGTGAGATATCTTTGTGGGCCCCCCATTGTTTAAATCAGTTTGTGTGAGATATCTTTGTGCGTCCCCCACTGTTTGAATCAGTCTATGTGAGATATCTTTGTGGGCCCCCCATTGTTTAAATCAGTCTGTGTGAGATATCTTTGTGGGTTCTATTTTTTAAATCAGTCTGTGTGAGATATCTTTGTGGGCCTCATTGTTTAAATCAGTCTGTGTGAGATATATTTGTGGGTTCTATTGTTTAAATAAATTTGTGTGTGATATCTTTGTGGGTTCTATTGTTTAAATCAATCCGTGTGAGATATCTTTGTGGGTCCCCCATTGTTTAAATCAGTCTGTGTGAGATATCTTTGTGGGTGCCCATTGTTTAAATCGGTCTGTGTGAGATATCTTTGTGGGCCCCCCGTTGTTTAAATCAGTCTGTGTGAGATATCTTTGTGGGTCCCCCATTGTTTAAATCAGTCTGTGTGAGATATCTTTGTGGGTCCCCCATTGTTTAAATCAGTCTGTGTGAGATATCTTTGTGGGTCCCCCATTGTTTAAATCAGTCTGTGTGAGATATCTTTATGGGCCCCCCATTGTTTGAATCGGTCTGTGTGAGATATCTTTGTGGGCCCCCCATTGTATAAATCAGTCTATGTGAGATATCTTTGTGGGCCCCCCATTGTTTAAATCAGTCTGTGTGAGATATCTTTGTGAGTCCCCCATTGTTTGAACCAGTCTATGTGAGATATCTTTGTGGGCCCCCCACTGTTTGAATCAGTCTATCTGAGATATCTTTGTGGGCCTCCCATTGTTTAAATCAGTCTGTGTGAGATATCTTTGTGGGCCCCCCATTGTTTAAATCAGTCTGTGTGAGATATCTTTGTGGGTTCTATTTTTTAAATCAGTCTGTGTGAGATATCTTTGTGGGTTCTATTGTTTAAATCAATTTGTGTGTGATATCTTTGTGGGTTCTATTGTTTAAATCAATCTGTGTGAGATATCTTTGTGGGTCCCCCATTGTTTAAATCAGTCTGTGTGAGATATCTTTGTGGGCCCCCCATTGTTTAAATCGGTCTGTGTGAGATATCTTTGTGGGTCCCCCATTGTTTAAATCAGTCTTGTGAGATATCTTTGTGGGCCCCCCCATTGTTTCAATCGGTCTGTGTGAGATATCTTTGTGGGCCCCCCATTGTTTAAATCAGTCTGTGTGAGATATCTTTGTGGGTCCACCATTGTTTAAATAAGTCTGTGTGAAATATCTTTGTGGATCCTATTGTTTAAATCGGTCTGTGTGAGATATCTTTGTTTGGCCCCCATTCTTTGAATCAGTCTGTGTGAGATATCATTCTGGGCCCCCCATATTTTAAATCGATCTGTCTGAGATATCTTTGTGAGTCCACTATTGTTTAAATCAGTCTGTGTGAGATATCTTTGTGGGCCCCATTGTTTAAATCAGTCTGTGTGAGATATCTTTGTGGGCCCCATTGTTTAAATCAATCTGTATGAAATATCTTTGCGGCCCACCCCATTGTTTAAATCCGTCTGTGTGAGATATCTTTGTGGCTCCAATTGTTTAAATCAGTCTGTGTGAGATATCTTTGTGGGTTCTAATGTTTAAATCAATTTGTGTGAGATATCTTTGTGGGTCATATTGTTTAACACAGTCTCTGTGAGATAACTTTCTCGGCCCCCATTGTTTAAATCAGTCTGTATGAGATATCTTTGTGGGCCCCCCATTGTTTAAATCGGTCTGTGTGAGAAATTTTGTGGGCCCCCCATTGTTTAAATCAGTCTGTGTGAGATATCTTGTGGGCCCCCCCGTTGTTTAAATCCGTCTGTGTGAGATATCTTGTGGGCCCCCCATTGTTTAAATCTGTCTGTGTGAGATATCTTCGTGGAAGGCATTGTTGAAATCATTCTGAGTGAGATATCTTTGTGGGTCCCATTGTATAAATCAGTCCATGTGAGATATCTTTGTGGGTTCTACTGTTTAAATCAGTTTGTGTGAGATATCTTTGTGGGCCCCCCATTATTTAAATCAGTCTGTGTGAGATAACTTTGTGAGCCCCCCATTGTTGAAATCATTCTGTGTGAGATATCTTTGTGGGTTCTGTTGTTTAAATCAGTCTGTGTGAGATATGTTCGTGGGTTACATTATATAAATCTGTCTGTGTGAGATATCTTTGTGGGCCCCCCATTGTTTAAATCAGTTTGTGTGAGATATCTTTGTGAGTCCCCCACTGCTTGAATCAGTCTATGTGAGATATCTTTGTGGGCCCCCCATTGTTTAAATCAGTCTGTGTGAGATATCTTTGTGGGTTCTATTTTTTAAATCAGTCTGTGTGAGATATCTTTGTGGGCCTCATTGTTTAAATCAGTCTGTGTGAGATATCTTTGTGGGTTCTATTGTTTAAATCAATTTGTGTGTGATATCTTTGTGGGTTCTATTGTTTAAATCAATCTGTGTGAGATATCTTTGTGGGTCCCCCATTGTTTAAATCAGTCTGTGTGAGATATCTTTGTGGGTCCCCCATTGTTTAAATCAGTCTGTGTGAGATATCTTTGTGGGTCCCCCATTGTTTAAATCAGTCTGTGTGAGATATCTTTGTGGGTCCCCCATTGTTTAAATCAGTCTGTGTGAGATATCTTTATGGGCCCCCCATTGTTTAAATCGGTCTGTGTGAGATATCTTTATGGGCCCCCCATTGTTTAAATCGGTCTGTGTGAGATATCTTTGTGGGCCCCCCATTGTTTAAATCAGTCTGTGTGAGATATCTTTGTGGGTCCACCATTGTTTAAATCAGTCTGTGTGAAATATCTTTGTGGATCCTATTGTTTAAATCAGTCTGTGTGAGATATCTTTGTTTGGCCCCCATTCTTTGAAGCAGTCTGTGTGAGATATCATTCTGGGCCCCCCATATTTTAAATCCATCTGTCTGAGATATCTTTGTGAGTCCACTATTGTTTAAATCAGTCTGTGTGAGATATCTTTGTGGGCCCCATTGTTTAAATCAGTGTGTGTGAGATATCTTTGTGGGCCCCATTGTTTAAATCAATCTGTATGAAATATCTTTGCGGCCCACCCCATTGTTTAAATCCGTCTGTGTGAGATATCTTTGTGGCTCCAATTGTTTAAATCAGTCTGTGTGAGATATCTTTGTGGGTTCCAATGTTTAAATCAATTTGTGTGAGATATCTTTGTGGGTCATATTGTTTAACACAGTCTCTGTGAGATAACTTTCTGGGCCCCCCATTGTTTAAATCAGTCTGTGTGAGATATCTTTGTGGGCCCCCCATTGTTTCAATCAGTCTGTGTGAGATATCTTGTGGGCCCCCCCGTTGTTTAAATCCGTCTCTGTGAGATATCTTAGTGTGCCCCCCATTGTTTAAATCGGTCTGTGTGAGAAATCTTTGTGGGCCCCCCATTGTTTAAATCAGTCTGTGTGAGATATCTTGTGGGCCCCCCCGTTGTTTAAATCCGTCTGTGTGAGATATCTTGTGGGCCCCCCATTGTTTAAATCTGTCTGTGTGAGATATCTTCGTGGAAGGCATTGTTGAAATCATTCTGTGTGAGATATCTTTGTGGGTCCCATTGTATAAATCAGTCCATGTGAGATATCTTTGTGGGTTCTACTGTTTAAATCAGTTTGTGTGAGATATCTTTGTGGGCCCCCCATTATTTAAATCAGTCTGTGTGAGATAACTTTGTGAGCCCCCCATTGTTGAAATCATTCTGTGTGAGATATCTTTGTGGGTTCTGTTGTTTAAATCAGTCTGTGTGAGATATGTTCGTGGGTCACATTATATAAATCTGTCTGTGTGAGATAACTTTGTGGGCCCCCCATTGTTTAAATCAGTTTGTGTGAGATATCTTTGTGAGTCCCCCACTGTTTGAATCAGTCTATGTGAGATATGTTTGTGGGCCCCCCATTGTTTAAATCAGTCTGTGTGAGATATCTTTGTGGGTTCTATTTTTTAAATCAGTCTGTGTGAGATATCTTTGTGGGCCCCATTGTTTAAATCAGTCTGTGTGAGATATCTTTGTGGGTCCCATTGTATAAATCAGTCTGTGTGAGATATCTTTGTGGGTCCCATTGTTTAAATCATTCTGTGTGGGATATCTTAGTGTGCCCCCCATTGTATTAATCAATCTGTGTGAGATAACTTTGTCGGCCGCCCATTGTTTAAATCTGTCTGTGTGAGATATCTTTGTGGGTCCCATTGTTTAAATCAGTCTGTGTGAGATAACTTTGTGGGCCCCATTGTTTAAATCAATCTGTATGAAATATCTTTGCGGCCCACCCCATTGTTTAAATCCGTCTGTGTGAGATATCTTTGTGGCTCCAATTGTTTAAATCAGTCTGTGTGAGATATCTTTGTGGGTTCTAATGTTTAAATCAATTTGTGTGAGATATCTTTGTGGGTCATATTGTTTAACACAGTCTCTGTGAGATATCTTGTGGGCCCCCCATTGTTTAAATCAGTCTGTGTGAGATATCTTTGTGGGTTCTATTTTTTAAATCAGTGTGTGTGAGATATCTTTGTGGGCCCCCGTTGTTTAAATCAGTCTGTATGAGATATCTTTGTGGGCCCCCCATTGTTTAAATCGGTCTGTGTGAGAAATTTTGTGGGCCCCCCATTGTTTAAATCAGTCTGTGTGAGATATCTTTGTGGGTCCCCCATTGTTTAAATCAGTCTGTCTGCAATATCTTTGTGGGTCCAACTGTTTAAATCAGTCTGTGTGAGATATCATTGTGGGTCCCCCATTGTTTAAATCAGTCTGTCTGCAATATCTTTGTGGGTCCAACTGTTTAAATCAGTCTGTGTGAGATATCTTTGTGGGTCCCCCATTGTTTAAATCAGTCTGTGTGAGATATCTTTGTGGGTCCCCCATTGTTTAAATCAGTCTGTGTGAGATATCTTTGTGGGTCCAACATTATTTAAATCAGTCTGTGTGAGATATCTTTGTGGGTCCCATTGTTTAAATCAGTCTGTTTGAGAAATCTTTGTGGGCCCCCCATTGTTTAAATCAGTCTGTGTGAGATATCTTTGTGGGTCCCCCATTGTTTAAATCAGTCTGTGTGAGATATCTTTGTGGGCCCCCCATTGTTTAAATCAGTCTGTGTGAGAAATCTTTGTGGGCCCCCCATTGTTTAAATCAGTCTGTGTGAGATATCTTGTGGGCCCCCCGTTGTCTTAATCCGTCTGTGTGAGATATCTTTGTGGTCCCCCCATTGTTTAAATCTGTCTGTGTGAGATATCTTCGTGGAAGGCATTGTTGAAATGATTCTGTGTGAGATATCTTTGTGGGTTCTATTGTTTAAATCAGTTTGTGTGAGATATCTTTGTGGGCCCCATTGTTTAAATCAATCTGTGTGAGATATCTTTGTGTGCCCCCCGTTGTTTAAATCAGTTTGTGTGAGATATCTTGTGGGCCCCCCGTTGTTTAAATCAGTCTGTGTCAGATATCTTTGTGGGCCCCCCATTATTTAAATCAGTCTGTGTGAGATAACTTTGTGAGCCCCCCATTGTTGAAATCATTCTGTGTGAGATATCTTTGTGGGTGCTGTTGTTTAAATCAGTCTGTGTGAGATATGTTCGTGGGTCACATTATATAAATCTGTCTGTGTGAGATAACTTTGTGGGCCCCCCATTGATTAAATCAGTTTGTGTGAGATATCTTTGTGAGTCCCCCACTGTTTGAATCAGTCTATGTGAGATATCTTTGTTGGCCCCCCATTGTTTAAATCAGTCTGTGTGAGATATCTTTGTGAGTCCCCCACTGTTTGAACCAGTCTATGTGAGATATCTTTGTGGGCCCCCCACTGTTTGAATCAGTCTATCTGAGATATCTTTGTGGGCCTCCCATTGATTAAATCAGTTTGTGTGAGATATCTTTGTGAGTCCCCCACTGTTTGAATCAATCTATGTGAGATATCTTTGTTGGCCCCCCATTGTTTAAATCAGTCTGTGTGAGATATCTTTGTGGGCCCCCCATTGTTTAAATCAGTCTGTGTGAGATATCTTTGTGGGTTCTATTGTTTAAATCAGTCTGTGTGAGATATCTTTGTGGGTTCTATTGTTTAAATCAATTTGTGTGTGATATCTTTGTGGGTTCTATTGTTTAAATCAATCTGTGTGAGATATCTTTGTGGGTCCCCCATTGTTCAAATCAGTCTGTGTGAGATATCTTTGTGGGCCCCCCATTGTTTGAATCGGTCTGTGTGAGATATCTTTGTGGGCCCCCCATTGTTTAAATCAGTCTGTGTGAGATATCTTTGTGGGTCCCCCATTGTTTAAATCAGTCTGTGTGAGATAGCTTTGTGGGTCCCCCATTGTTTAAATCAGTCTTGTGAGATATCTTTGTGGGCCCCCCATTGTTTAAATCGGTCTGTGTGAGATATCTTTGTGGGCCCCCCATTGTTTAAATCAGTCTGTGTGAGATATCTTTGTGGGTCCACCATTGTTTAAATCAGTCTGTGTGAAATATCTTTGTGGATCCTATTGTTTAAATCAGTCTGTGTGAGATATCTTTGTTTGGCCCCCATTCTTTGAATCAGTCTGTGTGAGATATCATTCTGGGCCCCCCATATTTTAAATCCATCTGTTGAGATATCTTTGTGAGTCCACTATTGTTTAAATCAGTCTGTGTGAGATATCTTTGTGGGCCCCATTGTTTAAATCAGTGTGTGTGAGATATCTTTGTGTGCCCCATTGTTTAAATCAATCTGTATGATATATTTTGCGGCCCACCCCATTGTTTAAATCCGTCTGTGTGAGATATCTTTGTGGCTCCAATTGTTTAAATCAGTCCATGTGAGATATCTTTGTGGGTTCTACTGTTTAAATCAGTTTGTGTGAGATATCTTTGTGGGTCCCCCATTATTTAAATCAGTCTGTGTGAGATAACTTTGTGAGCCCCCCATTGTTGAAATCATTCTGTGTGAGATATCTTTGTAGGTTCTGTTGTTTAAATCAGTTTGTGTGAGATATGTTCGTGGGTTACATTATATAAATCTGTCTGTGTGAGATATCTTTGTGGGCCCCCCATTGTTTAAATCAGTTTGTGTGAGATATCTTTGTGCGCCCCCACTGTTTGAATCAGTCTATGTGAGATATCTTTGTGGGCCCCCCATTGTTTAAATCAGTCTGTGTGAGATATCTTTGTGGGTTCTATTTTTTAAATCAGTCTGTGTGAGATATCTTTGTGGGCCTCATTGTTTAAATCAGTCTGTGTGAGATATATTTGTGGGTTCTATTGTTTAAATAAATTTGTGTGTGATATCTTTGTGGGTTCTATTGTTTAAATCAATCCGTGTGAGATATCTTTGTGGGTCCCCCATTGTTTAAATCAGTCTGTGTGAGATATCTTTGTGGGTGCCCATTGTTTAAATCGGTCTGTGTGAGATATCTTTGTGGGCCCCCCGTTGTTTAAATCAGTCTGTGTGAGATATCTTTGTGGGTCCCCCATTGTTTAAATCAGTCTGTGTGAGATATCTTTGTGGGTCCCCCATTGTTTAAATCAGTCTGTGTGAGATATCTTTGTGGGTCCCCCATTGTTTAAATCAGTCTGTGTGAGATATCTTTATGGGCCCCCCATTGTTTGAATCGGTCTGTGTGAGATATCTTTGTGGGCCCCCCATTGTATAAATCAGTCTATGTGAGATATCTTTGTGGGCCCCCCATTGTTTAAATCAGTCTGTGTGAGATATCTTTGTGAGTCCCCCATTGTTTGAACCAGTCTATGTGAGATATCTTTGTGGGCCCCCCACTGTTTGAATCAGTCTATCTGAGATATCTTTGTGGGCCTCCCATTGTTTAAATCAGTCTGTGTGAGATATCTTTGTGGGCCCCCCATTGTTTAAATCAGTCTGTGTGAGATATCTTTGTGGGTTCTATTTTTTAAATCAGTCTGTGTGAGATATCTTTGTGGGTTCTATTGTTTAAATCAATTTGTGTGTGATATCTTTGTGGGTTCTATTGTTTAAATCAATCTGTGTGAGATATCTTTGTGGGTCCCCCATTGTTTAAATCAGTCTGTGTGAGATATCTTTGTGGGCCCCCCATTGTTTAAATCGGTCTGTGTGAGATATCTTTGTGGGCCCCCCATTGTTTAAATCAGTCTGTGTGAGATATCTTTGTGGGTCCCCCATTGTTTAAATCAGTCTTGTGAGATATCTTTGTGGGCCCCCCCATTGTTTAAATCGGTCTGTGTGAGATATCTTTGTGGGCCCCCCATTGTTTAAATCAGTCTGTGTGAGATATCTTTGTGGGTCCACCATTGTTTAAATCAGTCTGTGTGAAATATCTTTGTGGATCCTATTGTTTAAATCGGTCTGTGTGAGATATCTTTGTTTGGCCCCCATTCTTTGAATCAGTCTGTGTGAGATATCATTCTGGGCCCCCCATATTTTAAATCGATCTGTCTGAGATATCTTTGTGAGTCCACTATTGTTTAAATCAGTCTGTGTGAGATATCTTTGTGGGCCCCATTGTTTAAATCAGTCTGTGTGAGATATCTTTGTGGGCCCCATTGTTTAAATCAATCTGTATGAAATATCTTTGCGGCCCACCCCATTGTTTAAATCCGTCTGTGTGAGATATCTTTGTGGCTCCAATTGTTTAAATCAGTCTGTGTGAGATATCTTTGTGGGTTCTAATGTTTAAATCAATTTGTGTGAGATATCTTTGTGGGTCATATTGTTTAACACAGTCTCTGTGAGATAACTTTCTGGGCCCCCATTGTTTAAATCAGTCTGTATGAGATATCTTTGTGGGCCCCCCATTGTTTAAATCGGTCTGTGTGAGAAATTTTGTGGGCCCCCCATTGTTTAAATCAGTCTGTGTGAGATATCTTGTGGGCCCCCCCGTTGTTTAAATCCGTCTGTGTGAGATATCTTGTGGGCCCCCCATTGTTTAAATCTGTCTGTGTGAGATATCTTCGTGGAAGGCATTGTTGAAATCATTCTGAGTGAGATATCTTTGTGGGTCCCATTGTATAAATCAGTCCATGTGAGATATCTTTGTGGGTTCTACTGTTTAAATCAGTTTGTGTGAGATATCTTTGTGGGCCCCCCATTATTTAAATCAGTCTGTGTGAGATAACTTTGTGAGCCCCCCATTGTTGAAATCATTCTGTGTGAGATATCTTTGTGGGTTCTGTTGTTTAAATCAGTCTGTGTGAGATATGTTCGTGGGTTACATTATATAAATCTGTCTGTGTGAGATATCTTTGTGGGCCCCCCATTGTTTAAATCAGTTTGTGTGAGATATCTTTGTGAGTCCCCCACTGCTTGAATCAGTCTATGTGAGATATCTTTGTGGGCCCCCCATTGTTTAAATCAGTCTGTGTGAGATATCTTTGTGGGTTCTATTTTTTAAATCAGTCTGTGTGAGATATCTTTGTGGGCCTCATTGTTTAAATCAGTCTGTGTGAGATATCTTTGTGGGTTCTATTGTTTAAATCAATTTGTGTGTGATATCTTTGTGGGTTCTATTGTTTAAATCAATCTGTGTGAGATATCTTTGTGGGTCCCCCATTGTTTAAATCAGTCTGTGTGAGATATCTTTGTGGGTCCCCCATTGTTTAAATCAGTCTGTGTGAGATATCTTTGTGGGTCCCCCATTGTTTAAATCAGTCTGTGTGAGATATCTTTGTGGGTCCCCCATTGTTTAAATCAGTCTGTGTGAGATATCTTTATGGGCCCCCCATTGTTTAAATCGGTCTGTGTGAGATATCTTTATGGGCCCCCCATTGTTTAAATCGGTCTGTGTGAGATATCTTTGTGGGCCCCCCATTGTTTAAATCAGTCTGTGTGAGATATCTTTGTGGGTCCACCATTGTTTAAATCAGTCTGTGTGAAATATCTTTGTGGATCCTATTGTTTAAATCAGTCTGTGTGAGATATCTTTGTTTGGCCCCCATTCTTTGAAGCAGTCTGTGTGAGATATCATTCTGGGCCCCCCATATTTTAAATCCATCTGTCTGAGATATCTTTGTGAGTCCACTATTGTTTAAATCAGTCTGTGTGAGATATCTTTGTGGGCCCCATTGTTTAAATCAGTGTGTGTGAGATATCTTTGTGGGCCCCATTGTTTAAATCAATCTGTATGAAATATCTTTGCGGCCCACCCCATTGTTTAAATCCGTCTGTGTGAGATATCTTTGTGGCTCCAATTGTTTAAATCAGTCTGTGTGAGATATCTTTGTGGGTTCTAATGTTTAAATCAATTTGTGTGAGATATCTTTGTGGGTCATATTGTTTAACACAGTCTCTGTGAGATAACTTTCTGGGCCCCCCATTGTTTAAATCAGTCTGTGTGAGATATCTTTGTGGGCCCCCCATTGTTTCAATCAGTCTGTGTGAGATATCTTGTGGGCCCCCCCGTTGTTTAAATCCGTCTCTGTGAGATATCTTAGTGTGCCCACCATTGTTTAAATCGGTCTGTGTGAGAAATCTTTGTGGGCCCCCCATTGTTTAAATCAGTCTGTGTGAGATATCTTGTGGGCCCCCCCGTTGTTTAAATCCGTCTGTGTGAGATATCTTGTGGGCCCCCCATTGTTTAAATCTGTCTGTGTGAGATATCTTCGTGGAAGGCATTGTTGAAATCATTCTGTGTGAGATATCTTTGTGGGTCCCATTGTATAAATCAGTCCATGTGAGATATCTTTGTGGGTTCTACTGTTTAAATCAGTTTGTGTGAGATATCTTTGTGGGCCCCCCATTATTTAAATCAGTCTGTGTGAGATAACTTTGTGAGCCCCCCATTGTTGAAATCATTCTGTGTGAGATATCTTTGTGGGTTCTGTTGTTTAAATCAGTCTGTGTGAGATATGTTCGTGGGTCACATTATATAAATCTGTCTGTGTGAGATAACTTTGTGGGCCCCCCATTGTTTAAATCAGTTTGTGTGAGATATCTTTGTGAGTCCCCCACTGTTTGAATCAGTCTATGTGAGATATCTTTGTGGGCCCCCCATTGTTTAAATCAGTCTGTGTGAGATATCTTTGTGGGTTCTATTTTTTAAATCAGTCTGTGTGAGATATCTTTGTGGGCCCCATTGTTTAAATCAGTCTGTGTGAGATATCTTTGTGGGTCCCATTGTATAAATCAGTCTGTGTGAGATATCTTTGTGGGTCCCATTGTTTAAATCATTCTGTGTGGGATATCTTAGTGTGCCCCCCATTGTATTAATCAATCTGTGTGAGATAACTTTGTCGGCCGCCCATTGTTTAAATCTGTCTGTGTGAGATATCTTTGTGGGTCCCATTGTTTAAATCAGTCTGTGTGAGATAACTTTGTGGGCCCCATTGTTTAAATCAATCTGTATGAAATATCTTTGCGGCCCACCCCATTGTTTAAATCCGTCTGTGTGAGATATCTTTGTGGCTCCAATTGTTTAAATCAGTCTGTGTGAGATATCTTTGTGGGTTCTAATGTTTAAATCAATTTGTGTGAGATATCTTTGTGGGTCATATTGTTTAACACAGTCTCTGTGAGATATCTTGTGGGCCCCCCATTGTTTAAATCAGTCTGTGTGAGATATCTTTGTGGGTTCTATTTTTTAAATCAGTGTGTGTGAGATATCTTTGTGGGCCCCCGTTGTTTAAATCAGTCTGTATGAGATATCTTTGTGGGCCCCCCATTGTTTAAATCGGTCTGTGTGAGAAATTTTGTGGGCCCCCCATTGTTTAAATCAGTCTGTGTGAGATATCTTTGTGGGTCCCCCATTGTTTAAATCAGTCTGTCTGCAATATCTTTGTGGGTCCAACTGTTTAAATCAGTCTGTGTGAGATATCATTGTGGGTCCCCCATTGTTTAAATCAGTCTGTCTGCAATATCTTTGTGGGTCCAACTGTTTAAATCAGTCTGTGTGAGATATCTTTGTGGGTCCCCCATTGTTTAAATCAGTCTGTGTGAGATATCTTTGTGGGTCCCCCATTGTTTAAATCAGTCTGTGTGAGATATCTTTGTGGGTCCAACATTATTTAAATCAGTCTGTGTGAGATATCTTTGTGGGTCCCATTGTTTAAATCAGTCTGTTTGAGAAATCTTTGTGGGCCCCCCATTGTTTAAATCAGTCTGTGTGAGATATCTTTGTGGGTCCCCCATTGTTTAAATCAGTCTGTGTGAGATATCTTTGTGGGCCCCCCATTGTTTAAATCAGTCTGTGTGAGAAATCTTTGTGGGCCCCCCATTGTTTAAATCAGTCTGTGTGAGATATCTTGTGGGCCCCCCGTTGTCTTAATCCGTCTGTGTGAGATATCTTTGTGGTCCCCCCATTGTTTAAATCTGTCTGTGTGAGATATCTTCGTGGAAGGCATTGTTGAAATGATTCTGTGTGAGATATCTTTGTGGGTTCTATTGTTTAAATCAGTTTGTGTGAGATATCTTTGTGGGCCCCATTGTTTAAATCAATCTGTGTGAGATATCTTTGTGTGCCCCCCGTTGTTTAAATCAGTTTGTGTGAGATATCTTGTGGGCCCCCCGTTGTTTAAATCAGTCTGTGTCAGATATCTTTGTGGGCCCCCCATTATTTAAATCAGTCTGTGTGAGATAACTTTGTGAGCCCCCCATTGTTGAAATCATTCTGTGTGAGATATCTTTGTGGGTGCTGTTGTTTAAATCAGTCTGTGTGAGATATGTTCGTGGGTCACATTATATAAATCTGTCTGTGTGAGATAACTTTGTGGGCCCCCCATTGATTAAATCAGTTTGTGTGAGATATCTTTGTGAGTCCCCCACTGTTTGAATCAGTCTATGTGAGATATCTTTGTTGGCCCCCCATTGTTTAAATCAGTCTGTGTGAGATATCTTTGTGAGTCCCCCACTGTTTGAACCAGTCTATGTGAGATATCTTTGTGGGCCCCCCACTGTTTGAATCAGTCTATCTGAGATATCTTTGTGGGCCTCCCATTGATTAAATCAGTTTGTGTGAGATATCTTTGTGAGTCCCCCACTGTTTGAATCAATCTATGTGAGATATCTTTGTTGGCCCCCCATTGTTTAAATCAGTCTGTGTGAGATATCTTTGTGGGCCCCCCATTGTTTAAATCAGTCTGTGTGAGATATCTTTGTGGGTTCTATTGTTTAAATCAGTCTGTGTGAGATATCTTTGTAGGTTCTATTGTTTAAATCAATTTGTGTGTGATATCTTTGTGGGTTCTATTGTTTAAATCAATCTGTGTGAGATATCTTTGTGGGTCCCCCATTGTTCAAATCAGTCTGTGTGAGATATCTTTGTGGGCCCCCCATTGTTTGAATCGGTCTGTGTGAGATATCTTTGTGGGCCCTCCATTGTTTAAATCAGTCTGTGTGAGATATCTTTGTGGGTCCCCCATTGTTTAAATCAGTCTGTGTGAGATATCTTTGTGGGCCCCCCATTGTTTAAATCGGTCTGTGTGAGATATCTTTGTGGGCCCCCCATTGTTTAAATCAGTCTGTGTGAGATATCTTTGTGGGTCCACCATTGTTTAAATCAGTCTGTGTGAAATATCTTTGTGGATCCTATTGTTTAAATCAGTCTGTGTGAGATATCTTTGTTTGGCCCCCATTCTTTGAATCAGTCTGTGTGAGATATCATTCTGGGCCCCCCATATTTTAAATCCATCTGTTGAGATATCTTTGTGAGTCCACTATTGTTTAAATCAGTCTGTGTGAGATATCTTTGTGGGCCCCATTGTTTAAATCAGTGTGTGTGAGATATCTTTGTGGGCCCCATTGTTTAAATCAATCTGTATGATATATTTTGCGGCCCACCCCATTGTTTAAATCCGTCTGTGTGAGATATCTTTGTGGCTCCAATTGTTTAAATCAGTCCATGTGAGATATCTTTGTGGGTTCTACTGTTTAAATCAGTTTGTGTGAGATATCTTTGTGGGTCCCCCATTATTTAAATCAGTCTGTGTGAGATAACTTTGTGAGCCCCCCATTGTTGAAATCATTCTGTGTGAGATATCTTTGTAGGTTCTGTTGTTTAAATCAGTCTGTGTGAGATATGTTCGTGGGTTACATTATATAAATCTGTCTGTGTGAGATATCTTTGTGGGCCCCCCATTGTTTAAATCAGTTTGTGTGAGATATCTTTGTGAGTCCCCCACTGTTTGAATCAGTCTATGTGAGATATCTTTGTGGGCCCCCCATTGTTTAAATCAGTCTGTGTGAGATATCTTTGTGGGTTCTATTTTTTAAATCAGTCTGTGTGAGATATCTTTGTGGGCCTCATTGTTTAAATCAGTCTGTGTGAGATATATTTGTGGGTTCTATTGTTTAAATAAATTTGTGTGTGATATCTTTGTGGGTTCTATTGTTTAAATCAATCCGTGTGAGATATCTTTGTGGGTCCCCCATTGTTTAAATCAGTCTGTGTGAGATATCTTTGTGGGTGCCCATTGTTTAAATCGGTCTGTGTGAGATATCTTTGTGGGCCCCCCGTTGTTTAAATCAGTCTGTGTGAGATATCTTTGTGGGTCCCCCATTGTTTAAATCAGTCTGTGTGAGATATCTTTGTGGGTCCCCCATTGTTTAAATCAGTCTGTGTGAGATATCTTTGTGGGTCCCCCATTGTTTAAATCAGTCTGTGTGAGATATCTTTATGGGCCCCCCATTGTTTGAATCGGTCTGTGTGAGATATCTTTGTGGGCCCCCCATTGTATAAATCAGTCTATGTGAGATATCTTTGTGGGCCCCCCATTGTTTAAATCAGTCTGTGTGAGATATCTTTGTGAGTCCCCCATTGTTTGAACCAGTCTATGTGAGATATCTTTGTGGGCCCCCCACTGTTTGAATCAGTCTATCTGAGATATCTTTGTGGGCCTCCCATTGTTTAAATCAGTCTGTGTGAGATATCTTTGTGGGCCCCCCATTGTTTAAATCAGTCTGTGTGAGATATCTTTGTGGGTTCTATTTTTTAAATCAGTCTGTGTGAGATATCTTTGTGGGTTCTATTGTTTAAATCAATTTGTGTGTGATATCTTTGTGGGTTCTATTGTTTAAATCAATCTGTGTGAGATATCTTTGTGGGTCCCCCATTGTTTAAATCAGTCTGTGTGAGATATCTTTGTGGGCCCCCCATTGTTTAAATCGGTCTGTGTGAGATATCTTTGTGGGCCCCCCATTGTTTAAATCAGTCTGTGTGAGATATCTTTGTGGGTCCCCCATTGTTTAAATCAGTCTTGTGAGATATCTTTGTGGGCCCCCCCATTGTTTAAATCGGTCTGTGTGAGATATTTTTGTGGGCCCCCCATTGTTTAAATCAGTCTGTGTGAGATATCTTTGTGGGTCCACCATTGTTTAAATCAGTCTGTGTGAAATATCTTTGTGGATCCTATTGTTTAAATCGGTCTGTGTGAGATATCTTTGTTTGGCCCCCATTCTTTGAATCAGTCTGTGTGAGATATCATTCTGGGCCCCCCATATTTTAAATCGATCTGTCTGAGATATCTTTGTGAGTCCACTATTGTTTAAATCAGTCTGTGTGAGATATCTTTGTGGGCCCCATTGTTTAAATCAGTCTGTGTGAGATATCTTTGTGGGCCCCATTGTTTAAATCAATCTGTATGAAATATCTTTGCGGCCCACCCCATTGTTTAAATCCGTCTGTGTGAGATATCTTTGTGGCTCCAATTGTTTAAATCAGTCTGTGTGAGATATCTTTGTGGGTTCTAATGTTTAAATCAATTTGTGTGAGATATCTTTGTGGGTCATATTGTTTAACACAGTCTCTGTGAGATAACTTTCTGGGCCCCCATTGTTTAAATCAGTCTGTATGAGATATCTTTGTGGGCCCCCCATTGTTTAAATCGGTCTGTGTGAGAAATTTTGTGGGCCCCCCATTGTTTAAATCAGTCTGTGTGAGATATCTTGTGGGCCCCCCCGTTGTTTAAATCCGTCTGTGTGAGATATCTTGTGGGCCCCCCATTGTTTAAATCTGTCTGTGTGAGATATCTTCGTGGAAGGCATTGTTGAAATCATTCTGAGTGAGATATCTTTGTGGGTCCCATTGTATAAATCAGTCCATGTGAGATATCTTTGTGGGTTCTACTGTTTAAATCAGTTTGTGTGAGATATCTTTGTGGGCCCCCCATTATTTAAATCAGTCTGTGTGAGATAACTTTGTGAGCCCCCCATTGTTGAAATCATTCTGTGTGAGATATCTTTGTGGGTTCTGTTGTTTAAATCAGTCTGTGTGAGATATGTTCGTGGGTTACATTATATAAATCTGTCTGTGTGAGATATCTTTGTGGGCCCCCCATTGTTTAAATCAGTTTGTGTGAGATATCTTTGTGAGTCCCCCACTGCTTGAATCAGTCTATGTGAGATATCTTTGTGGGCCCCCCATTGTTTAAATCAGTCTGTGTGAGATATCTTTGTGGGTTCTATTTTTTAAATCAGTCTGTGTGAGATATCTTTGTGGGCCTCATTGTTTAAATCAGTCTGTGTGAGATATCTTTGTGGGTTCTATTGTTTAAATCAATTTGTGTGTGATATCTTTGTGGGTTCTATTGTTTAAATCAATCTGTGTGAGATATCTTTGTGGGTCCCCCATTGTTTAAATCAGTCTGTGTGAGATATCTTTGTGGGTCCCCCATTGTTTAAATCAGTCTGTGTGAGATATCTTTGTGGGTCCCCCATTGTTTAAATCAGTCTGTGTGAGATATCTTTGTGGGTCCCCCATTGTTTAAATCAGTCTGTGTGAGATATCTTTATGGGCCCCCCATTGTTTAAATCGGTCTGTGTGAGATATCTTTATGGGCCCCCCATTGTTTAAATCGGTCTGTGTGAGATATCTTTGTGGGCCCCCCATTGTTTAAATCAGTCTGTGTGAGATATCTTTGTGGGTCCACCATTGTTTAAATCAGTCTGTGTGAAATATCTTTGTGGATCCTATTGTTTAAATCAGTCTGTGTGAGATATCTTTGTTTGGCCCCCATTCTTTGAAGCAGTCTGTGTGAGATATCATTCTGGGCCCCCCATATTTTAAATCGATCTGTCTGAGATATCTTTGTGAGTCCACTATTGTTTAAATCAGTCTGTGTGAGATATCTTTGTGGGCCCCATTGTTTAAATCAGTGTGTGTGAGATATCTTTGTGGGCCCCATTGTTTAAATCAATCTGTATGAAATATCTTTGCGGCCCACCCCATTGTTTAAATCCGTCTGTGTGAGATATCTTTGTGGCTCCAATTGTTTAAATCAGTCTGTGTGAGATATCTTTGTGGGTTCTAATGTTTAAATCAATTTGTGTGAGATATCTTTGTGGGTCATATTGTTTAACACAGTCTCTGTGAGATAACTTTCTGGGCCCCCCATTGTTTAAATCAGTCTGTGTGAGATATCTTTGTGGGCCCCCCATTGTTTCAATCAGTCTGTGTGAGATATCTTGTGGGCCCCCCCGTTGTTTAAATCCGTCTCTGTGAGATATCTTAGTGTGCCCACCATTGTTTAAATCGGTCTGTGTGAGAAATCTTTGTGGGCCCCCCATTGTTTAAATCAGTCTGTGTGAGATATCTTGTGGGCCCCCCCGTTGTTTAAATCCGTCTGTGTGAGATATCTTGTGGGCCCCCCATTGTTTAAATCTGTCTGTGTGAGATATCTTCGTGGAAGGCATTGTTGAAATCATTCTGTGTGAGATATCTTTGTGGGTCCCATTGTATAAATCAGTCCATGTGAGATATCTTTGTGGGTTCTACTGTTTAAATCAGTTTGTGTGAGATATCTTTGTGGGCCCCCCATTATTTAAATCAGTCTGTGTGAGATAACTTTGTGAGCCCCCCATTGTTGAAATCATTCTGTGTGAGATATCTTTGTGGGTTCTGTTGTTTAAATCAGTCTGTGTGAGATATGTTCGTGGGTCACATTATATAAATCTGTCTGTGTGAGATAACTTTGTGGGCCCCCCATTGTTTAAATCAGTTTGTGTGAGATATCTTTGTGAGTCCCCCACTGTTTGAATCAGTCTATGTGAGATATCTTTGTGGGCCCCCCATTGTTTAAATCAGTCTGTGTGAGATATCTTTGTGGGTTCTATTTTTTAAATCAGTCTGTGTGAGATATCTTTGTGGGTTCTAATGTTTAAATCAATTTGTGTGAGATATCTTTGTGGGTCATATTGTTTAACACAGTCTCTGTGAGATAACTTTCTGGGCCCCCCATTGTTTAAATCAGTCTGTGTGAGATATCTTTGTGGGCCCCCCATTGTTTCAATCAGTCTGTGTGAGATATCTTGTGGGCCCCCCCGTTGTTTAAATCCGTCTCTGTGAGATATCTTAGTGTGCCCACCATTGTTTAAATCGGTCTGTGTGAGAAATCTTTGTGGGCCCCCCATTGTTTAAATCAGTCTGTGTGAGATATCTTGTGGGCCCCCCCGTTGTTTAAATCCGTCTGTGTGAGATATCTTGTGGGCCCCCCATTGTTTAAATCTGTCTGTGTGAGATATCTTCGTGGAAGGCATTGTTGAAATCATTCTGTGTGAGATATCTTTGTGGGTCCCATTGTATAAATCAGTCCATGTGAGATATCTTTGTGGGTTCTACTGTTTAAATCAGTTTGTGTGAGATATCTTTGTGGGCCCCCCATTATTTAAATCAGTCTGTGTGAGATAACTTTGTGAGCCCCCCATTGTTGAAATCATTCTGTGTGAGATATCTTTGTGGGTTCTGTTGTTTAAATCAGTCTGTGTGAGATATGTTCGTGGGTCACATTATATAAATCTGTCTGTGTGAGATAACTTTGTGGGCCCCCCATTGTTTAAATCAGTTTGTGTGAGATATCTTTGTGAGTCCCCCACTGTTTGAATCAGTCTATGTGAGATATCTTTGTGGGCCCCCCATTGTTTAAATCAGTCTGTGTGAGATATCTTTGTGGGTTCTATTTTTTAAATCAGTCTGTGTGAGATATCTTTGTGGGCCCCATTGTTTAAATCAGTCTGTGTGAGATATCTTTGTGGGTCCCATTGTATAAATCAGTCTGTGTGAGATATCTTTGTGGGTCCCATTGTTTAAATCATTCTGTGTGGGATATCTTAGTGTGCCCCCCATTGTATTAATCAATCTGTGTGAGATAACTTTGTCGGCCGCCCATTGTTTAAATCTGTCTGTGTGAGATATCTTTGTGGGTCCCATTGTTTAAATCAGTCTGTGTGAGATAACTTTGTGGGCCCCATTGTTTAAATCAATCTGTATGAAATATCTTTGCGGCCCACCCCATTGTTTAAATCCGTCTGTGTGAGATATCTTTGTGGGCCCCCCATTGTTTAAATCAGTCTGTGTGAGATATCTTTGTGGGTTCTATTTTTTAAATCAGTCTGTGTGAGATATCTTTGTGGGTTCTATTGTTTAAATCAATTTGTGTGTGATATCTTTGTGGGTTCTATTGTTTAAATCAATCTGTGTGAGATATCTTTGTGGGTCCCCCATTGTTTAAATCAGTCTGTGTGAGATATCTTTGTGGGCCCCCCATTGTTTAAATCGGTCTGTGTGAGATATCTTTGTGGGCCCCCCATTGTTTAAATCAGTCTGTGTGAGATATCTTTGTGGGTCCCCCATTGTTTAAATCAGTCTTGTGAGATATCTTTGTGGGCCCCCCCATTGTTTAAATCGGTCTGTGTGAGATATTTTTGTGGGCCCCCCATTGTTTAAATCAGTCTGTGTGAGATATCTTTGTGGGTCCACCATTGTTTAAATCAGTCTGTGTGAAATATCTTTGTGGATCCTATTGTTTAAATCGGTCTGTGTGAGATATCTTTGTTTGGCCCCCATTCTTTGAATCAGTCTGTGTGAGATATCATTCTGGGCCCCCCATATTTTAAATCGATCTGTGTGAGATATCTTTGTGAGTCCACTATTGTTTAAATCAGTCTGTGTGAGATATCTTTGTGGGCCCCATTGTTTAAATCAGTCTGTGTGAGATATCTTTGTGGGCCCCATTGTTTAAATCAATCTGTATGAAATATCTTTGCGGCCCACCCCATTGTTTAAATCCGTCTGTGTGAGATATCTTTGTGGCTCCAATTGTTTAAATCAGTCTGTGTGAGATATCTTTGTGGGTTCTAATGTTTAAATCAATTTGTGTGAGATATCTTTGTGGGTCATATTGTTTAACACAGTCTCTGTGAGATAACTTTCTGGGCCCCCATTGTTTAAATCAGTCTGTATGAGATATCTTTGTGGGCCCCCCATTGTTTAAATCGGTCTGTGTGAGAAATTTTGTGGGCCCCCCATTGTTTAAATCAGTCTGTGTGAGATATCTTGTGGGCCCCCCCGTTGTTTAAATCCGTCTGTGTGAGATATCTTGTGGGCCCCCCATTGTTTAAATCTGTCTGTGTGAGATATCTTCGTGGAAGGCATTGTTGAAATCATTCTGAGTGAGATATCTTTGTGGGTCCCATTGTATAAATCAGTCCATGTGAGATATCTTTGTGGGTTCTACTGTTTAAATCAGTTTGTGTGAGATATCTTTGTGGGCCCCCCATTATTTAAATCAGTCTGTGTGAGATAACTTTGTGAGCCCCCCATTGTTGAAATCATTCTGTGTGAGATATCTTTGTGGGTTCTGTTGTTTAAATCAGTCTGTGTGAGATATGTTCGTGGGTTACATTATATAAATCTGTCTGTGTGAGATATCTTTGTGGGCCCCCCATTGTTTAAATCAGTTTGTGTGAGATATCTTTGTGAGTCCCCCACTGCTTGAATCAGTCTATGTGAGATATCTTTGTGGGCCCCCCATTGTTTAAATCAGTCTGTGTGAGATATCTTTGTGGGTTCTATTTTTTAAATCAGTCTGTGTGAGATATCTTTGTGGGCCTCATTGTTTAAATCAGTCTGTGTGAGATATCTTTGTGGGTTCTATTGTTTAAATCAATTTGTGTGTGATATCTTTGTGGGTTCTATTGTTTAAATCAATCTGTGTGAGATATCTTTGTGGGTCCCCCATTGTTTAAATCAGTCTGTGTGAGATATCTTTGTGGGTCCCCCATTGTTTAAATCAGTCTGTGTGAGATATCTTTGTGGGTCCCCCATTGTTTAAATCAGTCTGTGTGAGATATCTTTGTGGGTCCCCCATTGTTTAAATCAGTCTGTGTGAGATATCTTTATGGGCCCCCCATTGTTTAAATCGGTCTGTGTGAGATATCTTTATGGGCCCCCCATTGTTTAAATCGGTCTGTGTGAGATATCTTTGTGGGCCCCCCATTGTTTAAATCAGTCTGTGTGAGATATCTTTGTGGGTCCACCATTGTTTAAATCAGTCTGTGTGAAATATCTTTGTGGATCCTATTGTTTAAATCAGTCTGTGTGAGATATCTTTGTTTGGCCCCCATTCTTTGAAGCAGTCTGTGTGAGATATCATTCTGGGCCCCCCATATTTTAAATCCATCTGTCTGAGATATCTTTGTGAGTCCACTATTGTTTAAATCAGTCTGTGTGAGATATCTTTGTGGGCCCCATTGTTTAAATCAGTGTGTGTGAGATATCTTTGTGGGCCCCATTGTTTAAATCAATCTGTATGAAATATCTTTGCGGCCCACCCCATTGTTTAAATCCGTCTGTGTGAGATATCTTTGTGGCTCCAATTGTTTAAATCAGTCTGTGTGAGATATCTTTGTGGGTTCTAATGTTTAAATCAATTTGTGTGAGATATCTTTGTGGGTCATATTGTTTAACACAGTCTCTGTGAGATAACTTTCTGGGCCCCCCATTGTTTAAATCAGTCTGTGTGAGATATCTTTGTGGGCCCCCCATTGTTTCAATCAGTCTGTGTGAGATATCTTGTGGGCCCCCCCGTTGTTTAAATCCGTCTCTGTGAGATATCTTAGTGTGCCCACCATTGTTTAAATCGGTCTGTGTGAGAAATCTTTGTGGGCCCCCCATTGTTTAAATCAGTCTGTGTGAGATATCTTGTGGGCCCCCCCGTTGTTTAAATCCGTCTGTGTGAGATATCTTGTGGGCCCCCCATTGTTTAAATCTGTCTGTGTGAGATATCTTCGTGGAAGGCATTGTTGAAATCATTCTGTGTGAGATATCTTTGTGGGTCCCATTGTATAAATCAGTCCATGTGAGATATCTTTGTGGGTTCTACTGTTTAAATCAGTTTGTGTGAGATATCTTTGTGGGCCCCCCATTATTTAAATCAGTCTGTGTGAGATAACTTTGTGAGCCCCCCATTGTTGAAATCATTCTGTGTGAGATATCTTTGTGGGTTCTGTTGTTTAAATCAGTCTGTGTGAGATATGTTCGTGGGTCACATTATATAAATCTGTCTGTGTGAGATAACTTTGTGGGCCCCCCATTGTTTAAATCAGTTTGTGTGAGATATCTTTGTGAGTCCCCCACTGTTTGAATCAGTCTATGTGAGATATCTTTGTGGGCCCCCCATTGTTTAAATCAGTCTGTGTGAGATATCTTTGTGGGTTCTATTTTTTAAATCAGTCTGTGTGAGATATCTTTGTGGGTTCTAATGTTTAAATCAATTTGTGTGAGATATCTTTGTGGGTCATATTGTTTAACACAGTCTCTGTGAGATAACTTTCTGGGCCCCCCATTGTTTAAATCAGTCTGTGTGAGATATCTTTGTGGGCCCCCCATTGTTTCAATCAGTCTGTGTGAGATATCTTGTGGGCCCCCCCGTTGTTTAAATCCGTCTCTGTGAGATATCTTAGTGTGCCCACCATTGTTTAAATCGGTCTGTGTGAGAAATCTTTGTGGGCCCCCCATTGTTTAAATCAGTCTGTGTGAGATATCTTGTGGGCCCCCCCGTTGTTTAAATCCGTCTGTGTGAGATATCTTGTGGGCCCCCCATTGTTTAAATCTGTCTGTGTGAGATATCTTCGTGGAAGGCATTGTTGAAATCATTCTGTGTGAGATATCTTTGTGGGTCCCATTGTATAAATCAGTCCATGTGAGATATCTTTGTGGGTTCTACTGTTTAAATCAGTTTGTGTGAGATATCTTTGTGGGCCCCCCATTATTTAAATCAGTCTGTGTGAGATAACTTTGTGAACCCCCCATTGTTGAAATCATTCTGTGTGAGATATCTTTGTGGGTTCTGTTGTTTAAATCAGTCTGTGTGAGATATGTTCGTGGGTCACATTATATAAATCTGTCTGTGTGAGATAACTTTGTGGGCCCCCCATTGTTTAAATCAGTTTGTGTGAGATATCTTTGTGAGTCCCCCACTGTTTGAATCAGTCTATGTGAGATATCTTTGTGGGCCCCCCATTGTTTAAATCAGTCTGTGTGAGATATCTTTGTGGGTTCTATTTTTTAAATCAGTCTGTGTGAGATATCTTTGTGGGCCCCATTGTTTAAATCAGTCTGTGTGAGATATCTTTGTGGGTCCCATTGTATAAATCAGTCTGTGTGAGATACCTTTGTGGGTCCCATTGTTTAAATCATTCTGTGTGGGATATCTTAGTGTGCCCCCCATTGTATTAATCAATCTGTGTGAGATAACTTTGTCGGCCGCCCATTGTTTAAATCTGTCTGTGTGAGATATCTTTGTGGGTCCCATTGTTTAAATCAGTCTGTGTGAGATAACTTTGTGGGCCCCATTGTTTAAATCAATCTGTATGAAATATCTTTGCGGCCCACCCCATTGTTTAAATCCGTCTGTGTGAGATATCTTTGTGGGCCCCCCATTGTTTAAATCAGTCTGTGTGAGATATCTTTGTGGGTTCTATTTTTTAAATCAGTCTGTGTGAGATATCTTTGTGGGTTCTATTGTTTAAATCAATTTGTGTGTGATATCTTTGTGGGTTCTATTGTTTAAATCAATCTGTGTGAGATATCTTTGTGGGTCCCCCATTGTTTAAATCAGTCTGTGTGAGATATCTTTGTGGGCCCCCCATTGTTTAAATCGGTCTGTGTGAGATATCTTTGTGGGCCCCCCATTGTTTAAATCAGTCTGTGTGAGATATCTTTGTGGGTCCCCCATTGTTTAAATCAGTCTTGTGAGATATCTTTGTGGGCCCCCCCATTGTTTAAATCGGTCTGTGTGAGATATTTTTGTGGGCCCCCCATTGTTTAAATCAGTCTGTGTGAGATATCTTTGTGGGTCCACCATTGTTTAAATCAGTCTGTGTGAAATATCTTTGTGGATCCTATTGTTTAAATCGGTCTGTGTGAGATATCTTTGTTTGGCCCCCATTCTTTGAATCAGTCTGTGTGAGATATCATTCTGGGCCCCCCATATTTTAAATCGATCTGTCTGAGATATCTTTGTGAGTCCACTATTGTTTAAATCAGTCTGTGTGAGATATCTTTGTGGGCCCCATTGTTTAAATCAGTCTGTGTGAGATATCTTTGTGGGCCCCATTGTTTAAATCAATCTGTATGAAATATCTTTGCGGCCCACCCCATTGTTTAAATCCGTCTGTGTGAGATATCTTTGTGGCTCCAATTGTTTAAATCAGTCTGTGTGAGATATCTTTGTGGGTTCTAATGTTTAAATCAATTTGTGTGAGATATCTTTGTGGGTCATATTGTTTAACACAGTCTCTGTGAGATAACTTTCTGGGCCCCCATTGTTTAAATCAGTCTGTATGAGATATCTTTGTGGGCCCCCCATTGTTTAAATCGGTCTGTGTGAGAAATTTTGTGGGCCCCCCATTGTTTAAATCAGTCTGTGTGAGATATCTTGTGGGCCCCCCCGTTGTTTAAATCCGTCTGTGTGAGATATCTTGTGGGCCCCCCATTGTTTAAATCTGTCTGTGTGAGATATCTTCGTGGAAGGCATTGTTGAAATCATTCTGAGTGAGATATCTTTGTGGGTCCCATTGTATAAATCAGTCCATGTGAGATATCTTTGTGGGTTCTACTGTTTAAATCAGTTTGTGTGAGATATCTTTGTGGGCCCCCCATTATTTAAATCAGTCTGTGTGAGATAACTTTGTGAGCCCCCCATTGTTGAAATCATTCTGTGTGAGATATCTTTGTGGGTTCTGTTGTTTAAATCAGTCTGTGTGAGATATGTTCGTGGGTTACATTATATAAATCTGTCTGTGTGAGATATCTTTGTGGGCCCCCCATTGTTTAAATCAGTTTGTGTGAGATATCTTTGTGAGTCCCCCACTGCTTGAATCAGTCTATGTGAGATATCTTTGTGGGCCCCCCATTGTTTAAATCAGTCTGTGTGAGATATCTTTGTGGGTTCTATTTTTTAAATCAGTCTGTGTGAGATATCTTTGTGGGCCTCATTGTTTAAATCAGTCTGTGTGAGATATCTTTGTGGGTTCTATTGTTTAAATCAATTTGTGTGTGATATCTTTGTGGGTTCTATTGTTTAAATCAATCTGTGTGAGATATCTTTGTGGGTCCCCCATTGTTTAAATCAGTCTGTGTGAGATATCTTTGTGGGTCCCCCATTGTTTAAATCAGTCTGTGTGAGATATCTTTGTGGGTCCCCCATTGTTTAAATCAGTCTGTGTGAGATATCTTTGTGGGTCCCCCATTGTTTAAATCAGTCTGTGTGAGATATCTTTATGGGCCCCCCATTGTTTAAATCGGTCTGTGTGAGATATCTTTATGGGCCCCCCATTGTTTAAATCGGTCTGTGTGAGATATCTTTGTGGGCCCCCCATTGTTTAAATCAGTCTGTGTGAGATATCTTTGTGGGTCCACCATTGTTTAAATCAGTCTGTGTGAAATATCTTTGTGGATCCTATTGTTTAAATCAGTCTGTGTGAGATATCTTTGTTTGGCCCCCATTCTTTGAAGCAGTCTGTGTGAGATATCATTCTGGGCCCCCCATATTTTAAATCCATCTGTCTGAGATATCTTTGTGAGTCCACTATTGTTTAAATCAGTCTGTGTGAGATATCTTTGTGGGCCCCATTGTTTAAATCAGTGTGTGTGAGATATCTTTGTGGGCCCCATTGTTTAAATCAATCTGTATGAAATATCTTTGCGGCCCACCCCATTGTTTAAATCCGTCTGTGTGAGATATCTTTGTGGCTCCAATTGTTTAAATCAGTCTGTGTGAGATATCTTTGTGGGTTCTAATGTTTAAATCAATTTGTGTGAGATATCTTTGTGGGTCATATTGTTTAACACAGTCTCTGTGAGATAACTTTCTGGGCCCCCCATTGTTTAAATCAGTCTGTGTGAGATATCTTTGTGGGTTCTATTGTTTAAATCAATCTGTGTGAGATATCTTTGTTGGTCCACCATTGTTTAAATCAATCTGTGTGAGATATCTTTGATGGTCCACCATTGTTTAAATCAGTCTGTGTGAGATAGATTTGTGAGTCCCCCATTGGTTAAATCAATCTGTGTTAGATACCTTTGTGAGCCCCCCATTCTTTAAATCAATCAGTGTGCGATATCTTTGTGGGCGCCCCATTGTTTAAATCAATCTGTTTGAGATATATTTGTGGGTCCCCCATTGTTGAAATCAGTCTGTGTGAGATATCTGTGTGGGCCCCCCATTGTTTAAATCAGTCTGTGTGAGATATCTTTGTGGGTTCTATTGTTAAATCAGTCTGTATGAGATATCTTTGTGGGCCCTATTGTTTAAATCCATCTGCGTGTGATATCTTTGTGGGTTCTATTGTTTATATTATCTGTGTGAGATATCTTTGTGGGCCCACCATTGTTTAAAACAGTCTGTGTGAGATATCTTTGTGGGTCCACCATTGTTTAACTCAATCTGTGTGAGATATCTTTGTGGGTCCACCATTGTTTAAATCAGTCTGTGTGAGATATCTTTGTGGGCCTCCCATTGTTTAATCAATCTGTGTGAGATATCTTTGTGGGTCCACCATTGTTTAAATCAGTCTGTGTGAGATATCTTTGTGCGTCCGATTGTTTAAATCAGTCTGTGTGAGATATCTGTGTGGGCCCCCCATTGTTTAAATCAGTCTGTATGAGATATCTTTGTGGGCGCCCCAATGTTTAAAACAATGTGTGTGAGATATCTTTGTGGGCCCACCATTGTTTTAATCAATCTGTGTGAGATTTCTTTGTGGGTTCTATTGTTTAAATCAATCTGTGTGAGATATCTTTGTGGGCCCCCCATTGTTTAAATCAATCTGTGTGAGATTTTTTTGTGGGTTCTGTTGTTTACTTCCGTCTGTATGAGATATCTTTGTGGGGCCCTCATTGTTTAAATCAGTCTGTGTGAGATATCTTTGTGCGTCCGATTGTTTAAATCAGTCTGTGTGAGATATCTTTGTGGGCCCCCCATTGTTTAAATCAGTCTGCGTGAGATATCTTTGTGGGCCCACCATTTTTTAAATCAGTCTGTGTGAGATATCTTTGTGCGTTATATTGTTTAAATCAATCTGTGTTAGATATCTTTGTGGGCCCCCCAATGTTTAAATCAATCTGTGTGCGATATCTTCGTGGGTCCACCATTGTTTAAATCAGTCTTTATGAGATATCTTTGTGGTTCCTATTGTTTTAATCATTCTGTGTGAGTTATTTTTGAGGTGTACAATTGTTAAAATCAGTCTGTGTGAGATATGTTTGCGGGTCCCATTGTTTAAATCAGTCTGTGTGAGATATCTTTGTGGGCCCCCCATTGTTTAATCAATCTGTGTGAGATATCTTTGTGGGTCCCATTGTTTAAATCAGTCTGTGTGAGATATCT
Source organism: Isurus oxyrinchus (assembly GCA_026770705.1). Lineage (NCBI taxonomy): Eukaryota > Metazoa > Chordata > Chondrichthyes > Lamniformes > Lamnidae > Isurus > Isurus oxyrinchus. The sequence goes on from JANJGN010000200.1 coordinate 242,618, forward strand.
CTGTGGGTCCCATTGTTTAAATCAGTCTGTCTGAGATATCTTTGTGGGCGCCCCATTGTTTACATCGGTCTGTGTGAGATATCTTTGTTGGTCCACCATTGTTTAAATCAGTCTTTGTGAAATAACTTTCTGGATCCCTTTCTTTAAATCATGCTGTGTGAGATATCTTTGTGGGCCCCCCATTGTTTAATTCAGTCTTTGTGAAATAACTTTCTGGATCCCTTTCTTTAAATTATTCTGTGTGAGATATCTTTGTGGGCCCCCCATTGTTTAAATCAGTCTGTGTGAGATATCTTTGTGGGTCCACCATTGTTTAAATCAGTCTGTGTGAGATATCTTTGTGGGTCCACCATTGTTTAAATCAGTCTTTGCGAAATAACTTTCTGGATCCCTTTCTTTAAATCATTCTGTGTGAGATATCTTTGTGGACCCCCCATTGTTTAAATCAGTCTGTGTGAGATATCTTTGTGGGTTCTATTGTTTAAATCAGTCTGTGTGAGATATCTTTGTGGGTTCTATTGTTTAAATCAGTCTGTGTGAGATATCTTTGTGGGTCCCATTGTTTAAATCAGTCTGTGTGAGATATCTTTGTGGGTTCTATTGTTTAAATCAGTCTGTGTGAGATATCTTTGTGGGTCCACCATTTTATAAATCCGTCTGTGTTAGATATCTTTGTGGGTCCCATTGTTTAAATCAGTCTGCGTGAGATATCTTTGTGGGTCCACCATTTTATAAATCCGTCTGTGTTAGATATCTTTGTGGGTCCCATTGTTTAAATCAGTCTGCGTGAGATATCTTTGTGGGCCCACCATTTTATAAATCCGTCTGTGTTAGATATCTTTGTGGGTTCTATTGTTTAACTCAGTCTGTGTGAGATATCTTTGTGGGTTCTATTGTTTAAATCAGTCTATTTGAGATATCTTTGTGGGTCCCATTGTTTAAATCAGTCTGTGTGAGATATCTTTGTGGGTCCTCCATTGTTTAAAACAATCTGTGTCAGATATCTTTGTGGGCCCCCCATTTTTTATATCCGTCTGTGCGATATCTTTGTGGGTCCCCATTGGTTAAATCAGTCTGTGTGAGATAAATTTGTGGTTCCTATTGTTTTAATCATTCTGTGTGAGTTATTTTGGTGGTGTACCATTGTTTAAATCAGTCTGTGTGAGATATCTTTGTGGGTCCCGTTGTTTAAATCAATCTGTGTGAGATTTCTTTGTGGGTTCTATTGTTTAAGTCAGTCTGTGTGAGATATCTTTGTGGGCGCCCCATTGTTTATATCCATCTGTGTGAGATATCTTTGTGGGTCACCCATTGTTTAAATCCGTCTGTGTGAGATATCTTTGTGGGTCCACCATTGTTTAAATTAGTCTTTATGAGATATCTTTGTGGTTCCTATTGTTTTAATCATTCTGTGTGAGTTATTTTGGCGGTGTACCATTGTTAAAATCAGTCTGTGTGAGATATGTTTGCGGGTCCCATTGTTTAAATCAGTCTGTGTGAGATATCTTTGTGGGCCCCCCATTGTTTAATCAATCTGTGTGAGATATCTTTGTGGGTCCCATTGTTTAAATCAGTCTGTGTGAGATATCTCTGTGGGTCCCATTGTTTAAATCAGTCTGTGTGAGATATCTTTGTGGGCGCCCCATTGTTTACATCGGTCTGTGTGAGATATCTTTGTGGGTCCACCATTGTTTAAATCAGTCTTTGTGAAATAACTTTCTGGATCCCTTTCTATAAATCATGCTGTGTGAGATATCTTTGTGGGCCCCCCATTGTTTAATTCAGTCTTTGTGAAATAACTTTCTGGATCCCTTTCTTTAAATTATTCTGTGTGAGATATCTTTGTGGGCCCCCCATTGTTTAAATCAGTCTGTGTGAGATATCTTTGTGGGTCCACCATTGTTTAAATCAGTCTGTTTGAGATATCTTTGTGGGTCCACCATTGTTTAAATCAGTCTTTGCGAAATAACTTTCTGGATCCCTTTCTTTAAATCATTCTGTGTGAGATATCTTTGTGGGCCCCCCATTGTTTAAATCAGTCTGTGTGAGATATCTTTGTGGGTTCTATTGTTTAAATCAGTCTGTGTGAGATATCTTTGTGGGTTCTATTGTTTAAATCAGTCTGTGTGAAATATCTTTGTGGGTCCCATTGTTTAAATCAGTCTGTGTGAGATATCTTTGTGGGTTCTATTGTTTAAATCAGTCTGTGTGAGATATCTTTGTGGGTCCACCATTTTATAAATCCGTCTGTGTTAGATATCTTTGTGGGTCCCATTGTTTAAATCAGTCTGCGTGAGATATCTTTGTGGGTCCACCATTTTATAAATCCGTCTGTGTTAGATATCTTTGTGGGTCCCATTGTTTAAATCAGTCTGCGTGAGATATCTTTGTGGGTCCACCATTTTATAAATCCGTCTGTGTTAGATATCTTTGTGGGTCCCATTGTTTAAATCAGTCTGCGTGAGATATCTTTGTGGGTCCACCATTTTATAAATCCGTCTGTGTTAGATATCTTTGTGGGTTCTATTGTTTAACTCAGTCTGTGTGAGATATCTTTGTGGGATCTATTGTTTAAATCAGTCTATTTGAGATATCTTTGTGGGTCCCATTGTTTAAATCAGTCTGTGTGAGATATCTTTGTGGGCCCTCCATTGTTTAAAACAATCTGTGTCAGATATCTTTGTGGGCCCCCCATTTTTTATATCCGTCTGTGCGATATCTTTGTGGGTCCCCATTGGTTAAATCAGTCTGTGTGAGATAAATTTGTGGTTCCTATTGTTTTAATCATTCTGTGTGAGTTATTTTGGCGGTGTACCATTGTTTAAATCAGTCTGTGTGAGATATCTTTGTGGGTCCCGTTGTTTAAATCAATCTGTGTGAGATTTCTTTGTGGGTTCTATTGTTTAAGTCAGTCTGTGTGAGATATCTTTGTGGGCGCCCCATTGTTTATATCCATCTGTGTGAGATATCTTTGTGGGTCCACCATTGTTTAAATCAGTCTTTATGAGATATCTTTGTGGTTCCTATTGTTTTAATCATTCTGTGTGAGTTATTTTGGCGGTGTACCATTGTTAAAATCAGTCTGTGTGAGATATGTTTGTGGGTCCCATTGTTTAAATCAGTCTGTGTGAGATATCTTTGTGGGCCCACCATTGTTTAAATCAGTCTGTGTGAGATATATTTGTGCGCACCTCATTGTTTAAATCACTCTGCGTGAGATATCTTTGTGGGTGCTGTTGTTTAAATCAGTCTGTGTGAGATATCTTTGTGGGTTCTATTGTTTAAATCAGTCTGTGTGAGATATCTTTGTGGGCCCCCCATTGTTTATATCCGTCTGTGTGAGATATCTTTGTGGGTTCTATTGTTTAAATCAGTCTGTGTGAGATATCTTTGTTGGTCCCCATTGGTTAAATCAGTCTGTGTGAGATATCTTTGTGGGCGCCCCATTGTTTAAATCAATCTGTGTGAGATATCTTTTGTGGGTTCTATTGTTCAAATCAGTCTGTGTGAGATATCTTTGTGGGCCCCCCATTTTATAAATCCGTCTGTGTGAGATATCTTTGTGGGTTCTATTTTTTAAATCAGTCTGTGTGAGAAATCTTTGTGGGCCCCCCATTGTTAAATCAGTCTGTGTGAGATATCTTTGTGGGCCCCCCATTGTTTAAATCAGTCTGTGTGAGATATCTTTGTGGGTTCTATTGTTTAAATCAGTCTGTGTGAGATATCTTTGCGGGAGCCCCATTGTTTACATCCGTCTGTGTGAGATATCTTTGTGGGCCCCGAATTGTTTAAATCAATCTGTGTGAGATATCTTTGTGGGCCCCCCATTGTTTAAATCAGTCTGTGTGACATATCTTTGTGGGCCCCCCATTGTTTAAGTCAGTCTGTGTGACATATCTTTGTGGGCCCACCATTGTTTAAATCAGTCTGTGTGACATATCTTTGTGGGCCCCCCATTGTTTAAATCAGTCTGTGTGACATATCTTTGTGGGCCCACCATTGTTTAAATCCATATTTGTGAGATAAATTTGTGGATGCCATTGTTTAACTCATTCTGTGTGAGATATATTTGTGCTTCCACCATTGTTTAAATCAATCAGTGTGAGATATATTTGTGGTTCCACCATTGTTTAAATCAATCAGTGTGAGATATCTTTGTGGGTTCTATTGTTTAAATCAGTCTGTTTGAGATATCTTTGTGGGCCCCCCACTGTTTGTCAGTCTGTGTGAGATATCTTTGTGGGCCCCCCCATTCTTCAAATCAGTCTGTGTGAGATATCTTTGTGGGGTCTCTTGTTTAAATCACTCTGTGTGAAATATCTTTTTGGGCTCCTTAGTTTAATTCAGTCTGTGTGAGATATCTTTGTGGTTTCTATTGTTTAAATCAGTCTGTGTGAGATATCTGTGTGGGCCCCCCATTGTTTAAATCAGTATGTGTGAGATATCTTTGTGGATTCCATTGTTTAAATCGGTATGTGTGAGATATCTTTGTGGATTCTATTGTTTATATCAGTCTGTGCGAGATATCTTTGTGGGCACCATTGTTTAAATCAATCCGTGTGAGATATCTTCGTGGATCCACCTTTGTTTAAATCAGTCTGTGTGAGATATCTTTGTGGGTTCTATTGTTTAAATCAGTCTGTGTGAGATTTCTTTGTGGGCCCCATTGTTTAAATCAGTCTGTGTGAGATATCTTTGTGGGCCCCCCATTGTTTAAATCAGTCTGTGTGAGATATCTTTGTGGGCCCCCATTGTTTAATCATTCTGTGTGCGATATCTTTGTGGGTCCAACATTGTTTAAATCAGTCTGTGTGAGATATCTTTGTGGGCCCTCCATTGTTTAAATCAGTCTGTGTGAGATCTGTTTGTGGGTCCCCCATTATTTTTAACAGTCAGTGTGAGATATCTTTGTGAGCCCCCCATTTTTTAATTCATTCTGTGTGAGATATCTTTTTGGGTCCGATTGTATAAATCATACTGTGTGAGATATCTTTGTGGGTCCACCATTGTTTAAATCAGTCTGTGTGAGATATCTTTGTGGGTCCCCCATTGTTTGAATCAGTCTTTATGAGATTAATTTGTGGTTCCTATTGTTTTAATCATTGTGTGTGTGTTATTTTGGCGGCGTACCATTGTTTAAATCAGTCTGTGTGAGATATCTTTGTGGGCCCCCCACTGTTTAAGTCAGTCTGTGTGAGATATCTTTGTGTGCCACCCATTGTTGAAATCAGTCTGTGTGAGATATCTTTGTAGGCCCTCCATTGTTTAAATCAGTCTGTGTGAGATATCTTTGTGGATCCCATTGTTTAAATCAGTCTGTGTGAGATATCTTTGTGGATCCCATTGTTTAAATCAGTCTGTGTGAAATATCTTTGTGGGCCCCCCATTGTTTGAATCAGTCTGTGTGAGAAATCTTTGTGGGCTCTATTTTTTAATTCAGTCTGTGTGAGAAATCTTTGTGGGCCCCCCATTGTTTAAATCAATCTGTGTGAGATATCTTTGTGGGCCCACCATTGTTCAAATCAGTCTGTGTGAGATATCTTTGTGGGCCCCATTGTTTAAATCAGTCTGTGTGAGATTTCTGTGTGGGTCCCCCATTGTTTGAATCAGTCTGTGTGAGATATCTTTGAGGATCCCATTGTTTAAATCAATCAGTGTGAGTGATCTTTGTGGGCCTCCCGTTGGTTAAATCAGTCTCTGTGAGATTGATTTGTGGGTCCCATTGTTTGAATCAGTCTGTGTGAGATATCTTTGTGGGCCCCCCATTGTTTAAATCAGTCTGTGTGAGATATCTTTGTGGGCCCTCCATTGTTTAAATCAGTCTGTGTGAGATATCTTTGTGGGCCCTCCATTATTTAAATCAGTCTGTGTGAGATATCTTTGTGGGCCCCCATTGTTTAAATCAGTCTGTGTGAGATATCTTTGTGGATCCCATTGTTTAAATCAGTCTGTGTGAGATATCTTTGTGGATCCCATTGTTTAAATCAGTCTGTGTGAAATATCTTTGTGGGCCCCCCATTGTTTGAATCAGTCTGTGTGAGATATCTTTGTGGGTTCTATTTTTTAAATCAGTCTGTGTGAGAAATCTTTGTGGGCCCCCCATTGTTAAATCAATCTGTGTGAGTTATCTTTGTGGGCCCACCATTGTTTAAATCAGTCTGTGTGAGATATCTTTGTGGTCCCCACATTGTTTAAATCCGTCGGTGTGAGATATCTTTGTGGGCCCTCCATTGTTTAAATCAGTCTGTGTGAGATATCTTTGTGGATCCCATTGTTTAAATCAGTCTGTGTGAGATCTGTTTGTGGGCCCCCCCATTATTTTTATCAGTCAGTGTGAGATATCTTTGTGAGCCCCCCTTTTTTTAATTCATTCTGTGTGAGATATCTTTTTGGGTCCGATTGTTTAAATCATTCTGTGTGCGATATCTTTGTGGGTCCACCATTGTTTAAATCAGTCTGTGTGAGATATCTTTGTGGGCCCCCCCATTCTTCAAATCAGTCTGTCTGAGATATCTTTGTGGGTTCTATTGTTTAAATCAGTCTGTGTGAGATATCTTTGTGGGCCCCATTGTTTAACTCAGTCTGTGTGAGATATCTTTGTGGGTCCACCATTGTTTAAATCAGTCTGTGTGAGATATCTTTGTGGGCCCCCATTGTTTAATCATTCTGTGTGCGATATCTTTGTGGGTCCAACATTGTTTAAATCAGTCTGTGTGAGATATCTTTGTGGGTTCTATTGTTTAAATCAGTCTGTGTGAGATATCTTTGTGGGAGCCCCATTGTTTACATCCGTCTGTTGAGATATCTTTGTGGGCCCACCATTGTTTAAATCCATATTTGTGAGATAAATTTGTGGATGCCATTGTTTAACTCATTCTGTGTGAGATATATTTGTGGGTCCCCATTGGTTAAATCAGTCTGTGTGAGATATCTTTGTGGGTTCTATTGTTTATATCATTCTGTGTGAGATATCTTTGTGGGCGCCCCATTGTTTAAATCAGTCTGTGTGAGATATCTTTGTGGGCCCCCCATTGTTTAAATCAGTCTGTGTGAGATATCTTTGTGGGCCCCCATTGTTTAATCATTCTGTGTGCGATATCTTTGTGGCTCCACCATTGTTTAAATCAGTCTGTGTGAGATATGTGTGTGGGCCCCCCACTGTTTAAATCAGTTTGTGTGAGATATCTGTGTGGGCCCCCCATTGTTTGAATCAGTCTGTGTGAGATATCTTTGTGGATCCCATTGTTTAAATCAATCAGTGTGAGCGATCTTTGTGGGCCTCCCATTGGTTAAATCAGTCTCTGTGAGATTGATTTGTGGGCCCCCCATTGTTAAAATCAGTCTGTGTAAGATATCTTTGTGGGTCCCCCATTGTTTAAATCAGTCTGTGTGAGATATCTTTGTGGGCCCCCATTGTTTAATCATTCTGTGTGCGATATCTTTGTGTCTCCTCCATTGTTTAAATCAGTCTGTGTGAGATATCTGTGTGGGCCCCCCATTGTTTAAATCAGTCTGTGTGAGATATCTTTGTGGGCCTCCCTTTGGTTAAATCAGTCTCTGTGAGATTTATTTGTGGGTCCCATTGTTTGAATCAGTCTGTGTGAAATATCTTTGTGGGCCCTCCATTGTTTAAATCAGTCTGTGTGAGATATCTTTGTGGATCTCATTGTTTAAATCAATCAGTGTGAGCGATCTTTGTGGGCCTCCCATTGGTTAAATCAGTCTCTGTGAGATTGATTTGTGGGTCCCAATGTTTGAAGCTATCTTTGTGGATCCCATTGTTTAAATCAGTCTGTGTGAGATATCTGTGTGGGCCCCCCATTGTTTTACTCAGTCTGTGTGAGATATCTTTGTGGATCTCATTGTTTAAATCAATCTGTGTGAGCTATCTTTGTGGGCCCCCCATTGTTTAAATCAGTCTGTGTGAGATATCTTTGTGGATCCCATTGTTGAAATCAGTCTGTGTGAGATCTGTTTGTGGACCCCCCATTATTTTTATCAGTCAGTGTGAGACATCTTTGTGAGCCCCCCATTTTTTAATTCATTCTGTGTGAGATATCTTTTTGGGTCCAATTGTTTAAATCATTCTGTGTGAGATATCTTTGTGGGTCCCATTGTTTAAATCAGTCTGTGTGAGATATCTTTGTGGGTCCCATTGTTTAAATCAATCTGTGTTAGATATCTTTGTGGGCCCCCCATTGTTTGAATCAGTCTTTATGAGATAAATTTGTGGTTCCTATTGTTTTAATCATTCTGTGTGTGTTATTTTGGCGGTGTACCATTGGTTAAATCAGTCTGTGTGAGATATTTTTGTGTTTCCCCATTGGTTAAATCAGTCTGTGTGAGATATCTTTGTGGGCGCCCCATTGTTTAAATCAATCTGTGTGAGATATCTTTGTGGTTCCACCATTTTTTAAATCAATCTGTGTGAGCTATCTTTGTGGATCCCATTGTTTAAATCAGTCTGTGTGAGATATCTGTGTGGGCCCCCCATTGTTTTACTCAGTCTGTGTGAGATATCTTTGTGGATCTCATTGTTTAAATCAATCAGTGTGAGCGATCTTTGTGGGCCTCCCATTGGTTAAATCAGTCTCTGTGAGATTGATTTGTGGGTCCCAATGTTTGAATCAGTCTGTGTGAGATATCTTTGTGGGCCCCCCATTTTATAAATCCGTCTGTGTGAGAAATATTTGTGGGTTCTATTTTTTAAATCGGTCAGCGTGAGATATCTTTGTGGGTCCACCATTGTTTAAATAAATCTGTGTGAGATATCTTTGTGGGCCCCCCATTTTATAAATCCGTCTGTGTGAGATATCTTTGTGGGTTCTATTTTTTAAATCAGTCTGCGTGAGATATCTTTGTGGGTTCTATTGTTTAAATCAGTCTGTGTGAGATATCTTTGTGGGCGCCCCATTGTTTACATCCGTCTGTGTGAGATATCTTTGTGGGCCCCCCATTGTTTAAATCAGTCTGTGTGACATATCTTTGTGGGCCCCCCATTGTTTAAATCAGTCTTTGTGACATATCTTTGTGGGCCCACCATTGTTTAAATCCATATTTGTGAGATAAATTTGTGGATGCCATTGTTTAACTCATTCTGTGTGAGATATGTTTGTGCTTCCACCATTGTTTAAATCAATCAGTGTGAGATATATTTGTGGTTCCACCATTGTTTAAATCAATCAGTGTGAGATATATTTGTGGTTCCACCATTGTTTAAATCAATCAGTGTGAGGTATCTTTGTGGGTTCTATTGTTTAAATCAGTCTGTTTGAGATATCTTTGTGGGCCCCCCATTGTTTAAATCAATCTGTGTGAGATATCTTTGTGGGTCCACCATTGTTTAAATCAGTCTGTGTGAGATATCTTTGTGGGTTCTATTCTTTAATCAATCTGTGCGAGATATCTTTGTGGGTTCTCTTGTTTAAATCACTCTGTGTGAGATATCTTTTTGGGCTCCTTAGTTTAATTCAGTCTGTGTGAGATATCTTTGTGGTTTCTATTGTTTAAATCATTCTGTGTGAGATATCATTGTGGATCCGCCATTGTTTATATCAGTCTGTGAGAGATATTTTGGGGGTCTACCATTGTTTAAATCAGTCTGTGTGAGATATCTGTGTGGGCCCCCCATTGTTTAAATCAGTCTGTGTGAGATATCTTTGTGGATTCCATTGTTTAAATCGGTATGTGTGAGATATCTTTGTGGATTCTATTGTTTATATCAGTCTGTGCGAGATATCTTTGTGGGCACCATTGTTTAAATCAATCTGTGTGAGATATCTTCGTGGATCCACCTTTGTTTAAATCAGTCTGTGTGAGATATCTTTGTGGGCCCCCATTGTTAATCATTCTGTGTGCGATATCTTTGTAGGTCCCATTGTTTAAATCCGTCTGTGTGAGATATCTTTGTGGGTTCTATTTTTTAAATCAGTCTGCGTGAGATATCTTTGTGGGTCCACCATTGTTTAACTCAATCTGTGTGAGATATCTTTGTGGGACCCCCATTGTTTAAATCAGTCTGTATGAGATATCTTTGTGGGTCACCCATTGTTTGAATCAGTCTGTGTGAAATATCTTTGTGGGCCCCCCATTGTTTGCATCAGTCTGTGTGAGATATCTTTGTGGGTTCTATTTTTTAAATCAATCTGTGTGAGATATCTTTGTGGGCCCCCCATTGTTTAAATCAGTCTGTGTGAGATATCTTTGTGGGCCCCCCATTGTTTCAATCCGTCTGTATGAGATATCTTTGTGGGTTCTATTGTTTAAATCAGTCTGTGTGAGATATCTTTGTGGGCCCTCCATTGTTTAAATCAGTCTGTGTGAGATATCTTTGTGGGTTCTATTGTTTAAATCAGTCTGTGTGAGATATCTTTGTGGGCCCACCATTGTTTAAATCAATCTGTGTGAGATATCTTTGTGGGCACTCCATTGTTTAAATCAGTCTGTGTGAGATATCTTTGTGGGCCCCCCATTGTTTAAATCAGTCTGTGTGAGATATCTTTGTGGATCCCATTGTTTAAATCAGTCTGTGTGAGATATCTTTGTGGATCCCATTGTTTAAATCAGTCTGTGTGATATATCTTTGTGGGCCCTCCATTGTTTAAATCAGTCTGTGTGAGATATCTTTGTGGGCCCCCCATTGTTTAAATCAGTCTGTGTGAGATATCTTTGTGGATCCCATTGTTTAAATCAGTCTGTGTGAGATATCTTTGTGGATCCCATTGTTTAAATCAGTCTGTGTGAGATATCTTTGTGGGCGCCCCATTGTTTACATCCGTCTGTGTGAGATATCTTTGTGGGCCCCCCATTGTTTAAATCAGTCTGTGTGACATATCTTTGTGGGCCCCCCATTGTTTAAATCAGTCTTTGTGACATATCTTTGTGGGCCCACCATTGTTTAAATCCATATTTGTGAGATAAATTTGTGGATGCCATTGTTTAACTCATTCTGTGTGAGATATGTTTGTGCTTCCACCATTGTTTAAATCAATCAGTGTGAGATATATTTGTGGTTCCACCATTGTTTAAATCAATCAGTGTGAGATATATTTGTGGTTCCACCATTGTTTAAATCAATCAGTGTGAGATATCTTTGTGGGTTCTATTGTTTAAATCAGTCTGTTTGAGATATCTTTGTGGGCCCCCCATTGTTTAAATCAATCTGTGTGAGATATCTTTGTGGGTCCACCATTGTTTAAATCAGTCTGTGTGAGATATCTTTGTGGGTTCTATTCTTTAATCAATCTGTGCGAGATATCTTTGTGGGTTCTCTTGTTTAAATCACTCTGTGTGAGATATCTTTTTGGGCTCCTTAGTTTAATTCAGTCTGTGTGAGATATCTTTGTGGTTTCTATTGTTTAAATCATTCTGTGTGAGATATCATTGTGGATCCGCCATTGTTTATATCAGTCTGTGAGAGATATTTTGGGGGTCTACCATTGTTTAAATCAGTCTGTGTGAGATATCTGTGTGGGCCCCCCATTGTTTAAATCAGTCTGTGTGAGATATCTTTGTGGATTCCATTGTTTAAATCGGTATGTGTGAGATATCTTTGTGGATTCTATTGTTTATATCAGTCTGTGCGAGATATCTTTGTGGGCACCATTGTTTAAATCAATCTGTGTGAGATATCTTCGTGGATCCACCTTTGTTTAAATCAGTCTGTGTGAGATATCTTTGTGGGCCCCCATTGTTAATCATTCTGTGTGCGATATCTTTGTAGGTCCCATTGTTTAAATCCGTCTGTGTGAGATATCTTTGTGGGATCTATTTTTTAAATCAGTCTGCGTGAGATATCTTTGTGGGTCCACCATTGTTTAACTCAATCTGTGTGAGATATCTTTGTGGGACCCCCATTGTTTAAATCAGTCTGTATGAGATATCTTTGTGGGTCACCCATTGTTTGAATCAGTCTGTGTGAAATATCTTTGTGGGCCCCCCATTGTTTGCATCAGTCTGTGTGAGATATCTTTGTGGGTTCTATTTTTTAAATCAGTCTGTGTGAGATATCTTTGTGGGCCCCCCATTGTTTCAATCCGTCTGTATGAGATATCTTTGTGGGTTCTATTGTTTAAATCAGTCTGTGTGAGATATCTTTGTGGGCCCTCCATTGTTTAAATCAGTCTGTGTGAGATATCTTTGTGGGTTCTATTGTTTATATCAGTCTGTGTGAGATATCTTTGTGGGCCCACCATTGTTTAAATCAATCTGTGTGAGATATCTTTGTGGGCACTCCATTGTTTAAATCAGTCTGTGTGAGATATCTTTGTGGGCCCCCCATTGTTTAAATCAGTCTGTGTGAGATATCTTTGTGGATCCCATTGTTTAAATCAGTCTGTGTGAGATATCTTTGTGGATCCCATTGTTTAAATCAGTCTGTGTGAGATATCTTTGTGGGCCCCCCATTGTTTAAATCAGTCTGTGCGAGATATCTTTGTGGATCCCATTGTTTAAATCAGTCTGTGTGAGATATATTTGTGGATCCCATTGTTTAAATCAGTCTGTGTGAGATATCTTTGTGGATCCCATTGGTTAAATCAGTCTGTGAGAGATATCTTTTTGGGCCCCCCATTATTTTTATCAGTCAGTGCGAGATATCTTTGTGAGCCCCCCATTATTTAATTCATTCTGTGTGAGATATCTTTTTGGGTCCGATTGTTTAAATCATTCTGTGTGAGATATCTTTGTGGGTCCCATTGTTTAAATCAATCTGTGTTAGATATCTTTGTGGGCACCCCATTGTTTGTATCAGTCTTTATGAGATAAATTTGTGGTTCCTATTGTTTTAATCCTTCTGTGTGAGTTATTTTGGCGGTGTACCATTGTTTAAATCAGTCTGTGTGAGATATCTTTGTGTATCCCATTGTTTAAATCAGTCTGTGCGAGATATCTTTGTGGATCCCATTGTTTAAATCAGTCTGTGTGAGATATCTTTGTGGATCCAATTGTTTAAATCAGTCTGTGTGAGATATCTTTGTGGATCCCATTGGTTAAATCAGTCTGTGAGAGATATCTTTGTGGGCCCCCCATTATTTTTATCAGTCAGTGTGAGTTATCTTTGTGAGCCCCCCATTATTTAATTCATTCTGTGTGAGATATCTTTTTGGGTCCGATTGTTTAAATCATTCTGTGTGAGATATCTTTGTGGTTCCACCATTTTTTAAATCAATCTGTGTTAGATATCTTTGTGGGCCCCCCATTGTTTGAATCAGTCTTTATGAGATAGATTTGTGGTTCCTATTGTTTTAATCATTGTGTGTGAATTATTTTGGCGGTGTACCATTGTTTAAGTCAGTCTGTGTGAGATATCTTTGTGGATTCTATTGTTTATATCATTCTGTGTGAGATATCTTTGTGGGCTCCCCATTGTTAAAATCAATCTGTGTGGGCTATCTTTGTGGGTTCTGTTTTTTAAATCAGTCTGCGTGAGAAATCTTTGTGGACCCACCATTGTTTAAATCAGTCTGTGTGAGATATCTTTGTGGGCCCCGAATTGTTTAAATCAATCTGTGTGAGATATCTTTGTGGGCACACCATTTTTTAAATACAATCAGTGTGAGATATCTTTGTGGGTCCCCCATTGTTTAAATCATTCTGTGTGGGATATCTTCGTGGGCCACCCATTGTTTAAATCAGTCTGTGTGAGATATTTTCGTGGGCCCCCCATTGTTTAAATCAGTCTGTGTGAGATACCTTTGTGGTTCCACCATTTTTTAAATCAGTCTGTGTGAGATATCTTTGTGGGCACCCCATTGTTTAAATCAATCTGTGTGAGCTATCTTTGTGGGTTCTATTGTTTAAATCAGTCTGTGTGAGACATCTTTGTGGGCCCCCCATTTTATAAATCCGTCTGTGTGAGATATCTTTGTGGGTTCTACTTTTTAAATCAGTCTGTGTGAGATATCTTTGTGGGCACCATCGTTTAACTCAATCTGTGTGAGATATCTTTGTGGGCCCCCCATTGTTTAAATCAATCTGTGTGAGCTATCTTTGTGGGTTCTATTGTTTAAATCAGTCTGTGTGAGATATCTTTGTGGGCCCCATTTTTTAAAACAGTCTGTGTGAGATATCTTTGTGGGTTCTATTCTTTAATCAATCTGTGCGAGATATCTTTGTGGGTTCTCTTGTTTAAATCACTCTGTGTGAGATATCTTTTTGGGCTCCTTAGTTTAATTCAGTCTGTGTGAGATATCTTTGTGGTTTCTATTGTTTAAATCATTCTGTGTGAGATATCATTGTGGATCCGCCATTGTTTATATCAGTCTGTGAGAGATATTTTGGGGGTCTACCATTGTTTAAATCAGTCTGTGTGAGATATCTGTGTGGGCCCCCCATTGTTTAAATCAGTCTGTGTGAGATACCTTTGTGGTTCCACCATTTTTTAAATCAGTCTGTGTGAGATATCTTTGTGGGCCCCCATTGTTTAATCATTCTGTGTGCGATATCTTTGTAGGTCCCATTGTTTAAATCCGTCTGTGTGAGATATCTTTGTGGGTTCTATTTTTTAAATCAGTCTGCGTGAGATATCTTTGTGGGTCCACCATTGTTTAACTCAATCTGTGTGAGATATCTTTGTGGGACCCCCATTGTTTAAATCAGTCTATGTGAGATATCTTTGTGGGCACTCCATTGTTTAAATCAGTCTGTGTGAGATATCTTTGTGGATCCCATTGTTTAAATCAGTCTGTGTGAGATATCTTTGTGGGTTCTATTTTTTAAATCAATCTGTGTGAGATATCTTTGTGGGCCCCCCATTGTTTAAATCAGTCTGTGTGAGATATCTTTGTGGATCCCATTGTTTAAATCAGTCTGTGTGAGATATCTTTGTGGATCCCATTGTTTAAATCAGTCTGTGTGAGATATCTTTGTGGGCCCCCCATTGTTTAAATCAGTCTGTGCGAGATATCTTTGTGGATCCCATTGTTTAAATCAGTCTGTGTGAGATATCTTTGTGGATCCCATTGTTTAAATCAGTCTGTGTGAGATATCTTTGTGGATCCCATTGGTTAAATCAGCCTGTGAGAGATATCTTTTTCGGCCCCCCATTATTTTTATCAGTCAGTGCGAGATATCTTTGTGAGCCCCCCATTATTTAATTCATTCTGTGTGAGATATCTTTTTGGGTCCGATTGTTTAAATCATTCTGTGTGAGATATCTTTGTGGGTCCCATTGTTTAAATCAATCTGTGTTAGATATCTTTGTGGGCACCCCATTGTTTGTATCAGTCTTTATGAGATAAATTTGTGGTTCCTATTGTTTTAATCCTTCTGTGTGAGTTATTTTGGCGGTGTACCATTGTTTAAATCAGTCTGTGTGAGATATCTTTGTGGATCCCATTGTTTAAATCAGTCTGTGCGAGATATCTTTGTGGATCCCATTGTTTAAATCAGTCTGTGTGAGATATCTTTGTGGATCCAATTGTTTAAATCAGTCTGTGTGAGATATCTTTGTGGATCCCATTGGTTAAATCAGTCTGTGAGAGATATCTTTGTGGGCCCCCCATTATTTTTATCAGTCAGTGCGAGTTATCTTTGTGAGCCCCCCATTATTTAATTCATTCTGTGTGAGATATCTTTTTGGGTCCGATTGTTTAAATCATTCTGTGTGAGATATCTTTGTGGTTCCACCATTTTTTAAATCAATCTGTGTTAGATGTCTTTGTGGGCCCCCCATTGTTTGAATCAGTCTTTATGAGATAGATTTGTGGTTCCTATTGTTTTAATCATTGTGTGTGAATTATTTTGGCGGTGTACCATTGTTTAAATCAGTCTGTGTGAGATATCTTTGTGGATTCTATTGTTTATATCATTCTGTGTGAGATATCTTTGTGGGCTCCCCATTGTTAAAATCAATCTGTGTGGGCTATCTTTGTGGGTTCTGTTTTTTAAATCAGTCTGCGTGAGAAATCTTTGTGGACCCACCATTGTTTAAATCAGTCTGTGTGAGATATCTTTGTGGGCCCCGAATTGTTTAAATCAATCTGTGTGAGATATCTTTGTGGGCACACCATTTTTTAAATACAATCAGTGTGAGATATCTTTGTGGGTCCCCCATTGTTTAAATCAGTCTGTGTGGGATATCTTCGTGGGCCACCCATTGTTTAAATCAGTCTGTGTGAGATATCTTTGTGGATCTCATTGTTTAAATCAATCAGTGTGAGCGATCTTTGTGGGCCTCCCATTGGTTAAATCAGTCTCTGTGAGATTGATTTGTGGGTCCCAATGTTTGAAGCTATCTTTGTGGATCCCATTGTTTAAATCAGTCTGTGTGAGATATCTGTGTGGGCCCCCCATTGTTTTACTCAGTCTGTGTGAGATATCTTTGTGGATCTCATTGTTTAAATCAATCTGTGTGAGCTATCTTTGTGGGCCCCCCATTGTTTAAATCAGTCTGTGTGAGATATCTTTGTGGATCCCATTGTTGAAATCAGTCTGTGTGAGATCTGTTTGTGGACCCCCCATTATTTTTATCAGTCAGTGTGAGACATCTTTGTGAGCCCCCCATTTTTTAATTCATTCTGTGTGAGATATCTTTTTGGGTCCAATTGTTTAAATCATTCTGTGTGAGATATCTTTGTGGGTCCCATTGTTTAAATCAGTCTGTGTGAGATATCTTTGTGGGTCCCATTGTTTAAATCAATCTGTGTTAGATATCTTTGTGGGCCCCCCATTGTTTGAATCAGTCTTTATGAGATAAATTTGTGGTTCCTATTGTTTTAATCATTCTGTGTGTGTTATTTTGGCGGTGTACCATTGGTTAAATCAGTCTGTGTGAGATATTTTTGTGTTTCCCCATTGGTTAAATCAGTCTGTGTGAGATATCTTTGTGGGCGCCCCATTGTTTAAATCAATCTGTGTGAGATATCTTTGTGGTTCCACCATTTTTTAAATCAATCTGTGTGAGCTATCTTTGTGGATCCCATTGTTTAAATCAGTCTGTGTGAGATATCTGTGTGGGCCCCCCATTGTTTTACTCAGTCTGTGTGAGATATCTTTGTGGATCTCATTGTTTAAATCAATCAGTGTGAGCGATCTTTGTGGGCCTCCCATTGGTTAAATCAGTCTCTGTGAGATTGATTTGTGGGTCCCAATGTTTGAATCAGTCTGTGTGAGATATCTTTGTGGGCCCCCCATTTTATAAATCCGTCTGTGTGAGAAATATTTGTGGGTTCTATTTTTTAAATCGGTCAGCGTGAGATATCTTTGTGGGTCCACCATTGTTTAAATAAATCTGTGTGAGATATCTTTGTGGGCCCCCCATTTTATAAATCCGTCTGTGTGAGATATCTTTGTGGGTTCTATTTTTTAAATCAGTCTGCGTGAGATATCTTTGTGGGTTCTATTGTTTAAATCAGTCTGTGTGAGATATCTTTGTGGGCGCCCCATTGTTTACATCCGTCTGTGTGAGATATCTTTGTGGGCCCCCCATTGTTTAAATCAGTCTGTGTGACATATCTTTGTGGGCCCCCCATTGTTTAAATCAGTCTTTGTGACATATCTTTGTGGGCCCACCATTGTTTAAATCCATATTTGTGAGATAAATTTGTGGATGCCATTGTTTAACTCATTCTGTGTGAGATATGTTTGTGCTTCCACCATTGTTTAAATCAATCAGTGTGAGATATATTTGTGGTTCCACCATTGTTTAAATCAATCAGTGTGAGATATATTTGTGGTTCCACCATTGTTTAAATCAATCAGTGTGAGATATCTTTGTGGGTTCTATTGTTTAAATCAGTCTGTTTGAGATATCTTTGTGGGCCCCCCATTGTTTAAATCAATCTGTGTGAGATATCTTTGTGGGTCCACCATTGTTTAAATCAGTCTGTGTGAGATATCTTTGTGGGTTCTATTCTTTAATCAATCTGTGCGAGATATCTTTGTGGGTTCTCTTGTTTAAATCACTCTGTGTGAGATATCTTTTTGGGCTCCTTAGTTTAATTCAGTCTGTGTGAGATATCTTTGTGGTTTCTATTGTTTAAATCATTCTGTGTGAGATATCATTGTGGATCCGCCATTGTTTATATCAGTCTGTGAGAGATATTTTGGGGGTCTACCATTGTTTAAATCAGTCTGTGTGAGATATCTGTGTGGGCCCCCCATTGTTTAAATCAATCTGTGTGAGATATCTTTGTGGATTCCATTGTTTAAATCGGTATGTGTGAGATATCTTTGTGGATTCTATTGTTTATATCAGTCTGTGCGAGATATCTTTGTGGGCACCATTGTTTAAATCAATCTGTGTGAGATATCTTCGTGGATCCACCTTTGTTTAAATCAGTCTGTGTGAGATATCTTTGTGGGCCCCCATTGTTAATCATTCTGTGTGCGATATCTTTGTAGGTCCCATTGTTTAAATCCGTCTGTGTGAGATATCTTTGTGGGTTCTATTTTTTAAATCAGTCTGCGTGAGATATCTTTGTGGGTCCACCATTGTTTAACTCAATCTGTGTGAGATATCTTTGTGGGACCCCCATTGTTTAAATCAGTCTGTATGAGATATCTTTGTGGGTCACCCATTGTTTGAATCAGTCTGTGTGAAATATCTTTGTGGGCCCCCCATTGTTTGCATCAGTCTGTGTGAGATATCTTTGTGGGTTCTATTTTTTAAATCAATCTGTGTGAGATATCTTTGTGGGCCCCCCATTGTTTAAATCAGTCTGTGTGAGATATCTTTGTGGGCCCCCCATTGTTTCAATCCGTCTGTATGAGATATCTTTGTGGGTTCTATTGTTTAAATCAGTCTGTGTGAGATATCTTTGTGGGCCCTCCATTGTTTAAATCAGTCTGTGTGAGATATCTTTGTGGGTTCTATTGTTTAAATCAGTCTGTGTGAGATATCTTTGTGGGCCCACCATTGTTTAAATCAATCTGTGTGAGATATCTTTGTGGGCACTCCATTGTTTAAATCAGTCTGTGTGAGATATCTTTGTGGGCCCCCCATTGTTTAAATCAGTCTGTGTGAGATATCTTTGTGGATCCCATTGTTTAAATCAGTCTGTGTGAGATATCTTTGTGGATCCCATTGTTTAAATCAGTCTGTGTGATATATCTTTGTGGGCCCTCCATTGTTTAAATCAGTCTGTGTGAGATATCTTTGTGGGCCCCCCATTGTTTAAATCAGTCTGTGTGAGATATCTTTGTGGATCCCATTGTTTAAATCAGTCTGTGTGAGATATCTTTGTGGATCCCATTGTTTAAATCAGTCTGTGTGAGATATCTTTGTGGGCGCCCCATTGTTTACATCCGTCTGTGTGAGATATCTTTGTGGGCCCCCTATTGTTTAAATCAGTCTGTGTGACATATCTTTGTGGGCCCCCCATTGTTTAAATCAGTCTTTGTGACATATCTTTGTGGGCCCACCATTGTTTAAATCCATATTTGTGAGATAAATTTGTGGATGCCATTGTTTAACTCATTCTGTGTGAGATATGTTTGTGCTTCCACCATTGTTTAAATCAATCAGTGTGAGATATATTTGTGGTTCCACCATTGTTTAAATCAATCAGTGTGAGATATATTTGTGGTTCCACCATTGTTTAAATCAATCAGTGTGAGATATCTTTGTGGGTTCTATTGTTTAAATCAGTCTGTTTGAGATATCTTTGTGGGCCCCCCATTGTTTAAATCAATCTGTGTGAGATATCTTTGTGGGTCCACCATTGTTTAAATCAGTCTGTGTGAGATATCTTTGTGGGTTCTATTCTTTAATCAATCTGTGCGAGATATCTTTGTGGGTTCTCTTGTTTAAATCACTCTGTGTGAGATATCTTTTTGGGCTCCTTAGTTTAATTCAGTCTGTGTGAGATATCTTTGTGGTTTCTATTGTTTAAATCATTCTGTGTGAGATATCATTGTGGATCCGCCATTGTTTATATCAGTCTGTGAGAGATATTTTGGGGGTCTACCATTGTTTAAATCAGTCTGTGTGAGATATCTGTGTGGGCCCCCCATTGTTTAAATCAGTCTGTGTGAGATATCTTTGTGGATTCCATTGTTTAAATCGGTATGTGTGAGATATCTTTGTGGATTCTATTGTTTATATCAGTCTGTGCGAGATATCTTTGTGGGCACCATTGTTTAAATCAATCTGTGTGAGATATCTTCGTGGATCCACCTTTGTTTAAATCAGTCTGTGTGAGATATCTTTGTGGGCCCCCATTGTTAATCATTCTGTGTGCGATATCTTTGTAGGTCCCATTGTTTAAATCCGTCTGTGTGAGATATCTTTGTGGGTTCTATTTTTTAAATCAGTCTGCGTGAGATATCTTTGTGGGTCCACCATTGTTTAACTCAATCTGTGTGAGATATCTTTGTGGGACCCCCATTGTTTAAATCAGTCTGTATGAGATATCTTTGTGGGTCACCCATTGTTTGAATCAGTCTGTGTGAAATATCTTTGTGGGCCCCCCATTGTTTGCATCAGTCTGTGTGAGATATCTTTGTGGGTTCTATTTTTTAAATCAGTCTGTGTGAGATATCTTTGTGGGCCCCCCATTGTTTCAATCCGTCTGTATGAGATATCTTTGTGGGTTCTATTGTTTAAATCAGTCTGTGTGAGATATCTTTGTGGGCCCTCCATTGTTTAAATCAGTCTGTGTGAGATATCTTTGTGGGTTCTATTGTTTATATCAGTCTGTGTGAGATATCTTTGTGGGCCCACCATTGTTTAAATCAATCTGTGTGAGATATCTTTGTGGGCACTCCATTGTTTAAATCAGTCTGTGTGAGATATCTTTGTGGGCCCCCCATTGTTTAAATCAGTCTGTGTGAGATATCTTTGTGGATCCCATTGTTTAAATCAGTCTGTGTGAGATATCTTTGTGGATCCCATTGTTTAAATCAGTCTGTGTGAGATATCTTTGTGGGCCCCCCATTGTTTAAATCAGTCTGTGCGAGATATCTTTGTGGATCCCATTGTTTAAATCAGTCTGTGTGAGATATATTTGTGGATCCCATTGTTTAAATCAGTCTGTGTGAGATATCTTTGTGGATCCCATTGGTTAAATCAGTCTGTGAGAGATATCTTTTTGGGCCCCCCATTATTTTTATCAGTCAGTGCGAGATATCTTTGTGAGCCCCCCATTATTTAATTCATTCTGTGTGAGATATCTTTTTGGGTCTGATTGTTTAAATCATTCTGTGTGAGATATCTTTGTGGGTCCCATTGTTTAAATCAATCTGTGTTAGATATCTTTGTGGGCACCCCATTGTTTGTATCAGTCTTTATGAGATAAATTTGTGGTTCCTATTGTTTTAATCCTTCTGTGTGAGTTATTTTGGCGGTGTACCATTGTTTAAATCAGTCTGTGTGAGATATCTTTGTGTATCCCATTGTTTAAATCAGTCTGTGCGAGATATCTTTGTGGATCCCATTGTTTAAATCAGTCTGTGTGAGATATCTTTGTGGATCCAATTGTTTAAATCAGTCTGTGTGAGATATCTTTGTGGATCCCATTGGTTAAATCAGTCTGTGAGAGATATCTTTGTGGGCCCCCCATTATTTTTATCAGTCAGTGCGAGTTATCTTTGTGAGCCCCCCATTATTTAATTCATTCTGTGTGAGATATCTTTTTGGGTCCGATTGTTTAAATCATTCTGTGTGAGATATCTTTGTGGTTCCACCATTTTTTAAATCAATCTGTGTTAGATGTCTTTGTGGGCCCCCCATTGTTTGAATCAGTCTTTATGAGATAGATTTGTGGTTCCTATTGTTTTAATCATTGTGTGTGAATTATTTTGGCGGTGTACCATTGTTTAAATCAGTCTGTGTGAGATATCTTTGTGGATTCTATTGTTTATATCATTCTGTGTGAGATATCTTTGTGGGCTCCCCATTGTTAAAATCAATCTGTGTGGGCTATCTTTGTGGGTTCTGTTTTTTAAATCAGTCTGCGTGAGAAATCTTTGTGGACCCACCATTGTTTAAATCAGTCTGTGTGAGATATCTTTGTGGGCCCCGAATTGTTTAAATCAATCTGTGTGAGATATCTTTGTGGGCACACCATTTTTTAAATACAATCAGTGTGAGATATCTTTGTGGGTCCCCCATTGTTTAAATCAGTCTGTGTGGGATATCTTCGTGGGCCACCCATTGTTTAAATCAGTCTGTGTGAGATATCTTTGTGGATCTCATTGTTTAAATCAATCAGTGTGAGCGATCTTTGTGGGCCTCCCATTGGTTAAATCAGTCTCTGTGAGATTGATTTGTGGGTCCCAATGTTTGAAGCTATCTTTGTGGATCCCATTGTTTAAATCAGTCTGTGTGAGATATCTGTGTGGGCCCCCCATTGTTTTACTCAGTCTGTGTGAGATATCTTTGTGGATCTCATTGTTTAAATCAATCTGTGTGAGCTATCTTTGTGGGCCCCCCATTGTTTAAATCAGTCTGTGTGAGATATCTTTGTGGATCCCATTGTTGAAATCAGTCTGTGTGAGATCTGTTTGTGGACCCCCCATTATTTTTATCAGTCAGTGTGAGACATCTTTGTGAGCCCCCCATTTTTTAATTCATTCTGTGTGAGATATCTTTTTGGGTCCAATTGTTTAAATCATTCTGTGTGAGATATCTTTGTGGGTCCCATTGTTTAAATCAGTCTGTGTGAGATATCTTTGTGGGTCCCATTGTTTAAATCAATCTGTGTTAGATATCTTTGTGGGCCCCCCATTGTTTGAATCAGTCTTTATGAGATAAATTTGTGGTTCCTATTGTTTTAATCATTCTGTGTGTGTTATTTTGGCGGTGTACCATTGGTTAAATCAGTCTGTGTGAGATATTTTTGTGTTTCCCCATTGGTTAAATCAGTCTGTGTGAGATATCTTTGTGGGCGCCCCATTGTTTAAATCAATCTGTGTGAGATATCTTTGTGGTTCCACCATTTTTTAAATCAATCTGTGTGAGCTATCTTTGTGGATCCCATTGTTTAAATCAGTCTGTGTGAGATATCTGTGTGGGCCCCCCATTGTTTTACTCAGTCTGTGTGAGATATCTTTGTGGATCTCATTGTTTAAATCAATCAGTGTGAGCGATCTTTGTGGGCCTCCCATTGGTTAAATCAGTCTCTGTGAGATTGATTTGTGGGTCCCAATGTTTGAATCAGTCTGTGTGAGATATCTTTGTGGGCCCCCCATTTTATAAATCCGTCTGTGTGAGAAATATTTGTGGGTTCTATTTTTTAAATCGGTCAGCGTGAGATATCTTTGTGGGTCCACCATTGTTTAAATAAATCTGTGTGAGATATCTTTGTGGGCCCCCCATTTTATAAATCCGTCTGTGTGAGATATCTTTGTGGGTTCTATTTTTTAAATCAGTCTGCGTGAGATATCTTTGTGGGTTCTATTGTTTAAATCAGTCTGTGTGAGATATCTTTGTGGGCGCCCCATTGTTTACATCCGTCTGTGTGAGATATCTTTGTGGGCCCCCCATTGTTTAAATCAGTCTGTGTGACATATCTTTGTGGGCCCCCCATTGTTTAAATCAGTCTTTGTGACATATCTTTGTGGGCCCACCATTGTTTAAATCCATATTTGTGAGATAAATTTGTGGATGCCATTGTTTAACTCATTCTGTGTGAGATATGTTTGTGCTTCCACCATTGTTTAAATCAATCAGTGTGAGATATATTTGTGGTTCCACCATTGTTTAAATCAATCAGTGTGAGATATATTTGTGGTTCCACCATTGTTTAAATCAATCAGTGTGAGATATCTTTGTGGGTTCTATTGTTTAAATCAGTCTGTTTGAGATATCTTTGTGGGCCCCCCATTGTTTAAATCAATCTGTGTGAGATATCTTTGTGGGTCCACCATTGTTTAAATCAGTCTGTGTGAGATATCTTTGTGGGTTCTATTCTTTAATCAATCTGTGCGAGATATCTTTGTGGGTTCTCTTGTTTAAATCACTCTGTGTGAGATATCTTTTTGGGCTCCTTAGTTTAATTCAGTCTGTGTGAGATATCTTTGTGGTTTCTATTGTTTAAATCATTCTGTGTGAGATATCATTGTGGATCCGCCATTGTTTATATCAGTCTGTGAGAGATATTTTGGGGGTCTACCATTGTTTAAATCAGTCTGTGTGAGATAACTGTGTGGGCCCCCCATTGTTTAAATCAATCTGTGTGAGATATCTTTGTGGATTCCATTGTTTAAATCGGTATGTGTGAGATATCTTTGTGGATTCTATTGTTTATATCAGTCTGTGCGAGATATCTTTGTGGGCACCATTGTTTAAATCAATCTGTGTGAGATATCTTCGTGGATCCACCTTTGTTTAAATCAGTCTGTGTGAGATATCTTTGTGGGCCCCCATTGTTAATCATTCTGTGTGCGATATCTTTGTAGGTCCCATTGTTTAAATCCGTCTGTGTGAGATATCTTTGTGGGTTCTATTTTTTAAATCAGTCTGCGTGAGATATCTTTGTGGGTCCACCATTGTTTAACTCAATCTGTGTGAGATATCTTTGTGGGACCCCCATTGTTTAAATCAGTCTGTATGAGATATCTTTGTGGGTCACCCATTGTTTGAATCAGTCTGTGTGAAATATCTTTGTGGGCCCCCCATTGTTTGCATCAGTCTGTGTGAGATATCTTTGTGGGTTCTATTTTTTAAATCAATCTGTGTGAGATATCTTTGTGGGCCCCCCATTGTTTAAATCAGTCTGTGTGAGATATCTTTGTGGGCCCCCCATTGTTTCAATCCGTCTGTATGAGATATCTTTGTGGGTTCTATTGTTTAAATCAGTCTGTGTGAGATATCTTTGTGGGCCCTCCATTGTTTAAATCAGTCTGTGTGAGATATCTTTGTGGGTTCTATTGTTTAAATCAGTCTGTGTGAGATATCTTTGTGGGCCCACCATTGTTTAAATCAATCTGTGTGAGATATCTTTGTGGGCACTCCATTGTTTAAATCAGTCTGTGTGAGATATCTTTGTGGGCCCCCCATTGTTTAAATCAGTCTGTGTGAGATATCTTTGTGGATCCCATTGTTTAAATCAGTCTGTGTGAGATATCTTTGTGGATCCCATTGTTTAAATCAGTCTGTGTGATATATCTTTGTGGGCCCTCCATTGTTTAAATCAGTCTGTGTGAGATATCTTTGTGGGCCCCCCATTGTTTAAATCAGTCTGTGTGAGATATCTTTGTGGATCCCATTGTTTAAATCAGTCTGTGTGAGATATCTTTGTGGATCCCATTGTTTAAATCAGTCTGTGTGAGATATCTTTGTGGGCGCCCCATTGTTTACATCCGTCTGTGTGAGATATCTTTGTGGGCCCCCTATTGTTTAAATCAGTCTGTGTGACATATCTTTGTGGGCCCCCCATTGTTTAAATCAGTCTTTGTGACATATCTTTGTGGGCCCACCATTGTTTAAATCCATATTTGTGAGATAAATTTGTGGATGCCATTGTTTAACTCATTCTGTGTGAGATATGTTTGTGCTTCCACCATTGTTTAAATCAATCAGTGTGAGATATATTTGTGGTTCCACCATTGTTTAAATCAATCAGTGTGAGATATATTTGTGGTTCCACCATTGTTTAAATCAATCAGTGTGAGATATCTTTGTGGGTTCTATTGTTTAAATCAGTCTGTTTGAGATATCTTTGTGGGCCCCCCATTGTTTAAATCAATCTGTGTGAGATATCTTTGTGGGTCCACCATTGTTTAAATCAGTCTGTGTGAGATATCTTTGTGGGTTCTATTCTTTAATCAATCTGTGCGAGATATCTTTGTGGGTTCTCTTGTTTAAATCACTCTGTGTGAGATATCTTTTTGGGCTCCTTAGTTTAATTCAGTCTGTGTGAGATATCTTTGTGGTTTCTATTGTTTAAATCATTCTGTGTGAGATATCATTGTGGATCCGCCATTGTTTATATCAGTCTGTGAGAGATATTTTGGGGGTCTACCATTGTTTAAATCAGTCTGTGTGAGATATCTGTGTGGGCCCCCCATTGTTTAAATCAGTCTGTGTGAGATATCTTTGTGGATTCCATTGTTTAAATCGGTATGTGTGAGATATCTTTGTGGATTCTATTGTTTATATCAGTCTGTGCGAGATATCTTTGTGGGCACCATTGTTTAAATCAATCTGTGTGAGATATCTTCGTGGATCCACCTTTGTTTAAATCAGTCTGTGTGAGATATCTTTGTGGGCCCCCATTGTTAATCATTCTGTGTGCGATATCTTTGTAGGTCCCATTGTTTAAATCCGTCTGTGTGAGATATCTTTGTGGGTTCTATTTTTTAAATCAGTCTGCGTGAGATATCTTTGTGGGTCCACCATTGTTTAACTCAATCTGTGTGAGATATCTTTGTGGGACCCCCATTGTTTAAATCAGTCTGTATGAGATATCTTTGTGGGTCACCCATTGTTTGAATCAGTCTGTGTGAAATATCTTTGTGGGCCCCCCATTGTTTGCATCAGTCTGTGTGAGATATCTTTGTGGGTTCTATTTTTTAAATCAGTCTGTGTGAGATATCTTTGTGGGCCCCCCATTGTTTCAATCCGTCTGTATGAGATATCTTTGTGGGTTCTATTGTTTAAATCAGTCTGTGTGAGATATCTTTGTGGGCCCTCCATTGTTTAAATCAGTCTGTGTGAGATATCTTTGTGGGTTCTATTGTTTATATCAGTCTGTGTGAGATATCTTTGTGGGCCCACCATTGTTTAAATCAATCTGTGTGAGATATCTTTGTGGGCACTCCATTGTTTAAATCAGTCTGTGTGAGATATCTTTGTGGGCCCCCCATTGTTTAAATCAGTCTGTGTGAGATATCTTTGTGGATCCCATTGTTTAAATCAGTCTGTGTGAGATATCTTTGTGGATCCCATTGTTTAAATCAGTCTGTGTGAGATATCTTTGTGGGCCCCCCATTGTTTAAATCAGTCTGTGCGAGATATCTTTGTGGATCCCATTGTTTAAATCAGTCTGTGTGAGATATATTTGTGGATCCCATTGTTTAAATCAGTCTGTGTGAGATATCTTTGTGGATCCCATTGGTTAAATCAGTCTGTGAGAGATATCTTTTTGGGCCCCCCATTATTTTTATCAGTCAGTGCGAGATATCTTTGTGAGCCCCCCATTATTTAATTCATTCTGTGTGAGATACCTTTTTGGGTCTGATTGTTTAAATCATTCTGTGTGAGATATCTTTGTGGGTCCCATTGTTTAAATCAATCTGTGTTAGATATCTTTGTGGGCACCCCATTGTTTGTATCAGTCTTTATGAGATAAATTTGTGGTTCCTATTGTTTTAATCCTTCTGTGTGAGTTATTTTGGCGGTGTACCATTGTTTAAATCAGTCTGTGTGAGATATCTTTGTGTATCCCATTGTTTAAATCAGTCTGTGCGAGATATCTTTGTGGATCCCATTGTTTAAATCAGTCTGTGTGAGATATCTTTGTGGATCCAATTGTTTAAATCAGTCTGTGTGAGATATCTTTGTGGATCCCATTGGTTAAATCAGTCTGTGAGAGATATCTTTGTGGGCCCCCCATTATTTTTATCAGTCAGTGCGAGTTATCTTTGTGAGCCCCCCATTATTTAATTCATTCTGTGTGAGATATCTTTTTGGGTCCGATTGTTTAAATCATTCTGTGTGAGATATCTTTGTGGTTCCACCATTTTTTAAATCAATCTGTGTTAGATATCTTTGTGGGCCCCCCATTGTTTGAATCAGTCTTTATGAGATAGATTTGTGGTTCCTATTGTTTTAATCATTGTGTGTGAATTATTTTGGCGGTGTACCATTGTTTAAATCAGTCTGTGTGAGATATCTTTGTGGATTCTATTGTTTATATCATTCTGTGTGAGATATCTTTGTGGGCTCCCCATTGTTAAAATCAATCTGTGTGGGCTATCTTTGTGGGTTCTGTTTTTTAAATCAGTCTGCGTGAGAAATCTTTGTGGACCCACCATTGTTTAAATCAGTCTGTGTGAGATATCTTTGTGGGCCCCGAATTGTTTAAATCAATCTGTGTGAGATATCTTTGTGGGCACACCATTTTTTAAATACAATCAGTGTGAGATATCTTTGTGGGTCCCCCATTGTTTAAATCAGTCTGTGTGGGATATCTTCGTGGGCCACCCATTGTTTAAATCAGTCTGTGTGAGATATCTTTGTGGGCACCCCATTGTTTAAATCAATCTGTGTGAGCTATCTTTGTGGGTTCTATTGTTTAAATCAGTCTGTGTGAGATATCTTTGTGGGCCCCCCATTTTATAAATCCGTCTGTGTGAGATATCTTTGTGGGTTCTATTCTTTAATCAATCTGTGCGAGATATCTTTGTGGGTTCTCTTGTTTAAATCACTCTGTGTGAGATATCTTTTTGGGCTCCTTAGTTTAATTCAGTCTGTGTGAGATATCTTTGTGGTTTCTATTGTTTAAATCATTCTGTGTGAGATATCATTGTGGATCCGCCATTGTTTATATCAGTCTGTGAGAGATATTTTGGGGGTCTACCATTGTTTAAATCAGTCTGTGTGAGATATCTGTGTGGGCCCCCCATTGTTTAAATCAGTCTGTGTGAGATATCTTTGTGGATTCCATTGTTTAAATCGGTATGTGTGAGATATCTTTGTGGATTCTATTGTTTATATCAGTCTGTGCGAGATATCTTTGTGGGCACCATTGTTTAAATCAATCTGTGTGAGATATCTTCGTGGATCCACCTTTGTTTAAATCAGTCTGTGTGAGATATCTTTGTGGGCCCCCATTGTTTAATCATTCTGTGTGCGATATCTTTGTAGGTCCCATTGTTTAAATCCGTCTGTGTGAGATATCTTTGTGGGTTCTATTTTTTAAATCAGTCTGCGTGAGATATCTTTGTGGGTCCACCATTGTTTAACTCAATCTGTGTGAGATATCTTTGTGGGACCCCCATTGTTTAAATCAGTCTATGTGAGATATCTTTGTGGGCACTCCATTGTTTAAATCAGTCTGTGTGAGATATCTTTGTGGATCCCATTGTTTAAATCAGTCTGTGTGAGATATCTTTGTGGGTTCTATTTTTTAAATCAATCTGTGTGAGATATCATTGTGGGCCCCCCATTGTTTAAATCAGTCTGTGTGAGATATCTTTGTGGATCCCATTGTTTAAATCAGTCTGTGTGAGATATCTTTGTGGATCCCATTGTTTAAATCAGTCTGTGTGAGATATCTTTGTGGGCCCCCCATTGTTTAAATCAGTCTGTGCGAGATATCTTTGTGGATCCCATTGTTTAAATCAGTCTGTGTGAGATATCTTTGTGGATCCCATTGTTTAAATCAGTCTGTGTGAGATATCTTTGTGGATCCCATTGGTTAAATCAGCCTGTGAGAGATATCTTTTTCGGCCCCCCATTATTTTTATCAGTCAGTGCGAGATATCTTTGTGAGCCCCCCATTATTTAATTCATTCTGTGTGAGATATCTTTTTGGGTCCGATTGTTTAAATCATTCTGTGTGAGATATCTTTGTGGGTCCCATTGTTTAAATCAATCTGTGTTAGATATCTTTGTGGGCACCCCATTGTTTGTATCAGTCTTTATGAGATAAATTTGTGGTTCCTATTGTTTTAATCCTTCTGTGTGAGTTATTTTGGCGGTGTACCATTGTTTAAATCAGTCTGTGTGAGATATCTTTGTGGATCCCATTGTTTAAATCAGTCTGTGCGAGATATCTTTGTGGATCCCATTGTTTAAATCAGTCTGTGTGAGATATCTTTGTGGATCCAATTGTTTAAATCAGTCTGTGTGAGATATCTTTGTGGATCCCATTGGTTAAATCAGTCTGTGAGAGATATCTTTGTGGGCCCCCCATTATTTTTATCAGTCAGTGCGAGTTATCTTTGTGAGCCCCCCATTATTTAATTCATTCTGTGTGAGATATCTTTTTGGGTCCGATTGTTTAAATCATTCTGTGTGAGATATCTTTGTGGTTCCACCATTTTTTAAATCAATCTGTGTTAGATATCTTTGTGGGCCCCCCATTGTTTGAATCAGTCTTTATGAGATAGATTTGTGGTTCCTATTGTTTTAATCATTGTGTGTGAATTATTTTGGCGGTGTACCATTGTTTAAATCAGTCTGTGTGAGATATCTTTGTGGATTCTATTGTTTATATCATTCTGTGTGAGATATCTTTGTGGGCTCCCCATTGTTAAAATCAATCTGTGTGGGCTATCTTTGTGGGTTCTGTTTTTTAAATCAGTCTGCGTGAGAAATCTTTGTGGACCCACCATTGTTTAAATCAGTCTGTGTGAGATATCTTTGTGGGCCCCGAATTGTTTAAATCAATCTGTGTGAGATATCTTTGTGGGCACACCATTTTTTAAATACAATCAGTGTGAGATATCTTTGTGGGTCCCCCATTGTTTAAATCAGTCTGTGTGGGATATCTTCGTGGGCCACCCATTGTTTAAATCAGTCTGTGTGAGATATTTTCGTGGGCCACCCATTGTTTAAATCAGTCTGTGTGAGATATCTTTGTGGGCACCCCATTGTTTAAATCAATCTGTGTGAGCTATCTTTGTGGGTTCTATTGTTTAAATCAGTCTGTGTGAGATATCTTTTTGGGCCCCCCATTTTATAAATCCGTCTGTGTGAGATATCTTTGTGGCTTCTACTTTTTAAATCAGTCTGTGTGAGATATCTTTGTGGGCACCATCGTTTAACTCAATCTGTGTGAGATATCTTTGTGGGCCCCCCATTGTTTAAATCAGTCTGTGTGAGATATCTTTGTGGGCCCCATTTTTTAAAACAGTCTGTGTGACATATCTTTGTGGATGCCATTGTTTAAATCATTCTGTGTGAGCTATCTTTGTGGGTTCTATTGTTTAAATCAGTCTGTGTGAGATATCTTTGTGGGCCCCATTTTTTAAAACAGTCTGTGTGAGATATCTTTGTGGGTTCTATTCTTTAATCAATCTGTGCGAGATATCTTTGTGGGTTCTCTTGTTTAAATCACTCTGTGTGAGATATCTTTTTGGGCTCCTTAGTTTAATTCAGTCTGTGTGAGATATCTTTGTGGTTTCTATTGTTTAAATCATTCTGTGTGAGATATCATTGTGGATCCGCCATTGTTTATATCAGTCTGTGAGAGATATTTTGGGGGTCTACCATTGTTTAAATCAGTCTGTGTGAGATATCTGTGTGGGCCCCCCATTGTTTAAATCAGTCTGTGTGAGATATCTTTGTGGATTCCATTGTTTAAATCGGTATGTGTGAGATATCTTTGTGGATTCTATTGTTTATATCAGTCTGTGCGAGATATCTTTGTGGGCACCATTGTTTAAATCAATCTGTGTGAGATATCTTCGTGGATCCACCTTTGTTTAAATCAGTCTGTGTGAGATATCTTTGTGGGCCCCCATTGTTAATCATTCTGTGTGCGATATCTTTGTAGGTCCCATTGTTTAAATCCGTCTGTGTGAGATATCTTTGTGGGTTCTATTTTTTAAATCAGTCTGCGTGAGATATCTTTGTGGGTCCACCATTGTTTAACTCAATCTGTGTGAGATATCTTTGTGGGACCCCCATTGTTTAAATCAGTCTGTATGAGATATCTTTGTGGGTCACCCATTGTTTGAATCAGTCTGTGTGAAATATCTTTGTGGGCCCCCCATTGTTTGCATCAGTCTGTGTGAGATATCTTTGTGGGTTCTATTTTTTAAATCAATCTGTGTGAGATATCTTTGTGGGCCCCCCATTGTTTAAATCAGTCTGTGTGAGATATCTTTGTGGGCCCCCCATTGTTTCAATCCGTCTGTATGAGATATCTTTGTGGGTTCTATTGTTTAAATCAGTCTGTGTGAGATATCTTTGTGGGCCCTCCATTGTTTAAATCAGTCTGTGTGAGATATCTTTGTGGGTTCTATTGTTTAAATCAGTCTGTGTGAGATATCTTTGTGGGCCCACCATTGTTTAAATCAATCTGTGTGAGATATCTTTGTGGGCACTCCATTGTTTAAATCAGTCTGTGTGAGATATCTTTGTGGGCCCCCCATTGTTTAAATCAGTCTGTGTGAGATATCTTTGTGGATCCCATTGTTTAAATCAGTCTGTGTGAGATATCTTTGTGGATCCCATTGTTTAAATCAGTCTGTGTGAGATATCTTTGTGGGCCCCCCATTGTTTAAATCAGTCTGTGCGAGATATCTTTTTGGATCCCATTGTTTAAATCAGTCTGTGTGAGATATCTTTGTGGATCCCATTGTTTAAATCAGTCTGTGTGAGATATCTTTGTGGATCCCATTGGTTAAATCAGTCTGTGAGAGATATCTTTTTGGGCCCCCCATTATTTTTATCAGTCAGTGCGAGATATCTTTGTGAGCCCCCCATTATTTAATTCATTCTGTGTGAGATATCTTTTTGGGTCCGATTGTTTAAATCATTCTGTGTGAGATATCTTTGTGGGTCCCATTGTTTAAATCAATCTGTGTTAGATATCTTTGTGGGCACCCCATTGTTTGTATCAGTCTTTATGAGATAAATTTGTGGTTCCTATTGTTTTAATCCTTCTGTGTGAGTTATTTTGGCGGTGTACCATTGTTTAAATCAGTCTGTGTGAGATATCTTTGTGGATCCCATTGTTTAAATCAGTCTGTGTGAGATATATTTGTGGTCCTCCCATTGTTTAAATCAGTCTGTGTGAGACATCTTTGTGGATCCCATTGGTTAAATCAGTCTGTGTGAGATATCTTTGTGGATCCCATTGTTTAAATCAGTCTGTGTGAGATATCTTTGTGGATCCCATTGGTTAAATCAGTCTGTGAGAGATATCTTTGTGGGCCCCCCATTATTTTTATCAGTCAGTGCGAGATATCTTTGTGAGCCCCCCATTATTTTATTCATTCTGTGTGAGATATCTTTTTGGGTCCGATTGTTTAAATCATTCTGTGTGAGATATCTTTGTGGTTCCACCATTTTTTAAATCAATCTGTGTTAGATATCTTTGTGGGCCCCCCATTGTTTGAATCAGTCTTTATGAGATAGATTTGTGGTTCCTATTGTTTTAATCATTGTGTGTGAGTTATTTTGGCGGTGTACCATTGTTTAAATCAGTCTGTGTGAGATATCTTTGTGGATTCTATTGTTTATATCATTCTGTGTGAGATATCTTTGTGGGCGCCCCATTGTTTAAATCAATCTGTGTGGGCTATCTTTGTGGGTTCTGTTTTTTGAATCAGTCTGCGTGAGAAATCTTTGTGGACCCACCATTGTTTAAATCAGTCTGTGTGAGATATCTTTGTGGGCCCCGAATTGTTTAAATCAATCTGTGTGAGATATCTTTGTGGGCACACCATTTTTTAAATACAATCAGTGTGAGATATCTTTGTGGGTCCCCCATTGTTTAAATCAGTCTGTGTGGGATATCTTCGTGGGCCACCCATTGTTTAAATCAGTCTGTGTGAGATATTTTCGTGGGCCACCCATTGTTTAAATCAGTCTGTGTGAGATATCTTTGTGGGCCCCCCATTGTTTAAATCAGTCTGTGTGAGATATCTTTGTGGTTCCACCATTTTTTAAATCAGTCTGTGTGAGATATCTTTGTGGGCACCCCATTGTTTAAATCAATCTGTGTGAGCTATCTTTGTGGGTTCTATTGTTTAAATCAGTCTGTGTGAGATATCTTTGTGGGCCCCCCATTTTATAAATCCGTCTGTGTGAGATATCTTTGTGGGTTCTAGTTTTTAAATCAGTCTGTGTGAGATATCTTTGGGGGCACCATTGTTTAACTCAATCTGTGTGAGATATCTTTGTGGGCCCCCCATTGTTTAAATCAATCTGTGTGAGATATCTTTGTGGGTTCCATTGTTTAAATCAGTCTGTGTGAGATATCTTTGTGGATCCCATTGTTTAAATCAGTCTGTGTGAGCTATCTTTGTGGGTTCTATTGTTTAAATCAGTCTGTGTGAGATATCTTTGTGGATCCCATTGTTTAACTCAGTCTGTGTGAGCTATCTTTGTGGGCCCCCTATTGTTTAAATCAGTCTGTGTGAGATATCTTTGTGGATCCCATTGTTTAAATCAGTTTGTCTGAGATCTGTTTGTGGGCCCCCCATTATTTTTATCAGTCAGTGTGAGATATCTTTGTGAGCCCCCCATTTTTTAATTCATTCTGTGTGAGATATCTTTTTGGGTCCGATTGTTTAAATCATTCTGTGTGAGATATCTTTGTGGGTCCACCATTGTTTAAATCAATCTGTGTTAGATATCTTTGTGGGTCCCCCATTGTTTGAATCAGTCTTTATGAGATAGATTTGTGGTTCCTATTGTTTTAATCATTGTGTGTGAGTTATTTTGGCGGTGTACCATTGTTTAAATCAGTCTGTGTGAGATATCTTTATGGGTCCCCATTGGTTAAATCAGTCTGTGTGAGATATCTTTGTGGATTCTATTGTTTAAATCAATCTGTGTGAGATATCTTTGTGGTTCCACCATTTTTTAAATCAATCTGTGTGAGCTATCTTTGTGGGTTCTATTGTTTAAATCAGTCTGTGTGAGATATCTTTGTGGGTTCTATTATTTGAATCAGTCTGTGTGAGATATCTTTGTGGGTTCTGTTTTTTAAATCAGTCTGGGTGAGAAATCTTTGTGGACCCACCATTGTTTAAATCAGTCTCTGTGAGATATCTTTGTGGGCCCCAAATTGTTAAATCAATCTGTGTGAGATATCTTTGTGGGCACACCATTTTTTAAATACAATCAGTGTGAGATATCTTTGTGGGCCCCCCATATTTTAAATCAATCTGTGTGAGATATCTTTGTGGGCCCCCCATATTTTAAATCAGTCTGTATGAGATATCTTCGTGGGCCCCCCATTGTTTAAATCAGTCTGTGTATGATATCTTCGTGGGCCACCCATTGTTTAAATCAGTCTCTATGAGATATCTTCGTGGGCAACCCATTGTTTAAATCAGTCTGTGTGAGATATCTTTGTGGGTCCCCATTGTTTAAATCAGTCTGCGTGAGAAATCTTTGTGGACCCACCATTGTTTAAATCAGTCTGTGTGAGATATCTTTGTGGGCCCCGAATTGTTTAAATCAATCTGTGTGAGATATCTTTGTGGGCACACCATTTTTTAAATACAATCAGTGTGAGATATCTTTGTGGGTCCCCCATTGTTTAAATCAGTCTGTGTGGGATATCTTCGTGGGCCACCCATTGTTTAAATCAGTCTTTGTGAGATATCTGTGTGGGCCCCCCATTGTTTGAATCAGTCTGTGTGAGATATCTTTGTGGATCCCATTGTTTAAGTCAGTCTGTGTGAGATATCTTTGTGGATCCCATTGTTTAAATCAGTCTGTGTGAGATATCTTTGTGGGCCCCATTGTTTAAATCAGTCTGTGTGAGATATCTTTGTGGCCCCCCATTGGTTAAATCAGTCTGTGTGAGATATCTTTGTGGGCCCCCCATTATTTTTATCAGTCAGTGAGAGATATCTTTGTGAGCCCCCCATTATTTAATTCATTCTGTGTGAGATATCTTTTTGGGTCCGATTGTTTAAATCAGTCTTTGTGAGATATCTTTGTGGATCCACCATTGTTTATATCAACCAGTGTGAGATATCTTTGTGGGCCCCATTGTTTAAATCAGTCTTTGTGAGCTATCTTTGTGGGTTCTATTGTTTAAATCAGTCTGTGTGAGATATATTTGTGGTTCCTATTGTTTAAATCATTCTGTGTGAGATATCTTTATGGGTCCAATTGTTTCAATCAGTCTGTGTGAGTTATCTTTGTGGGTCCACCATTGTTTAACTCAGTCTGTGTGAAATATCTGTGTGGGCCCCATTGATGAAATCAGTCTGTGTGAGATATCTTTGTGGGTTCTATTCTTTAAAACAGTCTGTGTGAGATATCTTTTTGGGCCCACCATTGTTTAAATCAATCTGTGTGAGATATCTTCGTGGATCCACCTTTGTTTAAAGCAGTCTTTTTGAGATATCTTTGTGGTTCCTATTGTTTAAATCATTCTGTGTGAGATATCTTTGTGGGTCCCCCATTGTTTGAATCAGTCTGTGTGAGATATCTTTGTGGATCCCATTGTTTAAATCAATCAGTGTGAGCGATCTTTGTGGGCCTCCCATTGGTTAAATCAGTCTCTGTGAGATTGATTTGTGGGTCCCATTGTTTGAATCAGTCTGTGTGAGATATCTTTGTGGGCCCCCCATTGTTTAAATCAGTCTGTGTGAGATATCTTTGTGGGCCCCCCGTTGTTTATTTCAATCAGTGTGAGATATCTTTGGGAGTTCTATTGTTTAAATCAGTCTGTGTGAGATATCTTTGTGGGCCCCCCGTTGTTTAATTCAATCAGTGTGAGATATCTTTGTGGGTTCTATTGTTTAAATCAGTCTGTGTGAGATATCTTTGTGGGCCCCCCGTTGTTTAATTCAATCAGTGTGAGATATCTTTGCGGATTCTATTGTTTAAATCGGTCTGTGTGAGATATCTTTGTAACCCCCCCATTGTTTAAATCAGTCTGTGTGAGATATCTTTGCGGATTCTATTGTTTAAATCTGTCTGTGTGAGATACCTTTGTGGGCCCCCCATTGTTTAAATCAGTCTATGTGAGATATCTTTGTTGGCGCACCGTTGTTTAAATCAGTCTGTGTGAGATTGATTTGTGGGCCCATAATTGTTTAAATCAGTCTATGTCAGATATCTTTGTGGGTCCCCCATTGTTTAAATCGGTCTGCGTGAGATATCTTTGTGGGTCCCCCATTGTTTAAATCAATCTGTGTGAGATATCTTTGTGGGCCCACCATTGTTTAAATCAGTCTGTGTGAGATATCTTTGTGGGTCCCCCATTGTTTGAATCAGTCTTTATGAGATAAATTTGTGGTTCCTATTGTTTTAAGCATTGTGTGTGAGTTATTTTGGTGGTGTACCATTGTTTAAATCAGTCTGTGTGAGATATCGTTGTGGGTCCCCATTGGTTAAATCAGTCTGTGTGAGATATCTTTGTGGGTTCTATTGATTAACTCAGTCTGTGTAAGATAACTTTGTTGGTCCCCCATTGTTTAAATCAATCTGTGTGAGCTATCTTTGTGGGTTCTATTGTTTAAATCAGTCTGTGTGAGATATCTTTGTGGGCCCCCCATTTTATAAATCCATCTGTGTGAGATATCTTTGTGGGTTCTATTTTTTAAATCAGTCTGCGTAAGATATCTTTGTGGGTCCACCATTGTTTAACTCAATCTGTGTGAGATATCTTTGTGGGCCCCCCATTGTTTAAATCAGTCTGTATGAGATATCTTTGTGGGTCACCCATTGTTTGAATCAGTCTGTGTGAGATATCTTTGTGGGTTCTATTTTTTAAATCAATCTGTGTGAGATATCTTTGTGGGCCCACCATTGTTTAAATCAGTCTGTGTGAGATATCTGTGTGGGCCCCCAATTGTTTAAATCAGTCTGTATGAGATATCTTCATGGGCCACCCATTGTTTAAATCAGTCTGTGTGACATATCTTTGTGGGCCCACCATTGTTTAAATCCATATTTGTGAGATAAATTTGTGGATGCCATTGTTTAACTCATTCTGTGTGAGATATATTTGTGGTTCCACCATTGTTTAAATCAATCAGTGTGAGATATATTTGTGGGCCTCCCATTGTTTAAATCAGTCTGTGTGAGATATATTTGTGGTCCTCCCATTGTTTAAATCAGTCTGTGTGAGATATCTTTGTGGGCCTCCCATTGTTTGAATCAGTCTGTGTGAGATATCTTTGTGGGCCCCCCATTGTTTAAATCAGTCTCTGTGAGATATCTTTGTGGATCCCATTGTTTCAATCAGTCTGTGTGAGATATCTTTGTGGATCCCATTGTTTAAATCAGTCTGTGTGAGACATCTTTGTGGATCCCATTGGTTAAATCAGTCTGTGTGAGATATCTTTGTGGATCCCATTGTTTAAATCAGTCTGTGTGAGATATCTTTGTGGATCCCATTGTTTAAATCAGTCTGTGTGAGATATCTTTGTGGATCCATTGTTTAAATCAGTCTGTGTGAGATATCTTAGTGGATCCCATTGTTTAAATCAGTCTGTGTGAGATATCTTTGTTGATCCCATTGTTTAAATCAGTCTGTGTGAGATATCTTTGTGGGCCCCCCATTATTTTTATCAGTCAGTGCGAGATATCTTTGTGAGCCCCCCATTATTTAATTCATTCTGTGTGAGATATCTTTTTGGGTCCGATTGTTTAAATCATTCTGTGTGAGATATCTTTGTGGGTCCCATTGTTTAAATCAATCTGTGTTAGATATCTTTGTGGGCACCCCATTGTTTGTATCAGTCTTTATGAGATAAATTTGTGGTTCCTATTGTTTTAATCCTTCTGTGTGAGTTATTTTGGCGGTGTACCATTGTTTAAATCAGTCTGTGTGAGATATCTTTGTGGGTCCCCATTGGTTAAATCAGTCTGTGTGAGATATCTTTGTGGGTTTTATTGTTTAAATCAGTCTGTGAGAGATATCTTTGTGGGCCCCCCATTTTATAAATCCGTCTGTGTGAGATATCTTTGTGGGTTCTATTGTTTAAATCAGTCTGTGTGAGATATCTTTGTGGGCCCCATTTTTTAAAACAGTCTGTGTGAGATATCTTTGTGGGCCACCCATTTTTTAAATCAGTCTGTGTGAGATATCTTTGAGGGCCCCCCATTGTTTAAATCAGTCTGTGTGAGATATCTTTGTGGGCCACCCATTGTTTAAATCAGTCTGTGTAAGATATCTGTGTGGGCCCCCAATTGTTTAATTCAGTCTGTATGAGATATCTTCATGGGCCACCCATTGTTTAAATCTTTCTGTGTGACATATCTTTGTGGGCCCACCATTGTTTAAATCCATATTTGTGAGATAAATTTGTGGATGCCATTGTTTAACTCATTCTGTGTGAGATATATTTGTGGTTCCACCATTGTTTAAATCAATCAGTGTGAGATATATTTGTGGGCCTCCCATTGTTTAAATCAGTCTGTTTGAGATATCTTTGTGGGCCTCCCATTGTTTGAATCAGTCTGTGTGAGATATCTTTGTGGGCCCCCCATTGTTTAAATTAGTCTGTGTGAGATATCTTTGT
Source organism: Isurus oxyrinchus (assembly GCA_026770705.1). Classification (NCBI taxonomy): domain Eukaryota; kingdom Metazoa; phylum Chordata; class Chondrichthyes; order Lamniformes; family Lamnidae; genus Isurus; species Isurus oxyrinchus. The sequence continues at coordinate 281,672 of JANJGN010000200.1, forward strand.
GAGTCCACCATTGTTTAAATCAATCTGTGTGAGATATCTTTGTGGATCCACCTTTGTTTAAATCAGTCTTTATGAGATATCTTTGTGGTTCCTATTGTTTAAATCATTCTGTGTGAGATATCATTGTGGATCCGCCATTGTTTATATCAGTCTGTGAGAGATATTTTGGGGGGTCTACCATTGTTTAAATCAGTCTGTGTGAGATATCTTTGTGGATTCTATTGTTTAAATCAGTCTGTGTAAGATATCTTTGTGGATTCTATTGTTTAAATCGGTCTGTGTGAGATATCTTTGTGGATTCTATTGTTTAAATCGGTCCGTGTGAGATATCTTTGTGGATTCTATTGTTTAAATCGGTCTGTGTGAGATATCTTTGTGGATCCCATTGTTTAAATCAATCAGTGTGAGCGATCTTTGTGGGCCTCCCATTGGTTAAATCAGTCTCTGTGAGATTGATTTGTGGGTCCCATTGTTTGAATCAGTCTGTGTGAGATATCTTTGTGGATCCCATTGTTTAAATCAATCAGTGTGAGCGATCTTTGTGGGCCTCCCATTGGTTAAATCAGTCTCTGTGAGATTGATTTGTGGGTCCCATTGTTTGAATCAGTCTGTGTGAGATATCTTTGTGGGTCCACAATTGTTTATATCAGTCTTTGTGAGATATCTTTGTGGGCCCCCCATTGTTTAAATCAGTCTTTGTGAGATATCTGTGTGGGCCCCCCATTGCTGAATCAGTCTGTGTGAGATATCTTTGTGGATCCCATTGTTTAAGTCAGTCTGTGTGAGATATCTTTGTGGATCCCATTGTTTAAATCGGTCTGTGTGAGATATCTTTGTGGGCCCCATTGTTTAAATCAGTCTGTGTGAGATATCTTTGTGGCCCCCCATTGGTTAAATCAGTCTGTGTGAGATATCTTTATGGGCCCCCCATTATTTTTATCAGTCAGTGAGAGATATCTTTGTGAGCCCCCCATTATTTAATTCATTCTGTGTGAGATATCTTTTTGGGTCCGATTGTTTGAATCAGTCTATGTGAGATATCTTTGTGGATCCACCATTGTTTATATCAACCAGTGTGAGATATCTTTGTGGGCCCCATTGTTTAAATCAGTCTTTGTGAGCTATCTTTGTGGGTTCTATTGTTTAAATCAGTCTGTGTGAGATATATTTGTGGTTCCTATTGTTTAAATCATTCTGTGTGAGATATCTTTATGGGTCCAATTGTTTCAATCAGTCTGTGTGAGTTATCTTTGTGGGTCCACCATTGTTTAACTCAGTCTGTGTGAAATATCTGTGTGGGCCCCATTGATGAAATCAGTCTGTGTGAGATATCTTTGTGGGTTCTATTCTTTAAAACAGTCTGTGTGAGATATCTTTTTGGGCCCACCATTGTTTAAATCAATCTGTGTGAGATATCTTCGTGGATCCACCTTTGTTTAAAGCAGTCTTTTTGAGATATCTTTGTGGTTCCTATTGTTTAAATCATTCTGTGTGAGATATCTTTGTGGGTCCCCCATTGTTTGAATCAGTCTGTGTGAGATATCTTTGTGGATCCCATTGTTTAAATCAATCAGTGTGAGCGATCTTTGTGGGCCTCCCATTGGTTAAATCAGTCTCTGTGAGATTGATTTGTGGGTCCCATTGTTTGAATCAGTCTGTGTGAGATATCTTTGTGGGCCCCCCATTGTTTAAATCAGTCTGTGTGAGATATCTTTGTGGGCCCCCCGTTGTTTATTTCAATCAGTGTGAGATATCTTTGGGAGTTCTATTGTTTAAATCAGTCTGTGTGAGATATCTTTGTGGGCCCCCCGTTGTTTAATTCAATCAGTGTGAGATATCTTTGTGGGTTCTATTGTTTAAATCAGTCTGTGTGAGATATCTTTGTGGGCCCCCCGTTGTTTAATTCAATCAGTGTGAGATATCTTTGCGGATTCTATTGTTTAAATCGGTCTGTGTGAGATATCTTTGTAACCCCCCCATTGTTTAAATCAGTCTGTGTGAGATATCTTTGCGGATTCTATTGTTTAAATCGGTCTGTGTGAGATACCTTTGTGGGCCCCCCATTGTTTAAATCAGTCTATGTGAGATATCTTTGTTGGCGCACCGTTGTTTAAATCAGTCTGTGTGAGATTGATTTGTGGGCCCATAATTGTTTAAATCAGTCTATGTCAGATATCTTTGTGGGTCCCCCATTGTTTAAATCGGTCTGCGTGAGATATCTTTGTGGGTCCCCCATTGTTTAAATCAATCTGTGTGAGATATCTTTGTGGGCCCCCCGTTGTTTAAATCAGTCTGTGTGAGATAGATTTGTGGGCCCCCCATTGTTTAAATCAGTCTATGTGAGATATCTTTGTTGGCCCCCCGTTGCTTAAATCAGTCTGTGTGAGATATCTTTGTGGGTCCACCATTGTTTAAATCAGTCTGTGTGAGATATCTTTGTGAGCCCCCCATTGTTTAAATCAATCTGTGTGAGATAGATTTGTGGGTCCACCATTGTTTAAATCAGTCTGTGTGAGATATCTTTGTGGGCCCCCCGTTGTTTAAATCAGTCTGTGTGAGATATCTTTGTGGGTCCACCATTTTTTAAGTCAGTCTGTGTGAGATATCTTTGTGGGTCCACCATTGTTTAAATCAGTCTGTGTGAGATATATTTGTGGGCCCCCCGTTGTTTAAATCAGTCTGTGTGAGATATCTTTGTGGGTCCCATTGTTTAAATCAATCTGTGTGAGATATCTTTGTGGGTCCACCATTGTTTAAATCAGTCTGTGTGAGATATATTTGTGGGCCCCCCGTTGTTTAAATCAGTCTGTGTGAGATATCTTTGTTGGTCCCCCGTTGTTTAAATCAGTCTGTGTGAGATATCTTTGTGGATCCCCCATTGTTTAAATCAATCTGTGTGAGATATCTTTTTGGGCCCACCATTGTTTAAATCAATCTGTGTGAGATAACTTCGTGGATCCACCTTTGTTTAAAGCAGTCTTTTTGAGATATCTTTGTGGATCCCATTGTTTAAATCAATCAGTGTGAGCGATCTTTGTGGGCCTCCCATTGGTTAAATCAGTCTCTGTGAGATTGATTTGTGGGTCCCATTGTTTGAATCAGTCTGTGTGAGATATCTTTGTGGGCCCCCCATTGTTTAAATCAGTCTCTGTGAGATATCTTTGTGGGCCCCCCGTTGTTTATTTCAATCAGTGTGAGATATCTTTGGGAGTTCTATTGTTTAAATCAGTCTGTGTGAGATATCTTTGTGGGCCCCCCGTTGTTTAATTCAATCAGTGTGAGATATCTTTGTGGGTTCTATTGTTTAAATCAGTCTGTGTGAGATATCTTTGTGGGCCCCCCGTTGTTTAATTCAATCAGTGTGAGATATCTTTGCGGATTCTATTGTTTAAATCGGTCTGTGTGAGATATCTTTGTAACCCCCCCATTGTTTAAATCAGTCTGTGTGAGATATCTTTGCGGATTCTATTGTTTAAATCGGTCTGTGTGAGATACCTTTGTGGGCCCCCCATTGTTTAAATCAGTCTATGTGAGTTATCTTTGTTGGCGCACCGTTGTTTAAATCAGTCTGTGTGAGATTGATTTGTGGGCCCATAATTGTTTAAATCAGTCTATGTCAGATATCTTTGTGGGTCCCCCATTGTTTAAATCGGTCTGCGTGAGATATCTTTGTGGTCCCCCATTGTTTAAATCAATCTGTGTGAGATATCTATGTGGGCCCCCCGTTGTTTAAATCAGTCTGTGTGAGATAGATTTGTGGGCCCCCCATTGTTTAAATCAGTCTATGTGAGATATCTTTGTTGGCCCCCCGTTGTTTAAATCAGTCTGTGTGAGATATCTTTGTGGGTCCACCATTGTTTAAATCAGTCTGTGTGAGATATCTTTGTGGGCCCCCCATTGTTTAAATCAATCTGTGTGAGATAGATTTGTGGGTCCACCATTGTTTAAATCAGTCTGTGTGAGATATCTTTGTGGGCCCCCCATTGTTTAAATCAGTCTGTGTGAGATATCTTTGTGGGTCCACCATTGTTTAAATCAGTCTGTGTGAGATATCTTTGTGGGTCCACCATTGTTTAAATCAGTCTGTGTGAGATATATTTGTGGGCCCCCCGTTGTTTAAATCAGTCTGTGTGAGATATCTTTGTGGGTCCCATTGTTTAAATCAATCTGTGTGAGATATCTTTGTGGGTCCACCATTGTTTAAATCAGTCTGTGTGAGATATATTTGTGGGCCCCCCGTTGTTTAAATCAGTCTGTGTGAGATATTTTTGTTGGTCCCCCGTTGTTTAAATCAGTCTGTGTGAGATATCTTTGTGGATCCCCCATTGTTTAAATCAATCTATGTGAGATATCTTTGTGGGTCCACCATTGTTTAAATCAGTCTGTGTGAGATATCTTTGTGGGTCCCCCGTTGTTTAAATCAGTCTGTGTGAGATATCCTTGTGGATCCCCCATTGTTTAAATCAATCTGTGTGAGATATCTTTGTTGGTCCACCATTGTTTAAATCAGTCTGTGTGAGATATCTTTGTGGGCCCCCCGTTGTTTAAATCTGTCTGTGTGAGATATCTTTGTTGGTCCCCCGTTGTTTAAATTATTCTGTGTGAGATATCTTTGTGGGTCCACCATTGTTTAAGTCAGTCTTTATGAGATATCTTTGTGGTTCCTATTGTTTATATCATTCTGTGTGAGATATCTTTGTTGTCCCCCCATTGTTTAGATCAGTCTTTGTGAGATATCTTTGTGGGCCCCCCCATTGTTTGAATCAGTCTGTGTGAGATATCTTTGTGGATCCCATTGTTTAAATCAGTCTGTGTGAGATATCTTTGTGGATCCCATTGTTTAAATCAGTCTGTGTGAGATATCTTTGTGGGCCTCATTGTTTAAATCAGTCTTTGTGAGATATCTGTGTGGGCCCCCCCATTGTTTGAATCAGTCTGTGTGAGATATCTTTGTGGATCCCATTGTTTAAATCAGTCTGTGTGAGATATCTTTGTGGATCCCATTGTTTAAATCAGTCTGTGTGAGATATCTTTGTGGGCCCCATTGTTTAAATCAGTCTTTGTGAGATATCTTTGTGGGCCCCCCGTTATTTTTATCAGTCAGTGTGAGATATCTTTGTGAGCCCCCCCATTATTTAATTCATTCTGTGTGACATATCTTTTTGGGTCCGATTGTTTAAATCATTCTGTGTGAGATATCTTTGTGGGTCCACCATTGTTTAAATCAATCAGTATGAGATATCTTTGTGGGCCCCATTGTTTAAATCAGTCTTTGTGAGCTATCTTTGTGGGTTCTATTGTTTAAATCAGTCTGTGTGAGATATATTTGTGGTTCCTATTATTTAAATCATTCTGTGTGAGTTATCTTTGTGGGTCCACCATTGTTTATATCAATCTGTGTGTGATATCTTCGTGGATCCACCATTGTTTAAATCAGTCTTTATGAGATATCTTTGTGGTTCCTATTGTTTAAATCATTCTGTGTGAGATATCTTTGTGGGTCCCCCATTGTTTGAATCAGTCTGTGTGAGATATCTTTGTGGATCCCATTGTTTAAATCAATCAGTGTGACCGATCTTTGTGGGCCTCCCATTGGTTAAATCAGTCTGTGTGAGAAATCTTTGTGGGCCCCCCGTTGTTTAATTCAATCAGTGTGAGATATCTTTGTGGGCCCCCATTGTTTGAATCAGTCTGTGCGAGATATCTTTGTGGGCCCCCCGTTGTTTAATTCAATCAGTGTGAGATATCTTTGTGGGTTCTATTGTTTAAATCAGTCTGTGTGAGATATCTTTGTGGGCCCCCCGTTGTTTAATTCAATCAGTGTGAGATATCTTTGTGGATTCTATTGTTTAAATCAGTCTGTGTGATATATCTTTGTAAGCCCCCCATTGTTTAAATCAGTCTGTGTGAGATATCTTTGTGGATCCCATTGTTTAAATCAATCAGTGTGAGAAATCTTTGTGGGCCTCCCATTGGTTAAATCAGTCTCTGTGAGATTGATTTGTGGGTCCCATTGTTTGAATCAGTCTGTGTGAGATATCTTTGTGGGCCCCCCATTGTTTAAATCAGTCTGTGTGAGATATCTTTGTGGGCCCCCCGTTGTTTAATTCAATCAGTGTGAGATATCTTTGTGGGCCCCCCATTGGTTAAATCAGTCTGTGTGAGATATCTTTGTGGGCCCCCCGTTGTTTAATTCAATCAGTGTGAGATATCTTTGTGGGTTCTATTGTTTAAATCAGTCTGTGTGATATATCTTTGTAAGCCCCCCATTGTTTAAATCAGTCTGTGTGAGATATCTTTGTGGATCCCATTGTTTAAATCAATCAGTGTGAGAAATCTTTGTGGGCCTCCCATTGGTTAAATCAGTCTCTGTGAGATTGATTTGTGGGTCCCATTGTTTGAATCAGTCTGTGTGAGATATCTTTGTGGGCCCCCCATTGTTTAAATCAGTCTGTGTGAGATATCTTTGTGGGCCCCCCGTTGTTTAATTCAATCAGTGTGAGATATCTTTGTGGGCCCCCCATTGGTTAAATCAGTCTGTGTGAGATATCTTTGTGGGCCCCCCGTTGTTTAATTCAATCAGTGTGAGATATCTTTGTGGGTTCTATTGTTTAAATCAGTCTGTGTGAGATATCTTTGTGGGCCCCCCGTTGTTTAATTCAATCAGTGTGAGATATCTTTGTGGATTCTATTGTTTAAATCGGTCTGTGTGATATATCTTTGTAAGTCCCCCATTGTTTAAATCAGTCTGTGTGAGATGTCTTTGTTGGCCCCCCCGTTGTTTAAATCAGTCTGTGTGTGGTAGATTTGTGGGCCCATAATTGTTTAAATCAGTCTATGTGAGATATCTTTGTGGGTCCCCCATTGTTTAAATCAATCTGTGTGAGATATCTTTGTGGGTCCACCATTGTTTCAATCAGTCTGTGTGAGATATCTTTGTGGGCCCCCCATTGTTTAAATCATTCTGTGTGAGATAGATTTGTGGGCCCATAATTGTTTAAATCAGTCTATGTGAGATATCTTTGTGGGCCCACCATTGTTTAAATCAGTCTATGTGAGATATCTTTGTCGGCCCCCCCATTGTTTAAATCAGTCTGTGTGAGATATCTTTGTTGGTCCCCCGTTGTTTAAATCAGTCTGCGTGAGATATCTTTGTTGGTCCCCCGTTGTTTAAATCAGTCTGTGTGAGATATCTTTGTGGGTCCACCATTGTTTAAGTCAGTCTGTGTGAGAAATCTTCGTGGATCCCCCTTTGTTTAAAGCAGTCTTTATGAGATATCTTTGTGGTTCCTATTGTTTAAATCATTCTGTGTGAGATATCTTTGTTGTCCCCCCATTGTTTGAATCAGTCTGTGTGAGATATCTTTGTGGATCCCATTGTTTAAATCAATCAGTGTGAGCGATCTTTGTGGGCCTCCCATTGGTTAAATCAGTCTCTGTGAGATTGATTTGTGGGTCCCATTTTTTGAATCAGTCTGTGTGAGATATCTTTGTGGGCCCCCCATTGTTTAAATCAGTCTGTGTGAGATATCTTTGTGGGTCCACCATTGTTTAAGTCAGTCTGTGTGAGAAATCTTCGTGGATCCCCCTTTGTTTAAAGCAGTCTTTATGAGATATCTTTGTGGTTCCTATTGTTTAAATCATTCTGTGTGAGATATCTTTGTTGTCCCCCCATTGTTTGAATCAGTCTGTGTGAGATATCTTTGTGGATCCCATTGTTTAAATCAATCAGTGTGAGCGATCTTTGTGGGCCTCCCATTGGTTAAATCAGTCTCTGTGAGATTGATTTGTGGGTCCCATTGTTTGAATCAGTCTGTGTGAGATATCTTTGTGGGCCCCCCATTGTTTAAATCAGTCTGTGTGAGATATCTTTGTGGGCGCCCCATTGTTTAAATCAGTCTGTGTGAGATATGTTTGTGGGCCCTCCATTGTTTAAATCAGTCTGTGTGAGATATCTTTGTGGGTTCTATTGTTTAAATCAGTCTGTGTGAGATATCTTTGTGGGCCCCCCATTGTTTAAATCACCTGTGTGAGATATCTTCGTGGATCCACCGTTGTTTAAATCAGTCTTTATGAGATATCTTTGTGGTTCCTATTGTTTAAATCATTCTGTGTGAGATATCTTTGTGGGCCCCCCATTGTTTAAATCAGTCTTTGTGAGATATCTGTGTGGGCCCCCCATTGTTTGAATCAATCTGTGTGAGATATCTTTGTGGATCCCATTGTTTAAGTCAGTCTGTGTAAGATATCTTTGTGGATCCCATTGTTTAAATCAATCTGTGTGAGATATCTTTGTGGATCCCATTGTTTAAATCAGTCTGTGTGAGATATCTTTGTGGGCCCCATTGTTTAAATCATTCTGTGTGAGATATCTTTGTGGGCCCCCCATTGGTTAAATCAGTCTGTGTGAGATATCTTTGTGGGCCCCCCATTATTTTTATCAGTCAGTGTGAGATATCTTTGTGAGCCCCCCATTATTTAATTCATTCTGTGTGAGATATCTTTTTGGGTCCACCATTGTTTAAATCAGTTTGTGTGAGATATCTTTGTGGGCCCCATTGTTTAAATCAGTCTGTGTGAGATCTGTTTGTGGGCCCCCCATTATTTTTATCAGTCAGTGTGAGATATCTTTGTGAGCCCCCCATTATTTAATTCATTCTGTGTGAGATATCTTTTTGGGTCCGATTGTTTAAATCAGTCTGTGTGAGATATCTTTGTGGGTCCACCATTGTTTATATCAATCAGTGTGAGATATCTTTGTCGGCCCCCCATTGTTTAAATCAGTCTTTATGAGATATCTTTGTGGTTCCTATTGTTTATATCAATCTGTGTGAGATATATTTGTGGGCCCACCTTTGTTTAAATCAGTCTGTGTGAGATATCTTTGTGTGTCCCCCATTGTTTAAATCAGTCTGTGTGAGATATCTTTGTGGGCCCCTCATTGTTTAAATCAGTCTGTGTGAGATATCTTTGTGGGTTCTATTGTATAAATCAGTCTGTGTGAGATATCTTTGTGGTTCCTATTGTTTAAATCAGTCTGTGTGAGATATGTTTGTGGGTTCTATTGTTTAAATCGGTCTGTGTGAGATATCTGTGTGGGCCCCCCATTGTTTGAATCAGTCTGTGTGAGATATCTTTGTGGATCCCATTGTTTAAATCAATCAGTGTGAGCGATCTTTGTGGGCCTCCCTTTGGTTAAATCAGTCTCTGTGAGATTGATTTGTGGGTCCCATTGTTTGAATCAGTCTGTGTGAGATATCTTTGTGGGGCCCCCATTGTTTAAATCAGTCTGTGTGCGATATCTTTGTGGGCCCCCCGTTGTTTATTTCAATCAGTGTGAGATATCTTTGTGGGTTCTATTGTTTAAATCAGTCTGTGTGATATATCTTCGTGGATCCACCATTGTTTAAATCAGTCTGTGTGAGATATCTTTGTGCGTCCACCATTGTTTATATCAGTCTGTGAGAGATATTTTGGGGGTCTACCATTGTTTAAATTAGTCTGTGTGAAATATCTTTGTGGGCCCCATTGTTTAAATCAATCTGTGTGAGATATCTTTGTGGGTTCTATTGTTTAAATCAGTCTGTGAGAGATATCTTTGTGGGCCCCCCATTGTTTAAATCAGTCTGTGTGAGATAGCTTTATCGGTCCACCATTGTTTAAATCAGTCTGTGTGAGATATCTTTGTGGATCCCACTGTTTAAATTCCTTCTCTCTGAAATGAAGATGTTCAAACTTCAGTTTCCATTTAGCAGCTGCAACGATTTCCCTGGCTGGGGATTTGGAGCTTCCCTTTGCAGGTGGACTCTACAAGTAGAACAGGTCCTGGGAGAGTGTAAAGGTTCCCGTTTTCACTTTTGCAGTACTGCTCTTGGCCCTTGGGAACCTGATTTAATATAGCAGTCCCATAGCTGTTTCTGGGGACCTTGCTCAGCCTCTCCCTGTTGAGAAGCTGTTTCTGTTTTAAGATGCCTCTTTCATGCTGTTCAGAATGGCTCTCTGTTTATGCAGTCCCCTGCCTTTCTTTCTTATATGAACCCAAGTATGGCTGCTCCCAAACTGATGAATCATGCCTCCATGTTCGGTATTGGCCACTGAAACACCCCTTCTCCCACATGTGGTTCTTGTATAGCTTTTCATTCAGGTTCTTATGAGTGAATTATCTGAAAGAAGAGCAGTAAGTGGATAGATCTCGATTCCACTTGTAGGACACTCATTGAAATTCAAAATGTCTTTTCTGACCCGTCTTGCAGTCTGATAGGGTTTTTCAACCAATGCCGAAAAATAGCACCAAGTTGTCTGTCCATACATCCCTTTTCTGAACAAAGGCTTAACTTTTTTTAGCAAACACGTGCTTTCCAAACCGTTGTCCTTAAAATTCTAAAATATCGTAATTATATATTTGTAATGTGGTGCTTGGGGTGCCGATCAAACTGGATAGTGAGTGTTGTGGGAGCTCCATTCATCCAGGCAAGTGGGGGGTATTCCATCACACTCCTGACTTGTGCCTGGTAGATGGTGAACAGGCTTTGGGGGGTGTCAGGAGGTGAGTTACTAACAACAGAATTCACGCCCCCTAAGCTGCCCATGTAGCCACAGTATTTATATACACTCATAGACATTTACAGCACAGGAGGCCATTCAGCCTGTCGTGTCCACACCAGCCAACAAAGTTCTGACTACACTCATCCCATTTTCTGGTGCTTGGTCCATAGCCCTGGAGGCTATGGCAACACAAGTGAATATCTAAATACTTCTTGAATGTTATGAGAGTTTCTGACTCAACCACCCTTTCAGGCAGTGAGTTCCAGACTCCCACCAACCTCTGGGTAAAAAAATTTCTCCTCAACTCTACCTGTTACCTTAAATCAATGCCCCTTGGTTATTGACCCCTATGCTAATGTAAAAACTGTCTTCCTATCCACCCTATCTACGCCTCTCATAATCTTATACACCTCTATCAGCTCCCCTCTCAACCTTCATTGCTCCAAGGAAAACAACCCCAGCCTATCCAATCTTTCCCCATAGCTCAGACCCTCCAGCCCAGGCAGCATCCTGGTGAATCTCCTCTGCACCCTCTCCAGTGTAATCACATCCTTCCTATGATGCGGATTCCAGAACTGCACACCGTACTCCAGTTGTAGCCTAACCAGCGTTTTATACAGTTCCAGCATAACTGCCCCGCTCTTATATTCTATGCCTCGGCTAATAAAGGCAAGTATCCCATATTCCTTCTTAACCACCTTATCTACCTACCCTGCTACCTTCAGGAATGTGTGAATATGCACACCAAGGTCCATCTGATCTTCAGTGCTTTCCAGGGTCCAACCATTCATATTGTAATCTCTTGCCTTGTTAGCCCTCTCCAAGTGCATTACCTCATACGTTTCCATTTGCCACTGCTCTGCCCACCTGACCAGTCCATTGATATCCTCCTGCAGTTTATGGCTATTCTCCTCACTATTATTTATTTATTTATTTACCACTCTACCAATTTTCATGTCAACTGAGAGCTCCTTGATCATACCCCCTACATTTAATTCCAAATCATGTATGTAAACCAGGGCTCCCAACACTGAGCCCTGTGGAACATCACTGGAAACAGACTTCCAGTCACAGAAACATCCCTCTACCATCACCCCCTGCTTCCTGCCTCTCAACCAATTTTGGATCCAACCTGCCACTTTGCCTTGGAACCCATGAGCTCTTATTTTCTTGACCAGTCTGCCATGAGGGACCTTATCAAAAGCCTTGCTAAAGTCCACGTAGACAATATCAAGTGCATTACTCATGTCAACACTACTGTTTAACTCCTCAAAAAATTCAATAAGATCTGTCAAACATGACCCTCCCTTAACAAATCCATGCTGACTCTCCCTGATTAATCCTTGTCTCTCCAAGTACAGATATATTCTGTCCCTCAGAATTCTTTCTAGTAGCTTCTCCACCATCGAGGTTACACTGACTGGCCTGTAATTTCCTGGTCTATCCGTTCCTCCCTTTTTTAATAATGGGACAACGTTAGCAGTCCTCCAGTCCTCTGGCACCTCACCTGTGGCCAGAGAAGATTTGAAAATTCCTGCTGGGGCCCTTAATGCCATAATGTGAAACATGCTATCCACGAACCTCTCAGCCTCGTGAATGCCCCCTGGTGCCCCCAGCTGCTGCTCAAGCTCCAAAACTCGGAGCTCGAGTTGCTCCTGTCGGAGGCACCTCCTGCACACATGGTCATCCAGGCCGCCAGGAATGTCTAAGATTTCCCACATGGTGCATCCTGCACATCCTGTACAAATTACGGGATTACCTTGCGTTTCTCTAAGTGCCTTGCTTTAAACTCCTTAATGTTTGATTCTAATACTTTCCCCATGACAGATTTCAAGCTAACTTAGAAACATAGAAAATAAGAGCAGGAGTAGCTCATTCGGTCCTTTGAGCCTGCTCCACCATTCAATATAATCATGGCTGATCCTCTAGGCCATGCACCCACAATCTCCCCATACCCCTTGACGTGTTTAGAATCTAGAAATTTATTTTCTTCTTAAATACTTGGCCTCCGCAGCCACTGTGGTAGAGAATTCCACAGGTTCACTACCCTCTAAGTGAAGGAGTTTCTCCTCATCTCAGTCCTAAATGCTCTACCCTGTATCTTGAGACAGGGACCCCTTGTTCTACACACCCCAGCCAGAGGAAATGTCCAGTCTGTCCATCCCTGTTAGAATATTATATGTATGATTGAGATTCGCTCTCATTCTTCTAAACTCCAGTGAATACAGGCCTAGTCGGCCCAATCTCTCCTCATACTACAATCCTGCCATCCCAGGAATCAGTCTGGTGAACCTTCACTGCATTCCCTCTATGGCAAGTATATCCTTTCTTAGGTAAGGAGACCAAAACTGCACACACTTTTCCAGGTGTGGTCCCACTAAGACCCTGTACAGCTGCAGTAACACATCCTTGCTCCTGTACTCAAGTCCTCTCACAATGAAGGCCAACATACCATTTGCCTTCCTAACTGCTTGCTGCACCCACATGCTTGCTTTCAGTGATTGGTGGACAAGGACACCCAGGTCCCTTTGTACATCAACATTTCCCAACCTATCACCATTTAAATGATACTCTGCCATTCAGTTTTTTCTACCAAACTGGATAACTTCAGACTTATCCATGTTATACTGCATCTGCCATGGATTTTCCCACTCACTCAACCTGTCTAAATCGCCTTGAAGCCTCTTAACAACACCCTTCTCATTGTCCACATTGCCACCAAGTTTTGTGTCATCAGCAAACTTGGAAATATTACATTTGGTTCCCTCATCCAAATCATTGATATATATTGTGAATAACTGAGGCAAAAGCACAGATCCCTGAGGTACCCCACTAGTCACCGCCTGCCACTCCGAAAAAGACCCATTTATTCCTACTTTGTTTCCTGTCTACTTAATTCTCAATCCATGCCAATATATTAATCCAATCCCATGTGCTTTATTTTTAAACACTAACCTCTGATGTGGGAATTTATCAAAAACTTTCTGAAAATCTAAATATACCACATCCACTGGTTCTCCCTTATCTATTCTGCTAGTTATGCTCTCAAAAAAACTCCCATTGGTTTGTCAAACATGATTTCTCTTTCGTAAACCCTTGTTGACTTTGTCTAATCCCGTTGACATTTTCTAAGTGTCCTGTTATCACATCTTTTATAATAGGCTCTAGCATTTTCCCTACTACTGATGTTAGGCTAGCCGGTCTGTAATTCCCTGTTTTCTCCCTCCCTCCTTTTTTAAAGAGCGAGGTTACATTTGCCACCCTCCAATCTGCTGGGACTGTTCCAGAATCTACAGGATTTTGGAAAATGACAACCAACACATCCACTATTTCCCAGATGGTTGGGCCTAGGACACTACCCTGAGTACTGACACCCCTTTATCTATTATTATCCTATCCTCACCTACAATGATGGGGGAGGCTGGCACATCAGTACAGAAGCCAAAGCTGAAGTATTTGCAAACATCTTCAGCTGCTTCATCAGTGACCTTTCCTTCATCATAAAGTCAGAAGTGGTGATGTTCACTGATGATTGCACAATGTTCAGCACCATTCATAACTAAGCAGTCTGTGTCCATGTGCAGAAAAGTAGTTCAAAGGGAAGAGAAGCTGAAATGGAATTAGAGACAGTTAGTGAGACTGGAAGGCAGAAGAAACATAGGCTAGATAAGAGAGAAGAGAGTTTAGCAAGGCAAAATGGAATATATTTTAATGCAAGTAGCCTGAGGAATAAGTCAGATGAGCTGAGGGCACAGATAGGCACCTGGGAGTGTGATATCATAGCTACGACTGAGACTTAGCTAAAAGAAGGGCAGGATTGGCAGCTCAACATTTCTGGTTATAGGGTATTAAGACAAAATAGAAAGTGGGATAAAAGAGGAGGGGGGGGTCACAATATTGATCAAGGAATCAATTCTAGCAGTGAGGAGAGATGATGTCTTGGAAGGATCATCAAATGAGTCCATGTGGGTAGAAGTGAAAACCACAAGAGGGGCAAGTTGGGTATGTGCTATAGGGTCCCAAACAGTCAGGGAGAGATAGAGGATCAAATATCGAATCAAATTTCAGAGAAGTGTAAGAATAATAAGGCAGTAATATAGGGGATTTTATTAACATGATATAGTTTTAGTGTGCAAGGTAGGGAGGACAGTGACCATAACTCAGTTAGATTGAGGATAGTTATGGAAAAGGATAAGGTTGGGCCGGGAATAAAAGTTCTAAACCAGGGAACCGCTAATTTTACTAATTGAGATACGATTTGGCCCAAGTGGACTGGGAGCAGCTACTTGCAGATGAAACTGTGTCAGAGCAGTGGGAGGCATTCAAGGAAGAAATAACGAGAGTACAGGGCAAATATGTTCCCATAAAGACAAAGGGAGGGATCAAGTCTGGAGAACCCTGGATGTCAAGGGACATAAAGGTTAGGATTTAGAAAAGAAGAGAAGCTTATGGCAGATACCGAGGGCTCAATATGACAGAGTCCCTGGAGGAGAATAAAAAGTGCAGGGGGGGAACTTAAAAAGGAAATTAAGAAAACTAAAAGAGTGCATGAGAAAGCATTGGTGGGCAGAATAAAGGAAACTCAAAGAGGATTTTTAAATATATAAAGAGCAAGAGAATAACTAGAGAAAGAGTCGGGCCAATTAGGGACCATAGAGGTAATGTGTGTGTGGTCCCGGAAGACGTGGATACAGTCCACAATGAACACTTTCCATTAGTTGTATAATGAAATGTATAAAATTCTAACAGGGCTGGACAGACTGGATGCAAGGAGGATGTTTCCCCTGGTTGGGGAGTCTACAACCAGGGGTCACAGCCTCAGAATATGGGGCAGGCCATTTAGGACTGAGATGAGGAAAGATTTCTTCTCTCAGAGTGTGGTCAACCTGTGGAATTCTCTATCACAGAGGCTGTGGAGGCCAGATCACTGAGTATATTCAAGAAAGAAATTGATAATTTTTTGGATATTAGGGACATCAAGGGGTATGAAAAGAAAGCGGGGATATGGCATTGAGGTAGAGGATCAGCCGTGATCATGTTGAATGGCGGAGCAGGCTCGAGGGACCGAATGGCCCACTCCTGCTCCTAGTTTCTATGTTTCTATGTCTTCACAATGGAAAAGGACAGCGCAGGTATAGACATCAGGGTGGAGGACGGTGAAATATTAGAGGAAATTAAGATAGAGAGAGAGGAGGAACTAGCGGGTTTAGCAGCCTTAAAAGTGGATAAATCCACAGGCCCAGATGAGATGTATCCCAGGCTGTTGAGGGAGGCAAGGGAAGAGATATCGGGGGCCCTGGCCCTCTCTGGCCACAAGTGAGGTGCCAGAGGACTGGAGAATTGCTAACGTTGTCCCATTATTAAAAAAGGGAGCAAGGGATAGACCAGGAAATTACAGGCCAGTCAGTGTAATCTCGATGGTGGGGAAGTTACTAGAAAGAATTCTGAGGGACAGAATATATCTGCACTTGGAGAGACACAGATTAATCAGGGATAGTCAGCATGGATTTGTTAAGGGAGGGTCGTGTGTGACAAATCTTATTGAATTTTTTGCGAATGTAACCAGGAGTGTTGATGAGGGTAATGCACTTGATGTTGTCTACATGGACTTTAGCAAGGCTTTTGACAAGGTCCCTCATGGCAAACTAGTCAAGAAAGTAAGAGCCCATGGGTTCCAAGGCAAAGTGGTAGGTTGGATCCAAAATTGGCTGAGAGGCAGGAAGCAGAGGGTGATGGTAGAGGGATGTTTCTGTGACTGGAAGTCTGTTTCCAGTGGAGTTCCACAGGACTCGGTGTTGGAGCCCTGGTTTACATACATGATTTGGAATTAAATGCAGGTAGTATGATCAAGAAGCTCTCAGGTGAGATGAAAATTGATAGGTTGGTAAATAGTGAGGAGGATAGCCGTATACTGCAGGAGGATATCAATGGACTGGTCAGATGGGCAGAGCAGTGGCAAATGGAATTCAATCTGAAAAAGTGTTCTTTGTAATGCACTTGGGGAGAGCTAACAAGACAGGGGGTTACACTGTGAATGGTTGGACCCTGGAAAGTACTGAAGATCAGATGGACCTTGGTGTGCATATTCACAGATCCCTGAAGGTAGCAGGGTAGGTAGATAAGGTGGTTAAGAAGGAATATGGGATACTTGCCTTTATTAGCCGAGGCATAGAATATAAGAGCGGGGAGGTTATGCTGGAACTGTATAAAACGCTGGTTAGGCTACAACAGGAGTACTGTGTGCAGTTCTGGAATCCGCATTATAGGAAGGATGTGATTGCACTGGAGATTCACCAGGATGCTGCCTGGGCTGGAGAGTTTTAGTTATGAGGAAAGATTGGATAGGCTGGGGTTGTTTTCCTTGGAACAGCAAAGGCTGAGAGGGGACCTGATAGAGGTGGATAAGATTATGAGGGACATAGATAGGGTGGATAGGAAGGCACTTTTTCCATTAGTAGAGGGGCCAATAATCAAGGGGCATTGATTTAAGGTAAGCGGTAGAAGGCTAAGAGGGGAGTTAAGAAGAAATTTTTTCACCCAGAGGGTGGTGGGAGTCTGGAACTCACTGCCTGAAACGGTGGTTGAGTCAGAAACTCTTGTAACATTTAGGAAGTATTTAGATATTCACTTGTGTTGCCATAGCCTCCAGGGCTATGGGCCAAGTGCTGGAAAATGGGATTAGTGTAGTCAGATCTTTGTTGACAGGCACAGACACGATGGGCTGAATGGCCTCCTTCTGGGCTGTAAACCTCTATGAGTCAATGAGTAATCGGGAAGAGTCAGCATGGTTTTGTGAAAGGGAAATCATGTTTGACCAAGTTATTAGAGTTCTTGAAGAAGTGACATGGGCTGTGGATAAAGGGGAGCCTGATGACGTACTGTACTTGGATTTCCAGAAAGTATTTGACAATGTGCCACATCAAAGATTATTATGGATAATAAAAGCTTGTAGTGTAAGTGGTAACATATTAGCCTGGATAGAAGATTAGCTGGGCAGAAAACAGAGAATCTGATTGGTAGGATGTGACCAGGGGTCTGTGGTGAGGCCTTGACTACTTACAATTTGCATCAATGATTTAGATGAGGGGAGTGAAGACATGGTAGCTACATTTACAGATGATGCAAAGATAAGTAGGGAAGTATGTTAGAAAGTGGACATAAGGAGGTTGCAGACGGATATCGATAAGTTGAGTCAGTGGGCAAAATGGAGTATAATGTAGGAAAATGTGAAGCTGTTCACTTTGGCAGGAAGAATAAAAAAGCAGAATATTACTTAAACAGAGAGGGATGCACCCAGTAACTACAGGCCAGCCAATTTACCATCAGTGGCAGGGCATTTTTTAGAGATGATAATTTGGGACAAATATAATTGGCACTTGGAAAAGTAAGGGCTAATTAATAAAATTAACTCATTAAAGGCAAATTGTTTGACTAATATGATGAAATCATACAGTGTGTGGATGAAGGCATTGCTGTTGATATTGTGCAAAGATGTATTTATCCGTTCATTGGATGTGGGCATCACTGGCTAGGCCAGCATTTGCTGCACATCCTGAACTGCCCCTGAACTGAGTGTCTGGCTCGGCCATTTCAGAGTCAACCACATTGCTGTGGGTCTGGAGTCACATGTAGGCCAGACCAGGCAAGGACAACAGATTTCCCTCCCCTAAAGGACATTAGTGAACAATCAACAATGGTTTCATGGTCATCATTACTGCGACTCGCTTTTAATTGCAGATTTTATTAGTTAAATTCAAACTCCACTAGCTGCCTTGGTGGGATTTGAACCCTTGTCCCCAGAACATTAGCCTGGTGTCTCTGGATTACTAGTCCTATCTCTGTGTAAAAGGCCTAAGTGGCTTCCTCCTGTTCCTGTGTAACAGACTTGAGGGGCTGAATAACCTCCTCTTGTTCCTGTGTGTTGTTGACAAGGATGTAGTGTCTTCCTAAGTTGCATGCTCTGTTTGAAATTCTGTGTTTCTAATCAGGTTACTGCTCTGGGATTGTGATGATCGAAGCTACAGTTTCTACATCGAGGTCTCCAACAATCAGCAGCAATGGAGGATGGTGGCTGATCGCACAAAAGTTACTTGCAGGTGAGAACCTCTCTGCGCTTTTCACAGTTCACCTTCCACCACGAACTAACCTGGATGTTCGCAAATTCCCTTCAGTCTAACACTCACTCTCAGTAATACAGGTCGGAACAGCTAATAACAGAGTTCATAATAGACACAGGGTAAGGACAGTCTGCACGATGGGCTCCGGAGCGCCTCCGTCTCCGTATGGTATGGGGGTCAGACTCCGGAGCATCTCCGTCTCGTGTCGGGGTCAGACCCCGGAGCGTCTCCATCTCCGTGTCGGGGTCAGACTCCGGAGCGTCTCCGTCTCGTGTCGGGGTCAGACCCCGGAGCGTCTCCATCTCCGTGTCAGGATCAGACTCCGGTATGTCTCGGTCTCCGTGTCGGGGTCAGACTCCGGGACGTCTCCATCTCTGTGTCGGGGTCAGACTCCGCGACGTCTCCCTCTCTGTGTCGGGGTCAGACTCCGGGGCGTCTCCGTCGCCGTGTCGGGATCAGACTCCGGGAAGTCTCGGTCTCCGTGTCGGGGTCAGACTCCGGGAAGTCTCCGTGTCGGGGTCAGACTCCGGGATGTCTCCATCTCTGTGTCGGGGTCAGACTCCGGGCCGTCTCCGTCTCCGTGTCGAGTTCAGACTCCTGAACGTCTCCGTGTTGGGGTCAGACTCTGGCGCATCTCCGTGTCGGGGTCAGACGCCGAGACGTCTCTGTCTCCGTGTCGGGTGCAGACTCCCGGGCGTCTCCGTCTCCGTGTCAGCGTCAGACTCCGGGGCGTCTCCGTGTCGGGGTCAGACTCCGGGGCGTCTCCGTCTCCGTGTCGGGGTCAGACTCTGGGGTGCCTCCGTGTCAGGATCAGACTCTGGGACGTCTCGGTCTCCATGTCGGGGTCAGACTCCGGGACCTCTCCGTCTCCGTGTCGGGGTCAGACTCCGGGACGTCTCCGTCTCCGTGTCGGGGTCAGACTCCGGGATGTCTCCGTCTCCGTGTCGGGCTCAGACTCCGGGACGTCTCCGTGTCGGGGTCAGACTCCGGGACGTCTCCGTCTCCGTGTCGGGCTCAGACTCCGGGACGTCTCCATGTCGGGGTCAGACTCCGGGACATCTCCGTCTCCGTGGCAGGGTCAGACTCCGGGACGTCTCCATGTCGGGGTCAGACTCCGGGACATCTCCGTCCCCGTGTCAGGGTCAGACTCCGGGACGTCTGCGTCTCTGTTTCGGGATCAGACTCTGGGCCGTCTCCGTGTCGGGGTCAGACTCCGGGACGTCACCGTCTCCGTGTCGGGGTGCAACTCCTGGACGTCTCCGTGTCGGGTCAGACTCCGCGACGTCTCCGTCTCCGTGTCGGGGTCAGACTCCCGGACGTCTCCAACTCCGTGTCGGGGTCAATTTCCCGGGCGTCTCCTTGTCGGGGTCAGACTCCGGGACGTCTCCGTGATGTGGTCAGACTCCGGGGCGTCTCCGTCTCCGTGTCGGGATCAGACTCCGGGATGCCACCGTGTCGGGGTCAGACTCCGCGATGTCTCCATGACGGGGTCAGACTCCGGGACATCTCCGTTTCATGGTCAGACTCCGGGACGTCTCCGTGTCTGGGTCAGACTCCGGGACGTCTCCGTGTCGGGGTCAGACCCCGGGATGTCTCCGTCGCCGTGTCGGGGTCAAACTCCGGGACGTCTCCGTGTCGGGGTCAGACTCCGGGATGTCTCCGTGTCGGGGTCAGACTCCGGGACGTCTCCGTGTCGTGGTCAGACTCCGGGACGTCTCCGTGTCGGGGTCAGACTCCGGGTCATCTCCGTGTCGTGGTCAGACACCGGGACGTCTCCGTGTCAGGGTCAGACTCCGGGGCGTCTCCGTTTCCATGTCATCTCCGTCTCCATGTTGAGGTCAGACTCCGGGACGTCTCTGTCTCCGTGTCGGGGTCAGACTCTGAGATGTCTCCGTTTCAGTGTCAGACTCCGGGACGTCTCCATCTCTGTGTCGGGGTCAAACTCCGGGGCGTCTCCTTGTCGGGGTCAGACTCCGAGACATCTCCGTGTCAGG
The DNA here is from genome assembly GCA_026770705.1 of Isurus oxyrinchus. NCBI lineage: Eukaryota > Metazoa > Chordata > Chondrichthyes > Lamniformes > Lamnidae > Isurus > Isurus oxyrinchus. The sequence continues at coordinate 302,328 of JANJGN010000200.1, forward strand.
TCAGACTCCGGGACGTCTCCGTCTCCGTGTTGTGGTCAGACAACAGGACGTCTCCGTGTCGGGGTCAGACTCCGGGACGTCTCCGTGTCGGGTCGGACTCCGGGACGTCTCCGTCCCCGTGACGGGGTCAGACTCCTGGACGTCTTCGTCTCCGTGATGTGGTCAGACTCCGGGACGGCTCCATGTCGGGGTCAGACTCTGGGACGTCTCCGTGTCGGGGTCAGACTCCGGGACGTCTCCGTGTCGGGGTCAGACTCTGGGACGTCTCCGTGTCGGGGTCAGACTCCGGGATGGCTCCATGTCAGGGTCAGACTCTGGGACGTCTCCGTGTCGGGGTCAGACTCCGGGACGTCTCGGTCTCCATGTTGTGGTCAGACACCGGGACGTCTCCGTGTCGGGGTCAGACTCCGCGACGCCTCCGTGTCTGGGTCAGACTCCGGGACGTCTCCGTGTGGGGTCAGACTCCGGGACGTCTCTGTCTCCGTGATGGGGTCAGACTCCTGGACGTCTTCGTCTCTCTGCCGGGGTCAGACTCCGGGACGTCTCCGTGTCGGGGTCGGACTCCGGGACATCTCCGTGTCGGGGTCGGACTCCGGAACGTCTCCGTGTCGGGTTCGGACTCCAGGACATCTCCGTGTCGGGGTCAGACTCCCAGACGTCTCCGTGTCGGGGTCAGACTCCCGGACGTCTCCGTGTCGGGGTCAATCTCCCAGGCGTCTCCTTGTCGGGGTCAGACACCGAGACGTCTCCGTGATGTGGTCAGACTCCGGGACGTCTCCGTGTCGGGTTCAGACTCCGCGACGTCTCCGTGTTGTGGTCAGATTCCGCGGCGTCTCCGTGTCTGGGTCAGACTCCGGGACGTCTCCGTGTCGGCGTCAGACTCCGCGACGTCTCCGTGTCGGCGTCAGACTCCGGGACGTCTCCGTGTCGGTGTTAGAGTCTGGGGCGTCTCCGTGTTGGGGTCAGACTCCGGGACGTCTCCGTGTCGAGGTCAGACTCCCGGACGTCTCCGGCTCCGTTTCGGTGTCAGACTCCGGGACGTCTCCGTGTCAGGGTCAGACTCCGGGACGTCTCTGTCTCGGGGTCAGACTCCGGGCCGTCTCCGTGTCGGGGTCAGACTCCGGGACGTCTCCGTCTCCGTGTCGGGGTCAGACTCCGGGACGTCTCTGTCTCCCTGTCGGGGTCAGACTCCAGGATGTCTCGGTCTCCGTGTCGGGGTCAGACTCCAGGACGTCTCGGTCTTCGTGTCGGGGTCAGACTCGGGGACGTCTCCATGTCGGGGTCAGACTCCAGGACGTCTCCATGTTGGGGTCAGACTCCGGGACGTCTCCACTCCGTGTCGGGCTCAGACTCCGAGACGTCTCCGTCTCTGTTTCGGAGTCAAACTCCGGGACGTCTCCGTGTCAGGATCAGACTCTGGAACGTCTCCATCTCCGTCTCGGGGTCAGACTCTGGGCCTTCTCCGTCTCGGGGTCAGACTCCGGGCCGTCTCCGTGTCGGGGTCAGACTCCGGGACGTCTCCATCTCCGTGTCGGGTCAGACTCCGGGACGTCTCTGTGTCGGGGTCGGACTCCGAGACGTCTCCTCTCCGTGTCGGGGTCAGACTCCGGGCCTTCTCCGTCTCGGGGTCAGACTCCGGGCCATCTCCGTGTCGGGGTCAGACTCCGGGACGTCTCCATCTCCGTGTCGGGTCAGACTCCGGGACGTCTCCGTCTCCGTGTCGGGGTCAGACTCCGGGGCATCTCCGTCTCTGTGTCGGGGTCAGACTCCGGGATGTCTCCATCTCCGTGTCGGGGTCAGACTCCGGGCCGTCTCCGTGTCGGGGTCAGACTCTGGGACGTCTCCGTCGCCGCGTCGGGCTCAGACTCCGAAACATCTCCGTCTCCGTTTCGAGGTCAGGCTCCGGGACGTCTCCGTGTCAGGGTCAGAATCTGGGACGTCTCCGTCTCCGTGTCGGGGTCAGACTCCGGGCCGTCCCCGTCTCCCTCTTGGGGTCAGACTCCTGGCTGTCTCCATCTCGGGGTGAGACTTCTGGGCGTGTCCCTGTCGGGGTCAGACTCTGGGACGTCTCCGTCTCTGTGTCGGGGTCAGACTCCGGGGCATCTCCGTCTCTGTGTTGTCACCGTGTCTGGGTCAGACTCCAGGGTGTCTCCGTGTTGGGGTCAGACTCCAGGACGTCTCCATGTCGGGGTCTGACTCCAGAACATCTCCGTGTTGGGGTCAGACTCCGTCTCTGTCTCCATGTCTGGGTCAGACTCCAGGACGTCTCCAGACTCCGGAACGTCTCCGTGTCAGAGTCAGACTCCGTAGCGTTTCCGTCCCCATGTCGGGTCAGACTCCGGGACGTCACCGTCTCCGTCTCGGGGTCAGACTCAGGGACGTCTCCACCTCCGTTTCGGGGTCAGACACCGGTGCTTCTCGGTCTCCATGTCGGGGTCAGACTCCGGGACGTCTCCGTCTCCGTGTCGGGGTCAGACTCCGGGACATCTCCATGTCAGGGTCAGACTCTGGGACATCTCCGTCTCTGTGTAGGCGCCAGACTCCGGGACTTCTCCGTCTCCGTGTCGGGGTCAGACTCCAGGATGTCTCCAGACTCCGGAACATCTCTGTGTCGGAGTCAGACTCCGGGGTGTCTCCGTGTCCGGGTCAGACTCCGGGACGTCACCGTCTCCATGTCGGCATCAGACTCCGGGACGTCTCCGTCTCCGTGTCGGGGTCAGACTCCGGGACGTCTCCGTGTCGGGGTCAGACTCCGGGACGTCTCCGTGTCGGGGTCAGACTCCGGGACGTCTCCGTGTCGCGGTCAGACTCCGGGACGTCTCCATGTCGGGGTCAGACTCCGGGACGTCTCCGTGTCGGGGTCAGACTCCGGGACCTCCCTGCGTCTGGGTCAGGCTCAGGGGCGTCTCCGTCTGTGTGTCGTCTCCGTCTCCGTGTCGGGGTCAGACTCCGGGAATGTGTCCGTCTCCGTGTCGGGGTCAGACTCCGGGACGTCTCCAGACTCCGGAACATCTCCATGTCGGAGTCAGACTCCGGGGCGTTTCCGTCTCCGTGTTGGCGTCAGACTCCGGGCCGTCTCCAGACTCCGGAACATCTCCGTGTCGGAGTCAGACTCCGGGGTGTCTCCGTCTCCGTGTCCGGGTCAGACTCCGGGACGTCTCCGTCTCCATGTCGGCTCAGACTCCGGGACGTCTACGTCTCCGTGTCGGGGTCAGACTCCGGGACGTCTCCGTGTCGGGGTCAGACTGCGGGACGTCTCCGTGTCGGGGTCAGACTCCAGGACGTCTCCGTGTCGGGGTCAGACTCCGGGACGTCTCCGTGTCGCGGTTAGACTCCGGGACGTCTCCGTGTCGCGGTCAGACTCCGGGACGTCTCCGTGTCGCGGTCAGACTCCGGGACGTCTCCGTGTCGGGATCGGACTCCGAGACGTCTCCGTGTCGGGGTCAGACTCCGGGACCTCTCTGTGTCTGGGTCAGGCTCCGGGGCGTCTCCGTCTCTGTGTCGTCTTCGTGTCGGGGTCAGACTCCGGGAATGTGTCCGTCTCCGTGTCGGAGTCAGACTCCGGGACGTCTCCCTCTCTGTGTCGGGGTCAGACTCTGGGACGTCTCCGTGTCAGGGTCAGAATCCGGGACGTCTCCGTGTCCGTGTCGGTGTCAGACTCTAGAACGTCTCCATCTGCTTGTCTGAGTGAGATTCTGGGACGTCTCCGTGTCGGGGTCAGACTCCCGGACGTCTCCGTGTCGGAGTCAGACTCCGGGATGTCTCCGTGTCGGGGTCAGACTCCGGGACGTCTCCGTGTTGGGGTCAGACTCCGGGACGTCTCCGTGTTGGGGTCAAACTCCGGGACGTCTCCGTGTTGGGGTCAGACTCCGGGACGTCTCCGTGTTGGTGTCAGACTCCGGAACGTCTCGGTCTCCGTGTCGGGGTCAGACTCCAGGATGTCTCGGTCTCCGTGTCAGGGTTAGAATCCAGGACGTCTCGGTCTTCGTGTCAGGGTCAGACTCGGAGACGTCTCCATGTCGGGGTCAGACTCCGGGGCGTCTCCATCTCCATGTCGGGGTCAGACTCTGGGAATGTGTCCGTCTCCGTGTCGGGGTCAGACTCCGGGACGTCTCCCTCTCCGTGTCGGGGTCAGACTCCGGGACGTCTCCGTGTCAGGGTCAGAATCCGGGACGTGTCCATGTCGGCGTCAGACTCTAGAACGTCTCCGTCTGCTTGTCTGAGTGAGATTCTGGGACGTCTCCGTGTCGGGGTCAGACTCCGGGACGTCTCCGTGTCGGGGTCAGACTCCCGGACGTCTCCGTGTCGGGGTCAGACTCCGGGATGTCTCCGTGTCGGGGTCAGACTCCGGGACGTCTCCGTGTTGGGGTCAGACTCCGGGACGTCTCCGTGTTGGGGTCAGACTCCGGGATGTCTTTGTGTTGGTGTCAGACTCCGGGACGTCTCCGTGTTGGGGTCAGACTCCGGAACGTCTCGGTCTCCGTGTCAGGGTCAGACTGCAGGACATCTCGGTCTCTGTGTAGGCGTCAGACTCCGGGACGTCTCAGTCTTCGTGTCGGGGTCAGTCTCCGGGACGTCTCCATGTCGGGGTCAGACTCCGGGGCGTCTCCATCTCCATGTCGGGGTCAGACTCTGGGACGTCTCCGTCTCTGTGTAGGCGTCAGACTCCGGGACGTCTCAGTCTCTGTGTCGGCGTCAGACTGCAGGATGTCTCGGTCTTCGTGTCGGGGTCAGACTCGGGGATGTCTCCATGTCGGGGTCAGACTCGGGGACGTCTCCATGTCGGGGTCAGTCTCCGGGACGTCTCCGTGTCGGGGTCAGACTCTGGGGCGTCTCCATCTCCATGTCGGGGTCAGACTCCGGGACGTCTCAGTCTCTGTGTCGGCGTCAGACTCCGGGATGTCTCCATTTCCGTGTCGGGGTCAGACTCCGGGACGTCTCCGTCTCTGTGTCGGTGTCAGACTCCAGGACGTCTCGGTCTTCGTGTCGGGGTCAGACTCCGGGACGTCTCCGTGTGGGGGTCTGACTCCGGGTCATCTCCGTGTCGGGGTCAGACTCCGGGACGTCTCCATCTCCGTGTCGTCTCCGTCTCCGTGTCGGGGTCAGACTCCGGGAAGTCTCCGTCTCCTTGTCGGGGTCAGACTCCGGGACGTCTCCGTCTCCATGTCGGGGTCAGACTCCGGGACGTCTCCGTCTCCGTGTCGGGGTCAGACTCCGGGATGTTTCAGTGTCGGGGTCAGACTCCGGGGCGTCTCCATGTCGGGGTCAGACTCTGGGACGTCTCCGTGTCGGGGTCAGACTCCGGGGCGTCTCCATCTCTGCGTCGGGCTCAGACTACGAGACGTCTCCGTCTCCGTGTCGGGGTCAGACTCCGGGCCGTCTCCGTCTCGGTGTCAGACTCCGGGCCTTCTCCATCTTGGGCTAAGACTCCGGGCCGTCCCTGTGTCGGGGTCAGACTCTGGGACGTCTCCATCTCCGTGTCAGGGTCAGACTCCGGGATGTCTCCGTCTCCGCATCGGGCTCAGACTCCGAGACGTCTCCGTCTCCGCGTCGGGCTCAGACTCCGAGACGTCTCCGTCTCCGCGTCGGGGTCAGACTCCGGGACGTCTCCGTCTCCGTGTCGGGGTCACACTCCGGGGCGTCTCCGTCTCCGTGTCGGGGTCAGACTCCGGGACGTCTCCGTCTCCGTGTCGGGGTCACACTCCGGGGCGTCTCCGTATCCGTGTCAGGGTCAGACTCCGGGGTGTCTCCATCTCCGCGTCGGAGTCAGACTCCGGGACGACTCCATGTTGGGGTCAGACTCCGGAACATCTCCGTGTCTGGATCAGACTCCGGGACGTCTCCAGACTCCGGAACAATACCGTGTCTGTGTCAGACTCCGGGGCGTATCCGTCTCCGTGTCGGCGTCAGACTCCGGGACGTCTCCAGACTCCGGAACATCTCTGTGTCGGAGTCAGACTCCGTGGCGTCTCCGTCTCCGTGTCCGGGGCAGACACCGGGACGTCTCCGTCACCGTGTCGGCGTCAGACTCCGTGGCGTCTCCATCTCCATGTCGGGGTCAGACTCCGACTCTGGGACGTCTCCATGTCCGTTTCGGGATAAGACTCCGGGCCGTCTCCGTCTCGGGGTCAGACTCTGGGACGCCACCGTCTCCATGTCGGTGTCAGACTCCGCGACGTCACCGTCTCCATGTCGGGGTCAGACTCCAGGACGGCTCCGTCTCCATGTCGGGGTCAGACTCCGTGACATCTCCGTCTTCGTGTCGGGGTCAGACTCTGGGACGTCTCCATCTCCGTGTCGGGGTCAGACACCGGGACATCTCCATCTCCGTGTCGGGGTCAGACTCCGGGACGTCTCCGTGTCGGGGTCAGACTCCGGGACGTCTCTGTGTCGGGGTCAGACTCCGGGACGTCTCCATGTCGGGGTCAGACTCTGGGACGTCTCCGTGTCGGGGTCAGACTCCGGGACGTCTCCATGTCGGGGTCAGACTACGGAATGTCTCCGTGTCGGGGTCAGACTCCGGGACCTCTCCGTGTCTGGGTCAGGCTCCGGGGCATCTCCGTCTCTGTGTTGTCTCCGTCTCCGTGTCGGGTTCAGACTCCGGGACGTGTCCGTGTCAGGGTCAGACTCCGGTACGTCTCCGTGTCTGGGTCAGGCTCCGGGGCGTCTCCATGTCAGGATCAGACTGCGGAACGTCTCCGTGTCTGGGTCAGGCTCCGGGGCGTCTCCGTCTCTGTATCGTCTCCGTCTCCGTGTCGGGGTCAGACTCAGTGACGTGTCCGTCTCCGTGTCGGGGTCAGACACCGAGACGTCTCCCTCTCCGTGTCGGGGTCAGACTCCGGGACTTCTCCGTGTCAGGGTCAGAATCCGGGACGTGTCCGTGTCGGCGTCAGACTCCGGAACGTCTCCGTCTGCTTGTCTGAGTGAGATTCTGGGACGTCTCCGTGTCGGGGTCAGACTCCGGGACGTCTCCGTGTCAGGGTCAGACTCCCGGACGTCTCCGTGTCGGGGTCAGACTCCGGGACGTCTCCGTGTCGGGGTCAGACTCCGGGACGTCTCCGTGTCGGTGTCAGACTCCGGGGTGTCTTCGTCTCCACGTCGTCTCTGTCACGATGTCGGGGTCAGACTCCAGGACGTCTCCGTCTCCGTGTCTGGGTCAGACTCCGGGACTTCTCTGTCTCCGTGTCGGGGTCAGACTCCGGGACGTCTCTGTGTCGGGGTCAGACTCCGGGACGTCTCCGTGTCGGGGTCAGACTCCGGGACGTCTCCGTGTCGGGGTCAGACTCCGGGACGTCTCTGTGTCGGTGTCAGACTCCGGGGTGTCTTCGTCTCCACGTCGTCTCCATCTCCATGTCGGGTCAGACTCCGGGACGTCTCGGTCTCCGTGTCGGGGTCAGACTCCAGGACGTCTCGGTCTCCATGTCGGGGTCAGACTCCGGGACATCTCCGTGTCTGGGTCCGACTCCGGGGCGTTTCCGTCTCTGTGTCGTCTTCGTGTCGGTGTCAGACTCCGGGACGTGTCCGTCTCCGTGTCGGGGTCAGACTGCGGGACGTCTCACTCTCCATGTCGTGATTAGACTCCGGGACGTCTCCGTCTCCGTGTCGGGGTCAGACTCCGGGACGTCTCCGTCTTCGTGTCGGGGTCAGACTCTGGGATGTCTCCGTGTCGGGGTCAGACTCTGGGACATCTCCGTGTCGTGGTCAGACTCTGGGACATCTCCGTGTCGGGGTCAGACGCCGGAACGTCTCCGTGTCTGGGTCAGGCTGCGGGATCTCTCCGTGTCTGGGTCAGGCTCCGGGGCGTCTGCGTCTCTGTGTCGTCTCCGTCTCCGTGTCGGGGTCAGACTCTGGGACGTCTTCGTGTCGGGGTCAGACTCCTGGACGTCTCCATGTCGGGGTCAGACTCCGGGACGTCTCCGTGTCTGGGTCAGGCTCCGGGATCTCTCCGCGTCTGGGTCAGGCTCCGGGGTGTCTGCGTCTCTGTGTCGTCTCCGTCTCCGTGTCGGGGTCAGACTCTGGGACGTCTCCGTGTCGGGGTCAGACTCCTGGACGTCTCCATGTCGGGGTCAGACTCCGGGACGTCTCTGTGTCGGGGTCAGACTCCGGAACGTCTCCGTGTCGGGGTCAGACTCCGGGAACTCTCCGTGTCTGGGTCAGGCTCCGGGGCGTCTCCATCTCTGTGTCGTCTCCGTCTCCGTGTCGGGGTGAGACTCCGGGACGTCTCCCTCTCCGTGTCGGGGTCAGACTCCGGGACGTCTCCGTGTCCGTGTCGGGGTCAGACTCCGGAACGTCTCCGTCTGCTTGTCTGAGTGAGATTCTGGGACGTATCCATGTCAGGGTCAGGCTCTGTGACGTCTCCGTGTCGGGGTCAGACTCCAGGACGACTCGGTGTCGGGGTGAGACTCCGGGACGTCTCCGTCTCCGTGTCGGCGTCAGATTCCGGGACGTCTCCGTCTTCGTGTCGGGGTCAGACCCCGGGTCATCTCCGTGTCGGGGTCAGACCCCGGGACGTCTCCGTGTCGGGGTCAGACCCCGGGACGTCTCCGTGTCGGGGTCAGACCCCGGGGCGTCTCCGTGTCGGGGTCAGACCCCGGGGCGTCTCCGTGTCGGGGTCAGATTCCGGGACGTCTCCGTGTCGGGGTCAGATTCCGGGACGTCTCCGTGTCGGTGTCAGACTCGGGACATCTCTGTGTCGTGATTAGACTCCGGGACGTCTCCGTCTCCATGTCGGGGTCAGACTCCGGGGCGTCTCCGTCTTCGTGTCGGGGTCAGACTCCGGGACGTCTCCGTGTCGGGGTCAGACTCCGGGACGTCTCATCTTCCATGTCGGCGTCAGACTCCGGGATGTCTTGTTCTCCGTATCGGGGTCAGACCCTGGGACGTCACTATGTCGGGGTCAGACTCCGGGACGTCTCCGTGTCATGGTCAGACACCGGGACGTCTCCATCTCCGTGTCGGGGTCAGACTCGGGGACGTGTCCATCTCCGTGTCGGGGTCAGACTCCGGGACGTCTTCGTGTCGGTGTCAGACTCCGGGTCGTCTCCGTGCGGGGTCAGACTCCGGGATGTTTCGGTGTTGGGGTCAGACTCCGGGACGTCTCCGTGTCGGGGTCAGACTCCGGAACGTCTCCGTGTCGGGGTCAGACTCCGGGATGTTTCCGAGTTGGGTTCAGGCTCCGGGGCGTCTCCGTGTCGGGGTCAGACTCCGGGATGTCTCCGTCTCTGTGTCGGGGTCAGACTCTGGGACGTCTCCCTCTCTCTGTCGGGGTCAGACTCCGGGACGCCTCCGTCTCCGCGTCGGGCTCAGACTCCGAGACATCTCCGTCTCCGTGTCAGGGTCAGACTCCGGGACGTCCCCGTCTCCGTGTCGGGGTCAGACTCCGGGCCGTCTCCATCTTGGGGTCAGACTCCGTGCCGTCTGCGTGTCGGGGTCAGACTCCGGGACGTCTCCATCTCTGTGTCGTCTCCGTCTCATGGTCAGACTCCGGGCCGTCTCCGTGTCGGGGTCAGACTCCGGGACCTCTCCGTGTCGGGGTCAGACTCCAGGACGCCTCCGTCTCCGCGTCGGGCTCAGACTCCGAGACATCTCCGTCTCCGTGTCAGGGTCAGACTCCGGGACGTCTCCGTCTCTGTGTCGGGGTCAGACTCCGGGCTGTCTCCGTCTCGGAGTAAGACTCCTGGGCGTGTCCCTGTCGGAGTCAGACTCTGGGACGTCTCCGCCTCCGTGTTGGGGTCAGACTCCGGGTTGTCTCCGTGTCGGAGTCAGACTCCGGGACGTCTCCGTGTCGGGGTCAGACTCCGTGACGTCTCCGTGTCGGGGTCAGACTCCGGAACGTCTCCGTGTTTGGGTCAGACTCCGGGACGTCTCCAGACTCCGGAACGCCTCCGTGTCGGAGTCAGACTCCGGGGCGTTTCCGTCTCCGTGTCCGGGTCAGACACCGGGACGTCTCCATCTCCATGTCGGGTCAGACTCCGGGTCGTCTCGGTCTCCGTGTCGGGGTCAGACTCCTGGACGTCTCGGTCTCCGTGTCGGGGTCAGACTGCGGGACGTCTCCGTCTCGGTGTCAGACTCCGGGACGTCTCCACCTCCGTTTCAGGGTCAGACTTTGGTGCGTCTCGGTCTCCATGTCGGGGTCAGACTCGGGGACGTCTCCATGTCGGGGTCAGACTCCGGGACGTCTCCGTGTGGGGGTCAGACTCGGGGACATCTCCGTGTCGGGGTCAGTATCCGGGACGTCTCCATCTCCCTGTCGTCTCCGTGTCAGGGTCAGACTCCGGGACGTCTCCGTGTCGGGGTCAGACTCCGGGACGTCTCCGTCTCCGTGTCAGGGTCAGACTCCGGGACATCTCTGTCTCCGTGTCGGGGTCAGAGTCCGGGACGTCTCCGTCTCCGTTTCGGGTTCAAACTCCGGGACGTCTCCGTGTCATGATCAGACTCCGGGAGGTCTCCGTCTCTGTGTCGGGGTCAGACTCCAAGCCTTCTCCAGCTCGGGGTCAGACTTCGGGCCGTCTCCGTCTCGGGGTCAGACTCCGGGACGTCTCCGTCTCGGGGTCAGACTCCGGGACGTCTCTGTCTCCGTCTCGGGGTCAGACTCTGGGCCGTCTCCGTGTCGGGGTCAGACTCCGGGACGTCTCCGTGTCGGGGTCAGACTCCAGGACGTCTCCGTCTCCGCGTCGGGCTGAGACTCCGAGACGTCTCCATCTCCGTTTCGGGGTCAGACTCCGGGACGTCTCCGTGTCGGGGTCAGACTCTGGGACGTCTCCATGTCGGGCTCAGATTCCGGAAAATCTCTGTGTCTGGGTCAGACTCCGGGACGTCTCCAGACTCCGGAACATCTCCGCGTCGGGGTCAGACTCAGGGACGTCTCCACCTCCGTTTCGGGGTCAGACCCCGGGGCGTCTCAGTGTCCGGGTCAGACCCCGGGGCGTCTCCATGTCGGGGTCAGACCCCGGGGCGTCTCCGTGTCGGGGTCAGATTCCGGGACGTCTCCGTGTCCGTGTCAGACTCCGGCACGTCTCCGTCTTCGTGTCGGTGTCCGACTCTGGGACGTCTCCGTGTCGGGGTCAGACTCCGGGACGTCTCCGTGTCGGGGTCAGACTCCGGGACGTCTCCGTGTCAGGGTCAGACTCTGGAACGTCTCCGTGTCGGGGTCAGACTCCGAGACCTCTCCGTGTCTGGGTGAGGCTCCGGGGCGTCTCCGTCTCTGTGTCGTCTCCGTGTCGGGGTCAGGCTCCGGGGCGTCTCAGTGTCGGGGTCAGACCCCTGGGCATCTCCGTGTCGGGGTCAGATTCCGGGACGTCTCCGTGTCGGAGTCAGACTCCGGGACGTCTCCGTGTCTTGGTCAGACTCCGGGACGTCTCCGTGTCGGGGTCAGACTCCGGGACGTCTCCGTGTCGGGGTCAGGCTCCGGGGCGTCTCAGTGTCGGGGTCAGACCCCTGGGCATCTCCGTGTCGGGGTCAGATTCCGGGACGTCTCCGTGTCGGAGTCAGACTCCGGGACGTCTCCGTGTCTTGGTCAGACTCCGGGACGTCTCCGTGTCGGGGTCAGACTCCGGGACGTCTCCGTGTCGGGGTCAGACTCCGGGACGTCTCCGTGTCGGGGTCAGACTCCGAGACTTCTCCGTGTCTGGGTGAGGCTCCGGGACGTCTCCATTTCTGTGTCGTCTCCGTGTCGGGGTCAGACTCCAGGGCGTCTCCGTCTCCGTGTCGGGGTGAGGCTCCGGGACGTCTCCGTCTTCGTGTCGGGGTCAGACTCTGGGACGTCTCCGTGTCGGGGTCAGACTCCGGGACGTCTCCGTGTCGGGGTCAGACTCCGGGACGTCTCCGTGTCGGGGTGAGACTCCGGGACGTATCCGTCTCCGTCTCCGTGTCGGCGTCAGACTCCGGGACGTCTCCGTCTTCGTGTTGGGGTAGACTCTGGGTCGTCTCCGTGTCGGGGTCAGACTCTGGGTCGTCTCCGTGTCGGGGTCTGACTCTGGGACGTCTCCGTGTCTGGGTCAGGCTCCGGGGCGTTTCCGTCTCTGTGTCGTCTTCGTGTCGGGGTCAGACTCCGGGACGTGTCCGTCTCCGTGTCGGGGTCAGATTGCGGGACGTCTCACTCTCTGTGTCGTGATTAGACTCCGGGACGTCTCCGTCTCCGTGTCGGGGTCAGACTCCGGGACGTCTCCGTCTTTGTGTCGGGGTCAGACTCTGGGACGTCTCCGTGTCGGGGTCAGACTCTGGGACGTCTCCGTGTCGGGGTCAGACTCTGGGACATCTCCTTGTCGGGGTCAGACTCTGGGACATCGCCGTGTCGGGGTCAGACTCTGGAACATCTCCTTGTCGGGGTCAGACTCTGGGACATCGCCGTGTCGGGGTCAGACGCCGGAACGTCTCCGTGTCTGGGTCAGGCTGCGGGATCTCTCCGTGTCTGGGTCAGGCTCCGGGGCGTCTGCGTCTCTGTGTCGTCTCCGTCTCCGTGTCGGGGTCAGACTCTGGGACGTCTCCGTGTCTGGGTCAGGCTCCGGGGCGTTTCCGTCTCTGTGTCGTCTTCGTGTCGGGGGTCAGACTCCGGGACGTGTCCGTCTCCGTGTCGGGGTCAGACTGCGGGACGTCTCACTCTCCGTGTCGTGATTAGACTCCGGGACGTCTCCGTCTCCGTGTCGGGGTCAGATTCCGGGACGTCTCCGTCTTCGTGTCGGGGTCAGACTCTGGGACGTCTCCGTGTCGGGGTCAGACTCTGGGACATCTCCTTGTTGGGGTCAGACTCTGGGACATCGCCGTGTCGGGGTCAGACTCTGGGACATCGCCGTGTCGGGGTCAGACGCCGGAACGTCTCCGTGTCTGGGTCAGGCTGCGGGATCTCTCCGTGTCTGGGTCAGGCTCCGGGGCGTCTGCGTCTCTGTGTCGTCTCCGTCTCCGTGTCGGGGTCAGACTCTGGGACGTCTCCGTGTCGGGGTCAGACTCTGGGACGTCTCCGTGTCGGGGTCAGACTCCTGGACGTCTCCATGTCGGGGTCAGACTCCGGGACGTCTCCGTGTCTGGGTCAGGCTCCGGGATCTCTCCGTGTCTGGGTCAGGCTCCGGGGTGTCTGTGTCTCTGTGTCGTCTCCGTCTCCGTGTCGGGGTCAGACTCTGGGACGTCTTCGTGTCGGGGTCAGACTCCTGGACGTCTCCATGTCGGGGTCAGACTCCGGGACGTCTCTGTGTCGGGGTCAGACTCCGGAACGTCTCCGTGTCGGGGTCAGACTCCGGGACCTCTCCGTGTCTGGGTCAGGCTCCGGGGCGTCTCCATCTCTGTGTCGTCTCCGTCTCCGTGTCGGGGTGAGACTCCGGGACGTCTCCTTCTCCGTGTCGGGGTCAGACTCCGGGACGTCTCCGTGTCCGTGTCGGGGTCAGACTCCGGAACGTCTCCGTCTACTTGTCTGAGTGAGATTCTGGGACGTCTCCGTGTTGGGGTCAGACTCCGTGAAGTCTCCGTGTCGGGGTCAGACTCCAGGACGACTCCGTGTCGGGGTGAGACTCCGGGACGTCTCCGTCTCCGTGTCGGCGTCAGATTCCGGGACGTCTCCGTCTTCGTGTCGGGGTCAGACTCTGGGTCGTTTCCGTGTCGGGGTCAGACCCCGGGTCGTCTCCGTGTCGTGGTCAGACCCCGGGACGTCTCCGTGTCGGGGTCAGACCCCGGGACGTCTCCGTGTCGGGGTCAGACCCCGGGGCGTCTCCGTGTCGGGGTCAGACCCCGGGGCGTCTCTGTGTCGGGGTCAGATTCCGGGACGTCTCCATGTCGGTGTCAGACTCGGGGCATCTCTGTGTCGTGATTAGACTCCGGGACGTCTCCGTCTCCGTGTCGGGGTCAGACTCCGGGGCGTCTCCGTCTTCGTGTCGGGGTCAGACTCCGGGACGTCTCCGTGTCGGCGTCAGACTCCGGGACGTCTCATCTTCCGTGTCGGCGTCAGACTCCGGGATGTCTTGTTCTCCGTATCGGGGTCAGACCCTGGGACGTCACTATGTCGGGGTCAGACTCCGGAACGTCTCCGTGTCAGGGTCAGACTCCGGGACGTCTCCGTGTCGGGGTCAGACTCTGGGACCTCTCCGTGTCTGGGTCAGGCTCCGAGGCGTCTCTGTCTCTGTGTCATCTTCGTGTCGGGGTCAGACTCGGGGACGTGTCCGTCTCCGTGTCGGGGTCAGACTCCGAGATGTTTCAGTTTCGGGGTCAGACTCCGGGACGTCTCCGTGTCGGTGTCAGACTCTGGAACGTCTCCGTGTCGGGGTCAGACTCCAGGATGTCTCCGAGTTGGGTTCAGGCTCCGGGGCGTCTCCGTGTCGGGGTCAGACTCCGGGATGTCTCCCTGTCGGGGTCAGACTCCGGGACGTCTCCGTGTCAGGGTCAGACTCCGGGATGTCTCCGTCTCTGTGTCGGGATCAGACTCTGGGACGTCTCCCTCTCTCTGTCGGGGTCAGACTCCGGGCCGTCCCCGTCTCCGTGTCGGGGTCAGACACCGGGCCGTCTCCATCTCGGGGTCAGACTCCGTGCCGTCTGCGTGTCGGGGTCAGACTCTGGGCCCTCTCCGTGTCTGGGTCAGGCTCCGAGGCGTCTCTGTCTCTGTGTCATCTTCGTGTCGGGGTCAGACTCGGGGACGTGTCCGTCTCCGTGTCGGGGTCAGACTCCGAGATGTTTCAGTTTCGGGGTCAGACTCCGGGACGTCTCCGTGTCGGTGTCAGACTCTGGAACGTCTCCGTGTCGGGGTCAGACTCCAGGATGTCTCCGAGTTGGGTTCAGGCTCCGGGGCGTCTCCGTGTCGGGGTCAGACTCCGGGATGTCTCCCTGTCGGGGTCAGACTCCGGGACGTCTCCGTGTCAGGGTCAGACTCCGGGATGTCTCCGTCTCTGTGTCGGGATCAGACTCTGGGACGTCTCCCTCTCTCTGTCGGGGTCAGACTCCGGGCCGTCCCCGTCTCCGTGTCGGGGTCAGACACCGGGCCGTCTCCATCTCGGGGTCAGACTCCGTGCCGTCTGCGTGTCGGGGTCAGACTCCAGGACGTCTCCATCTCCGTGTCGTCTCCGTCTCATGGTCAGACTCCAGGCCATCTCCGTGTCGGGGTCAGACTCCGGGACCTCTCCGTCTCCGTGTCGGGGTCAGACTCCGGGACGTCTCCAGCTCCGTGTCAGGGTCAGACTCCGGGACGTCTCCGTCTCCGCGTCGGGCTCAGACTCCGAGACATCTCCGCCTCCGTGTTGGAGTCAGACTCCGGGGTGTCTCCGTGTCGGGGTCAGACTCCGGGACGTCTCCGTGTCGGGGTCAGACTCCGTGACGTCTCCGTGTCGGGGTCAGACTCCGGAACGTCTCCGTGTTTGGGTCAGACTCCGGGACGTCTCCAGACTCCGGAACGCCTCCGTGTTGGAGTCAGACTCCGAGGCGTTTCCGTCTCCGTGTCCGGGTCAGACTCCGAGACGTCTCCATCTCCATGTCGGGTCAGACTCCGGGACGTCTCGGTCTCCGTGTCGGGGTCAGACTCCAGGACGTCTCAGTCTCCGTGTCGGGGTCAGACTCCGGGACGTCTCCGTCTCGGGGTCAGACTCCGGGACGTCTCAGTCTCCGTGTCGTGGTCAGACTCCGGGACGTCTTCGTGTCGGTGTCAGACTCCGGGTCGTCTCCGTGCGGGGTCAGACTCCGGGATGTTTCAGTGTTGGGGTCAGACTCCGGGACGTCTCCGTGTCGGGGTCAGACTCCGGAACGTTTCCGTGTCGGGGTCAGACTCCGGGATGTCTCCGAGTTGGGTTCAGGCTCCGGGGCGTATCCGTGTCGGGGTCAGACTCTGGGACGTCTCCGTGTCGGGGTCAGACTCCGGGATGTCTCCGTCTCTGTGTCGGGGTCAGACTCCAGGCTGTCCCCGTCTCCCTCTCGGGGTCAGACTCCGGGCTGTCTCCGTCTCGGGGTGAGACTCCTGGGCGTGTCCCTGTCGGGGTCAGACTCTGGGACGTCTCCGCCTCCGTGTTGGGGTCAGACTCCGGGGTGTCTCCGTGTCGGAGTCAGACTCCGGGACGTCTCCGTGTCGGGGTCAGACTCCGTGACGTCTCCGTGTCGGGGTCAGACTCCGGAACGTCTCCGTGTTTGGGTCAGACTCCGGGACGTCTCCAGACTCCGGAACGCCTCCGTGTCGGAGTCAGACTCCGGGGCGTTTCCGTCTCCGTGTCCGGGTCAGACTCCGGGACGTCTCCATCTCCATGTCGGGTCAGACACCGGGACATCTCCATCTCCGTGTCGGGGTCAGACTCCGGGACGTCTCCGTGTCGGGGTCAGACTCCGGGACGTCTCCGTGTCGGGGTCAGACTCCGGGACGTCTCTGTGTCGGGGTCAGACTCCGGGACGTCTCCATGTCGGGGTCAGACTCTGGGACGTCTCCGTGTCGGGGTCAGACTCCGGGACGTCTCCATGTCGGGGTCAGACTACGGAATGTCTCCGTGTCGGGGTCAGACTCCGGGACCTCTCCGTGTCTGGGTCAGGCTCCGGGGCATCTCCGTCTCTGTGTTGTCTCCGTCTCCGTGTCGGGTTCAGACTCCGGGACGTGTCCGTGTCAGGGTCAGAACCCAGACACGTCTCCGTGTCTGGGTCAGGCTCCGGGGCGTCTCCATGTCAGGATCAGACTGCGGAACGTCTCCGTGTCTGGGTCAGGCTCCGGGGCGTCTCCGTCTCTGTATCGTCTCCGTCTCCGTGTCGGGGTCAGACTCAGTGACGTGTCCGTCTCCGTGTCGGGGTCAGACACCGAGACGTCTCCCTCTCCGTGTCGGGGTCAGACTCCGGGACTTCTCCGTGTCAGGGTCAGAATCCGGGACGTGTCCGTGTCGGCGTCAGACTCCGGAACGTCTCCGTCTGCTTGTCTGAGTGAGATTCTGGGACGTCTCCGTGTCGGGGTCAGACTCCGGGACGTCTCCGTGTCAGGGTCAGACTCCCGGACGTCTCCGTGTCGGGGTCAGACTCCGGGACGTCTCCGTGTCGGGGTCAGACTCCGGGACGTCTCCGTGTCGGTGTCAGACTCCGGGGTGTCTTCGTCTCCACGTCGTCTCTGTCACGATGTCGGGGTCAGACTCCAGGACGTCTCCGTCTCCGTGTCTGGGTCAGACTCCGGGACTTCTCTGTCTCCGTGTCGGGGTCAGACTCCGGGACGTCTCTGTGTCGGGGTCAGACTCCGGGACGTCTCTGTGTCGGGGTCAGACTCCGGGACGTCTCCGTGTCGGGGTCAGACTCCGGGACGTCTCCGTGTCGGGGTCAGACTCCGGGACGTCTCTGTGTCGGTGTCAGACTCCGGGGTGTCTTCGTCTCCACGTCGTCTCCATCTCCATGTCGGGTCAGACTCCGGGACGTCTCGGTCTCCGTGTCGGGGTCAGACTCCAGGACGTCTCGGTCTCCATGTCGGGGTCAGACTCCGGGACATCTCCGTGTCTGGGTCCGACTCCGGGGCGTTTCCGTCTCTGTGTCGTCTTCGTGTCGGTGTCAGACTCCGGGACGTGTCCGTCTCCGTGTCGGGGTCAGACTGCGGGACGTCTCACTCTCCGTGTCGTGATTAGACTCCGGGACGTCTCCGTCTCCGTGTCGGGGTCAGACTCCGGGACGTCTCCGTCTTCGTGTCGGGGTCAGACTCTGGGATGTCTCCGTGTCGGGGTCAGACTCTGGGACATCTCCGTGTCGTGGTCAGACTCTGGGACATCTCCGTGTCGGGGTCAGACGCCGGAACGTCTCCGTGTCTGGGTCAGGCTGCGGGATCTCTCCGTGTCTGGGTCAGGCTCCGGGGCGTCTGCGTCTCTGTGTCGTCTCCGTCTCCGTGTCGGGGTCAGACTCTGGGACGTCTTCGTGTCGGGGTCAGACTCCTGGACGTCTCCATGTCGGGGTCAGACTCCGGGACGTCTCCGTGTCTGGGTCAGGCTCCGGGATCTCTCCGCGTCTGGGTCAGGCTCCGGGGTGTCTGCGTCTCTGTGTCGTCTCCGTCTCCGTGTCGGGGTCAGACTCTGGGACGTCTCCGTGTCGGGGTCAGACTCCTGGACGTCTCCATGTCGGGGTCAGACTCCGGGACGTCTCCGTGTCGGGGTCAGACTCCGGAACGTCTCCGTGTCGGGGTCAGACTCCGGGACCTCTCCGTGTCTGGGTCAGGCTCCGGGGCGTCTCCATCTCTGTGTCGTCTCCGTCTCCGTGTCGGGGTGAGACTCCGGGACGTCTCCCTCTCCGTGTCGGGGTCAGACTCCGGGACGTCTCCGTGTCCGTGTCGGGGTCAGACTCCGGAACGTCTCCGTCTGCTTGTCTGAGTGAGATTCTGGGACGTATCCATGTCAGGGTCAGGCTCTGTGACGTCTCCGTGTCGGGGTCAGACTCCAGGACGACTCGGTGTCGGGGTGAGACTCCGGGACGTCTCCGTCTCCGTGTCGGCGTCAGATTCCGGGACGTCTCCGTCTTCGTGTCGGGGTCAGACCCCGGGTCATCTCCGTGTCGGGGTCAGACCCCGGGACGTCTCCGTGTCGGGGTCAGACCCCGGGACGTCTCCGTGTCGGGGTCAGACCCCGGGGCGTCTCCGTGTCGGGGTCAGACCCCGGGGCGTCTCCGTGTCGGGGTCAGATTCCGGGACGTCTCCGTGTCGGGGTCAGATTCCGGGACGTCTCCGTGTCGGTGTCAGACTCGGGACATCTCTGTGTCGTGATTAGACTCCGGGACGTCTCCGTCTCCATGTCGGGGTCAGACTCCGGGGCGTCTCCGTCTTCGTGTCGGGGTCAGACTCCGGGACGTCTCCGTGTCGGGGTCAGACTCCGGGACGTCTCATCTTCCATGTCGGCGTCAGACTCCGGGATGTCTTGTTCTCCGTATCGGGGTCAGACCCTGGGACGTCACTATGTCGGGGTCAGACTCCGGGACGTCTCCGTGTCATGGTCAGACACCGGGACGTCTCCATCTCCGTGTCGGGGTCAGACTCGGGGACGTGTCCATCTCCGTGTCGGGGTCAGACTCCGGGACGTCTTCGTGTCGGTGTCAGACTCCGGGTCGTCTCCGTGCGGGGTCAGACTCCGGGATGTTTCGGTGTTGGGGTCAGACTCCGGGACGTCTCCGTGTCGGGGTCAGACTCCGGAACGTCTCCGTGTCGGGGTCAGACTCCGGGATGTTTCCGAGTTGGGTTCAGGCTCCGGGGCGTCTCCGTGTCGGGGTCAGACTCCGGGATGTCTCCGTCTCTGTGTCGGGGTCAGACTCTGGGACGTCTCCCTCTCTCTGTCGGGGTCAGACTCCGGGACGCCTCCGTCTCCGCGTCGGGCTCAGACTCCGAGACATCTCCGTCTCCGTGTCAGGGTCAGACTCCGGGACGTCCCCGTCTCCGTGTCGGGGTCAGACTCCGGGCCGTCTCCATCTTGGGGTCAGACTCCGTGCCGTCTGCGTGTCGGGGTCAGACTCCGGGACGTCTCCATCTCCGTGTCGTCTCCGTCTCATGGTCAGACTCCGGGCCGTCTCCGTGTCGGGGTCAGACTCCGGGACCTCTCCGTGTCGGGGTCAGACTCCAGGACGCCTCCGTCTCCGCGTCGGGCTCAGACTCCGAGACATCTCCGTCTCCGTGTCAGGGTCAGACTCCGGGACGTCTCCGTCTCTGTGTCGGGGTCAGACTCCGGGCTGTCTCCGTCTCGGAGTAAGACTCCTGGGCGTGTCCCTGTCGGAGTCAGACTCTGGGACGTCTCCGCCTCCGTGTTGGGGTCAGACTCCGGGTTGTCTCCGTGTCGGAGTCAGACTCCGGGACGTCTCCGTGTCGGGGTCAGACTCCGTGACGTCTCCGTGTCGGGGTCAGACTCCGGAACGTCTCCGTGTTTGGGTCAGACTCCGGGACGTCTCCAGACTCCGGAACGCCTCCGTGTCGGAGTCAGACTCCGGGGCGTTTCCGTCTCCGTGTCCGGGTCAGACTCCGGGACGTCTCCATCTCCATGTCGGGTCAGACTCCGGGTCGTCTCGGTCTCCGTGTCGGGGTCAGACTCCTGGACGTCTCGGTCTCCGTGTCGGGGTCAGACTGCGGGACGTCTCCGTCTCGGTGTCAGACTCCGGGACGTCTCCACCTCCGTTTCAGGGTCAGACTTTGGTGCGTCTCGGTCTCCATGTCGGGGTCAGACTCGGGGACGTCTCCATGTCGGGGTCAGACTCCGGGACGTCTCCGTGTGGGGGTCAGACTCGGGGACATCTCCGTGTCGGGGTCAGACTCCGGGACGTCTCCATCTCCCTGTCGTCTCCGTGTCAGGGTCAGACTCCGGGACGTCTCCGTGTCGGGGTCAGACTCCGGGACGTCTCCGTCTCCGTGTCAGGGTCAGACTCCGGGACATCTCTGTCTCCGTGTCGGGGTCAGAGTCCGGGACGTCTCCGTCTCCGTTTCGGGTTCAAACTCCGGGACGTCTCCGTGTCATGATCAGACTCCGGGAGGTCTCCGTCTCTGTGTCGGGGTCAGACTCCAAGCCTTCTCCAGCTCGGGGTCAGACTTCGGGCCGTCTCCGTCACGGGGTCAGACTCCGGGACGTCTCCGTCTCGGGGTCAGACTCCGGGACGTCTCTGTCTCCGTCTCGGGGTCAGACTCTGGGCCGTCTCCGTGTCGGGGTCAGACTCCGGGACGTCTCCGTGTCGGGGTCAGACTCCAGGACGTCTCCGTCTCCGCGTCGGGCTGAGACTCCGAGACGTCTCCATCTCCGTTTCGGGGTCAGACTCCGGGACGTCTCCGTGTCGGGGTCAGACTCTGGGACGTCTCCATGTCGGGCTCAGATTCCGGAAAATCTCTGTGTCTGGGTCAGACTCCGGGACGTCTCCAGACTCCGGAACATCTCCGCGTCGGGGTCAGACTCAGGGACGTCTCCACCTCCGTTTCGGGGTCAGACCCCGGGGCGTCTCAGTGTCCGGGTCAGACCCCGGGGCGTCTCCATGTCGGGGTCAGACCCCGGGGCGTCTCCGTGTCGGGGTCAGATTCCGGGACGTCTCCGTGTCCGTGTCAGACTCCGGCACGTCTCCGTCTTCGTGTCGGTGTCCGACTCTGGGACGTCTCCGTGTCGGGGTCAGACTCCGGGACGTCTCCGTGTCGGGGTCAGACTCCGGGACGTCTCCGTGTCAGGGTCAGACTCTGGAACGTCTCCGTGTCGGGGTCAGACTCCGAGACCTCTCCGTGTCTGGGTGAGGCTCCGGGGCGTCTCCGTCTCTGTGTCGTCTCCGTGTCGGGGTCAGGCTCCGGGGCGTCTCAGTGTCGGGGTCAGACCCCTGGGCATCTCCGTGTCGGGGTCAGATTCCGGGACGTCTCCGTGTCGGAGTCAGACTCCGGGACGTCTCCGTGTCTTGGTCAGACTCCGGGACGTCTCCGTGTCGGGGTCAGACTCCGGGACGTCTCCGTGTCGGGGTCAGACTCCGGGACGTCTCCGTGTCGGGGTCAGACTCCGGAACATTTCCGTGTCGGGGTCAGACTCCGAGACCTCTCCGTGTCTGGGTGAGGCTCCGGGACGTCTCCATTTCTGTGTCGTCTCCGTGTCGGGGTCAGACTCCAGGGCGTCTCCGTCTCCGTGTCGGGGTGAGGCTCCGGGACGTCTCCGTCTTCGTGTCGGGGTCAGACTCTGGGACGTCTCCGTGTCGGGGTCAGACTCCGGGACGTCTCCGTGTCGGGGTCAGACTCCGGGACGTCTCCGTGTCGGGGTGAGACTCCGGGACGTATCCGTCTCCGTCTCCGTGTCGGCGTCAGACTCCGGGACGTCTCCGTCTTCGTGTTGGGGTAGACTCTGGGTCGTCTCCGTGTCGGGGTCAGACTCTGGGTCGTCTCCGTGTCGGGGTCTGACTCTGGGACGTCTCCGTGTCTGGGTCAGGCTCCGGGGCGTTTCCGTCTCTGTGTCGTCTTCGTGTCGGGGTCAGACTCCGGGACGTGTCCGTCTCCGTGTCGGGGTCAGATTGCGGGACGTCTCACTCTCCGTGTCGTGATTAGACTCCGGGACGTCTCCGTCTCCGTGTCGGGGTCAGACTCCGGGACGTCTCCGTCTTTGTGTCGGGGTCAGACTCTGGGACGTCTCCGTGTCGGGGTCAGACTCTGGGACGTCTCCGTGTCGGGGTCAGACTCTGGGACATCTCCTTGTCGGGGTCAGACTCTGGGACATCGCCGTGTCGGGGTCAGACTCTGGAACATCTCCTTGTCGGGGTCAGACTCTGGGACATCGCCGTGTCGGGGTCAGACGCCGGAACGTCTCCGTGTCTGGGTCAGGCTGCGGGATCTCTCCGTGTCTGGGTCAGGCTCCGGGGCGTCTGCGTCTCTGTGTCGTCTCCGTCTCCGTGTCGGGGTCAGACTCTGGGACGTCTCCGTGTCTGGGTCAGGCTCCGGGGCGTTTCCGTCTCTGTGTCGTCTTCGTGTCGGGGGTCAGACTCCGGGACGTGTCCGTCTCCGTGTCGGGGTCAGACTGCGGGACGTCTCACTCTCCGTGTCGTGATTAGACTCCGGGACGTCTCCGTCTCCGTGTCGGGGTCAGATTCCGGGACGTCTCCGTCTTCGTGTCGGGGTCAGACTCTGGGACGTCTCCGTGTCGGGGTCAGACTCTGGGACATCTCCTTGTCGGGGTCAGACTCTGGGACATCGCCGTGTCGGGGTCAGACTCTGGGACATCGCCGTGTCGGGGTCAGACGCCGGAACGTCTCCGTGTCTGGGTCAGGCTGCGGGATCTCTCCGTGTCTGGGTCAGGCTCCGGGGCGTCTGCGTCTCTGTGTCGTCTCCGTCTCCGTGTCGGGGTCAGACTCTGGGACGTCTCCGTGTCGGGGTCAGACTCTGGGACGTCTCCGTGTCGGGGTCAGACTCCTGGACGTCTCCATGTCGGGGTCAGACTCCGGGACGTCTCCGTGTCTGGGTCAGGCTCCGGGATCTCTCCGTGTCTGGGTCAGGCTCCGGGGTGTCTGTGTCTCTGTGTCGTCTCCGTCTCCGTGTCGGGGTCAGACTCTGGGACGTCTTCGTGTCGGGGTCAGACTCCTGGACGTCTCCATGTCGGGGTCAGACTCCGGGACGTCTCTGTGTCGGGGTCAGACTCCGGAACGTCTCCGTGTCGGGGTCAGACTCCGGGACCTCTCCGTGTCTGGGTCAGGCTCCGGGGCGTCTCCATCTCTGTGTCGTCTCCGTCTCCGTGTCGGGGTGAGACTCCGGGACGTCTCCTTCTCCGTGTCGGGGTCAGACTCCGGGACGTCTCCGTGTCCGTGTCGGGGTCAGACTCCGGAACGTCTCCGTCTACTTGTCTGAGTGAGATTCTGGGACGTCTCCGTGTTGGGGTCAGACTCCGTGAAGTCTCCGTGTCGGGGTCAGACTCCAGGACGACTCCGTGTCGGGGTGAGACTCCGGGACGTCTCCGTCTCCGTGTCGGCGTCAGATTCCGGGACGTCTCCGTCTTCGTGTCGGGGTCAGACTCTGGGTCGTTTCCGTGTCGGGGTCAGACCCCGGGTCGTCTCCGTGTCGTGGTCAGACCCCGGGACGTCTCCGTGTCGGGGTCAGACCCCGGGACGTCTCCGTGTCGGGGTCAGACCCCGGGGCGTCTCCGTGTCGGGGTCAGACCCCGGGGCGTCTCTGTGTCGGGGTCAGATTCCGGGACGTCTCCATGTCGGTGTCAGACTCGGGGCATCTCTGTGTCGTGATTAGACTCCGGGACGTCTCCGTCTCCGTGTCGGCGTCAGATTCCGGGACGTCTCCGTCTTCGTGTCGGGGTCAGACTCCGGGACGTCTCCGTGTCGGGGTCAGACTCCGTGACGTTTCCGTGTCGGGGTCAGACTCCGGAACGTCTCCGTGTTTGGGTCAGACTCCGGGACGTCTCCAGACTCCGGAACGCCTCCGTGTTGGAGTCAGACTCCGAGGCGTTTCCGTCTCCGTGTCCGGGTCAGACTCCGAGACGTCTCCATCTCCATGTCGGGTCAGACTCCGGGACGTCTCGGTCTCCGTGTCGGGGTCAGACTCCGGGACGTCTCCGTCTCGGGGTCAGACTCCGGGACGTCTCAGTCTCCGTGTCGTGGTCAGACTCCGGGACGTCTTCGTGTCGATGTCAGACTCCGGGTCGTCTCCGTGCGGGGTCAGACTCCGGGATGTTTCGGTGTTGGGGTCAGACTCCGGGACGTCTCCGTGTCGGGGTCAGACTCCGGAACGTTTCCGTGTCGGGGTCAGACTCCGGGATGTCTCCGAGTTGGGTTCAGGCTCCGGGGCGTATCCGTGTCGGGGTCAGACTCTGGGACGTCTCCGTGTCGGGGTCAGACTCCGGGATGTCTCCGTCTCTGTGTCGGGGTCAGACTCCAGGCTGTCCCCGTCTCCCTCTCGGGGTCAGACTCCGGGCTGTCTCCGTCTCGGGGTGAGACTCCTGGGCGTGTCCCTGTCGGGGTCAGACTCTGGGACGTCTCCGCCTCCGTGTTGGGGTCAGACTCCGGGGTGTCTCCGTGTCGGAGTCAGACTCCGGGACGTCTCCGTGTCGGGGTCAGACTCCGTGACGTCTCCGTGTCGGGGTCAGACTCCGGAACGTCTCCGTGTTTGGGTCAGACTCCGGGACGTCTCCAGACTCCGGAACGCCTCCGTGTCGGAGTCAGACTCCGGGGCGTTTCCGTCTCCGTGTCCGGGTCAGACTCCGGGACGTCTCCATCTCCATGTCGGGTCAGACTCCGGGACATCTCGGTCTCTGTGTCGGGGTCAGACTCCTGGACGTCTCAGTCTCTGTGTCGGGGTCAGACTGCGGGACGTCTCCGTCTCGGGGTCAGACTCCGGGACGTCTCCACCTCCGTTTCAGGGTCAGACTCCGGTGCGCCTCGGTCTCCATGTCGGGGTCAGACTCGGGGACGTCTCCATGTCGGGGTCAGACTCCGGGACGTCTTCGTGTGGGGGTCAGACTCGGGGACATCTCCGTGTCGGGGTCAGACTCCGGGACGTCTCCATCTCACTGTCGTCTCCATCTCCGTGTCAGGGTCAGACTCCGGGACGTCTCCGTGTCGGGGTCAGACTCCGGGACGTCTCCGTCTCCGTTTCGGGGTCAAACTCCGGGACGTCTCCGTGTCATGATCAGACTCCGGGACGTCTCTGTCTCTGTGTCGGGGTCAGACTCCGAGCCTTCTCCAGCTCGGGGTCAGACTTCGGGCCGTCTCCGTCTCGGGGTCAGACTCCGGGACGTCTCCGTCTCGGGGTCAGACTCCGGGCCGTCTCTGTCTCCGTCTCGGGGTCAGACTCTGGGACGTCTCCGTGTCGGGGTCAGACTCCGGGACGTCTCCGTGTCGGGGTCAGACTCCAGGACGTCTCCGTCTCCACGTCGGGCTCAGACTCCGAGACGTCTCCATCTCCGTTTCGGGGTCAGACTCCGGGACGTCTCCGTGTCGGGGTCAGACTCCGTGACGTCTCCGTGTCGGGGTCAGACTCCGGGACGTCTCCGTCTTCGTGTCGGGGTCAGACTCTGGGACGTCTCCGTGTAGGGGTCAGACTCTGGGACATCTCCTTGTCGGGGTCAGACTCTGGGACATCTCCGTGTCGGGGTCAGACGCCGGAACGTCTCCGTGTCTGGGTCAGGCTCCGGGATCTCTCCGTGTCTGGGTCAGGCTCCGGGGCGTCTGCGTCTCTGTGTCGTCTCCGTCTCCGTGTCGGGGTCAGACTCTGGGACGTCTCCGTGTCGGGGTCAGACTCCGGGACCTCTCCGTGTCTGGGTCAGGCTCCGGGGCGTCTCCATCTCTGTGTCGTCTCCGTCTCCGTGTCGGGGTGAGACTCCGGGACGTCTCCCTCTCCGTGTCGGGGTCAGACTCCGGGACGTCTCCGTGTCCGTGTCGGGGTCAGACTCCGGAACGTCTCCGTCTGCTTGTCTGAGTGAGATTCTGGGACGTCTCCGTGTCGGGGTCAGACTCCGTGACGTCTCCGTGTCGGGGTCAGACTCCAGGACTACTCCGTGTCGGGGTGAGACTCCGGGACGTCTCCGTCTCCGTGTCGGCGTCAGATTCCGGGACGTCTCTGTCTTCGTGTCGGGGTCAGACTCTGGGTCGTTTCCGTGTCGGGGTCAGACCCCGGGTCGTCTCCGTGTCGTGGTCAGATTCTGGGACGTCTCCATGTCGGTGTCAGACTCGGGACATCTCTGTGTCGTGATTAGACCCCGGGACGTCTCCGTCTCCGTGTCGGGGTCAGACTCCGGGGCGTCTCCGTCTTCGTGTCGGGGTCAGACTCCGGGACGTCTCCGTGTCGGGGTCAGACTCCGGGTCGTCTCATCTTCCGTGTCGGCGTCAGACTCCGGGATGTCTTGTTCTCCGTATCGGGGTCAGACCCTGGGACGTCACTATGTCGGGGTCAGACTCCGGGACGTCTCCATGTCATGGTCAGACACCGGGACGTCTCCATCTCCGTGTCGGGGTCAGACTCGGGGACGTGTCCATCTCCGTGTCGGGGTCAGACTCCAGGACGTCTCCGTGTTGGGGTCAGACTCCAGGACGTCTCCGTGTCGGGGTCAGACTCCGGAACGTCTCCGTGTCAGGGTCAGACTCCGGGACATCTCCGTATCGGGGTCAGACTCCGGGACGTCTCCCTGTCGGGGTCAGACTCCGGGACGTCTCCCTGTCGGGGTCAGACTCCGGAACGTCTCCGTGTCGGGGTCAGACTCCGGGACCTCTCCGTGTCTGGGTCAGGCTCCGGGGCGTCTCTGTCTCTGTGGCGTCTTCGTGTCGGGGTCAGACTCGGGGACGTGTCCGTCTCCGTGTCGGGGTCAGACTCCAGGACGTCTCCGTGTCGGGGTGAGACTCCAGAACCTCTCCGTGTCAGGGTCAGACTCCGGGACGTCTCCGTGTCGGGGTCAGACTCCGGGACGTCTCCGTGTCGGGGTCAGACTCCAGGACCTCTCCGTGTCTGGGTCAGGCTCCGGGGCGTCTCTGTGTCGGGGTCAGACTCCGGGAGGTCTCCGTCTCCGTGTTGGCGTCAGATTCTGGGACGTCTCGTTCTCCGTGTCGGCGTCAGATCCTGGCGCGTCTCCGTATCGGGGTCAGACCCTGGGATATCACTATGTCGGGGTCAGACTCCGGGACGTCTCCGTGTCGTGGTCAGACACCGGGACGTCTCCATCTCCGTGTCGGGGTCAGACTCGGGGACGTGTCCATCTCCGTGTCGGGGTCAGACTCCAGGATGTCTCCGTGTCGGGGTCAGACTCCGGAACGTCTCCGTGTCAGGGTCAGAATCCGGAACGTCTCCGTGTCAGGGTGAGACTCCGGGACGTCTCCGTGTCGGGGTCAGACTCCACGACGTCTCCATCTCCGTGTCGGGGTCAGACCCCTGGACGTCACCGTGTCGGGGTCAGACCCCGGGGCGTCTCCGTGTCCGTGTCAGACTCCGGCACGTCTCCGTCTTCGTGTCGGGGTCAGACTCTGGGACGTCTCCGTGTCGGTGTCAGACCCCGGGGCGTCTCAGTGTTGGGGTCAGACCCCGGGGCATCTCCGTGTCGGGGTCAGATTCTGGGACGTCTCCGTGTCGGAGTCAGACTCTGGGACGTCTCCGTGTCGGGGTCAGACTCCGGGACGTCTCCGTGTCGGGGTCAGACTCCGGGACGTCTCCGTGTCGGGGTCAGACTCCGGGACGTCTCCGTGTCGGGGTCAGACTCCGGGACGTCTCCGTGTCGGGGTCAGACTCCGGGACGTCTCCGTGTCGGGGTCAGACTCCGGGACGTCTCCGTGTCGGGGTCAGACTCCGGGACGTCTCCGTGTCGGGGTCAGACTCCGGGACGTCTCCGTGTCGGGGTCAGACTCCGGGACGTCTCCGTGTCGGGGTCAGACTCCGGGACCTCTCCGTGTCTGGGTCAGGCTCCGGGGCATCTCTGTCTCTGTGTCGTCTTCGTGTCGGGGTCAGACTCCGGGATGTCTCCCTGTCGGGGTCAGACTCCGGGATGTCTCCGTGTCAGGGTCAGACTCCGGGATGTCTCCGTCTCTGTGTCGGGATCAGACTCTGGGACGTCTCCCTCTCTCTGTCGGGGTCAGACTCTGGGCCGTCCCCGTCTCCGTGTCGGAGTCAGACACCGGGCCGTCTCCATCTCGGGGTCAGACTCCGTGCCGTCTGCGTGTCGGGGTCAGACTCCGGGACGTCTCCATCTCCGTGTCGTCTCCGTCTCATGGTCAGACTCCGGGCCGTCTCCGTGTCGGGGTCAGACTCCGGGACCTCTCCGTCTCCGTGTCGGGGTCAGACTCCGGGACGTCTCCAGCTCCGTGTCAGGGTCAGACTCCGGGACGTCTCCGTCTCCGCGTCGGGCTCAGACTCCGAGACATCTCCGCCTCCGTGTTGGAGTCAGACTCCGGGGTGTCTCCGTGTCGGGGTCAGACTCCGGGACGTCTCCGTGTCGGGGTCAGACTCCGTGACGTCTCCGTGTCGGGGTCAGACTCCGGAACGTCTCCGTGTTTGGGTCAGACTCCGGGACGTCTCCAGACTCCGGAACGCCTCCGTGTCGGAGTCAGACTCCGAGGCGTTTCCGTCACCGTGTCCGGGTCAGACTCCGAGACGTCTCCATCTCCATGTCGGGTCAGACTCCGGGACGTCTCGGTCTCCGTGTCGGGGTCAGACTCCAGGACATCTCAGTCTCCGTGTCGGGGTCAGACTCCGGGACGTCTCCGTCTCGGGGTCAGACTCCGGGACGTCTCAGTCTCCGTGTCGGGGTCAGACTCCGGGACGTCTTCGTGGCGGTGTCAGACTCCGGGTCGTCTCCGTGCGGGGTCAGACTCCGGGATGTTTCGGTGTTGGGGTCAGACTCCGGGATGTCTCCGTCTCTGTGTCGGGGTCAGACTCCGGGCTGTCCCCGTCTCCCTCTCGGGGTCAGACTCCGGGCTGTCTCGGTCTCGGGGTGAGACTCCTGGGCGTGTCCCTGTCGGGGTCAGACTCTGGGACGTCTCCGCCTCCGTGTTGGGGTCAGACTCCGGGGTGTCTCCGTGTCGGAGTCAGACTCCGGGACGTCTCCGTGTCGGGGTCAGACTCCGTGACGTCTCCGTGTTGGGGTCAGACTCCGGAACGTCTCCGTGTTTGGGTCAGACTCCGGGACGTCTCCAGACTCCGGAACGCCTCCGTGTCGGAGTCAGACTCCGGGGCGTTTCCGTCTCCGTGTCCGGGTCAGACTCCGGGACGTCTCCATCTCCATGTCGGGTCAGACTCCGGGACGTCTCGGTCTCTGTGTCGGGGTCAGACTCCTGGACGTCTCAGTCTCTGTGTCGGGGTCAGACTGCGGGACGTCTCCGTCTCGGGGTCAGACTCCGGGACGTCTCCACCTCCGTTTCAGGGTCAGACTCCGGTGCGTCTCGGTCTCCATGTCGGGGTCAGACTCGGGGACGTATCCATGTCGGGGGTCAGACTCCGGGACGTCTCCGTGTGGGGGTCAGACTCGGGGACATCTCCGTGTCGGGGTCAGACTCCGGGACGTCTCCATCTCCCTGTCGTCTCCATCTCCGTGTCAGGGTCAGACTCGGGGACGTCTCCGTGTCGGGGTCAGACTCCGGGACGTCTCCGTCTCCGTGTCAGGGTCAGACTCTGGGACATCTCCGTCTCCGTGTCGGGGTCAGACTCCAGGACGTCTCCGTCTCCGTTTCGGGGTCAATCTCCGGGACGTCTCCGTGTCATGATCAGACTCCGGGACGTCTCCGTCTCTGTGTCGGGGTCAGACTCCGAGCCTTCTCCAGCTCGGGGTCAGACTTCGGGCCGTCTCCGTCTCGGGGTCAGACTCCGGGACGTCTCCGTGTCTGGGTCAGGCTCCGGGGCGTCTCCGTCTCTGTGTTGTCTCCGTGTCGGGGTCAGACTCCGGGACGTGTCCGTCTCCGTGTCGGGGTCAGGCTCCGGGACGTCTCCGTCTTCGTGTCGGGGTCAGGCTCCGGGACGTCTCCGTCTTCGTGTCGGGGTCAGACTCTGGGACGTCTCCGTGTAGGGGTCAGACTCCGGGACGTCTCCGTCTCGGGGTCAGACTCCGGGACGTCTCCGTGTCGGGGTGAGACTCCGGGACATATCCGACTCCGTGTCGGCGTCAGATTCCGGGACGTCTCCGTCTTCGTGTCGGGGTCAGACTCTGGGTCGTTTCCGTGTCAGGGTCAGACTCCGGAACATCTCCGTGTCAGGGTGAGACTCCGGGACGTCTCCGTGTCGGGGTCAGACTCCACGACGTCTCCATCTCTGTGTCGGGGTCAGACCCCGGGACGTCACCGTGTCGGGGTCAGACCCCGGGGCGTCTCCATGTCCGGGTCAGACCCCGGGGCGTCTCCGTGTCCGTGTCAGACTCCGGCACGTCTCCGTCTTCGTGTCGGGGTCAAACTCTGGGACGTCTCCGTGTCGGTGTCAGACCCCGGGGCGTCTCAGTGTCGGGGTCAGACCCCGGGGCATCTCCGTGTCGGGGTCAGATTCCGGGACGTCTCCGTGTCGGAGTCAGACTCCGGGACGTCTCCGTGTCGGGGTCAGACTCCGGGACGTCTCCGTGTCGGGGTCAGACTCCGGGACGTCTCCGTGTCGGGGTCAGACTCCGGGACGTCTCCGTGTCGGGGTCAGACTCCGGGACGTCTCCGTGTCGGGGTCAGACTCCGGAACGTCTCCGTGTCTGGGTCAGACTCCGAGACCTCTCCATGTCTGGGTCAGGCTCCGGGGCGTCTCCGTCTCTGTCGTCTCCGTGTCGGGCTCAGACTCCGGGACGTGTCCGTCTCCGTGTCGGGGTCAGACTCCGGGACGTCTCCCTCTCCGTGTCGTTATTAGACTCCGGGACGTCTCCGTCTCCGTGTCGGGGTCAGGCTCCGGGACGTCTCCGTCTTCGTGTCGGGGTCAGACTCTGGGACGTCTCCGTGTCGGGGTCAGACTCCGGGACGTCTCCGTGTCGGGGTCAGACTCCGGGACGTCTCCGTGTCGGGGTGAGACTCCGGGACATATCCGACTCCGTGTCGGCGTCAGATTCCGGGACGTCTCCATCTCCGTGTCGGCGTCAGACTCCGGGACGTCTCCGTCTTCGTGTCGGGGTCAGACTCTGGGTCGTCTCCGTGTCGGGGTCAGACTCTGGGTCGTCTCCGTGTCGGGGTCAGACTCCGGAACCTCTCCGTGTCTGGGTCAGGCTCCGGGATCTCTCCGTGTCGGGGTCAGGCTCCGGGGCGTCTGCGTCTCTGTGTCGTCTCCGTCTCCCTGTCGGGGTCAGACTCTGGGACGTCTCCGTGTCGGGGTCAGACTCCGGGACGTCTCCGTGTCGGGGTCAGACTCCACGACGTCTCCGTCTCCGTGTCGGGGTCAGACCCCGGGACGTCTCCGTGTCGGGGTCAGACCCCGGGGCGTCTCCATGTCGGGGTCAGACCCCGGGGCGTCTCAGTGTCCGGGTCAGACCCCGGGGCGTCTCCGTGTCGGGGTCAGATTCCGGGACGTCTCCATGTCCGTGTCAGACTCCGGCACGTCTCCGTCTCCGTGTCGGGGTCAGACCCCGGGACGTCTCCGTGTCGGGGTCAGACTCCGGGACGTCTCCCTCTCCGTGTCGTTATTAGACTCCGGGACGTCTCCGTCTCCGTGTCGGGGTCAGGCTCCGGGACGTCTCCGTCTTCGTGTCGGGGTCAGACTCTGGGACGTCTCCGTGTCGGGGTCAGACTCCGGGACGTCTCCGTGTCGGGGTCAGACTCCGGGACGTCTCCGTGTCGGGGTGAGACTCCGGGACATATCCGACTCCGTGTCGGCGTCAGATTCCGGGACGTCTCCATCTCCGTGTCGGCGTCAGACTCCGGGACGTCTCCGTCTTCGTGTCGGGGTCAGACTCTGGGTCGTCTCCGTGTCGGGGTCAGACTCTGGGTCGTCTCCGTGTCGGGGTCAGACTCCGGAACCTCTCCGTGTCTGGGTCAGGCTCCGGGATCTCTCCGTGTCGGGGTCAGGCTCCGGGGCGTCTGCGTCTCTGTGTCGTCTCCGTCTCCCTGTCGGGGTCAGACTCTGGGACGTCTCCCTGTCGGGGTCAGACTCCGGGACGTCTCCGTGTCGGGGTCAGACTCCACGACGTCTCCGTCTCCGTGTTGGGGTCAGATCCCGGGACGTCTCCGTGTCGGGGTCAGACCCCGGGGCGTCTCCATGTCGGGGTCAGACCCCGGGGCGTCTCCATGTCGGGGTCAGACCCCGGGGCGTCTCAGTGTCCGGGTCAGACCCCGGGGCGTCTCCGTGTCGGGGTCAGATTCCGGGACGTCTCCATGTCCGTGTCAGACTCCGGCACGTCTCCGTCTCCGTGTCGGGGTCAGACCCCGGGACGTCTCCGTGTCGGGGTCAGACCCCGGGGCGTCTCCATGTCGGGGTCAGACCCCGGGCCGTCTCAGTGTCCGGGTCAGACCCCGGGGCGTCTCCGTGTCGGAGTCAGACTCTGGGACGTCTCCGTGTCGGGGTCAGACTCCGGGACGTCTCCGTGTCGGGGTCAGACTCCGGGACGTCTCCGTGTCGGGGTCAGACTCCGGGACGTCTCCGTGTCGGGGTCAGACTCCGGAACGTCTCTGTGTCGGGGTCAGACTCCGAGACCTCTCCGTGTCGGGGTCAGGCTCTGGGGCGTCTCCGTCTCTGTCTCGTCTCCGTGTCGGGGTCAGACTCCGGGACGTGTCCGTCTCCGTGTCGGGGTCAGACTCCGGGACGTCTCCCTCTCCGTGTCGTGATTAGACTCTGGGACGTCTCCGTCTCCATGTCGGGGTCAGGATCTGGGACGCCTCCGTCCTCGTGTCGGGGTCAGACTCCTGGACGTCTCCGTGTCGGGGTCAGACTCCGGGACGTCTCCGTGTCGGGGTCAGACTCCACAACATCTCCGTCTCTCTGTCGGTTTAAGAATCCGGGACGTCTCCGTCTCCGTGTCGGCGTCAGATTCTGGGACGTCTCCGTCTCCGTGTCGGGGTCAGACTCTGGGTCGTCTCGGTGTCGGGGTCAGACTCTGGGTCGTCTCCGTGTCGGGGTCAGACCCCGGGACGTCTCCGTGTCGGGGTCAGACCCCGGGATGTCTCCGTGTCGGGGTCAGACCCCGGGGCGTCTCCGTGTCGGGGTCAGACCGCGGGACGTCTCCGTGTCGGGCTCAGACCCCGGGACGTCTCCGTGTCGGGGTCAGACCCCGGGGCGTCTCCGTGTCGGGGTCAGACCCCTGGGCGTCTCCGTGTCAGGGTCATACCCCGGTACGTCTCCGTGTCGGGGTCAGACTCCGGGGCGTCTCCGTGTCGTGGTCAGATTCTGGGACGTCTCTATGTCGGTGTCAGACTTGGGACATCTCTGTATCGTGATTAGACTCCGGGACATCTCCGTGTCGGGGTGAGACTCCGGGACATATCCGACTCCGTGTCGGCGTCAGATTCCGGGACGTCTCCGTCTTCGTGTCGGGGTCAGACTCTGGGTCGTTTCCGTGTCAGGGTCAGACTCCGGAACATCTCCGTGTCAGGGTGAGACTCCGGGACGTCTCCGTGTCGGGGTCAGACTCCACGACGTCTCCATCTCTGTGTCGGGGTCAGACCCCGGGACGTCACCGTGTCGGGGTCAGACCCCGGGGCGTCTCCATGTCCGGGTCAGACCCCGGGGCGTCTCCGTGTCCGTGTCAGACTCCGGCACGTCTCCGTCTTCGTGTCGGGGTCAAACTCTGGGACGTCTCCGTGTCGGTGTCAGACCCCGGGGCGTCTCAGTGTCGGGGTCAGACCCCGGGGCATCTCCGTGTCGGGGTCAGATTCCGGGACGTCTCCGTGTCGGAGTCAGACTCCGGGACGTCTCCGTGTCGGGGTCAGACTCCGGGACGTCTCCGTGTCGGGGTCAGACTCCGGGACGTCTCCGTGTCGGGGTCAGACTCCGGGACGTCTCCGTGTCGGGGTCAGACTCCGGGACGTCTCCGTGTCGGGGTCAGACTCCGGAACGTCTCCGTGTCTGGGTCAGACTCCGAGACCTCTCCATGTCTGGGTCAGGCTCCGGGGCGTCTCCGTCTCTGTCGTCTCCGTGTCGGGCTCAGACTCCGGGACGTGTCCGTCTCCGTGTCGGGGTCAGACTCCGGGACGTCTCCCTCTCCGTGTCGTTATTAGACTCCGGGACGTCTCCGTCTCCGTGTCGGGGTCAGGCTCCGGGACGTCTCCGTCTTCGTGTCGGGGTCAGACTCTGGGACGTCTCCGTGTCGGGGTCAGACTCCGGGACGTCTCCGTGTCGGGGTCAGACTCCGGGACGTCTCCGTGTCGGGGTGAGACTCCGGGACATATCCGACTCCGTGTCGGCGTCAGATTCCG
The DNA here is from genome assembly GCA_026770705.1 of Isurus oxyrinchus. Classification (NCBI taxonomy): domain Eukaryota; kingdom Metazoa; phylum Chordata; class Chondrichthyes; order Lamniformes; family Lamnidae; genus Isurus; species Isurus oxyrinchus. The sequence continues at coordinate 336,495 of JANJGN010000200.1, forward strand.
GGACGTCTCCATCTCCGTGTCGGCGTCAGACTCCGGGACGTCTCCGTCTTCGTGTCGGGGTCAGACTCTGGGTCGTCTCCGTGTCGGGGTCAGACTCTGGGTCGTCTCCGTGTCGGGGTCAGACTCCGGAACCTCTCCGTGTCTGGGTCAGGCTCCGGGATCTCTCCGTGTCGGGGTCAGGCTCCGGGGCGTCTGCGTCTCTGTGTCGTCTCCGTCTCCCTGTCGGGGTCAGACTCTGGGACGTCTCCGTGTCGGGGTCAGACTCCGGGACGTCTCCGTGTCGGGGTCAGACTCCACGACGTCTCCGTCTCCGTGTCGGGGTCAGACCCCGGGACGTCTCCGTGTCGGGGTCAGACCCCGGGGCGTCTCCATGTCGGGGTCAGACCCCGGGGCGTCTCAGTGTCCGGGTCAGACCCCGGGGCGTCTCCGTGTCGGGGTCAGATTCCGGGACGTCTCCATGTCCGTGTCAGACTCCGGCACGTCTCCGTCTCCGTGTCGGGGTCAGACCCCGGGACGTCTCCGTGTCGGGGTCAGACTCCGGGACGTCTCCCTCTCCGTGTCGTTATTAGACTCCGGGACGTCTCCGTCTCCGTGTCGGGGTCAGGCTCCGGGACGTCTCCGTCTTCGTGTCGGGGTCAGACTCTGGGACGTCTCCGTGTCGGGGTCAGACTCCGGGACGTCTCCGTGTCGGGGTCAGACTCCGGGACGTCTCCGTGTCGGGGTGAGACTCCGGGACATATCCGACTCCGTGTCGGCGTCAGATTCCGGGACGTCTCCATCTCCGTGTCGGCGTCAGACTCCGGGACGTCTCCGTCTTCGTGTCGGGGTCAGACTCTGGGTCGTCTCCGTGTCGGGGTCAGACTCTGGGTCGTCTCCGTGTCGGGGTCAGACTCCGGAACCTCTCCGTGTCTGGGTCAGGCTCCGGGATCTCTCCGTGTCGGGGTCAGGCTCCGGGGCGTCTGCGTCTCTGTGTCGTCTCCGTCTCCCTGTCGGGGTCAGACTCTGGGACGTCTCCGTGTCGGGGTCAGACTCCGGGACGTCTCCGTGTCGGGGTCAGACTCCACGACGTCTCCGTCTCCGTGTTGGGGTCAGATCCCGGGACGTCTCCGTGTCGGGGTCAGACCCCGGGGCGTCTCCATGTCGGGGTCAGACCCCGGGGCGTCTCCATGTCGGGGTCAGACCCCGGGGCGTCTCAGTGTCCGGGTCAGACCCCGGGGCGTCTCCGTGTCGGGGTCAGATTCCGGGACGTCTCCATGTCCGTGTCAGACTCCGGCACGTCTCCGTCTCCGTGTCGGGGTCAGACCCCGGGACGTCTCCGTGTCGGGGTCAGACCCCGGGGCGTCTCCATGTCGGGGTCAGACCCCGGGCCGTCTCAGTGTCCGGGTCAGACCCCGGGGCGTCTCCGTGTCGGGGTCAGATTCCGGGACGTCTCCGTGTCGGAGTCAGACTCCGGGACGTCTCCGTGTCGGGGTCAGACTCCGGGACGTCTCCGTGTCGGGGTCAGACTCCGGGACGTCTCCGTGTCGGGGTCAGACTCCGGGACGTCTCCGTGTCGGGGTCAGACTCCGGAACGTCTCTGTGTCGGGGTCAGACTCCGAGACCTCTCCGTGTCGGGGTCAGGCTCTGGGGCGTCTCCGTCTCTGTCTCGTCTCCGTGTCGGGGTCAGACTCCGGGACGTGTCCGTCTCCGTGTCGGGGTCAGACTCCGGGACGTCTCCCTCTCCGTGTCGTGATTAGACTCTGGGACGTCTCCGTCTCCATGTCGGGGTCAGGATCTGGGACGCCTCCGTCCTCGTGTCGGGGTCAGACTCCTGGACGTCTCCGTGTCGGGGTCAGACTCCGGGACGTCTCCGTGTCGGGGTCAGACTCCACAACATCTCCGTCTCTCTGTCGGTTTAAGAATCCGGGACGTCTCCGTCTCCGTGTCGGCGTCAGATTCTGGGACGTCTCCGTCTCCGTGTCGGGGTCAGACTCTGGGTCGTCTCGGTGTCGGGGTCAGACTCTGGGTCGTCTCCGTGTCGGGGTCAGACCCCGGGACGTCTCCGTGTCGGGGTCAGACCCCGGGATGTCTCCGTGTCGGGGTCAGACCCCGGGGCGTCTCCGTGTCGGGGTCAGACCGCGGGACGTCTCCGTGTCGGGCTCAGACCCCGGGACGTCTCCGTGTCGGGGTCAGACCCCGGGGCGTCTCCGTGTCGGGGTCAGACCCCTGGGCGTCTCCGTGTCAGGGTCATACCCCGGTACGTCTCCGTGTCGGGGTCAGACTCCGGGGCGTCTCCGTGTCGTGGTCAGATTCTGGGACGTCTCTATGTCGGTGTCAGACTTGGGACATCTCTGTATCGTGATTAGACTCCGGGACGTCTCCGTCTCCGTGTCGGGGTCAGACTCCGGGGCGTCTCCGTCTTCCTGTTGGGGTCAGACTCTGGGACGTCTCCGTGTCGGGGTCAGACTCCGGGATGTCTTGTTCTCCGTATCGGGGTCAGACCCTGGGACGTCACTATGTCGGGGTCAGACTCCGGGACGTCTCCGTGTCGTGGTCAGACACCGGGACGTCTCCATCTCCGTGTCGGGGTCAGACTCGGGGACGTGTCCATCTCCGTGTCGGGGTCAGACTCCAGGACGTCTCTGTGTCGGGGTCAGACTCCAGGACGTCTCCGTGTCGGGGTCAGACTCCAGGACGTCTCCGTGTCGGGGTCAGACTCCGGAATGTCTCCGTGTCAGGGTCAGACTCCAGGGCGTCTCCATGTCGGGGTCAGACCCCGGGGCGTCTCAGTGTCCGGGTCAGACCCCGGGGCATCTCCGTGTCGGGGTCAGATTCCAGGACGTCTCCGTGTCCGTGTCAGACTCCGGCACGTCTCCGTCTTCGTGTCGGGGTCAGACTCTGGGACGTCTCCGTGTTGGGGTCAGACCCCGGGGCGTCTCAGTGTCGGGGTCAGACCCCGGGGCATCTCCGTGTCGGGGTCAGATTCCGGGACGTCTCCGTGTCGGAGTCAGACTCTGGGACGTCTCCGTGTCGGGGTCAGACTCCGGGACGTCTCCGTGTCGGGGTCAGACTCCGGGACGTCTCCGTGTCGGGGTCACACTCCGGGACGTCTCCGTGTCGGGGTCAGACTCCGGAAGGTCTCCGTGTCGGGGTCAGACTCCGAGACCTCTCCGTGTCTGGGTCAGGCTCTGGGGCGTCTCCGTCTCTGTGTCATCTCCGTGTCGGGGTCAGACTCCGGGACGTGTCCGTCTCCGTGTCGGGGTCAGACTCCGGGACGTCTCCCTCTCCGTGTCGTGATTAGACTCTGGGACGTCTCCGTCTCCATGTCGGGGTCAGGCTCCGGGACGCCTCCGTCCTCGTGTCGGGGTCAGACTCCTGGACGTCTCCGTGTCGGGGTCAGACTCCGGGACGTCTCCGTGTCGGGGTCAGACTCCACAACGTCTCCGTCTCTCTGTCGGTTTAAGAATCCGGGACGTGTCCGTCTCCGTGTCGGCGTCAGATTCTGGGACGTCTCCGTCTTCGTGTCGGGGTCAGACTCTGGGTCGTCTCGGTGTCGGGGTCAGACTCTGGGTCGTCTCCGTGTCGGGGTCTGACCCCGGGGCGTCTCCGTGTCGGGGTCAGACCCCGGGACGTCTCCGTGTCGGGCTCAGACCCCGGGACGTCTCCGTGTCGTTGTCAGACCCCGGGGCGTCTTCGTGTCGGGGTCAGACCCCTGGGCATCTCCGTGTCGGGGTCAGACCCCGGTACGTCTCCGTGTCGGGGTCAGACTCTGGGTCGTCTCGGTGTCGGGGTCAGACTCCGGGATGTCTCCGTGTCGGGGTCAGACTCCGGGACCTTTCCGTGTCTGGGTCAGGCTCCGGGGCGTCTCTGTCTCTGTGTCGTCTTCGTGTCGGGGTCAGACTCGGGGACGTGTCCGTCTCCGTGTCGGCGTCAGATTCTGGGACGTCTCCGTCTCCATGTCGGGGTCAGACTCCGGGACGTCTCCGTCTTCGTGTCGGGGTCAGACTCTGGGTCGTCTCGGTGTCGGGGTCAGACTCTGGGTCGTCTCCGTGTCGGGGTCTGACCCCGGGGCGTCTCCGTGTCGGGGTCAGACCCCGGGACGTCTCCGTGTCGGGCTCAGACCCCGGGACGTCTCCGTGTCGGTGTCAGACCCCGGGGCGTCTCCGTGTCGGGGTCAGACCCCTGGGCATCTCCGTGTCGGGGTCAGACCCCGGTACGTCTCCGTGTCGGGGTCAGACTCCGGGGCGTCTCCGTGTCGGGGTCAGATTCCGGGACGTCTCCATGTCGTGGTCAGATTCCGGGACGTCTCCATGTCGGTGTCAGACTTGGGACATCTCTGTGTCATGATTAGACTCCGGGACGTCTCCGTCTCCGTGTCGGGGTCAGACTCTGGGGCGTCTCCGTCTTCGTGTTGGGGTCAGACTCCGGGACGTCTCCGTGTCGGGGTCAGACTCCGGGACGTCTCATTCTCCGTGTCGGCGTCAGACTCCGGGATGTCTTATTCTCCGTATCGGGGTCAGACCCTGGGACGTCACTATGTCGGGGTCAGGCTCCGGGACGTCTCCGTGTCGTGGTCAGACACCGGGACGTCTCCATCTCCGTGTCGGGGTCAGACTCGGGGACGTGTCCATCTCCGTGTCGGGGTCAGACTCCAGGACGTCTCCGTGTCGGGGTCAGACTCCAGGACATCTCTGTGTCGGGGTCAGACTCCAGGACGTCTCCGTGTCGGGGTCAGACTCCGGAATGTCTCCGTGTCAGGGTCAGACTCCGGGACGTCTCCGTGTCGGGGTCAGACTCCGGGACGTCTCCGTGTCGAGGTCAGACTCCGGAACGTCTCCGTGTCAGGGTCAGACTCCGGGACATCTCCGTGTCGGGGTCAGACTCCGGGACGTCTCCGTGTCGGGGTCAGACTCCGGAACGTCTCCGTGTCGGGGTCAGACTCCGGAACGTCTCCGTTTCAGGGTCAGACTCCGGGACGTCTCTGTGTCGGGGTCAGACTCCACGACGTCTCCGTCTCCGTGTCGGGTCAGACCCCGGGACGTCTCCATGTCAGGGTCAGACCCCGGGGCGTCTCCATGTCGGGGTCAGACCCCGGGGCGTCTCAGTGTCGGGGTCAGACTCCGGGACGTCTCCGTGTCGGGGTCAGACTCCGGGACCTTTCCGTGTCTGGGTCAGGCTCCGGGGCGTCTCTGTCTCTGTGTCGTCTTCGTGTCGGGGTCAGACTCGGGGACGTGTCCGTCTCCGTGTCGGGGTCAGACTCCAGGACGTCTCCGTGTCGGGGTCAGACTCCGGAACGTCTCCGTGTCAGTGTCAGACTCCGGGACGTCTCCGTGTCGGGGTCAGACTCCGGGACGTCTCCGTGTCGGGGTCAGACTCCGGGACCTCTCCGTGTCTGGGTCAGGCTCCGGGGCGTCTCTGTCTCTGTGTCGTCTTCGTGTCGGGGTCAGACTCTGGGACGTCTCCGTGTCGGGGTCAGACTCCGGGAGGTCTCCGTCTCCGTGTCGGCGTCAGATTCTGGGACGTCTCGTTCTCCGTGTCGGGGTCAGATGCTGGCGCGTCTCCGTATCGGGGTCAGACCCTGGGACGTCACTATGTCGGGGTCAGACTCCTTGAGGTCTCCGTGTCGTGGTCAGACACCGGGACGTCTCCATCTCCGTGTCGGGGTCAGACTCGGGGACGTGTCCATCTCCGTGTCGGGGTCAGACTCCAGGACGTCTCCGTGTCGGGGTCAGACTCCGGAACGTCTCCGTGTCAGGGTCAGACTCCGGGACGTCTCCGTGTCGGGGTCAGACTCCGGGACGTCTCCGTGTCGGGGTCAGACTCCGGGACCTTTCCGTGTCTGGGTCAGGCTCCGGGGCGTCTCTGTCTCTGTGTCGTCTTCGTGTCGGGGTCAGACTCCGGGACGTCTCCGTGTCGGGGTCAGACTCCGGGAGGTCTCCGTCTCCGTGTCGGCGTCAGATTCTGGGACGTCTCGTTCTCCGTGTCGGGGTCAGATGCTGGCGCGTCTCCGTATCGGGGTCAGACCCTGGGACGTCACTATGTCGGGGTCAGACTCCTTGAGGTCTCCGTGTCGGGGTCAGACCCCGGGGCATCTCCGTGTCGGGGTCAGACCCCGGTACGTCTCCGTGTCGGGGTCAGTCTCCGGGGCGTCTCCGTGTCGGGGTCAGATTCCGGGACGTCTCCATGTCGTGGTCAGATTCCGGGACGTCTCCATGTCGGTGTCAGACTCGGGACATCTCTGTGTCGTGACTAGACTCCGGGACGTCTCCGTCTCCGTGTCGGGGTCAGACTCCGGGGCGTCTCCGTCTTCGTGTCGGGGTCAGACTCCGGGACGTCTCCGTGTCGGGGTCAGACTCCGGGACGTCTCATTCTCCGTGTCGGCGTCAGACTCCGGGATGTCTTGTTCTCCGTATCGGGGTCAGACCCTGGGACGTCACTATGTCGGGGTCAGACTCCGGGACGTCTCCGTGTCGTGGTCAGACACCGGGACGTCTCCATCTCCGTGTCGGGGTCAGACTCGGGGACGTGTCCATCTCCGTGTCGGGGTCAGACTCCAGGACGTCTCCGTGTCAGGGTCAGACTCCAGGACGTCTCCGTGTCGGGGTCAGACTCCGGAATGTCTCCGTGTCAGGGTCAGACTCCGGGACGTCTCCGTGTCGGGGTCAGACTCCAGGACGTCTCCGTGTCGGGGTCAGACTCCGGGACGTCTCCGTGTCGGGGTCAGACTCCGGAACGTCTCCGTGTCGGGGTCAGACTCCGGGACCTCTCCGTGTCTGGGTCAGGCTCCGGGGCGTCTCTGTCTCTGTGTCGTCTTCGTGTCGGGGTCAGACTCGGGGACGTGTCCGTCTCCGTGTCGGGGTCAGACTCCAGGACGTCTCCGTGTCGGGGTCAGACTCCGGAACGTCTCCGTGTCAGGGTCAGACTCCGGGACGTCTCCGTGTCGGGGTCAGACTCCGGGACGTCTCCGTGTCGGGGTCAGACTCCGGGACCTCTCCGTGTCTGGGTCAAGCTCCGGGTCGTCTCTGTCTCTGTGTCGTCTTCGTGTCGGGGTCAGACTCGTGGACGTGTCCGTCTCCGTGTCGGGGTCAGACTCCAGGACGTCTCCGTGTCGGGGTCAGACTCCGGAACGTCTCCGTGTCAGGGTCAGACTCCGGGACGTCTCCATGTCGGGGTCAGACTCCGGGACGTCTCCGTGTCGGGGTCAGACTCCGGGACGTCTCCGTGTCGGGGTCAGACTCCGGGACCTCTCCGTGTCTGGGTCAGGCTCCGGGGCGTCTCTGTCTCTGTGTCGTCTTCGTGTCGGGGTCAGACTCCGGGACGTCTCCGTGTCGGGGTCAGACTCCGGGAGGTCTCCGTCTCCATGTCGGCGTCAGATTCTGGGACGTCTCGTTCTCCGTGTTGGCGTCAGATGCTGGCGCGTCTCCGTATCGGGGTCAGACCCTGGGACGTCACTATGTCGGGGTCAGACTCCTTGACGTCTCCGTGTCGTGGTCAGACACCAGGACGTCTCCATCTCCGTGTCGGGGTCAGACTCGGGGACGTGTCCATCTCCGTGTCGGGGTCAGACCCCGGGTCGTCTCCATGTCAGGGTCAGACCCCGGGGCGTCTCCATGTCGGGGTCAGACCCCGGGGCGTCTCAGTGTCGGGGTCAGACTCCGGGACGTCTCCGTGTCGGGGTCAGACTCTGGGACCTCTCCGTGTCTGGGTCAAGCTCCGGGGCATCTCTGTCTCTGTGTCGTCTTCGTGTCGGGGTCAGACTCCAGGACGTCTCCGTGTCGGGGTCAGACTCCGGAACGTCTCCGTGTCAGGGTCAGACTCCGGGACGTCTCCATGTCGGGGTCAGACTCCGGGACGTCTCCGTTTCGGGGTCAGACTCCGGGACCTTTCCGTGTCTGGGTCAGGCTCCGGGGCGTCTCTGTCTCTGTGTCGTCTTCGTGTCGGGGCCAGACTCGGGGACGTGTCCGTCTCCGTGTCGGGGTCAGACTCCAGGACGTCTCCGTGTCGGGGTCAGACTCCGGAACGTCTCCGTGTCAGGGTCAGACTCCGGGACGTCTCCGTGTCGGGGTCAGACTCCGGGACGTCTCCGTGTCGGGGTCAGACTCCGGGACCTTTCCGTGTCTGGGTCAGGCTCCGGGGCGTCTCTGTCTCTGTGTCGTCTTCGTGTCGGGGTCAGACTCCGGGACGTCTCCGTGTCGGGGTCAGACTCCGGGAGGTCTCCGTCTCCGTGTCGGCGTCAGATTCTGGGACGTCTCGTTCTCCGTGTCGGGGTCAGATGCTGGCGCGTCTCCGTATCGGGGTCAGACCCTGGGACGTCACTATGTCGGGGTCAGACTCCTTGAGGCCTCCGTGTCGTGGTCAGACACCGGGACGTCTCCATCTCCGTGTCGGGGTCAGACTCGGGGACGTATCCATCTCCGTGTCGGGGTCAGACTCCAGGACGTCTCCGTGTCGGGGTCAGACTCCGGAACGTCTCCGTGTCAGGGTCAGACTCCGGGACGTCTCCGTGTCGGGGTCAGACTCCGGGACGTCTCCGTGTCGGGGTCAGACTCCGGGACCTTTCCGTGTCTGGGTCAGGCTCCGGGGCGTCTCTGTCTCTGTGTCGTCTTCGTGTCGGGGTCAGACTCCGGGACGTCTCCGTGTCGGGGTCAGACTCCGGGAGGTCTCCGTCTCCGTGTCGGCGTCAGATTCTGGGACGTCTCGTTCTCCGTGTCGGGGTCAGATGCTGGCGCGTCTCCGTATCGGGGTCAGACCCTGGGACGTCACTATGTCGGGGTCAGACTCCTTGACGTCTCCGTGTCGTGGTCAGACACCGGGACGTCTCCATCTCCGTGTCGGGGTCAGACTCGGGGACGTGTCCATCTCCGTGTCGGGGTCAGACTCCAGGACGTCTCTGTGTCGGGGTCAGACTCCGGAACGTCTCCGTGTCGGGGTCAGACCCCGGGACGTCTCCGTGTCGGGGTCAGACCCCGGGGCGTCTCCGTGTTGGGGTCAGACCCCTGGGCGTCTCCATGTCGGGGTCAGACCCCGGTACGTCTCCGTGTCGGGGTCAGACTCCGGGGCGTCTCCGTGTCGGGGTCAGATTCCGGGACGTCTCCATGTCGTGGTCAGATTCCAGGACGTTTCCATGTCGGTGTCAGACTTGGGACATCTCTGTGTCGTGATTAGACTCCGGGACGTCTCCGTCTCCGTGTCGGGGTCAGACTCCGGGGCGTCTCCGTCTTCGTGTTGGGGTCAGACTCCGGGACGTCTCCGTGTCGGGGTCAGACTCCGGGACGTCTCATTCTCCGTGTCGGCGTCAGACTCCGGGATGTCTTGTTCTCCGTATCGGGGTCAGACCCTGGGACGTCACTATGTCGGGGTCAGACTCCGGGACGTCTCCGTGTCATGGTCAGACACCGGGACGTCTCCATCTCCGTGTCGGGGTCAGACTCGGGGACGTGTCCATCTCCGTGTCGGGGTCAGACTCCAGGACGTCTCCGTGTCGGGGTCAGACTCCAGGACGTCTCCGTGTCGGGGTCAGACTCCAGGACGTCTCCGTGTCGGGGTCAGACTCCGGAATGTCTCCGCGTCGGGGTCAGACTCCGGGACGTCTCCGTGTCGGGGTCAGACTCCGGAACGTCTCCGTGTCGGGGTCAGACTCCGGGACCTCTCCGTGTCTGGGTCAGGCTCCGGGGCGTCTCTGTCTCTGTGGCGTCTTCGTGTCGGGGTCAGACTCGGGGACGTGTCCGTCTCCGTGTCGGGGTAGACTCCAGGACGTCTCCGTGTCGAGGTCAGACTCCGGAACGTCTCCGTGTCAGGGTCAGACTCCGGGACGTCTCCGTGTCGGGGTCAGACTCCGGGACGTCTCCGTGTCGGGGTCAGACTCTGGGACCTCTCCGTGTCTGGGTCAAGCTCCGGGGCGTCTCTGTCTCTGTGTCGTCTTCGTGTCGGGGTCAGATTCGGGGACGTGTCCGTCTCCGTGTCGGGGTCAGATTCCAGGACGTCTCCGTGTCGGGGTCAGACTCCAGGACGTCTCCGTGTTGGGGTCAGACTCCAGGACGTCTCCGTGTCGGGGTCAGACTCCGGAATGTCTCCGTGTCGGGGTCAGACTCCGGGACGTCTCCGTGTCGGGGTCAGACTCCGGAACGTCTCCGTGTCGGGGTCAGACTCCGGGACCTCTCCGTGTCTGGGTCAGGCTCCGGGGCGTCTCTGTCTCTGTGTCGTCTTCGTGTCGGGGTCAGACTCGGGGACGTGTCCGTCTCCGTGTCGGGGTCAGACTCCAGGACGTCTCCGTGTCGAGGTCAGACTCCGGAACGTCTCCGTGTCAGGGTCAGACTCCGGGACGTCTCCGTGTCGGGGTCAGACTCCGGGACGTCTCCGTGTCGGGGTCAGACTCTGGGACCTCTCCGTGTCTGGGTCAGGCTCCGGGGCGTCTCTGTCTCTGTGTCGTCTTCGTGTCGGGGTCAGACTCGGGGACGTGTCCGTCTCCGTGTCGGGGTCAGACTCCAGGACGTCTCCGTGTCGGGGTCAGACTCCGGAACGTCTCCGTGTCAGGGTCAGACTCTGGGACGTCTCCGTGTCGGGGTCAGACTCCGGGACGTTTCCGTGTCGGGGTCAGACTCCGGGACCTTTCCGTGTCTGGGTCAGGCTCCGGGGCGTCTCTGTCTCTGTGTTGTCTTCGTGTCGGGGTCAGACTCCGGGACGTCTCCGTGTCGGGGTCAGACTCCGGGAGGTCTCCGTCTCCGTGTCGGCGTCAGATTCTGGGACGTCTCGTTCTCCGTGTCGGGGTCAATGCTGGCGCGTCTCCGTATCGGGGTCAGACCCTGGGACGTCACTATGTCGGGGTCAGACTCCTTGACGTCTCCGTGTCGTGGTCAGACACCGGGACGTCTCCATCTCCGTGTCGGGGTCAGACTCGGGGACGTGTCCATCTCCGTGTCGGGGTCAGACTCCAGGACGTCTCCGTGTCGGGGTCAGACTCCGGAACGTCTCCGTGTCGGGGTCAGACTCCGGAACGTCTCCGTGTCAGGGTCAGACTCCGGAACGTCTCCGTGTCAGGGTCAGACTCCGGGACGTCTCCGTGTCGGGGTCAGACTCCACGACGTCTCCGTCTCCATGTCGGTGTCAGACCCCGGGACGTCTCCGTGTCGGGGTCAGACCCCGGGGCGTCTCCATGTCGGGGTCAGACCCCGGGGCGTCTCAGTGTCCGGGTCAGACCCCGGGGCGTCTCCATGTCAGGGTCAGACCCCGGGGCGTCTCCGTGTCGGGGTCAGATTCCGGGACGTCTCCGTGTCCGTGTCAGACTCCGGCACGTCTCCGTCTTCGTGTCGGGGTCAGACTCTGGGACGTCTCCGTGTTGGGGTCAGACCCCGGGGCGTCTCAGTGTCGGGGTCAGACCCCGGGGCATCTCCGTGTCGGGGTCAGATTCCGGGACGTCTCCGTGTCGGAGTCAGACTCTGGGACGTCTCCGTGTCGGGGTCAGACTCCGGGACGTCACCGTGTCGGGGTCAGACTCCGGGACGTCTCCGTGTCGGGGTCAGACTCCGGGACGTCTCCGTGTCGGGGTCAGACTCCGGAACGTCTCCGTGTCGGGGTCAGACTCCGAGACCTCTCCGTGTCTGGGTCAGGCTCTGTGGCGTCTCCGTCTCTGTGTCGTCTCCGTGTCGGGGTCAGACTCCGGGACGTGTCCCTCTCCGTGTCGTGATTAGACTCTGGGACGTCTCCGTCTCCGTGTCGGGGTCAGGCTCTGGGACGCCTCCGTCCTCGTGTCGGGGTCAGACTCTGGGACGTCTCCTTGTCGGGGTCAGACTCTGGGACGTCTCCGTGTCGGGGTCAGAAGCCGGAACGTCTCCGTGTCTGGGTCAGGCTCCGAGATCTCTCCGTGTCAGGGTCAGGCTCCGGGGCGTCTGCGTCTCTGTGTCGTCTCCGTCTCCCTGTCGGGGTCAGACTCTGGGACGTCTCCGTGTCGGGGTCAGACTCCGGGACGTCTCCGTGTCGGGTCAGTCTCCGGGACGTCTCCGTGTCGGGGTCAGACTCCACAACGTCTCCGTCTCTCTGTCGGTTTAAGAATCCGGGACGTCTCCATCTCCGTGTCGGCGTCAGATTCTGGGACGTCTCCGTCTCCGTGTCGGGGTCAGACTCCGGGACGTCTCCGTGTCGGGGTCAGACTCCACAACGTCTCCGTCTCTCTGTCGGTTTAAGAATCCGGGACGTCTCCATCTCCGTGTCGGCGTCAGATTCTGGGACGTCTCCGTCTCCGTGTCGGGGTCAGACTCCGGGACGTCTCCGTCTTCGTGTCGGGGTCAGACTCTGGGTCGTCTCGGTGTCGGGGTCAGACTCTGGGTCGTCTCCGTGTCGGGGTCAGACCCCGGGACGTCTCCGTGTCGGGGTCAGACCCCGGGGCGTCTCCGTGTCGGGGTCAGACCCCGGGGCGTCTCCGTGTCGGGGTCAGACCCCGGGGCGTCTCCGTGTCGGGGTCAGACCCCGGGACGTCTCCGTGTCGGGGTCAGACCCCGGGGCGTCTCCGTGTCGGGGTCAGACCCCGGGGCGTCTCCGTGTCGGGGTCAGACCCCGGGGCGTCTCCGTGTCGGGGTCAGACTCTGGGACGTCTTCGTGTCGGGGTCAGACCCCGGGGCGTCTCAGTGTCAGGGTCAGACCCCGGGGCATCTCCGTGTCGGGGTCAGATTCCGGTACGTCTCCATGTCGGCGTCAGACTCCGGGACGTCTCCGTGTCGGGGTCAGACTCCGGGACGTCTCCGTGTCGGGGTCAGACTCCGGAACGTCTCCGTCTTCGTGTCGGGGTCAGACTCTAGGACGTCTCCGTGTCGGGGTCAGACCCCTGGGCGTCTCCGTGTCGGGGTCAGACCCCGGGGCGTCTCCGTGTCGGGGTCAGACCCCGGAGCGTCTCCGTGTCGGGGTCAGATTCCGGGACGTCTCCGTGTCGGGGTCAGACTCCGGGACATCTCCGTCTCGGGGTCAGACTGCGGGACATCTCCGTCGCTCTGTCGGTTTAAGAATCCGGGACGTCTCCGTCTTCGTGTCGGCGTCAGACTCCGGGGCGTCTCCGTCTCGTGTCGGGGTCAGACTCTGGGACGTCTCCGTATTGGGGTCAGACCCTGGGACGTCAATATGTCGGGGTCAGACTCCGGGACGTCTCCGTGTCGTGGTCAGACACCGGGACGTCTCCATCTCCGTGTCGGAGTCAGACTCCGGGACGTCTCCATGTCCAGGTCAGACCCCGGGGCGTCTCCATGTCGGGGTCAGACCCCGGGGGGTCTCCGTGTCCGTGTCAGACTCCGGCACGTCTCCGTCTTCGTGTCGGGGTCAGACTCTGGGACGTCTTCGTGTCGGGGTCAGACCCCGGGGCGTCTCAGTGTCGGGGTCAGACCCCGGGGCATCTCCGTGTTGGAGTCAGACTCCGGGACGTCTCCGTGTCGGATTCAGACTCCGGGACGTCTCCGTGTCGGGTTCAGACTCCGGGATGTCTCCGTGTCGGGGTCAGACTCCGGAACGTCTCCGTGTCAGGGTCAGACTCCGGGACGTCTCCGTGTCGGGGTCAGACTCCGGAACGTCTCCGTGTCGGGGTCAGACTCCGAGACCTCTCCGTGTCTGGGTCAGGCTCCGGGGCGTCTCCGTCTCTGTGTCGTCTCCGTGTCGGGGTCAGACTCCGGGACGTGTCCGTCTCCGTGTCGGGGTCAGGCTCCGGGACGTCTCCGTCTTCGTGTCGGGGTCAGACTCCGGGACGTCTCCCTGTCGGGGTCAGACTCAGGGACCTCTCTGTGTCTGGGTCAGGCTCTGGGGCGTTTCCGTCTCTGTGTCGTCTCCGTCTCCATGTCGGGGTCAGACTCCGGGACGTGTCCGTCTCCGTGTCGGGGTCAGACTGCGGGACGTCTCCCTCTCCGTGTCGTGATTAGACTCCGGGACGTCTCCGTCTCCGTGTCGGGGTCAGACTCCGGGACGTCTCCGTCTTCGTGTCGGTGTCAGACTCCGGGACGTCTCCTTGTCGGGGTCAGACTCTGGGACATCTCCGTGTCGGAGTCAGACCCCGGGACATCTCCGTGTCGGGGTCAGACCCTGGGGCGTCTCCGTGTCGGGGTCAGACCCCTGGACGTCTCCGTGTCGGGGTCAGACCCCGGGGCGTCTCCGTGTCGGGGTCAGACCCCGGGGCGTCACTATGTCGGGGTCAGACCCCGGGACGTCTTCGTGTCGGGGTCAGACCCCGGGGCGTCTCCGTGTCGGGGTCCGACCCAGGGGCGTCACTATGTCGGGGTCAGACACCGGGACGTCTCCATCTCCATGGCAGGGTCAGACTCGAGGACGTGTCCATCTCCGTGTCGGAGTCAGACTCCGGGATGTCTCCGTGTCGGGGTCAGACTCCGGAACGTCTCTGTGTCGGGGTCAGACTCCAGGACCTCTCCATGTCTGGGTCAGGCTCCGAGGCGTCTCCGTCTCTGTGTCGTCTCCGTCTCCGTGTCGGGGTCAAATTCCGGGACGTCTCCCTCTCTGTGTCGGGGTCAGAATCCGGGACGTCTCCGTGTCCGTGTCGGGGTCAGACTCTGGAACGTCTCCGTCTGCTTGTCAGGGTCAGACTCCGGGACGTCTCCGTGTCGGAGTCAGACGCCGGGACATCTCCATGTCGGGGTCAGACTCCAGGACGTCTCCATGTCGGGGTCAGACTCCGGGACATCTCCGTCTCGGGGTGAGACTGCGGGACGTCTCCGTCTCTCTGTCGGTTTAGGAATCCGGGACGTCTCCGTCTCCGTGTCGGCGTCAGATTCTGGGACGTCTCCGTCTCCGTGTCGGGGTCAGACTCCGGGACGTCTCCGTCTTCGTGTCGGGGTCAGACTCTGGGTCGTCTCGGTGTCGGGGTCAGACTCTGGGTCGTCTCCGTGTCGGGGTCAGACCCCGGGACGTCTCCGTGTCGGGGTCAGACCCCGGGACGTCTCCGTGTCGGGGTCAGACCCCGGGGCGTCTCCGTGTCGGGGTCAGACCCCGGAGCGTCTCCGTGTCGGGGTCAGATTCCGGGACGTCTCCGTGTCGGGATCAGACTCCGGGACATCTCCGTCTCGGGGTGAGACTGCGGGACGTCTCTGTCTCTCTGTCGGTTTAAGAATCCGGGACGTCTCCGTCTTCGTGTCGGCGTCAGACTCCGGGGCGTCTCCGTCTCGTGTCGGGGTCAGACTCTGGGACGTCTCCGTATCGGGGTCAGACCCTGGGACGTCAATATGTCGGGGTCAGACTCCGGGACGTCTCCGTGTCGTGGTCAGACACCGGGACGTCTCCATCTCCGTGTCGGAGTCAGACTCCGGGACGTCTCCATATCCGGGTCAGACCCTGGAGCGTCTCCATGTCGGGGTCAGACCCCGGGGCGTCTCCGTGTCCGTGTCAGGCTCCGGCACGTCTCCGTCTTCGTGTAGGGGTCAGACTCTGGGACGTCTTCGTGTCGGGGTCAGACCCCGGGGCGTCTCAGTGTCAGGGTCAGACCCCGGGGCATCTCCGTGTCGGGGTCAGATTCCGGTACGTCTCCATGTCGGCGTCAGACTCCGGGACGTCTCCGTGTCGGGGTCAGACTCCGGGACGTCTCCGTGTCGGGGTCAGACTCCGGAACGTCTCCGTCTTCGTGTCGGGGTCAGACTCTAGGACGTCTCCGTGTCGGGGTCAGACCCCGGGGCGTCTCAGTGTCGGGGTCAGACCCCGGGGCGTCTCCGTGTCGGGGTCAGATTCCAGAAAGTCTCCGTGTCGGGGTCAGACTCCGGGACGTCTCTGTCGGGGTCAGACTCCGGGACGTCTCCCTCTCCGTGTCGTGATTAGACTCCGGGACGTCTCCCTCTCCGTGTCGGAGTCAGACTCCGGGAGGTCACCGTCTCCGTGTCGGTGTCAGACACCGGGACGTCTCCATCTCCGTGGCAGGGTCAGACTCGGGGACGTGTCCATCTCCGTGTCGGGGTCAGACTCCGGGAGGTCTCCGTCTCCGTGTCGGCGTCAGACTCCGGGACGTCTCGTTCTCCATGTCGGGGTCAGATCCTGGCGCGTCTCCGTATCGGGGTCAGACCCCGGGACGTCACTATGTCGGGGTCAGACTCCGGGACGCCTCCGTGTCGGGGTCAGATTCCAGGACATCTCTGTGTTGGGGTCAGACTCCGGGACGCCTCCGTGTCGGGGTCAGATTCCAGGACGTCTCCGTGTCGGGGTCAGACCCCGGGGCGTCTCTGTGTCGGGGTCAGATTCCAGGACGTCTCCGTGTTGGGGTCAGACTCCGGGACATCTCCGTCTCCGTGTCGGGGGGGGACTCCGGGACCTCTCCGTCTCCGTGTCGGGGTCAGACTCCGGGACGTCTCCCTCTCCGTGTCGTTATTAGACTCCGGGACCTCTCCGTGTCTGGGTCAGGCTCTGTGTCATCTCCGCCTCCGTGTCGGGGTCAGACCCCGGGACGTCTCCGTGTCGGGGTCAGACCCCGGGACGTCTCCGTGTCGGGGTCAGACCCCGGGACGTCTCCGTCTCCGTGGCACGGTCAGACTCCGGGACGTCTCCATGTCGGTGTCAGACTCCGGGACGTCTCATTCTCCGTGTCGGTGTCAGACTCCGGGACGTCTCATTCTCCGTGTCGGGGTTAGTCTCCGGGATGTCTCCGTGTCTGGGTCAGATTCCTGGGCGTCTCTGTCTCCGTGTTGGGGTCAGACTCCTGGGCATCTCTGTCTCCGTGTCTGGGTCAGAACCCGGGGCGTCTCTGTGTCGGGGTCAGACCCCGGGTCGTCCCCGTGTCGGGGTCAGACTCCGGGGGCGTATACGTGTCGAGGTCAGACTCCGGGACTTCTCCGTGTTGGGATCAGACTCCGGGACATCTCCGTCTCCGTGTCGGGGTCAGACTCCGGGACGTCTCTGTGTCGGTATTAGACTCCGGGACAACTCCGTCTCCGTGTTGGGATCAGATTCCGGGACGTCTCCGTGTCGTGGTCAGACTCAGGGATGTCTCCGTCTCCGTGTCGGTGTCAGACTCCGGGACGTCTAATTCTCCGTGTCAGGGTCAGACTCCGGGACGTCTCCGTGTCGGGGTCAGACTCCGGGACGTCTCCGTGTCGGGGTCAGACTCCGGGACGTCTCCGTGTCGGGGTCAGACTCCGGGACGTCTCCGTGTCGGGGTCAGACTCCGGGACGTCTCCGTGTTGGGGTCAGACTCGGTGACATCTCCGTCTCCGTGTCAGTGTCAGACTCCGGGACGTCTCGTTCTCCATGTCGGGGTCAGACTCCGGGACGTCTCCGTGTCGGGATTAGACTCCGGGACGTCTCTGTCTCCGTGTTGGGGTCAGACTCCGGGACGTCTCCGTGTCGTGGTCAGACATTGGGATGTCTCCGTGTCTGGGTCAGACTCAGGGACGTGTCCATCTCCGTGTCGGGGTCAGACTCCGGGACGTCTCATTCTCCGTGACGTGGTCAGACTCCGGGACGCCTCCGTGTTGGGGTCAGACTCCGGGACGTCTCCATCTTCGTGTCGGTGTCAGACTCCGGGACGTCTCATTCTCCGTGTCAGGGTCAGATTCCGGGACGTCTCATTCTCTGTGTCGGGGTCAAACTCCGGGACGCCTCCGTGTTGGGGTCAGACTCCGGGACATCTCCGTCTCCGTGTCGGGGTCAGACTCCGGGACGTCTCCGTGTTGGGGTCAGACTCGGTGACATCTCCGTCTCCGGGTCGGGGGGGGACTCCGGGACGTCTCGTTCTCCATGTCGGGGTCAGACTCCGAGACGTCTCCGTGTCGGGATTAGACTCCGGGACGTCTCCGTCTCCGTGTTGGGGTCAGACTCCGGGACGTCTCCGTGTCGTGGTCAGACTCCGGGACGTCTCCATCTTCGTGTCGGTGTCAGACTCCGGGACGTCTCATTCTCCGCGTCAGGGTCAGACTCCGGAACGTCTCCGTGTCGGGGTCAGACTCCGGGACGTCTCCGTGTCGGGATTAGACTCCGGGACGTCTCCGTCCCCGTGTCGGGGTCAGACTCCGGGACGTCTCCGTCTCCGTGTCAGTGTCAGACTCCGGGACGTCTCGTTCTCCATGTCGGGGTCAGACCCCGGGGCGTCTCCGTATCGGGGTCAGACCCTGGGACGTCTCCGTGTCTTGGTCAGAATCGGGGACGTGTCCATCTCCGCGTCGGGGTCAGACTCCGGGACGTCTCCGTCTCCGTGTCAGTGTCAGACTCCGGGACGTCTCGTTCTCTGTGTCAGCGTCACACTCCAGGACGTCTCCATCTCCATGTCGGAGTCAGACCCCGGGGTGTCTCTGTGTCGGGGTCAGACTCCAGGAAGTCTCCGTGTCGGGGTCAGGCCCCGGGGTGTCTCCGTGTCGAGGTCAGATTCCGGGCCGTCTCCGTGTCGGGGTCAGACACCGGGACGTCTCCGTCTCCGTGGCACGGTCAGACTCCGGGACGTCTCCGTCTCCATGTCGGTGTCAGACTCCGGGACGTCTCATTCTCCGTGTCGGTGTCAGACTCCTGGGCGTCTCTGTCTCCGTGTCGGGATCAGACTCTGAGACATCTCCGTGTCGGGGTCAGACTCCGAGACGTCTCCGTCGCCGTGTCGGGGTCAGAGTCCGGGGCATCTCTGTCTCCGTGTCGGGGTCAGACTCCTGGATGTCTCCATGTCGGGGTCAGACTCCAGGACGTCTCCGTGTCGGGGTAAGAATCCGGGACATCTCCATGTCGGGGTCAGACTCCAGGACGTCTCCGTGTCGGGGTCAGACTCCGGGACGTCTCATTCTCCGTGTCGGGGTCAGACTCCTGGGCGTCTCTGTCTCCGTGTCGGGATCAGACTCTGAGACATCTCCGTGTCGGGGTCAGACTCCGAGACGTCTCCGTCTCCATGTCGGGGTCAGACTCTGGGGCGTCTCCGTCTCCGTGTCGGGGTCAGACTCCTGGATGTCTCCATGTCGGGGTAAGAATCCGGGACGTCTCCACGTCGGGGTCAGACTCCAGGACGTCTTCGTGTCGGGGTCAGAATCCGGGACGTGACTATTCCTGTTTAGTAATAGAGTCATTAACAGTCCTGTAGGAAGCCATTCGGCCCTTTGCCTCTGGCCAGTTTTGTGTAGAGAATTCTGGCCAGGCTCCTTTTGCCTCTCTCTATCCCCATGGCTTTGCAAATTTGTGTCCCTCAGAGCCTATCCAGTTGCCTTTTCAAATCATTGCCTGCAGTGTCACAGTCCTTGTGGGTTTCCCAGTCTTCATCACTTGCTGTGTAAAAATGTTTTTCTCTGTTCGCCTCTCTTACCAAGAATGTTAAAATGTCTCCTCTGGTCCTTGTGCTGTCAGCTAACATGAGCAACTTTCCTTTCTCGACTTCACCCGAATCTGTCATAATCTTGTCCCTGTCCCCTCATCAACTTGCCCCAAGTAAAACAATATCAGCTTCTCTCACCTAAAGGCCATGGTCCTTGTAGTCTCTCCCTGGCTGGGACTTGGAGCTCAGTTTGATTTCTGGTCTTGTTGCGATGAGAGAGAGCAGAATGCTTTCATTTCTGTGAAGCATAAGCAGATGATGGAAAACGTGGATGAGAATGTTGTGCTGGTGGAAGGTGCTGTGATATTTCAGCTGGATCATCACAGGAAGGTGAGCCAGTGGAAGAATCTAGAAGCTCGGGGCACAGAAAGAGCCTACTGTTCCCAGCTCACTGAAATTCATTCAGGAAAATGCCAGGGGAAGCATATTTGGGAGCTAATTCTGTTGAACTGTCTCAAAATCTCCTTCAGCTGGTTACAGGATGAAAGCGACAAAGCAGGAGGCCCTTAGGCCCATTGAGTCTATGTTGACTCTGTAGAGACAGTCCCACTCCCTTGCTCAATCCCCCAACCTTGCAGGTTTATTTCCTCCGAGTGCCCATTCGATTTCCTTCCTTTTTGTTTCCACTTCCTTGGGCAGTCGCGGTGTAAAAAAAACTCGAACTTGCTGAAGAGAGACATGTTGGTGAAGCCTCATCAGGACAAACACACGGCCAAATTTCAATCACAGTAATGTTTACTGCAGTAGAAAAAGGTGTTGATTAGCTGGCAAGTCAATTCTTATTGAACACAAGAACATATAAATTAGGAGCAGGAGTTTGCTCCCCCATTTGAGAAGTCACAGCTGATCTGATTGTGGTGTCAACGTGACTTTCCTGTCCACCCCCAAACTTCTTTTTCCCTTGTCAGTCAAGAATCTATCTAACTCAGCCTTAAAATTATTCAATGATTCTGCCTCCTCTGCTCTCTGGGGAAGAGAGTTTCAAAGACTCAGGACCCACCAAGAAAAATAAATTCTCATCTTCATCTTAAATGAGAGACCCCTTATTTTTATATTCCATTCCCCTTGCAATAAATACCAATGCTCCATTTGCCTTCCTGATCACGTGCTGCACCTGCAAACTAACAGTTTGTGATTCATGGGGAGACGGTGATTCATGTACTAGGACACCCAAATCCCTCTGCATCTCAGAGCTCTGCAATCTCTCACCATTTAGATAATAAGCTTCTTTATTCATTTTGGCAGGAAGAATAAAAATTTCACATTTGCCACATTTCCCACATTATACTCCATTTGCCAGATCTGTGCCCACTCACTTAGCCTATCTGTGTCACTTTGCAGCCTATGTCCTCTTCACAATTTACTTTCCTACCTATCTTTGTGTCATCAGCAAATTTAGCAATTATTCCTTCAGACCCTTCATCCCAGTCATTTCTATAAATTGTAAAAGGCTGATGCCCCAGCACTGATCCCTGTAGCACATCACTCGCCACAAGCTGCCAACCAGAAAAAGACGTATTTTTGCCAACCCTCTCTTTCCTGTTAGCTAGCCGAACCTCTATCCATCTCAATATGTTACCCCCTACACCATGAGCTTTTATTTCCTGCAATAACCTTTGATGTGGCACTTTATCAAATACCTTCTGGAAATCGAAGTACAGCACATCCACCTGTTCCCCTTTATCCACAGCACATGTGACTCTTTCAAAGAACTCCAATAAGTTGGTTAAACATGATTTCCCTTTCACAAAACCATGTTGACTCTGCCTGATTGCCTTGAATTTTTCTAAGTGCCATCCTATAACATCTGTAATAATAGCTTCTAACATTTTCCCTGTGACAGATGTTAGGCTAATTGGCCTATAGTTTCCAGCTTTCTGTCTCCCTCCCTTTTTGAATAAAGGAGTTAGGTTTTCTATTTTCCCAATCTAATGGAACCTTCCCCAAATCTAGGGAATTTTGGAAAATTAAAACCAGTGCATCAACAATCTCACTAGCCACTTCTTTCAAGACCTTAGGGTGAAGTCCATCCGGACCTGGGGATTTGTCAGTCCACAGCCCCAAAAATTTGCTTAATACCACTTCCCTGGTGATTGTAATTTTCCCCAGTTCCTCCCTCCCTTCTATTTCCTGATTTACACCTATTTCCGGGATGTTACTTGTGTCTTCTGTGAAGACTGAAGCAAAATACTGTTTAATTCAGCCTCATCTCCCTACTTTCCATTATCAATTCCCCAGACATACACACTATAGAACCAATGCTCACTTTGTTAACTCTTCTTATTTAAATATCTATAGAAACTTTTACTATCCGTCTTTATATTACTAGCAAGCTTTCTCTCATACTTTAATTTTTCTCTCCTTATTCATCTTTTTGTTATTCGTTGCTGTTCTTTATATTCTTTCCTGTTCTTTATATTCTTTCCATCTTCTGACCTGCCACCCATCTTTGTGTAATTATATGCTTTTTCTTTAAGTTTGATTCTGTCTTTAACTTTTATAGTTAACCATGGATAGTGGACTCTCCCCATGAGATATTTCTTTCTCATTGGAATGTATTTATTCTGTGTATTCTGAAATATCCCTTTCAGTGTCTGTCACTGAACCCCTATTGACATAGCCCTTAACCTCATTTGCCAGTTCACTTTAGCTAGCTGTGGTTTCAAGACATCATAATTGCCCTTATATAGGTTTAAAATGCTAATCTTGGACGCATTCGTTTCTCCCTCAAAATGAATGAAAAATTAAATCATGTTATGATCACTGCTACCTCGGGGTGACTTCATTGGGAGGTTATCAATTAATCCTATCTCGTTGCTCAATACCAGGTCTACTATAGCCTGCTCTCTGGTTTGCTCCAGGCTGTGTTGTTCTAAGAAACAATCCGAAAACATTCTATGAACTTCTCATCTACACTACCTTTGCCCATCCGACTTTTCAGTCTATATGTAAATTAAAATCCCCCATAATTATTGCTGTATCTTTCTGACAAGCTCCCGTTATCTATTCTTTTATACTACGTCCTACTGTGTAGTTACAATTAGGGGGCCTCTACAACACTCCCGCAAGTGACTTCGTGCCTTTATCATTTCTCATCTCAACCCAAACTGCTTCTACACTCTGGTTTCCTGAAACATAGAAACTAGGAGCAGCAGGAGGCCATTCAGCCCTTCGAGCCTGCTCCACCATTCATTATGATCGTGGCTGATCATCCAACTCAATAGCCTGCTCCTGCTTTCTCCCCATATCCTTTGATCCCTTTCGTCCCAAGAGCTATATCTAACTCCTTCTTGAAAACATACAATGTTTTAACCTCAACTACTTTCTGTGGTAGCGAATTCCACAGGCTCACCACTCTCTGGGTGAAGAAATTTCTCCTCATCTCAGTCCTAAATGGTCTACCCCGTATCCTCAGACTGTGACCCCTGGTTCTGGACTCCCCCACCATCGGGAACATCCTTCCTGCATCTACCCTGTCTCGTCCTGTTGGATCATCCCTCTCTAATGCGCTAATACCATCATTAATTAACACAGCCACCCCTCCACCTTTTCCTAACTTCCTGTTCTTCCTAAATACCACATACCCTTCAATATTCAGGGGGGTCCCAATCTATGTCATCACCTAGCCATCTCTCTGTAATGGCCAACAGATCGTACTTATTTATTTCCATTTGCACTATCAGTTCATCTGTTTTATTTCGAATGCTATGTGCGTTTAGATACAAAGCCTTTAGTTTTGTCTTTTTATTAAGGTGGTAATTTGATAAGGTGGATTCAAAATTGGCTTAGTTGTAGGAGGCAGAGGGTGATGACAGAAAGATGCTTTAGTGACTGGAAGCCAGTGTCCAGTGGCGTACCACAGGGATCTGTTCTCAGTCCCCTATCATTTGTCATTTATATAAGCAACATAGATGACTATGTGGGGGGTAGGATTAGTAAGTTTGCGGATGACACAAAGATTGGCCGGGTGGTTAACAGTGAGGTTGAGTGTCTTGGGCTACAGGAAGATATACACAGGATGGTCAAATGGGCAGATAAGTGGCAGATGGAATTTAACCCTGAAAAGTGTGAGATGTTACACTTTGGAAGGAGTAATTTGATAAGGAAGTATTCAATGAACAGCATGACACTAGGATGTTCTGAGGAACAAAGGGACCTTGGCGTGTGTGTCCATAGATCTCTGAAGGCGGAGGGGCATGTTAGTGGGGTGGTGAAAAGACATATGGGATACTTGCCTTTACCAATCGAGGCATAGATTACCAAAGTAGGGAGGTCATGTTGGAGTTGTATAGAACCTTGGTGAGGCTACAGCTGGAGTACTGTGTGCAGTTCTGGTTGCCACATTATAGGAAGGATGTGATTGCACTGGAGAGGGTGCAGAGGAGATTCACCAGGATGTTGCCTGGGATGAAACATTTAAGTTATGAAGAGAGGTTGGATAGACTTGGGTTGTTTTCATTGGAGCAGAGAAGACTGAGGGGCGAGCTGTATTATTTTTGTAGCGTCTAGCCTCATTTGCTGATTTACCCAGATTTGTGCTCTTTGTCCCGTCCTATCAGGGTCTGATTATCCTATCTCATATTGGTACCTTTCTCTCTTGCTCCGTCTCTACTCTGGTTTAACAAATCTTCCCAAATTTAATCCCTTGCCCCCACTATTCAGTTTAAAACCCTCTCAACTTTCCTAGTTAGGCAGCTGCTGAGCACACCAGCCCCAGCACAGTTCAGGTGTAGACCATCCCAACAGTACAGATCTCACTTTCCCCAGTACTGGTGCTAGTGCCCCATGAACTGGAACCCACTTCTCCCACACCAGTTTTTGAGTTGTGCATTCATCTCAGAATCACAGAATCACACAGTGCAGAAGAGGCCCTTCAGCCCATCGAGTCTGCACCGAGACATGAGAAACACCTGACCTACCTACCTAATCTCATTTACCAGCACTTGGCCCATAGCCTTGAATGTTATGACGTGCCAAGTGCTCATCCAGGTACTTTTTAAAGGATGTGAGGCAACCTGCCTCCACCACCCTCCCAGGCAGTGCATTGCAGACCGTCACCACCCTCTGGGTATAAAAGGTCTCTCTAATCTCACTTTTCCTATGCTAATCTTATTTGTCCTCTGCCAATTTGCACGTGGCTCAGGTAATAATCCAGAAATTATTACCTTTGAGGTTCTACTTTTTAATTTGGTGCCTAGCTCCTCATACTGACTATGCAAAACCTCCTTCCTCATCCTGCCTGTATTGTTGGTACCTACATGGACCACGACCACTGGATCTCTCCCCCTCCCGCTGCAAGTTCCCCTCCAGCCCTGAGCAGATGTCCTGAATCCTGGTGCTGGGCAGGCAATACAGCCATCTGGACTCTCGCTCTTTGTGACAGGGAACAGTGTTAATCCCCCTCACTATACTGTCCCCTACTATCACGACATTCCTGTTTGCTGCCCCCGCTTGAATGGCTTCCTGTACCACGGTGCCATGGTCAGTTTGCTCATCCACCCTGCAGCCCCCACTCTCATCCAAGAAGCTGGGAGAACCTCAAACCTGTTGGACAATTACAGAGTCTCACACTGCCGCACTCCTGCCCTCTGGGTCCTCTTACCTGCCTCACTCGCAATCAGACCCTCCTGTCCCTGGCCACTGACCAAATCAGAAGACCCTATCCTAAGTGGTGTGACTGCCCCTGGTATGAAGCATCCGGGTAACTTTCCCCCTTCCTCATGTGTCGCAGTGTCTGCAGCTCAGCCTCCAGCTCAATGGCCAAAGTTCCCCGAGCTGCAAACACTTATTGCAGACGTGTTCACCCAGGATCACACTGGTATCCAGGAGCTCCCACGTGCTGCAGCTCTGACACATCACCTGTTCTGCTGTCCTTAATGTGTCTTAAATAATTACTTAATTATATTAATCACTTATTTATGTTGCTTTCTTATATATTTGATTAACTTAACCACAAAATTATGTACTATTTTAAACCTTAGGAGTAGAACATAACTTACCCACTTACCAGATACTCACCAAACAGCTAGTTCAGAACCAATATCCATGGAGTGAGAAAGATAGAAAGAAGAAATGATCAAATGAAATGAAAACAGAAAAAGCTGGAAAAACTCAGCAGGTCTGACAGCATCTGTGGAGAGAGAAACAGAGTTAACGTTCGAGCCTGCTCGATGTTACTCACCTTGCAAGCTTGATGCAGAAATAGAGTGCATCAAAACTATCCTGATCAGATCATTGTTCACTATGTACCACGTAAACTCGCAAAGAGCACCACTTTCTTAAGAACATAAGAAATAGAAGCAGGAGTAGGCCATTCGGCCCCTCAAGCCTGTCCCAGCATTCATTAAGATCATGACTCCAGGCCTCGACTCCTCTTTCGTGCCAGCTCCTCATAGCCCTCAACTCCCCGATATTTCAAAAATCTATTTACCTCTTTAAATACTTTCAGTGATCTAGCCTCTAGCCTCCACAACTCTCTGGGGTAGAAAATTCCAGACATTCACTTCCCTCTGAGAGAAGAAATTCCTTCACATCTCAGTTTTAATTGAGTGTCCCCTTATTCTGTAACTATATTCCCTAGTTTGCAAATCCCCCACTAGTGGAAACATCATCTTAACATCTACCCTGCCAAGCCCCTTCAGGATCTCATACGGTTCAATAAGATCACCCCTCACTTTTCTAAACTCTAATGAATAAAGGCCTAACCTGCTTAGCCGTTCTTGATAAGTCAACCCCTTCATCCCAGGAATCAGCCGAGTGAATCTCTTTTGAACTGCCTCCAATGCCAGTATATCCTTTCTTAAATACAGGGACCAAAACTGTCCACAGTACTCCAGGTGCGGCCTCACCAACACCCTGTACACTTGTAACAAGACTTCCCTATTTTTAAACTCCAACCCCCTAACAATACAGGCTGAAATTCCATTTGCCTTCTTCGGACCTGCAAAGTGTGCAGTCTACTTTAAATTACCTGGAAAGGCAAAATATCTCAAACATTTGAACAACAGGTTAAGCAAAGCTGTTTCACGCTGCTAGTGGTATTTTCCAATTCCATTCCAGGATGCTGTAATCAGTACAGCAAACGTCCTGCCTACCACACAATTGAGTAACGTCGTTTATGAATTTCAGTGCCAGTGCGATGACAGGTACATCGGCCATGCCTCCCAGTGATTGGCTGATTGAATCAAACAGCATGTTCCTTTGCTTGTTGGTAACAGTCAGAGTACAGACCATACTTAACCAGCCCGCTATCAAAAACCCAAAACAAAATGTCTGCTGTTGGATGTATTTCTGCGATTGGGCAGCACTTGCTGAACAGTCCTGTGTGTGTCATAGCTACACGATGAACCAATTGCATGTAATCATTGAAGATCATAATGTGGCTCATTTTCGCTTGCTCGAAGCGACATACATTTCTACCCAGGGACCCATTCTCTGCAAGCAAAAGGAATATGTTCAAGCCTTTTTTGAATTATCCGGGAGCTTTTGAAGCTTATAGTTCTCCATAGCAGCACCGCAGCCAATCAGAGTGGACTTGCCAACCTTGTTTCTCCTGTAGTATAAATCGTTGTGATCGTTTGAAATTTGACATTCTTGCATTTGTCCTGATGACTCCAAGACAAAAAGCTTCAGCAACATGTTTCTCTTTTCAACAATAAAATAGTTCTTCCTCACTTCCCCCCTGTAGCTCTTGCCCAAAGCCTTAAGTCTGTGTCCCCTTGTCCTTGTACAATCAGGTATTGGAAACAGTTTTTACTTGTCTATCTTGTAGATTGTACACCTCTATTAAATCTTCCCTCAATCTCCTTCTCTCCAAATAGAACAATTCCAGCTTCTCCAGTCTAACCTTGTAAATGAAATCCCTTATGAACCATAGAACCATAGAACACTACAGCACAGAAAACAGGCCGTTCGGCCCTTCTAGTCTATGCCTGGAGCCATTCTGGTATATCTCCTCCTCGCCCTCTCAACGATCCACACATCCTTGCTAATGTGTGGTGACCAGAACTGGATGCAATGCTTTAGTTGTGGTCTAACCAGAGCTTTATAAAGGTTCAGCATAACCTCCCTGCCTGTGTACTCAGTACCTCTATTTATGAAGCTAAGATCCCATTTGCTTTGCGAACCTCTCTCTCAATATGTCCTGCCACCATCAAAGATCGACATAATGCACCCCCAGGTCCCTCTATTCCTGCACACTCTTTCAAACTGTGCTATTAAGTCTATATTGCCTCTCCCTATCCTTTTTGCCAAAAAAATATTACCTCTCACATGTCTATTATGCTATCAAGTGGCACTTACTCAGCAATAACCTGCTCACTGATGCCCAGTTTGGGTTCTGCCAGGGCCACTCAGCTCCTGACCTCAATCAGCCTTGGTTCAAACATGGACAAAAGAGCTGAACTCCCGAGGTGAAGTGAGAGTGACAGCCCTTGACATCGAGGCTGCATTTGACCGAGTGTGGCATCAAGTAGCCCCAGTAAAACTGGAGTCCATAGAACCATAGAAAAGTTACAGCACAGAAGGAGGCCATTTGGCCCATCGTGTCCATGCCAGCCCAAGGACACCCAGGTGCCCTTTCTAATCCCACCTTCCTGCATCCGGCCCATAGCCAATGGGAGTCAATGGAAATCAGGGAAAATTCTCTCCTGGTTGGATTCATGCCTAGCACAAAGGAAGATGGTTATGGTTGTTGGAGGTCAGTCATCTCAGCTCCAGGACATCACTGCAGGAGTTCCTCAGGGTAGTGTCCTCGGCCCAACCATCTTCAGCTGCTTCATCACTGACCTTCCTTCCATCATAAGGTCAGAAGTGGGGATGTTCACTGATGTTTGCACAATGTTCAGCACCATTCGCGACTCCTCAGATACTGAAGCAGTCCATGTCCAAATGCAGCGAGACCTGGACAATATCCAGGCTTGGGCTGACAAGTGGCAAGTAACATTCACGCCACACAAGTGTCAGGCAATGACCATCTCCAACAAGAGAGAATCCAATCATCGCCCCTTGATGTTCAATGGCATCAACATCACTGAATCCCCCACTGTCAACATCCTGGGGGTTACCATTGACCAGAAACTGAACTGGACTAGTCATATAAACACTGTGGCCACAAGAACAGGTCAGAGCTGGGAATCCTGCAGTGAGTAACTCACTTCCTGACTCCCCAAAGCCTGTCCACCATCTACATTGCACAAGTCAGGAGTGTGATGGAATACTCCCCACTTGCCCAGATGAATGCAGCTCCCATAACACTCAAGCTTGAAACCATCCAGGACAAAGCAGCCGCTTGATTGTTTCCACATCCACAAACATTCACTCCCTCCACCACCGACATACAGTAGCAGCAGTGTGTGTACCATCTACAAGATGCACTGCAGTAACTCACCAAGGCTCCTCAGACAGCACCTTCCAAACCCACGACCACTACCATCTAGAAGGACAAGGGCAGCAGATAGATGGGAACACGACCACCTGGAAGTTCCCTCCAAGTCACTCACCATCCTGACTTGGAAATATATCACCGTTCCTTCACTGTCACTGGGTCAAATACCTGGAACTCCCTCCCTAACAGCACTGTGGGTGTACCTACACCATAAGGACTGCAGTGGCTCAAGAAGGCCATTTGTTTGCCCATTCTGCAAGCTTATTTATGTCCTTTTGCAGGCAATTCGTACCATCCTGTCTTCCAAGTTTGGTATCATTGGCAAATTCTGAAATATTATTCCTTATTTGAAAATCTAAGTCATTTATATTTGGCAGAAAAGAGCAGCAGTATTAGCACTGACCCTTGGGGAACACCACTGTCAACCATACTCCAGTCTGAAAAACAACCATCTGCCACAACTCACTGTTTTCTGTCTTAAATCCATTTTTAATCCAGTCCAATACTGCCCATCCTATTCTATTCATTTTCTTAGCTGGCCTTTGATGTGGTATTTTGTCAAATGCTTTCTTAAAATCCATAAAGATATCATGCACCATGTTCCCTTCCTCGATCTTCAATGAAAAAAAAATCAGTTAGATTGGTCAAGAATAATCTGCCTTTTACAAATCCATGCTGGCTATGTTTAATTAACCCAAACCTCTTCAACTGCCCATTGATTTTTTTTCTCAATTATTGTTTCTAAACCTTTGTCCACTGAATAAGAGCATCATATTTACCACTCTCCAATGCTCTGACACCTCTCTCACATCTCGGGAAGATTGGAAGATTAAGGCAAACCCTTCTACTGTGTCCACCCCACTACCCTTAGCAACCTGGGATGCAAGCCATCTGGACCAGGTGCCTTATCCAGTCTAAGCATTGCCAACCTTTCCAATAATGCCTCATATTATGTTTTGTCAGATTCTCCTTCCTTCATAAACACTGACACGAAACATTCAAGTATCCTAGCCTTATCTTGTCCCTCTAAGCATATATCACGCTCTCTTTCCCTAACAGCACCCACCTCATCTCTTACTCCCAGGAGAAGATTTTTGGATTCTCTTTTTTGTTAACAGCCATTCTATCCTCATACTCCCTCTTTACCTCCTTTCTCAACCTATTGTACTTCACTTGTTCCTCACTTGAATAATTCCCCCTACATGCATCATACAGCCTCGTTTTGAATTTCATCATAATCTCTATCTCCTTCGTCATCCAAGGTGCCCTCTTTTTTGGTTCCCTTAATTTTATATTTTGCCCTTGTTGGAATGTGCCAGCCTGTACCTCAAACATCTCCTTGATAAAGATCATCTATTGTCCATTTTAGCTTCCCACTCAGCCTCTGGTTCCATTTTACTCGACACATCCCTTCCCATTACATTAAAATTAACCCTCTTCAAATTTAGACAGTCTACTTCCAATTATTCCTTGCTGTTCTGCATTTAGCTTAAACCCTAAGATACAAAGTGTTTGTCCACTGACACTTGGCCCACCTTCATTTCCCAGCACCAGATCCAGCAATGCCTCCTTGCTAGTTAGGCTGAGAACATAGTCAGAGTCACAGAATTGTTACAACACAGAAAGAGGCCATTTGGCCCACTGTGTTTTCACCTGTTCTACGTAGGAGCAATTTAGCGATTGTGACTCCCCACATCCCTGTCAATTAATAATCGTAATAATAACTGAAGAAAGAGAGGCAGCAGTGTGTACCACCTACAAGAGACACTGCAGGAGTTCACCAAGCCTCCTTAGACAGCACCTCCCAAACCCACAACCACTACCATCTAGAAGGACAAGGGCAGCAGATAGATGGGAACACCACCACCACCTGGAAGTTCCCCTCCAAGTCACTCACCATCCTGACTTGGAAATATATCGCCATTCCTTCACTGTCGCTGGGTCAAAATCCTGGAACTCCCTCCCTAACAGCACTGTGGGTGTACCTACACCACATGGACTGCAGCGGTTCAAGAAGGCAGCTCACCCCCACCTTCTCAAGGGGCAACTAGGGATGGGCAATAAATGCTGGTCCAGCCAGCGAAGCCCACATCCTGTGACTGAATAAAAACAAGTTCAGAAATTCTTCTCCCTGCTTCTCCCTGCTTCCCCTTTTCTCCACTTTTATCCCAGTGGATATTAGGCTGATTAAAGTCCCCCTGTATCATCAGTCTATAGTTCTTGCACATCTTCGCGATTTGCGCTTAGGTTTGGTCCACTATCTCCCTCTCACTATTTGAAGGCCTATAAAATATCCCCAGCAACATGATCATCCGCTTCTCAATCAAACCAAATGGATTCTGTTCTTGCCCCCTGAAGTAAATCCTCCCTCTCCGACTCTACCATCCTTTTTCCTTCCTTTGTGGAGATGGCTGAGTCATTATTTTTGTTAATTTCTCATTGCACACTGCGGTCTCATGACAGGGAGAGCTCGGAGTGACTGAAATCCATCTGTGCTATGAATTACACTCGAGAATCATCTGCACCAAGAGCCTTACCTCCAGAAAATCTCTCTTGGAGCAAAAGAATCACCTGATGAGGAAAAGCAAATTCAGTATAAAACCCCTAACCATATCGAAACTGTTTCTCTTTGTATTGTGTCGATTTCGCAGTGTTTGGTTGTTGATCTAACTCTGAATCACTGTGGGCATTGCTGGGCCCAATTACTCCCTCATTAAGAAAGGAGTCTCCCAGTCTTCTCCGCCGATGCTGCCAGACCTGCTGAGTTTTTCCAGGTAATTCTGTTTTTGTTTTGGATTTCCAGCATCTGCAGTTTTTTTGTTTTTATCTCTGTGTATTGATTCTGCGCTCCCAGTTAAATACTTTTGCACTCTTTCTGTGTTAACTATGTTTCTTTTCCAGATCATGGCAAACAATCAGCTTTGAGCGGCAGCCAGTGGTGTTTATCAGGATTGTGGGGACCTACAACACAGCCAACGAGGTACGAGTTTACTAGCAAAAGTTCAGACTCTTGTTGAAGGAGAAGTCAGACTGGAGTTGTTTACAAAGGAGTTCACTGTGGATAATCCCTCAGTGGTTCTTGAGCAGTTTAGGGGAATGGACAGATCAGATAGAATTCCTGTGCCCAGAGCAAAAAAGATCAGTGCCTTTCAAGACCACAGAATATCCCTAAGCACTTTACAGCCAATGATGGGTTTTTAATTGGAGTTGCTGTTGAATTGTAGGAAATGCTGCAGCCAATTTGTGTATGATAATGACCAGATGGTCTGTCTTTGTGATGTTGGGAGATAAATATTGGCCCAGGACACTGGGGATAACTCCCCTGCTCTTCTTTGAAAGAGTGCCATGGGATCTTTTACGTCCACTTGAGAGGTCAGATGGGGCCTTGGTTTAACATGTCACCCACAAGATGACAACTTCAACAATGCAGCACACCTTTGTTACTGCACTCGAGTGCCAGCCTTGCTTTTTGTGCTCATTTCCTGGAGTAATAAACTAATGAGGTACAGAAGGAGCCCATTCATCCCATTCAGCTCATACCATCTCTGCGCAACAATCCGGCCAGTCCCATCCCCCTAATCCATCCCCATAGCCCTGGAGGTTTATTCCCCTCGAGTACCCATCCTGTTTTGTTTTGAAATCATCGGTCATCTGCGCTCCCACCATCCTCATAGACAGTGAGTTCCAGGTTCTTAACATACTCTGTGTATTGAAGGGAAACAAACCCTGAGCTCCCTGGATAGTGGAGTTAATGGGTAAGATGAAGCAGAAAAAGGGTGGGCACCACTGATGCCAGGGTGATAATACAAGGAAGAATTGGGTTAACTATGACAACTATCAAGGACAAATGAGAAATTAAATAAGAGGGACAAACAGAGAATATGAGAATAGGTTGGCAGCTGACTTAAAAGGAAATCTAAAGACTTATAAATAGTAAAATTTTGTCAGAGGAGGTACCGAGGCCAATTAGGGACCAAATGGAGATGTATTGGTTGAAGCAGAAACCATGGGAACTAATTGATTACTTTGCATCGGTCTTCACCGAGAAAGAAGACTTTACCAAAACAGTGGTAAAGGAGGAGGTTGATGGGGTGCTCTGTGTAATAAAAATAGTTAAGAGGAGATACTATGAAGGCTGACAGTATTTTTAAAGTGAATAAGCAACCTGGACCGGATGGGATGCATGCATTGATACTGAGAGGTGTAAGGGTGGAAATTGTGGAGGCACTGGTCATAATCTTCCAATCCTCCTTAGATGCAGGAATGGTGCCAGAGGACTGGACAGTTGCAAATGTTACACCCATGTTCCAAAAGGAGTATAAGGATAAAACCAGCAACTACAGGCCAGTCACTTTAACCTCAGTGGTGGAAAAGCTTTTAAAAACTATAATCTGACTCAATAATTCACACTTATCAAGTGACTAATTAAGGAAAGCCAATATGGAATTGTTAAAGGCAAATCTATTCATTTTAGCTTTTTTGAGGTAACAGAGGGTTGTTGAGGATAATGCTGTTAATGTGGTAGAACTGGGCTTCCAAAAAGCATTCAATAATATGTCACATAATAATGGCTTGTTAGCAAAATTAAAGCCCATGGAATAAAAAGGGGCAGTTACTGACTTATAATGGGCTAATAGAATAGTTTTGGTAGTGAGTGATGTGGTCATGATGTAACAGTGACAACAGCAGTAATGTGCTAGACTCTTAAGAGAAAGAGAGAGGATGTAACAGTCTGTACTCATGAGAGACGTACCTACTCTGTAACCTATCTGGTATATACTATTAATAAACCAGTTTGAGGGAACCACTTGAGTCAGACGACATTCTTCCCAGATAAGAAAGGCCACACGACCAGTTTATAAAACATGGTGGCAGCGAGGTGACACCAATCTAACAAAGAGTTGGTGCCATCGACGGAACACCCTGGCACAAGACTAGAAGAAAACCTGACCCAGGTGAGAATCTGCAAGCGTACCTAAATGAGACAGCAAACTGGAAAGTGGTAACAATGTCTGTACCTGGCGATCAGTCACTGCCCCTGCCCCCCCCTATTCAAAAGTCTCGAGAGCCCTCAGAGAGGCCAAAAGTGGGAGTTATAGAAAAAACACTTCCTTGGGTATTGAGCAGCATCAGGGGCCTCCATTTGAAAGGGCAGAAGCACCAGGTTAGTTCATTCCTTTATGTCGTAGGACTGGTCACCAACGATGTCCTCTTGAGAAGGGGGAGGGAGGGACTTCTGCAGACTTCAAGACTGTCCTTAAAGCCTTTGACACATATTTTAGCCCAAACTGAGTTCTTGTGATTCAACGGGTGTGCTTTAATCAAAGATCCCAAAGACCAGAGGGATTGGTTGAATTATTTCTTACCAACCTATATCAATGAGCTAGTTCTTGCAGATACAGCGCATTGAAAGATGAGACCACATTGCTATCAGAGTCTGTGATGAAAATCTCTTGGATTTTTCACAGATAAAAAGTGACCTCACTCTTGATCAAGTGATTCTTAGAAGCATAAAAACTAGGAGGAGGAGTAGGCCATTCGGCCCTTTGAGCCTGCTCTGCCATTCAATATGATCATGGCTGATGCTCTATCCCAACACTGTACTCCCGCTCTCTCCCCAGACCACTTGATGCTTTTAGAGTCCAGAAATCTATCTATTTCCTTCTTAAACATATTCAGTGATTTGGCCTCCACAGCTTCTGTGGTAGAGAATTCCACAGGTTCACCACCCTCTGAGTGAAGAAGTTTCTCCTCATCTCAGTCCTGTATCCTGTATCCTGAGACTGTGACCCCTTGTTCTAGACCCCCCCAGTCAGAGGAAACATCATCCCTGCATCCAGTCTGTTCAGCCCTGTCAGAATTTTATATGTTTCAATGAGATCCCCTCTCATACTTCTAAACTCCAGTGAATACAGGCCTAGTCGGCCCAATCTCTGCTCATACTACAATCCTGCCATCCCAGGAATCAGTCTGGTGAACCTTCACTGCATTCCCTCTATGGCAAGTATATCCTTTCTTAGGTAAGGAGACCAAAACTGCACACACTTCTCCAGGTGTGGTCCCACTAAGACCCTGTACAGCTGCAGTAACACATCCTTGCTCCTGTACTCAAGTCCTCTCACAATGAAGGCCAACATACCATTTACCTTCTTAACTGCTTGCTGCACCCACATGCTTGCTTTCAGTGATTGGTGTACAAGGACACCCAGGTCCCTTTGTACATCAACATTTCCCAACCTATCACCATTTAAATAATACTCTGCCATTTTGTTTTTCCTACAAAGTGGATAACTTCAGACTTATCCATGTTATACTGATCCTGCCATGTATTTGCCCACTCACTCAACTTGTCTAAATCTCCTTGAAGCCTCTTATCACCCTGCTCACCACTCACATTCTCACCTAGTTTTGTGTTGTCAGCTAACTTGGAAATATTACATTTGGTTCCCTCATTGAAATCATTGATATATATTGTGAATAACTGGGGCCCAAGCACTGATCCCTGCGGTACCCGACTAGTCACTGCCTGTCACTCTGAAAAAGACCCATTTATTCCTACGCTCTGTTTCCTGTCTGCTAACCAATTCTCAATCCCATGTGCTTTAATTTTACACACTAACCTCTATGTGGGACTTTATCAAAAGCTTTCTGAAAATCCAAATACACCACATCCACTGGTTCTCCCTTATCTATTCTGCTAGTTACATCCTCAAAAAACTCCAGGGTGTTTGTCAAACATGGTTTCTCTTTCATAAATCTCTGCGACCATAACATGATAGAATTCTTGATTAGGATGGAAAGTAAAGTAGTCTGATCTGAAACTAGGATCCTAAATCTTAACAAAGGAAACTACGAAGTTCAGAGGTGTGAGTTGGCTAAGACAAATTGGGAACCTTCATTAACAGACATGACAGTGGATGGGCAATGACTAATATTTAAGGGACGAATGTATGCATTGCAACAGTTACACATTCCTGTCTGGCACAAAAACACAACAGGAAAAGTGGCCCAACCATAGCTAACAAAAGTATTTAAGGATAGTATTAGATCCAAAGAGGGGTCATATAAGTTTGCTAGAAAAAGTAGCAAGCCTGAGGATTGGGAGCAGTTTCGAATTCAGCAAAGAGGGACCAAGAGATTGAATAAGAGGGAAAAATAGAGTACGAGAGTAAATTCGCGGAGAACATAAAAACGGACTGTAAAAGTTTCTATAAGGATGTAAAAGGAAAAAGATTAGTGAAGGCAAATGTAGGACCTCCCACATCTTGTGGGAGAATCTAGAACTGGAGGTGACTGTTTAACAATAAGGAGTCGCCCATTTAAAACAGAGATGAGGCGAATTTTTTCCTCTGAGGGTAGTGAGTCTTTGGAACTCTCTTTTTCAATGCGGTTAGATGCTCTCTGAAATTGCCTAGCAAGCCCCTCAGTTATATAAAACTGTTACAAAGTCACAAAAAGGAAAGAAACTGAACGGACCACCTGGCATCAACCTAGGCACCGGAAATGACAACAGCAAACTCAGCCCTCCTCAACCCTGCAAACCCCTTCTTACTAACATCTGGGGGCTAGTGTCAAAATTGGGAGAGCATCTCACAGACTAGTCAAGCAACAGCCTGACATAGTCATCCTCACGGAATCATACCTTACAGATAATGTCCCAGACACCACCATCACCATCCCTGGGTATGTCCTGTCCCACCGGCAGGACAGACCCAGCAGAGGTGGTGACACAGTGGTATACAGTCAGGAGGGAGTTGCCCTGGGAGTCCTCAACATCGACTGTGGACCCCATGAAGTCTCATGTCATCAGGTCAAACATGGGTAAGGAAACCTCCTGCTGATTACCACGTACCGCCCTCCCTCAGCTGATGAATCAGTGCCTCCTCCATGTTGAACACCACTTGGAGGCAGCACTGAGGGTGGCAAGGGCACAGAATGTACTCTGGGTGGGGACTTCAATGTCCATCACCAAGTGTGGCTCGGTAGCACCACTACTGACCGAGCTGGCCGAGTTCTAAAGGACATAGCTGCTAGACTGGGTCTGTGGCAGGTGGTGAGGGAACCAACAAGAGGGAAAAACATACTTGACCTCATCCTCACCAACCTGCCTGCTGCAGATACATCTGTCCATGACAGTATCGGTAGGAGTGACCACCACACAGTCATTGTAGAGACGAAGTCCTGCCTTCACATTGAGGATACCCTCCATGGTGTTATAAGACCATAAGACATAAGAGCAGAAGTAGGCCATTTGGCCCATCGATTCTGGTCCGCCGTTCAATGAGACCATGGCTGATCTCATAATCCTCAACTCCACTTTCCTGCCTTTTCCCCATAACCCTTGATTCCCTTGTTGATTAAAAATCTGTCTACCTCAGCCTTGAATATACTTAACGACCCAGCCTCTACAGCCCTCTGTGGTAAAGAATTCCACAGATTCACTACCCTCTGAGAGAAGAAATTCCTCCTTATCTCTGTTTTAAATGGGTGACCCCTTACTCTGAGACTATGCCCTCTGTTCCTGGACTCGCCCACAAGGGGAAACAACCTCTCAGCATCTACCCTGTCAAGCCCCCTAAGAATCTCAGAATCACAGTGCAGAAGAGGCCCTTCGGCCCATCGAGTCTGCACTGACATGTGAGAAGCACCTGACCTACCTACCTAATCCCATTTGCCAGCACTTGGCCCATAGCCTTGAATGTTATGACGTGCCAAGTGCTCATCCAGGTACTTTTTAAAGGATGTGAGGCAACCCGCCTCCACCACCCTCCCAGGCAGCGCATTCCAGACCCTCACCACCCTCTGGGTAAAAAAGTGTTTCCTTACATCCCCCCTAAACCTCCTGCCCCTCACCTTGAACTTATGTCCCCTTGTGACTGACCCTTCAACTAAGGGGAACAGCTGCTCCCTCTCCACCCTGTCCATGCCCCTCATAATCTTGTACACCTCGATCAGGTCACCCTCAGTCTTCTCTGCTCCAATGAAAACAATCCAAGTCTATCCAACCTCTCTTCATAACTTAAATGTTTCATCCCAGGCAACATCCTGGTGAATCTCCTCTGCACCCCCTCCAATGCAATCACATCCTTCCTATAATGTGGTGACCAGAACTGCACACAGTACTCCAGCTGTGGCCTCACCAAGGTTCTATACAACTCCAACATAACCTCCCTACTTTTGTAATCTATGCCTTGACTGATAAAGGCAAGTGTCTCATATGCCTTTTTCATCACCCCACTAACATGTCCCTCCACCTTCAGAGATCTATGGACACACTCACCAAGGTCCCTTTGTTCCTCAGAACTTCCTAGTGCCATGTCGTTCATTGAATACTTCCTTGTCAAATTACTCCTTCCAAAGTGTATCACCTCACACTTTTCAGGGTTAAATTACATCTGCCACTTATCTGCCCATTTGACCATCCCGTCTATATCTTCCTGTAGCCCAAGACACTCAACCTCACTGTTAACCACCCAGCCAATCTTTGTGTCATCCGCAAACTTCCTAATCCTACCCCCCACATAGTCATCTATATCATTTATATAAATGACAAATAATAGGGGACCCAGCACAGATCCCTGTGGTATGCCACTGGACACTGGCTTCCAGTCACTAAAGCATCCTTCTGTCATCACCCTCTGCCTCCTACAACTAAGCCAATTTTGAATCCACCTTATCAAATTATTCTGTATCCCATGTGCCTTTGCCTTCTTTATAAGTCTCCCATGTGGGATCTTGTCAAAGGCTTTGCTGAAATCCATATAAATTACATCAATGGCACTACCCTCATCTACACACCTGGTCACCTCCTCAAAAAATTCAATCACATTTGTTAAGTATGATCTCCCTCTGACAAAGCCATGCTGACTATCCTTGATCAAACCTTGCCTGTCCAAGTGGAGATAGATACTCTCCTTCAGAATTTTCTCCAATAGTTTCCCTACCACTGACATGAGACTCACTGGCCTGTAGATCCCTGGCTTATCTCTACAACCCTTCTTAAATAGTGGAACCACATTAGCTTTTCTCCGGTCCTCTGGCACCTCCCCCATGGCCAGAGAGGAATTAAAAATTTGGGTCAGAGCCCCTGCGATCTCCTCCCTTTCCTCCCTCAGCAGTCTGGGATACAAATCATCCAGACCTGGAGATTTGTCCACTTTTAAGCCTGCCAACACCTCCAATACCTTGTCACTCCCTATATCAATTTGCTTAAGAACCTCGCAGTCTCTCTCTCCCCGAGTTCAGTACCTTCATCCTCATTCTCTTGGGTGAAGATGGATGTGAAGTATTCATTCAACACTCTAGCGATGTCCTCTGACTCCACCCATAGTTTGCCCCCTTGGTCCCTAATGGGCCCTACTCTTTCCCTGCTTATCCTCTTCCCATTGATATACTTATAGAATATCTTGGGATTTTCCCTACTTTTACCAGCTAGAGCGTTCTCATATCCCTTCTTTGGTCTCCTAATTGTTTTCTTAAACTCCACTCTGCACTGTCTGTACTCCACTAATGCCTCCGCTGATTTGCTTCCCTTGTACCTGCTAAAAGCCTCTCTTTTCCTTCTCATCGTAACCTGAATATCTCTGGTCATCCATGGTTCTCTGGTCTTGTTACTCCTTCCTATCACCCTAGAGGGAACATGTTGAGCCTGTACCCTCCTCATTTCCTTTCTGAACACCCCCCACTGTTCCTCTGTAGATTTCCCCACAAGTAGATGTTCCCAGTCCACCTTGGCCAGATCCTGCCTTATTTTACTAAAATCCACTCTCCCCCAATCCAAAACATTTTTTTGCAACTTGTCGCTTAAACTGTACCATGTTGTGGTCGCTATCACTAAAATGCTCCCCCACCACCACCTCAGCCATCTGTCCGGTTTCATTCCCCAGAATTAGGTCCAGCAATGCACCGTCCCTTGTTGGACCCTCTACATATTGACCTAAAAAGTTCTCCTATACGCATTTCAAGAAATCCACTCCAATCAAGCCCTTAACACTATGTCTATCCCAATTAATGTTGGGAAAGTTGAAATCACCTAATAGAATTACCCTATTGTTATTGTTTTTACTCACCTCTGCAAATTGTGCACATATTTGCTCATCAATTTCCCGCGGACTATCTGGGGGTCTATAATAAACACCTAATAATGTGGCTGCCCCTTTTTTATTCCTAAGCTCTACCTACAAAGCTTCATTCGATGCCCCCTCCAAGATATCATCTCTCCTTACTGCAGTAACTGACTCCTTAACTAATAATGCAACGCCTCCTCCTCTTTTACCCCTCCCCTGTCTCGCCTGAAGATTCTGTATCCCGCTGCCAATCCTGTCCCTCCCTCAACCACATCTCAGCGATGGCTACTATATCACAATTCCACGTGTCAATCCTCACCCTTAACTCATCCGTTTTACCTGTAATACTCCTGGCATTAAAGTAGAGGCCATCCAGCCTTGCCTTACTCCCTTGAAGCTTAATGCAGCTGTACTCCCTCTGACTTGATTGTTTTACTGTATTATGATGTGTCCCTATTCTGCTAACATCCTGTGTCCCCTCCCCCTGCTGAATTAGTTTAAACTCCTCCCAACAGCACTAACAAACTCGCCCACAAAGATGTTAGTCCCGCTCTGGTTCAGATGTAGACCGTCCTGCTTGTATAGGTCCCATCTTCCCCAGAAATGGTCCCAGTGATCCAGGAATCTGAAACCCTCCCTCCTGCACCAACTCTTAAGCCACGTATTGATCTGCGCTATTCTCCTATTTCTGAGCTCGCTAGCACATAGCACTGGGAGTAATCCAGAGATTACAATCCGAGAGGTCTTGCTTTTTGGTCTACTGCCTAACTCCCTGAATTCTTGATGAAAGACCTCATCCCTGTTTTTACCT
The DNA here is from genome assembly GCA_026770705.1 of Isurus oxyrinchus. NCBI lineage: Eukaryota > Metazoa > Chordata > Chondrichthyes > Lamniformes > Lamnidae > Isurus > Isurus oxyrinchus. The sequence continues at coordinate 376,979 of JANJGN010000200.1, forward strand.
CTATCATTGGTACCAACGTGTGCCATGACCTCTAGCTTATCACCCTCCCCCTTCAGGATGCACTGCAGCCGTTCAGTGACATCCCGGACCCTGGCACCAGGGAGGCAACACACCATCCTGGAGTCACGTTGACGACCACAGTAGCGCCTATCTATTCCCCTGACTATAGAATCCCCTATTACTATTGCTCTTCCTCCCTTCCTGTACAGACAGGCTGCTTGTGGTGCGAGAAGCTTGGCTCTGTCCGCATTCCCTGGAGGAACCAACACCCTCATCAGCCTCCAAAACGAAATACCGATTTGCGAGAGAGGACCCCAGGGGACTCCTATATGTTTCAATAATGTCGCCTCTCATTCTTCGAAACTCCAATGAGTACAGGCCCAACCTACTCAACCTCTCCTCATTAGAAAATCCCTCCATACCCAGGATCAATCTAGTGAACCTTCTCTGGACTGCCTCCAATGCCAGTACATCTTTCCTTAGATAAGGGGACCAAAACTGTTCACTGTATACTAAGTGTGGTCTAATTAGTGCCTTGGATAGTTTTAGCAAGACTTCCCTATTTTTATACCCCATTCCCTTTGAAATAAAGACCAATATTCCATTGGCCTTCGCTATTATCTGCTGAACTTGTATGTTCACTTTTTGTGATTCATGCACAAGAACTCCCAAATCCATCTGTGCTGCAGCTTTCTGCAGTCTTTCTCCATTTAAATAATATTCAGCTCCTTGCTGTCAAAGTGCATAACCTCACATTTTCCCACATTGTAGCCCATCTGCCTCCATTTGGTACTACACTGTGCTAAATGGGACAGATTTCAAACAGATCTAGCAACTCAAGACTGGGCATCCATGAGGTGCTGTGGGCCATCAGCAGCAGCAGAATTGTACACGGACACAATCTGTAACCTCATGGCCCAGCATATCCCCCACTCTCCCATTACCATCAAGCCAGGGGATCAACCCTGGTTCAATGAAGAGTGCAGAAGGGTATGCCAGGAGCAGCACCAGGCATACCTAAAAATGAGGTGTCAACCTGGAGAAGCTGTAACACAGGACTACTTAAGTGCTAAACAACATAAAGTGATAGACAGAGCTAAGCGATCCCACCACCAATGGATCAGATCTAAGCTCTACAGTCCTGTCACATCCAGTTGTGAATTGTGGTGGACAATTAAACAACTCACTGGAGGAGGAGGCTTCATAAATATCCCCATCCTCAATGATGGAGGAGCCCAGCACATCAGTGTAAAAGATAAGGTTGAAGCGTTTACTACAATCTTCAGCCAGAAGTGCTGAGTGGATGATCCATCTCAGCCTCGTCCAGAGGTACCCAGCATCACAGATGCCAGTCTTCAGCCAATTCGATTCACTCCACATGATATCAGGAAATGGCTGAAGGCACTGGATACTGCAAAGGCTATGGGCCCTGACAATATTCTGGCAAGAGTACTGAAGACTTGTGCTCCAGAACTTGCCGCGTCCCTAGCCAAGCTGTTCCAGTACAGCTACAACACTGGCATCTATCCGGCTATCTGCTGCCCTTGTCCTTCTAGATAGTAGTCGTCGTGGGTTTGGAAGGTGCTGTCTAAGGAGCCTTGGTGAAGTTAATGATGGTATTAGCACAATGGAGAGGGATGACCTAAGTTCAGGAAACCAGGATGTGGAAACAGTTTGGGTAGAGATGAGAAATGGTAAGGGCAAGAAGTCACATGGGAGTTGTGTGCAGGCCCCCGAATAGTAACCACACGGTAGGATGGAGCATCAAAGAAGAAATAATGGGAGCTTGTCAGAAAGGCACAGCGATAATCATGGGCGATTTTAATCTGCATATAGACTAGGTTAAGGGATAGGTCAATAGCGGTGCAGTGGCTAACATTTAAGGAGATTTTTCAGAATACACAGTAGACCCATTCCATCAAGTGAGAAAAAGTCCAAGGCATGGACACACCTTCTGTGGGTAACTAGAAAGGTTAAAGATAGAATCAAACTTAAAGAAAAAGTATAGAATTGTACAAAGATAGGTGGAAGGCCAGAAGATTGGACAGAATAAAAGGAAGAGCAAAGGATGACTAAAATGTTAACAAGGAGGAAAAAATTAGAGTACGAGAAAAAGCTAGCCAGAAATATAAAAACAGATATTAAGAATTTCTATAAATATTTTAAAAAGAAACAAGTTAACAAAGTGAGCGTTGGTCCTATAGAAAGTGAGTCTGGAGAATTGGTAATGGAAAACAAGGAAATGGCAGGCGAATTGAACAGGTATTTTGTATCAGTTTTCACTATAGAGGATACAAGTAACATCCCAGAAGCAGCTATAAACCAGGAAATGGAAGGTAGGGAGGAACTCAGGGAAATTGCTATCACCAAAGAAGTGGCACTGAGTAAACTGTTGGAGCTGAGGAGTGCCCGGGTCCTGATGGACTTAATCCTAAGGTCTTAAAAGAAGTGTCTAATGAGATAGTTGATGTATTGATTTTAACTCCCCAAAATGGGAAAGGTGCCATTAGATTGGAAAATAGCAAATATAACTCCATTATTCAAAAAGGGAGGGAGACAGAAAGCAGGAAACTACAGGCCAGTTAGCCTAACATCTGTCATGGAGAAAATGTTAGAAGCTATTATTACAAATGTTATAGCAGGGCACTTGGATAATTTCAAGATAATCAGGCAGAGTCAACATGGTTTTGTGAAAGGGAAGTCATGTTTAACCAACTTATTGAAGTTCTTTGAGGAAGGAACATGGGAACAGGAGAAGGCCATTCAGCCCATCGAGCCTGCTTCACCATTCAATACGATCGTGTCTGATCAAACACTTCAATGCCTTTTACCCACACTCTCCCCATAACCCTTTACATTATTGTTAATCAGAAATCTATCAATCTCTACCTTAAACACACTCAGTGACTGAGCTCCCACGGCCCCCTGGGGTAGAGAATTCCAAAGATTCACAACACTCTGAGTAAAGACATTTCTCCCCATCTCGGTCCTAAGCCGCTTCCCCCTTATTTTGAAATTGTGTCCCCTGGTTCTAGACTCCTCGACCAGGGGAAACATCTTACCTGAATCTACCCTGTCTATCCCTTAAAGTATTTTGTAGGTTTCAATGAGATCACCTCTCATTCTTAAAAACTCTAGAGAATACAGGCCCAGTTTCCCCAATCTCTCTTCATAAAACAGTCCTGACATCCCCGGAGCATGGTGAAAGTCTGGTGACCCTTCGTTGCGCTCCCCCCATGGAAATAACATCCTTTCTAAGGTAAGGGGACCAAAACTGCACACAGTACTCCAGGTGCAGCCTAACCAAGCTTCTATACAGTTGAAGCAAGACTTCTCTACTCCTGTACTCAAATCCTCTTGTGATAAAGGCTAACATCCCATTCGCTTCCTAATTCCCTGCTGCATTTGCATGTTAGCTTTCAGTGACTTATGGACAAGGACATCCAGGTCCCTTTGTACATCTACACTTTCTAACCTCTTACCATTTAAGAAATACTCTGCACACCTGTTCTTTCTACCAAAGTGGATAACTTCACATTTTTCCACATTATATTCCATCTGCCATGTTCTTACCCACTCACTGAGTCTGTCCAGATCTTCCTGGAACCACTTTACATCTTCCTTAAAACACGCATTCCTGCCTAGCTTTGTATCATCCATGAACTTGCAAATATTACACTTGGCCCCTATATCCAAATCATTGATATAGATTGTGAACAGCTGGGGCCCAAGTACTGATCCTTGTGGTTTTGTGAGTAACATCCTCAAAAAAACTCCAAGTTTGTCAAACCTGATTTCCCATTTGCAAATCCATGCTGACTGTGCCCAGCCAGACCATGATTAACCAAGTGTCCATTTATCACATCCTTTATAATTGATTCTAGCCATTTCCCTACTGCTGATGTAAGACTAACAGGTCTGTAGTTCCCTGTTTGCTCTCTTCCCTCCCTTCTTAAATAGTGGGGTAACTTTTGCTATCTTCCAATCTTCAGGAACCATTCCAGAATCTGTAGAATTTTGGAAAATGATCACCAGTGCATCCACTATCTCCATAGCAACCTCATTCAACACTCTGAGATGCAAAATATCAGGTCCTGGGGACTTATCAACTTTCAGTCCCATTAGTTTTCCCAATATAACCTTCTTACACATACTAATTTCCTTCAACTCCTCATTCTCCCTAGTCCATTAGATCGCTAAATCTGGGAGATTTCCTGTTTCTCCCTCAGTGAAAACAGACACAAAATGATCATTTAGCCTCTCTGCCATTTCTCAATTCCCCATAATGAATTCTCCTGATTCTCTTGTAATGGACCCACATTTGTCTGAACCAAACACTTCCTTTTTACATACCTAGAGAAGCTTTTACAGTCCGTTTTTATGTTTTTTGCTAGATTGCATCCATATTCTATTTTCCCTTTCTGTACCCATTTCTTAACATGTGCTGTGGATAAAGGGGGACTGATGGATGTGCTGTACATTGATTTCCAAAAGGCATTTGATAAGATGCCACATCAAAGGTTATTGCAGGAACTAAAAGCTCAAGGTGGATGGGGTAACATGTTGACATGGATATGAAACAAAAACAAAATTGCTGGAAAAACTCAACAGGTCTGACAACATCTGTGGAGAGAAGGAGTTAACGTTTCGAGTCCAGATGGCTGTTCTTCAGAACTAAAGAGAAACAGAAATATGGTGAAATAGATATTGTTTAAGGGGGCATGGGACAGGTGAAGCTGGATAGAAGGGGCAGCGATAGGTGGAGGCAAAGGAGAGATTGCCAAAGATGTCATAAACAAAAGGTCAAAGGGTTGTTGATGTTGGTGATACAGGCTAACGGAGGTGCTAATGGTGACATTAAGAGTAGAAAGCAGGAGGAGCAAGTGACAGAAAGCCCTAGTGGGGGTGGGGTGGGGGAGGGGATTGAAATAAGCTAAAAGGTGAGGATAAAACAATGAATGGAAATAATATTTTAAAATAATAATAGAAATAGGTGGGGGAAAAATGTTTATATAAAAATGTTAAAATAAATATTTGAGAAAAGGGGGATTGGAAAGGGGGTGGGGATGGAGGAGGGAGTTTATGATATAAAATTGTTGAATTCAATATTCAGTCCGGAAGGCTGTAAAGTGCCTAGTCGGAAGATGAGGTGCTGTTCCTCCAGTTTGCGTTGGGTTTCACTGGAACAATGCAGCAAGCCAAGGACAGACATGTGGGCAAGAGAGCAGGGTGGAGTGTTAAAATGGCAAGCGACAGGGAGGTCTGGGTCATGCGGACAGACCGAAGATGTTCCGCAAAGCGGTCACCCAGTCTGCATTTGGTCTCTCCAATATAGAGGAAACCGCATTGGGAGCAGTGAATGCAGTAGACTAAACTGAGGGAAGTGCAAGTGAAATGTTGCTTCACTTGAAAGGAGTGTTTGGGGTCCTTGGACAGGGAGGAAGGGGTAGGTAAAGGGGCAGGTGTTGCACTTTCTGCGGTTGCATGGGAAGGTGCTGTGGGAGGGGGTTGAGGTGTAGGGGGTGATGGAGGAGTAGACCAGGGTGTCCCGGAGGGAACGACCCCTGCGAATTTCCGACGGTGGGGGTGAAGGGAAGATGTGTTTTGTGGTGGCATCATGCTGGAGTTGGCGGAAATGGCGGAGGATGATCCTTTGAATGCAGAGGCTGGTGGGGTGATAAGTGAGGACAAGGGGGACCCTATCATGGTTCTGGGAAGGAGGGGAAGGGGTGAGGGCAGAGGCACGGGAGATGGGCTGGACACGGTTGGGGGCCCTGTCAACCACCGTGAGTGGAAAACCTCGGTTGAGGAAGAAGGAAGACATGTCAGAGGAACTGTTTTTGAAAGTGGCATCATCAGAACAGATGCGATGGAGGTGAAGGAACTGAGAGAATGAGCTCTTAAAGGAAGCAGGGTGTGAGGAGTTAGACCATAAGACGTAGGAGCAGAAATTAGGCCAATCAGCCCATCGAGTCTGCTCCGCCATTCAATCATGGCTGATAAGTTTCTCAACCCCATTCTCCCCGTAACCTTTGATCCTCTTACCAATCAAGAACCTATCTATCTCGGTCTTAAATACACTCAATGACCTGGCCTCCACAGCCTTCTGTGGCAATGAATTCCATAGATTCACCACTCTCTGGCTAAAGAAGTTTCTCCTCATCTCTGTTCTAAAAGGTCTTCCCTTTACTCTGAGGCTGTGCCCTCGGGTCCTAGTCTCTCCTACTAATGGAAACATCTTCCCTACCTCCACTCTATCCAGGCCTTTCAGTATTCTGTAAGTTTCAATCAGATCCCCCCTCATCCTTCTAAACTCCCATCAAGTATAGACCCAAAGTATTCAAACGTTCCTCATATGTTAAGCCTTTCATTCCTGGGATCATTCTCGTGAACCTCCTCTGGACCCTCTCCAGGGCCAGCACATCCTTCCTGAGATACGGGGCCCAAAATTGCTCACAATATTCTCAATGTGGTCTGACCAGAGCCTTATAAATCCTCAGCAGCACATCCCTGCTTTTATATTCTAGTCCTCTCGAAATAAATACCAACGTTGCATTTGCCTTCCTAACTACTGACTCAGCCTGCAAGTTAACCTTAAGAGAATCCTGGACTAGGACTCCCAAGTCCCTTTGCACTCCAGATTTCTGAATTCTCTCCCCATTTAGAAAATAGTCTATGCCTCTATTCTTCCTACCAAAGTGCATGACCTCACACTTCCCCACGTTGTATTCCATCTGCCACTTCTTTGCCCATTCTCCTAACCTGTCCAAATCCTTCTGCAGCCTCCCCGCCTCCTCAATACTACCTGTCCCTCTACCTATCTTTGTATCATCTGCAAACTTAGCCAGGATGCCCTCAGTTCCTTCATCTAGATCATTAATGTATAAAGTGAAAAGTTGTGGTCCCAACACTGACCCCTGCGGAACTCCACTAGTCACCGGCCGCCATCCTGAGAAGGACCCCCTTATCCCCACTCTCTGCCTCCTGCCAGACAGCCAATCTTCTATCCATGCTAGTACCTTGCCTCTAACACCATGGGCTCTTATCTTACTGAGCAGCCTCCTGTGCGGCACCTTGTCAAAGGCCTTCTGGAAGTCCAAGTAGATAACATCTATTGGCTCTCCTTTGTCTAACCTACTCGTTACCTGTAGTCGAGGTAGCTGTGGGAGTCGGTGTGCTTGTAATGAATATTGGTGGACAGTCTATCATCAGAAATTGAGACAGAGAGGTCAAGGAATGGAAGGGAAGTGTCAGTGATGGACCATGTTAAAGTGATGGAGAAGTGGAAATTGGAAGCAAAATTAATAAATTTTTCCAGGTCCAGACAAGAGCATGAAGTAGCACTGAAGCAATCATAGATGCACCATAGAAAGAGTTGTGGGAGGGGGCCGGAGTAGGACTGGAACAAGGAATGTTGCACATACCCCAAAAATTGACAGGCATAACTGGGGCCCATGTGGGTACCCATAGCCACAACTTTTAACTGGAGGCAGTGAGACGAGTTTAAGGAGAAATTGTTCAGTGAGGGAACAAATTCAGCCAGACAGAGGAGAGTAGTGGTGGATGGGGATTGTTCGGGCCTCTGTTCGAGGAAGAAGCAGAGAGCCATCAGACCATTCTGGTGGGGGATGGAGGTATAGAGGGATTAGACGTCCATGGTGAAGAGGAGGCGGTTGGGGCCAGGGAACTGGAAATTGTTGATATGATGTAGGGCATCAGAGGAATTGCGGATGTAGGTGGGAAGAGACTGGACAAGGGGAGAGAGAATGAAGTCAAGAAATGAGTTCCGTGGGGCAGGAACAGGCTGACTCATGGATATGAGATTAACAGGAAGCAGAGAGTAGACATGAGTGGATCTTTTCAGGTTGGCAAGATGTAATGAGTGGTGTGACACAAGGATCAGTGCTGGGACCTCAACTGTTTACAATTTATATAAATGACTTGAATGAAGGGATGAACGGGATGGCTGCCAAATTTGCTGATGATGCAAAGATAGGTCAGAAAGTAAGCTGTGAAGAGGACGTAAGGAGATTACAAACAGGTATAGATAGTGGGCAAAGATCTGGCAAATGGAGTATATTGTGGGAAAATGTGAAATTGTCCATTTTGGCAGAAGAATAAAAAAGAAGCATATTCAAATAGTGAGAGTTTGCAGAGCTCTGAGATTCAGAGGGATCTGGGTGTCCTAGTGCATGAATCACAAAAGGTTAGTTTGCAGGTACATTAGGTAATTAGGAAAGTTAATAGAATGTTATTTAATGTGAGGGGAATTGAATACGAAAATAGGGAGGTTATACTTCAGTTGTACAGAGCACTGGTGAGACCATATCTGGAGTTCTGTGTACAGTATTGGTCACCTTATTTAAGGAAAGATGTAAATGTGTTAGAAGTAGTTCAGAGAAGGTTTAACAGACTAACACCTGGAATGGGCGGGTCGTCTTATGAGGCAAGGTTGGACAGGTTAGGCTTGTATCCACTGGAGTTTAGAAGATTAAGAGGCAATTTGATTGAAACAAGTCCTGAGGTGACTTGACAGGGTGGATGTGGAGGGGATATCTTTTCTTGTGGAAGAATCTAGAACTAGGGATCAGTGTTTCAAAATAAGGGGTTGCTCATTTAAGAGAGTTGAGGCAAAGATTTTTCTCTGAAGGTCAAGAAGCTTTGGAATTCTGCTTCCACCACCTTTTCAGGAAGAGTGTTTCTGAATATTTTTAAGGCAGAGATGGATAGATTCTTGGTAAGCAAGGGCATGAATTTGGGGGTAGGCAAGATTCAGATTTGAGGTTACCCTCAGATCAGCCATGATCTTATTAAATGGTGGAGCAGGCTCGAGAAGCCGAATAGCCTACCTCTGCTCCTTGTTCATATGTAACAATCTTCAGCCAAGTGGATGATCCATCTCAGCCTCCTCCAGAGGTCCCCAGCAACACAGATGCCAGTTCCAGCCAATTCAATTCACTCCACATGATATCAAGAAACGGCTGAAGGCACTGGATACTGCAAAGGCCATGGGTCCTGACAACATTCCGGCAATAGTACTGAAGACTTGTGCTCCAGAACTTGCCGTGCCCCTAGCCAAGCTGTTCCAGTACAGCTACAACACTGGTATCTACCCGGCTAGGTGGAAAATTGCCCAGGTATGTCCTGTACACAAAAAGCAGGACAAATCCAACCCGGCCAATTACTGCCCCATCAGTCTACTCTCCATCATCAGTAGAGTAATGGAAGGGGTCACCAACAGTGCTATCAAGCAGCACTTGCTTAGCAATAACCTGCTTACTGATGCCCAGTTTAGGTTCTGCCAGGGCCACTCAGCTCCTGACCTCATTACAGCCTTGGTTCAAACATGGACAAAAGAGCTGAACTCCCGAGGTGAGGTGAGAGTGACTGCCCTTCACATCGAAGCTGCATTTGACTGAGTGTAGCATCAAGGAGCCCGAGCAAAACTGGAGTCATTGGTAAAAGTAGGGAAAATCCCAAGATATTCTATAAGTATATCAATGGGAAGAGGGTAACCAGGGAAAGAGTAGGGCCCATTAGGGACCAAGGGGGCAATCTATGGGTGGAGCCAGAGGACATTGCTAGAGCGTTGAATGAATCCTTCATGTCCGTCTTCACCCAAGAGAATGAGGATGAAGGTATCAAACTCGGGGAGAGAGACTGTGAGGTTCTTAAGCAAATTGATATAGTGAGTGACAAGGTATTGGAGGTGTTGGCAGACTTAAAAGTGGACAGATCTCCAGGTCTGGATGATTTGTGTCCCAGACTGCTGAGGGAGGCAAGGGAGGAGATCGCAGAGGCTCTGACCCAAATTTTTATTTCCTCTCTCGCCATGGGGGAGGTGCCAGAGGACTGGAGACCAGCTAATGTGGTTCCTAATAATAATAATAGGGAAACTATTGGAGAAAACTCTGAAGGAGGGAATCTATCTCCACCTGGAGAGGCAAGGTTTGATCAGAGATAGTCAGCATGGCTTTGTCAGAGGGAGATCATACTTAACAAATGTGATTGAATTTTTTGAGGAGGTGACCAGGTGTGTAGATGAGGGTAGTGTAGTTGATGCAGTTTATATGGATTTCAGCAAAGCCTTTGACAAGGTCCCACATGGGAGACTTATAAAGAAGGCAAAGGCACATGGGATACAGGGTAATTTGATAAGGTGGATTCAAAATTGGCTTAGTTGTAGGAGACAGAGGGTGATGACAGAAGGATGCTTTAGAGACTGGAAGCCAGTGTCCAGTGGCGTACCACAGGGATCTGTGCTGGGTCCCCTATTATTTGTTATTTATATAAACGACATAAATAACTATGTGGGGGGTAGGATTAGTAAGTTTCCGGTTGATACAAGGATTGGCCAGGTGGTTAACAGTGAGGTTGAGTGTCTTGGGCTACAGGAAGATATAGACGGGATGGTCAAATGGGCAGATAAGTGGCAGATGTAATTTAACCCTGAAAAGTGTGAGGTGATACACTTTGGAAGGAGTAATTTGACAAGGAAGTATTCAATGAACAGCATGACACTAGGAAGTTCTGAGGAACAAAGGGACCTTGGTGCGTGTGTCCATAGATCTCTGAAGGCGGAGGGGCATGTTAGTTGGGTGGTGAAAGGTCAGTCACAAGGGGATATAAGTTCAAGGTGAGGGGCAGGAGGTTTAGGGGGGATGTGAGGTAAAACGTTTTTAACCAGAGGGTGGTGAGGGTCTGGAATGCACTGCCTGGGAGGGAGGTGGAGGTGGGTTGCCTCACATCCTTTATAAAGTACCTGGATGAGCACTTGGCACTTCATAACATTCAAGGCTATGGGCCCAGTGCTGGTAAATAGGATTAGGTAGGTAGGTCAGGTGTTTCTCAGGTGTCAGTGCAGACTCAGTGGGCCGAAGGGCCTCTTCTGCACTGTGATTCTGTGAATGGGAATCAAGGGGGAATCTCTCCACTGGTTGGAATCGTACCTAGCACAAAGGAAGCATAGAAACTAGGAGCAGCAGGAGGCCATTCGGCCCTTCGAGCCTGCTCCACCATTCATTATGATCATGGCTGATCATCCAACTCAATATCCTGCTCCCACTTTCTCCCCATACCCTTTGATCCCTTTCGCCCCAAGAGCTATATCTAACTCTTTCTTGAGAACATAGTGTTTTGGCCTCAAATACTTTCTGTGGTCTACCCCCGTATCCTCAGACTGTGACCCCTGGTTCTGGACTCCCCCACCATTAGGAATATCCTTCCTGCATCTACCCTGTCTAGTCCTGTTAGAATTTTATAGCTTTCTATGAGATCCCCCCTCATTCTTCTGAACTCCAGTGAATATAATCCTAACCGACTCAATCTCTCCCCATATGTCAGTCCCGCCATCCCAGGAATCAGTCTGGTAAACCTTCGCTGCACTCCCTCCATAGCAAGAACATCCTTCCTCAGATAAGGAGACCAAAACTTCACACAATATTCCAGGTGTGGTCTCACCAAGGCCCTGTACAATTGCAGCAAGACATCCCTGTTCCTGTACTCGAATCCTCTCACTATGAAGGCCAACATACCATTTGCTTTCTTTACCGCCTGCTGCACCTGCATGCTTACCTTCAGCGACTGGTGTATGAGGGCGCTCAGGTCTCGTTACACATTCCCCTCTCTCAATTTATAGCCATTCAGATAATAACCTGCCTTCCTGTTTTTGCTACCAAGGTGGATAACCTCACATTTATCCACATTATACTGCATCTGCCATGCATTTGCCCACTCACTCAGCTTGTCCAAATCACACTGAAGCATCTCTGCATCCTCCTCACAGCTCACCCTCCCACCCAGCTTTGTGTCATCTACAAATTTGGAGATATTACATTTAGTTTCCTCATTTAAATTATTAATATATATTGTGAATAGCTGGGGTCCCAGCACCGATCCCTGCGGTACCCCACTAGTCACTGCCTGCCATTCAGAAAAAGACCCGTTTATTCCTATTCTTTGTTTCCTGTCTGCCAACCAGTTTTCTATCCATCTCAATACACTACCCCCAATCCCATGTGCTTTAATTTTACATGCTAATCTCTTATGTGGGACTTTGTCGAAAGCCTTTTGAAAGTCCAAATAAACCACATCCACTGACTCCCCCTCATCAACTCTAGTAGTTACATCCTCGAAAAATTCCAGTAGATTTGTCAAGCATGATTTCCCTTTTGTAAATCCATGCTGACTCTGTCTGATTCTGCCACTGTTTTCCACGTGCTCAGCTATTAAATCTTTTATATAATGGACTCTAGAATTTTCTCCACCACCAACGTCAGGCTGACTGGTCTATAATTCCCTGTTTTCTCAATATCTCCCTTTTTAAATATTGGGGTTACATTAGCTACCCTCCAATCTGTAGGAACTGTTCCAGAGTCTATAAAATCTCGGAAGATGACCACCAATGCATCCACTATTTCTAGGGCCACTTCCTTAAGTACTCTGGGATGTAGATTATCAGGCCCTGGGGATTTATCGGCCTTCAATCCCATCAATTTCCCCAACACCCTTTCCCAACTAATACTGATTTCTTTCAGTTATTCCTTCTGTGTTCCCTGTGTTCCCCAACATTTCTGGTACGTTATTTGTGTCCTCCTTTGTGAAGACAGAAACAAAGTATGTATTTAGTTGGTCAGCCATTTCTTTGTTCCCCATTATAAATTCCCCTGTTTCTGACAGTAAGGGACCTACATTTGTCTTCACCAATCTTTCTCCCTTCGCATACCGATAGAAACTTTTACAGTCAGTTTTTATATTTCCCGCAAGCTTACTCTCATAATCTATTTTCCCCTTCTTAATCAAACCCTTGGTCCTCCTTTGTCGAATTCTAAACTGCTCCCAATCCTCAGGCCTGTTGTTTTTTCTGGCCAATTTGTGTGCCTCTTCCTTGGATCTAATACTATCTCTCTTGTAAGCCATGGTTTGGCCACCTTTCCTGTTTTACTTTTGCACCAGACAGGAATAAACAATCTTTCTTGGACTCAAACTCAAGTTTTGTCGAAGGGTCACGAGGACTCGAAACGTCAACTCTTTTCTTCTCCGCCGATGCTGCCAGACCTGCTGAGTTTTTCCAGGTAATTCTGTTTTTGTTTAGGAATAAACAATTGTTGCAGTTCACCCATGCACTCTTTGAATGTTTGCCATTGCCTATCCACCATCATCCCTTTAAGTAATGTTTCCCAATCCATCATAGCCAACTCGCACCTCATACCATCGTAGTTTCCTTTATTAAGATTCAGGACCTTAGTTTCAGAATCCAGGCATGAGCATATTTTGCTTGTTTATCCTTTATCTTAGGTGCCTCTTCGTTTCCTAGAAATAACTTTGATAAATTAAGTCGCTGTTCTAGTAACATTATGTCAAATTCAAATAGCAGTGTTGTTGCTGACAGGTTTGTTCGTGTTCAATGTATTTCTTCCAAAAACAAACCTTTTCTTTGGTACTGAGAAACCACCTAGACTGTTTTTCCATTAGCTTTTTTTGGGAAAATTAGAATTTGTTTGCCCCCTTAAAAGTCAGGAAAATTTCCATCAATTGCAGTTTCTTGTGCCCAGGCTTGGTGGTTCTGACAAGTCTGATACTCATTGGTCAGTGTTTGAGAGCGGAAGATCAGATCTCCCACTCTTAGACACTTTGTTCCAGTTGGCCTGAATGGGATGAGTTTTCTTTTTGAAAAAAAAGCAAAGTAAAGCTTTTAGTCTGTGACAATGCAATGATATTAAACATCTGCAGGTAAATCCTGAAATTCTTGAAGCTGCTGGAAATCTTGTTGCATTTGCAGTCACCCTGTAAACAAGGCTGTATGGGTTAATTCAACACCCTTAAGCTACGAGCGGAAACGGTTAACTCTTTGCTACTGTAAGGGAGGCAGAGCAGAGGTTCTCACAGGGGCTAATGATGACATCACCTCACAGGGCCAAAGGCACTGCCAATTGCTCTGGTTTCTCAACAGGACAAATACTGAATCTTTTCAAACTGCTGATATCTTTTAAATGTCTGAGATGAAGAATTCTCTTGATTTTATCCTAGTTGTAGATCAAATTCCAATTATTTCAAAACATCCTGATGCTTCATAAAACGTTTCTCACCCAAGTTTAATCTATCTCAGTGTTTGTTGTTTCAGAACTCCAGTTGACACTGTGAAACCCTTTCTCACACGTGTGAATTTATATCGTGATTAAAATTCCCATATGTTGCTCACAACCTATTTGAATTGTGATTTTTAGCAAGAAATCACACTTGACCCTTATAACTTCAAATATTTAGCCTATTTAATTAAATTTTCCTTTTTCATCCATCTCACAATCCTCATTGTGAATTCAAATGCTGAAACTCCTGCAAAAGTACAATCTAAAGTAGGAAACACACTAAAGCTGCCACATATACACATTACACACATCACATCCATGGAAGTTTCCACCTTCTACAGGATTCTTACATTTATCTTAACAAATTAAAACTCATGTCAAAACAACAAAGTAGCATCTAGTTTTATTTAAAAAAAAAACAAATGGAATAAATTATGTCAGTGGTCAGAATTCTTTTCTTCAAATAAAACTAATTCAAAAGTAAAGAAAAGGATAAATTTGCATAATACAGCTTTCACGTTCACAAAACAGATTACAAAAGGGAAGGTGGGCTGATGAGTTAGTTGGGGGGAGGTGAAGTTATCTTCAAAGTTTTCACCAAGGGGAATAATTGAATTGACAGAAGCTCACTATCCCTCTTTCCTTGAGTGTCATTGCATACACCATCTACCAAGGGTATCCCTCCTCTCTCTCTCTCTCTCTCTCTCTTTCTCCAGAACAAAAAAAATGCTTTAATAATTTAAAATTTTTCTGTGTTTAAAAAAAAACTACAGCCACTTAAACTATGTGCAGAACCAGACCACAGAATACTAATAATATACACAAACATGCAAACAAAAACTTGCACACAACTTTGTCTTTTTCACATACTGTGGTGTTTACAATTTAATTCCGCCTAACCCTTCTCTGACTCCTTTCTGAGCTCCTCATGTGACTTTCCCAAAGCTCCCTGCCGTCACATGCCTCCACAAACTGGGTTTTAATTTATTCCACCTCTCCTGCCCATCAGTCAACTCCTGTGGCATATTTTTCCCAGTCCCTCTTTCACCCTTGCCTCTCTACTTGGAGCCGACCCAGAATATGTTCTTCAGTACAAGCTGCCCTTCCCATTCTCTCAAATGTTTTGCCAATTCATCTTCGTGCTGTATCGCTTGGCTTCTTTATCAGCTGATTAGTTTTATACTCCTGCTCCTGATCATTACATCGCCATCTGGCTCTCCAGTCTCATACATTTCTCCCATAGTGCCAACAACCAGCCTGCCATTGACAGCCCTCCTCCATCCAGAGTTCCGCCGCAAAGTCTGGGTCATCTGACTGCTCAATGAGTTGAATCCATCTCTCCTTCAGGGGTAACTTAGCTCTAGGATACTTCTCTATAGCCTCATCCATGTTTGTCTTTGGACTGCTGGCTGTCTCGTCAGTAATCTCTAGGGAGGGGCCTGTGAGCCCCTATCGGAGTCTCACTGAGGTTCGGAGCTGTACTCTGCTCATAACAGGAATGGGTGACGATGACAAGTAATGTGTCAAAACAACAATTTTATTGAATATTGAATAATGATTATAATAATATGACAATTATAATTGATGATATATTAATATATATATAAAAGAAAAATAAGTAAAGAGAAAGAATGATCACTTCATTGAAAGGAGAAAGCACTTTAAGAAAATCAGAAGGAAAGAAGACAGAGAGATTTTTCTAAAGCACCAAGAATAATCCCAATTTGTCCTGTTCCATGACAGCTCCCTAATTGGTCCATACTTTACCATCTCCTTGGTACATACATTACCAAGTCTCCGAGTAACCTAAGAATGGGCACTACTGTCAGTCACTCTGTCCCTGGCCCTTCCTCCTGCCTTCAGTGGTGACCATTCCACTGGGGCTGCAGCAGCGAATCCTCAAAGCAACATTCCCTTTAAGTCAAATTTCTGGATCCATTCCAGCTTTCGGAGACCTGCAGAATCCTTTCCCAAAACAAACCTCAGTTCTTATCAATTCTTCTCACGAGCTCTGCAAAGCTGCACAGACTTCATAATGTCCAACCTGCTGATGAATCTTTCCCTGCTTCTTCCCCTGTGTCATCCTTCAAGTGTTATATCCGTCAATTAGACTGCATCTTATGATGACCATATTGGGTGACCACCATGAGGTTACTCATCGCCCTGGCCTGTAGTCCAACGGTCACTGAATGCAGTCAGAAAAATAATAAACAAAAGACAACTTATTTTAGTATTCTAGCTTGAAAAATGGAAAACCAAGGTGTAGTCTAAATCCCAGTTGTGTATGGCCAGTGTGGAAAAAACAAGATTTGAGAAAACAGGCCTCTCGGGATCATTATTGATTAATTCATCAAAGCACAGTCATAGCTCATTACAATCAATCTATGATTTAGGAACATGGGAACAGGAGAAGGCCATTCAGCCCATCGAGCCTGCTCCACCATTCAATACCATCATGTCTGATCGAACACTTCAGTACCTTTTACCCACACTATCCCCATAACCCTTTACATTATTGTTAATCAGAAATCTATCAATCTCTACCTTAAACACACTCAGTGACTGAGCTCCCGCGGCCCCCTGGGGTAGAGAATTCCAAAGATTCACAACACTCTGAGTAAAGACATTTCTCCCCATCTCGGTCCTAAATGGGATGAAAATTTCCATTAATTCCAGTTCCTTGTGCCCAGGTTTGGTGGCTCTGAGTAGTCTGATACTCAGTGTTTGGTCAGGTTCCCCTTTATTTTGAAATTGTGTCCCCTGGTTCTAGACTCCCCAGCCAGGGGAAACATCTTACCTGCATCTACCCTGTCTATCCCTTTAAGTATTTTGTAGGTTTCACCTCTCATTCCTCGAAACCCTAGAGAGTACAGGTAAAGTTTTTCCAATGTCTCTTCATAAATATTCTTAATTATTCACTATAGGCTTAAAATCAAGGGTAAAGCAGAAATAAAATGCAAAAATTCAAAATTGGAGAAATGAATGGCTGCCGGCCTCAGGTTTACAGCAGACTCGAGCGGATGTATTGTCTACTCCTGCTTCTATTTCTTACGTTCTTAACGAAATTTCAGTTCCTCCAAAAGTCACAGTGGAATTTGAAGTCGGGTCTGAGAGGCTTAGTCCGGGCCTCTGAATTACTGCCCAGTAATTATCTATCCCCCTCTAATTAACTATCCTCCTCTGATTCGATAATAGGCTTGATAACTCAATTAAAACCCATGGAATTCAAGGGACAATTGCAACATGGCTACAAGAGAGTAGTGGCGAGTTGTTTTTCCGACTGGAGAGCTGTCAGTCGTCTTCCCCAGGTGTCGGTATTGAGACTTGGCTATGCAGGGTACAATTTCAAAATTTAACGATGATACAAAACTTGAAAATGTAGTAAAGAGTCAAGTGAATAGGAACAGAATTTTGGAGGACATGGTGAAAGAGGCAATGAAATATTAACAGAAAAATATGTCAAGGAACTAATTGAATTACAGGGCATTTTAGATCTAGTATTGTGAATTAGTAGTCTCATAGTTAACAAACCTTGGGAAAAAGAGTGATCTAATATATTTCATATTAAGTTTCTGAGTGATGTTAAGTAAGAAACTAGGGTCTTAAATTTAAATGAAGCCAGTTTTGGAGATATGAACAGGTAGCCTAGGAAATTGGGTTTAGATTTGACAGTGGATAAGCACTGGCAGAACCTTAAATAAATAATATGTAACTATCAACAAACATAGTGTCCCTTGATAAATTAAAGCTTCCTCCAGAGAAGTGGGACACACCATGGTCAGCTTCCCTGGAAGAAGTGGGACACACCATGGTCAGCTTCCCTGGAAGAAGTGGGACACACCATGGTCAGCTTCCCTGGAAGAAGTGGGACACACCATGGTCAGCTTCCCTGGAAGAAGTGGGACACACCATGGTCAGCTTCCCTCCGGAGAAGTGGTACACACCGTGGTCAGCTTCCCTCAGAGAAGTGGTACACACCATGGTCAGCTTCCCCCGGAGATGTGGTACATACCATGGTCAGCTTCTCTCGGAGAAGTGGTACACACCATGGTCAGCTTCCCCCGGAGATGTGGTACATACCATGGTCAGCTTCTCTCGGAGAAGTGGTACACACCATGGTCAGCTTCCCCTGGAGATGTGGTACACACCATGGTCAGTTTCCCATTGAGAAGTGGTACACACTGTGGTCAGTTTCCCATTGAGAAATGGTACACACCATGATCAATTTCCCCAGAGAAGTGGTACACTCCGTGGTCAATTTCCCCCGGTGAAATGGTACACACCATGGTCAATTTTGCCCGGTGAAATGGTACACACCATGGTCAGCTCCCCCCCCCTCCCCCCCGCCCCGAACAGCATGGTCAATTACCAGGGAGAAGTGGTACACGCCAAGGACAATTACCCCAGAGAACTGGTACACACTATGGTCAGCTCCACCCCCCTACACCATGGTCAATTACCATGGAGAAGTGGTACACATCATGTCAGCTCCCCCTTGAGAAGTGGTACACGCTGTAGCCAATTTCCCATTGAGATGTGGTACACACCATGGTCAATTTCCCCCGGTGACGTGGTACACACCGTGATCAATTTCCCCCAGAGAAGTGGTACACACCGTGATCAATTTCCCATTGAGAAGTGGTACACACTGTGGTCAGTTTCCCCCGGAGAAGTGGTACACATTATGGTCAGCTCCCCCCCCCCCACCCCCCACACCATGGTCAATGACCACGGAGAAGTGGTACATACCATGGACAATTTCCCCCCCGGTGATGTGGTACACACTGTGGTCAGCTCCCCCCGCGAGAAGTGGTACACACCGTGGTTATCTAGGAAAGTTGAAGATAGTTTTAGATTACAAGAGGTTTGCAATGTTATCAGAAAAAGTCCTAAGCCTGAGGATTGGGAGGATTTTTTAAATTCAGAATAAGATCATTAGAAGTAGGCAGAGAGGCAGGTCATTCAGCCCTTCGAGCCTGTTCCAATATGCAGTAAGAGCACAGCCGATCTGATTGATCAGCAAAGAACCACCTAGAACTTGATAATATGGGAGAAAATATAAGGTGATATGTTGGTGGAGTGAGGTGGGGAAATGGGATTAAGTCTCAGTTAAATTTCAGTCAGAATGAGCTGATGTTTTCATGGTCTTGTGATCAGTAATGCCAGAGAGCACACATGATGCTGATCATGTTATGTCATATTACTTGTTAGGCCAATGGTTTACAGCTGCACAATCTTTGAAAGGTTTCAGTGGATTAATAGATGTGTTAATTGGGCAAATTTCTTTGCTCACAGATTTAAAGTGTTAGGTCAAGGATCCAG
The DNA here is from genome assembly GCA_026770705.1 of Isurus oxyrinchus. NCBI lineage: Eukaryota > Metazoa > Chordata > Chondrichthyes > Lamniformes > Lamnidae > Isurus > Isurus oxyrinchus. The sequence continues at coordinate 396,388 of JANJGN010000200.1, forward strand.
AGTCTCCATTCAGAAGCAAAGCACAATATGAGTTGAAATTCTAACCAGAATTCTCTGATGTAGGTATTCCACTGTGTGCACTTTGAGTGTCCAGCACAAAGGAACGTCCACCAGGAAGCAAGTGAAGATGCATCAGGAGCAAGTGATGCACCAGAATATAGATCTGGACAAGGACTCTCAACTGGAACACAAACTCAGTCTGTCACTAATGCAAGAACCGGGTCACAGTTCAGCCGCTGAGTTTGGCACATTTAGAAAATAATCCCTATCATTCTTGGCCATGACTTTAAAACAAAATCAGACTGATTCCAATGGAGGGGAATTCCAGATGGACAAGTCCCTGTTTTTGTCCATATTGCACAACATGGCAAGTTTGGTCAACCCTAGTTACCTGATGAAGAACTGCCTGATGTAGACCATTTCCATGATCCATGCATAATCAGTACGCTACAAATTGTCATGTTTATATCACTTATCCAGCATGTGGGAGGAACTGGGATTAGGATCCTGTTTCCAAGCAGGAACTGTTTGCATCCTCAGAGGTGGAACTTGTCTTAATGCAGGGGCTGAAGGTGATTCCATCTGAGTGCTGTGCCCACATCCTGCTGCAGCTTTGCTGTGTGAGGTTCTACACAAAATCAAACCCGTGTTACAGTCATGGACTAATTGTCACGAGGATGGGATTGATTGTAACTGCTCTACAGCCATTTATCGGAACTTCTGCCTGTCTCTTTGCAGAGTTCAGTGTTTCCTTGTTTCACCCATTTACAAAACAATCCTTCATTTGAGCTCCAGGTTTATCCTGTTGGTTTTCAAATGTCGGTCACAAGGATTTCTGATTGAGAGCCAGTAAAGCAAATCGGACCTCGCCGGAAATGAGCTGCTTTCATTCACATTGTTTAACTCGGGGTGGGTTTAATTTCAGAGGCTGGTTAATGTATAGTTTTTCAATGAAAATGTGAGGGTTGTTGAATGATTGCCTGAAGGGCATTACTGCACAAGATATCAATGTTACTGTCCAGGGTGTGCCGGGCTGGAAACTGTACTTATGTTTTGTAAGAAGGAGTGGAAGACCTTGTCATTTATATTTTGGGTCATTGTGAAATGCAAGCACTAGGAAGTTCCTTCCATTCCGACCCAGTCAATGGTGAGACAAGAGGGCCCAGGTATTGTGGTCATCTTCTGACCTGGGCTCATGTTGTTGAATCTGGAGAAGTGACAGGCCACTGCGTATATTCAAATAAAGCCATCCTCAATTGCAAACTCTTGTAAATGCAAGCAAACAAAAAATCAAATATATTTCTTGTTTATTCGATGGTTTCATCCTATTAAACAGGCACAGAGAGTAGATAGCATCAAACCAAATTTCATTTCAATATGAGGCTAAATGTTGGAGCGACAACAACTGTGAGTCTCTCCACTGAAACAGAATGCAGCAAGAGCATTTTCCAAGACATTTCACAGCCTGGATGTGGAATGTCTTCTCAATAATGGAATGGAAGAGGGCAAGAGGCAATTAAGCCCATCTTCGCAACTGCGCCTTTATAAAAGAGCTCTCCAATTAGTCCCACTTCTGGCTCGTTCCACACAAAACAGAATAACTTGTATCTTCAGGATACACAAACAAGACACGAAAACCAACAATTGAGATCTGCTATGATTTTGAAAAAATGTTTTAAAAACAAGTGGGGTCTTGCGCTTAGCAACAATAGAACTGTTCTGATCTGGATAAGATAACGGGCACACAGATTGGAAGGAATAAGGTAACTGGCCCACAGGGTGTAAGGAATAAGGTAACTGGCCCACAGGGTGTAAAGAATAAGGTAACTGGCCCACAGGATGTATGGAATAAGGTAACTGGCCCACAGGGTGTAAGGAATAAGGTAACTGGCCCTCAGGATGTAAGGAATAAGGTAACTAGCCCACAGGATGTAAGGAATAAGGTAACTGTCCCACAGGGTGTAAGCAACAAGGTTACCAGTCCACAGGATATAACGAATAAGGTAACTGGTCCACAGGATGTAAGGAATAAGGTAACTGGCCCACAGGGTGTAAGGAATCAGGTAACAGGCCCACAGGATGTAAGGAATAAGGTAACTAGCCCACAGGATGTAAGGAACAAGGTAACTGGCCCACAGGATGTAAGGAACAAGGTAACTGGCCCACAGGATGTAAGGAATGAGGTACCTGGCCCACAGGATGTAAGTAATAAGGTAACTGGTCCAAAAGGTGTGAGGAATAAGGTAACTAGCCCACAGGATGTAAGGAATAAGGTAACTGGCCCACAGGATGTAAGGAATAAGGTAACTGGCTCACAGGATGTAAGGAATAAGGTAACTGGCCCACAGGATGTAAGGAATAAGGTAACTGGCCCACAGTGTGTAAGGAATAAGGTAACTGGCCCACAGGATGTAAGGAATAAGGTAACAGCACCACAGTGTGTAAGGAATAAGGTAACTGGCCCACAGGGTGTAAGGAATAAGGTAACTGGCCCACAGCATGTAAGGAATAAGGTAACAGGCCCACAGGATGAAAGGAATAAGGTTACTGGCCCACAGGATGTAAGGAATAAGGTAACTGGCCCACAGGATGTAAGGAATAAGGTAACTGGCCCACAGGATGTAAGGAATAAGTTAACTGGCCCACAGGATGTAAGGAATAAGTTAACTGGCCCACAGGATGTAAGGAATTAGTTAACTGGCCCACAGGATTTAAGGAATAAAGTAACTGGCCCACAGGATGTAAGGAATAAGGTAACAGCGCCACAGTGTGTAAGGAATAAGGTGACTGGCCCACAGGATGTAAGGAATAAGGTAACTGGCCCACAGGATGTAAGGAATAAGGTAACTGGCCCACAGGATGTAAGGAATAAGGTAGCTGGCCCACAGTGTGTAAGGAATGAGGTAACTGGCCCACACGATGTGTGGAATAAGGTAACTGGCCCACAGGATGTAAGGAATAAGGTAACTGGCCCACAGGATGTAATGAATAAGGTAACTGGCCCACAGGATGTGAGGAATAAGGTAACTGGCCCACAGGATGTAAGGAATAAGGTAACTGGCCCACAGGATGTAAGGAATAAGTTAACTGGCCCACAGGATGTAAGGAATTAGTTAACTGGCCCACAGGATTTAAGGAATAAGGTAACTGGCCCACAGGATGTAAGAAATAAGGTAACTGGCCCCCAGGATTTAAAGAATAAGGTAACTGGTACCCAGGGTGTAAGGAATAAGGTTACTGTCTCACAGGATGTAACGAATAAGGTAACTGGATCACAGGATTTAAGGAATAAGGTAACTGGCCCACAGGATGTGAGGAATAAGGTAACTGGCCCACAGGATGTAAGGAATAAGGTAACTGGCCCACAGGATGTAAGGAACAAGGTTACTGTCCCACAGGGTCTAAGGAATCAGGTAACTGGTACCCAGGGTGTAATGAATAAGGTAACTGGCCCACAGGATGTAAGGAACAAGGTAACTGCCCATCAGGATGTAAGGAATAAGCTAACTGTCCCACAGGATGTAAGGAATAAGGTAACTGGCCCACAGGATGTAAGGAATAATGTAACTGGCCCACAGGATATAAGGAATAAGGTAACTGGCCCACAGGATGTAAAGAATAAGGTAACTGGCCCCCAGGATGTAAGGAATAAGGTAACTGGCCCACAGGATGTAAGGAATAAGGTAACTGGCCCACAGGATGTAAGGAATAAGGTAACTGGCCCACAGGATGTAAGGAACAAGGTTACTGTCCCACAGGGTCTAAGGAATCAGGTAACTGGTACCCAGGGTGTAATGAATAAGGTAACTGGCCCACAGGATGTAAGGAACAAGGTAACTGTCCATCAGGATGTAAGGAATAAGCTAACTGTCCCACAGGATGTAAGGAATAAGGTAACTGGCCCACAGGGTGTAAGGAATAAGGTAACTGGCCCACAGGATGTAAGGAATAAGGTAACTGGCCCACAGGATGTAAGGAGTAAGGTAACTGGCCCACAGGATGTAAGGAATAAGGTAACTGGCCTACAGGATGTAAGGAATAAGGTAACTGGCCCACAGGATGTAAGGAATAAGGTAACTGTCCCACAGTGTGTAAGGAATGAGGTAACTGGCCCACAGGATGTAAGGAATAAGGTAACTGGCCCCCAGGATGTAAGGAATAAGGTCACTGGCCCACAGGATGTAAGGAATAAGGTAACTGGCCCACAGGATGTAAGGAATAAGGTAACTGTCCCACAGGATGTAAGGAATAAGGTAACTGTCCCACAGGGTGTAAGGAATAAGGTAACTGGCCCACAGGAAGTAAGGAATAAGGTAACTGGCCCACAGGATGTAAGGAATAAGGTAACTGGCCCACAGGATGTAAGGAATAAGGTAACTGGCCCACAGGATGTGAGGAATAAGGTAACTGGCCCACAGGATGTAAGGAATAAGGTAACTGGCCCACAGGGTGTAAGGAGTAAGGTAACTGGCCCACAGGATGTAAGGAATAAGGTAACTGGCCCACAGGATGTAAGGAATAAGGTAACTGGCCCGCGGTGTGTCAGGAATAAGGTAACTGGCCCACAGGATGTAAGGAATAAGGTAACTGGCCCACGGTGTGTCAGGAATAAGGTTACTGGCCCCCAGGATGTAAGGAATAAGGTAACTGGCCCACAGGATGTGTGGAATAAGGTAACTGTCCCACAGGATGTAAGGAATAAGGTACCTGGCCCACAGGATGTAACGAATAAGGTAACTGGATCACAGTATTTAAGGAATAAGGTACCTGGCCCACAGGATGTGAGGAATAAGGTAACTGGCCCACAGGATGTAACGAATAAGGTAACTGGATCACAGTATTTAAGGAATAAGGTACCTGGCCCACAGGATGTGAGGAATAAGGTAACTGGCCCACAGGATGTAAGGACCAAGGTTACTGTCCCACAGTCTCTAAGGAATCAGGTAACTGGTACCCAGGGTGTAATGAATAAGGTAACTGGCCCACAGGATGTAAGGAACAAGGTAACTGTCCATCAGGATGTAAGGAACAAGGTAACTGTCCCACAGTATGTAAGGAATAAGGTAACTGGCCCACAGGGTGTAAGGAATAAGCTAACTGTCCCACAGGATGTAAGGAATAAGGTAACTGGCCCACAGGGTGTAAGGAATAAGGTAACTGGCCCACAGGATGTAAGGAATAATGTAACTGGACCACTGATATAAGGAATAAGGTAACTGGCCCACACGATGTAAGGAATAAGGTAACTGGCCCACAGGATGTAAGGAATAAGGTAACTGGCCCACAGTATGTAAGGAATAAGGTAACTGGCCCTCAGGATGTAAGGAATAAGGTAACTGGCCCACGGGATGTAAGGAATAAGGTAACTGGCCCACAGGATGTAAGGAATAAGGTAACTGGCCCACAGGATGTGTGGAATAAGGTAACTGGCCCACAGGGTGTAAGGAATAAGGTAACTGGCCCACAGGATGTGAGGAATAAGGTAACTGGCCCACAGGATGTAAGGAATAAGTTAACTGGCCCACAGTATGTAAGGAATAAGGTTACTGGCCCACAGGGTGTAAGAAATAAGGTAACTGGCCCCCAGGATTTAAAGAATAAGGTAACTGGTACCCAGGGTGTAAGGAATAAGGTTACTGTCTCACAGGATGTAACGAATAAGGTAACTGGATCACAGGATTTAAGGAATAAGGTAACTGGCCCACAGGATGTGAGGAATAAGGTAACTGGCCCACAGGATGTAAGGAATAAGGTAACTGGCCCACAGGATGTAAGGAACAAGGTTACTCTCCCACAGGGTCTAAGGAATCAGGTAACTGGTACCCAGGGCGTCATGAATAAGGTAACTGGCCCACAGGATGTAAGGAACAAGGTAACTGTCCATCAGGATGTAAGGAATAAGCTAACTGTCCCACAGGATGTAAGGAATAAGGTAACTGGCCCACAGGATGTAAGGAATAATGTAACTGGCCCACAGGATATAAGCAATAAGGTAACTGGCCCACAGGGTGTAAGGAATAAGGTAACTGGCCCACAGGATGTAAGGAATAAGGTAACTGGCCCACAGGATGTAAAGAATAAGGTAACTGGCCCACAGGATGTAAGGAATAAGGTAACTGGCCCACAGGATGTAAGGAATAAGGTAACTGGCCCACAGGATGTAAGGAATAAGGTAACTGGCCCACAGGATGTAAGGAACAAGGTTACTGTCCCACAGGGTCTAAGGAATCAGGTAACTGGTACCCAGGGTGTAATGAATAAGGTAACTGGCCCACCGGATGTAAGGAACAAGGTAACTGTCCATCAGGATGTAAGGAATAAGCTAACTGTCCCACAGGATGTAAGGAATAAGGTAACTGGCCCACAGGATGTAAGGAATAATGTAACGGGCCCACAGGATATAAGCAATAAGGTAACTGGCCCACAGGGTGTAAGGAATAAGGTAACTGGCCCACAGGATGTAAGGAATAAGGTAACTGGCCCACAGGATGTAAAGAATAAGGTAACTGGCCCACAGGATGTAAGGAGTAAGGTAACTGGCCCACAGGATGTAAGGAATAAGGTAACTGGCCCACAGGATGTAAGGAATAAGGTAACTGGCCCACAGGATGTAAGGAACAAGGTTACTGTCCCACAGGGTCTAAGGAATCAGGTAACTGGTACCCAGGGTGTAATGAATAAGGTAACTGGCCCACAGGATGTAAGAAACAAGGTAACTGTCCATCAGGATGTAAGGAATAAGGTAACTGGCCCACAGGGTGTAAGGAATAAGGTAATTGGCCCACAGGATGTAAGGAATAAGGTAACTGGTCCACATGATGTAAGGAATAAGGTAACTGGCCCACAGTGTGTAAGGAATAAGGTAACTGTCCTACAGGATGTAATGAATAAGGTAACTGTCCCACAGGATGTAAGGAATAAGGTAACTGGCCCACAGGGTGTAAGGAATAAGGTAATTGGCCCACAGGATGTAAGGAATAAGGTAACTGGTCCACATGATGTAAGGAATAAGGTAACTGGCCCACAGTGTGTAAGGAATAAGGTACCTGGCCCACACGATATAAGGAATAAGGTAACTGGCCCGCAGGATGTAAGGAATAAGGTAACTGGCCCACAGGATGTAAGGAATAAGGTAACTGGCCCACAGTGTGTAAGGAATAAGGTAACTGGCCCACAGAATGTGAGGAATAAGGTAACTGGCCCACAGAATGTGAGGAATAAGGTAACTGGCCCACAGGATGTAAGGAATAAGGTAACTGTCCCACAGTATGTAAGGAATAAGGTAAATGGCCCACAGGGTGTAAGGAATAAGGTAACTGGCCCACAGGATGTAAGGAATAATGTAACTGGACCACAGGATATAAGGAATAAGGTAACTGGCCCACACGATGTAAGGAATAAGGTAACTGGCCCACAGGATGTGAGGAATAAGGTAACTGGCCCACAGTATGTAAGGAATAAGGTAACTGGCCCTCAGGATGTAAGGAATAAGGTAACTGGCCCACGGGATGTAAGGAATAAGGTAACTGGCCCACATGATATAAGGAATAAGGTGACTGGCCCACAGGATGTAAGGAATAAGGTAACTGGCCCACAGGATGTAAGGAATAAGGTAACTGGCCCACAGTGTGTAAGGAATAAGGTAACTGGCCCACAGGATGTAAGGAATAAGGTAACTGGCCCACAGGATGTGAGGAATAAGGTAACTGGCCCACAGGATGTAAGGAATAAGGTAACTGGCCCACAGGATGTAAGGAATAAGGTAACTGGCCCACAGGATGTGTGGAATAAGGTAACTGGCCCACAGGATGTAAGGAATACGGTTACTGTCCCACAGGGTCTAAGGAATCAGGTAACTGGTACCCAGGGTGTAATGAATAAGGTAACTGGCCCACAGGATGTCAGGAACAAGGTAACTGTCCATCAGGATGTAAGGAATAAGGTAACTGGCCCACAGGGTGTAAGGAATAAGGTAATTGGCCCACAGGATGTAAGGAATAAGGTAACTGGTCCACATGATGTAAGGAATAAGGTAACTGGCCCACAGTGTGTAAGGAATAAGGTAACTGGCCCACACGATATAAGGAATAAGGTAACTGTCCCACTGGATGTAAGGAATAAGGTAACTGTCCCACAGGATGTAAGGAATAAGGTCACTGGCCCACACGATATAAGGAATAAGGTAACTGGCCCGCAGGATGTAAGGAATAAGGTAACTGGCCCACAGGATGTAAGGAATAAGCTAACTGTCCCACAGGATGTAAGGAATAAGGTAACTGGCCCACAGGATGTAAGGAATAAGGTAACTGGCCCACAGGATGTAAGGAATAAGGTAACTGGCCCTCAGGATGTAAGGAATAAGGTAACTGGCCCACAGGATGTAAGGAATAAGGTAACTGGCCCACAGGATGTAATGAATAAGGTAACTGGCCCACAGGGTGTAAGGAATAAGGTAACTGGCCCACAGTGTGTAAGGAATAAGGTAACTGTCCCACAGGATATAAGGAATAAGGTAACTGGCCCACAGGATGTAAGGAATAATGTAACTGGCCCTCAGGATGTAAGGAATAATGTAACTGGCCCTCAGGATGTAAGGAATAAGGTAACTGGCCCACAGGATGTAAGGAATAAGGTAACTGGCCCACAGGATGTAAAGAATAAATTAACTGGCCCACAGGATGTAAGGAGTAAGGTAACTGGCCCACAGGATGTGAGGAATAAGGTAACTGGCCCACAGGGTGTAAGGAATAAGGTAACTGGCCCACAGGATGTAAGGAATAAGGTAACTGTCCCACAGGATGTAAGGAATAAGGTAACTGGCCCACAGGGTGTAAGGAATAAGGTAACTGGCCCACAGGATGTAAGGAATAAGGTAACTGGCCCACAGGATGTAAGGAATACGGTTACTGTCCCACAGGGTCTAAGGAATCAGGTAACTGGTACCCAGGGTGTAATGAATAAGATAACTGGCCCACAGGATGTAAGGAACAAGGTAACTGTCCATCAGGATGTAAGGAATAAGCTAACTGTCCCACAGGATGTAAGGAATAAGGTAACTGGCCCACAGGGTGTAAGGAATAAGGTAATTGGCCCACATGATGTAAGGAATAAGGTAACTGGCCCACACGATATAAGGAATAAGCTAACTGTCCCACAGGATGTAAGGAATAAGGTAACTGGCCCACAGGATGTAAGGAATAAGGTAACTGGCCCACAGGATGTAAGGAATAAGGTAACTGGCCCACAGGGTGTAAGGAATAAGGTAACTGGCCCACAGGATGTAAGGAATAATGTAACTGGACCACAGGATATAAGGAATAAGGTAACTGGCCCACAGGATGTAAGGAATAAGGTAACTGGCCCACAGGATGTAAGGAATAAGGTAACTGGCCCACAGGATGTAAGGAATAAGGTAACTGGCCCACAGGATGTAAGGAATAAGGTAAGTGGCCCACAGTGTGTCAGGAATAAGGTTACTGGCCCCCAGGATGTAAGGAATAAGCTAACTGTCCCACAGGATGTAAGGAATAAGGTAACTGGCCCACAGGGTGTAAGGAATAAGGTAACTGGCCCACAGGATGTAAGGAATAATGTAACTGGACCACAGGATATAAGGAATAAGGTAACTGGCCCACAGGATGTAAGGAATAAGGTAACTGGCCCACAGGATGTAAGGAATAAGGTAACTGGCCCACAGGATGTAAGGAATAAGGTAACTGGCCCACAGGATGTAAGGAATAAGGTAACTGGCCCACAGGATGTAAGGAATAAGGTAACGGGCCCACAGGATGTAAGGAATAAGTTAACTGGCCCACAGGATGTAAGGAATTAGTTAACTGGCCCACAGGATGTAAGGAATAAGGTATCTGGCCCACAGGATGTAAGAAATAAGGTAACTGGCCCCCAGGATTTAAAGAATAAGGTAACTGGTACCCAGGGTGTAAGGAATAAGGTTACTGTCTCACAGGATGTAACGAATAAGGTAACTGGATCACAGGATTTAAGGAATAAGGTAACTGGCCCACAGGATGTGAGGAATAAGGTAACTGGCCCACAGGATGTAACGAATAAGGTAACTGGATCACAGGATTTAAGGAATAAGGTAACTGGCCCACAGGATGTGAGGAATAAGGTAACTGGCCCACAGGATGTAAGGAATAAGGTAACTGGCCCACAGGATGTAAGGAACAAGGTTACTCTCCCACAGGGTCTAAGGAATCAGGTAACTGGTACCCAGGGTGTAATGAATAAGGTAACTGGCCCACAGGATGTAAGGAACAAGGTAACTGTCCATCAGGATGTAAGGAATAAGCTAACTGTCCCACAGGATGTAAGGAATAAGGTAACTGTCCCACAGGATATAAGCAATAAGGTAACTGGCCCACAGGGTGTAAGGAATAAGGTAACTGGCCCACACGATGTAAGGAATAAGGTAACTGGCCCACAGGATGTAAGGAATAAGGTAACTGGCCCACAGTATGTAAGGAATAAGGTAACTGGCCCTCAGGATGTAAGGAATAAGGTAACTGGCCCACAGGATGTAAGGAATAAGGTAACTGGCCCACAGGATGTAAGGAATAAGGTAACTGGCCCACAGGATGTAAGGAATAAGGTACCTGGCCCACAGGATGTGTGGAATAAGGTAACTGGCCCACAGGATGTAAGGAATAAGGTAACTGGCCCACAGGATGTGAGGAATAAGGTAACTGGCCCACAGGATGTAAGGAATAAGTTAACTGGCCCACAGGATGTAAGGAATTAGTTAACTGGCCCACAGTATGTAAGGAATAAGGTAACTGGCCCTTAGGGTGTAAGAAATAAGGTAACTGGCCCCCAGGATTTAAAGAATAAGGTAACTGGTACCCAGGGTGTAAGGAATAAGGTTACTGTCTCACAGGATGTAACGAATAAGGTAACTGGATCACAGGATTTAAGGAATAAGGTAACTGGCCCACAGGATGTGAGGAATAAGGTAACTGGCCCACAGGATGTAAGGAATAAGGTAACTGGCCCACAGGATGTAAGGAACAAGGTTACTGTCCCACAGGGTCTAAGGAATCAGGTAACTGGTACCCAGGGTGTCATGAATAAGGTAACTGGCCCACAGGATGTAAGGAACAAGGTAACTGTCCATCAGGATGTAAGGAATAAGCTAACTGTCCCACAGGATGTAAGGAATAAGGTAACTGGCCCACAGGATGTAAGGAATAATGTAACTGGCCCACAGGATATAAGCAATAAGGTAACTGGCCCACAGGGTGTAAGGAATAAGGTAACTGGCCCACAGGATGTAAGGAATAAGGTAACTGGCCCACAGGATGTAAAGAATAAGGTAACTGGCCCACAGGATGTAAGGAATAAGGTAACTGGCCCACAGGATGTAAGGAATAAGGTAACTGGCCCACAGGATGTAAGGAATAAGGTAACTGGCCCACAGGATGTAAGGAACAAGGTTACTGTCCCACAGGGTCTAAGGAATCAGGTAACTGGTACCCAGGGTGTAATGAATAAGGTAACTGGCCCACCGGATGTAAGGAACAAGGTAACTGTCCATCAGGATGTAAGGAATAAGCTAACTGTCCCACAGGATGTAAGGAATAAGGTAACTGGCCCACAGGATGTAAGGAATAATGTAACGGGCCCACAGGATATAAGCAATAAGGTAACTGGCCCACAGGGTGTAAGGAATAAGGTAACTGGCCCACAGGATGTAAGGAATAAGGTAACTGGCCCACAGGATGTAAAGAATAAGGTAACTGGCCCACAGGATGTAAGGAATAAGGTAACTGGCCCACAGGATGTAAGGAATAAGGTAACTGGCCCACAGGATGTAAGGAACAAGGTTACTGTCCCACAGGGTCTAAGGAATCAGGTAACTGGTACCCAGGGTGTAATGAATAAGGTAACTGGCCCACAGGATGTAAGAAACAAGGTAACTGTCCATCAGGATGTAAGGAATAAGGTAACTGGCCCACAGGGTGTAAGGAATAAGGTAATTGGCCCACAGGATGTAAGGAATAAGGTAACTGGTCCACATGATGTAAGGAATAAGGTAACTGGCCCACAGTGTGTAAGGAATAAGGTAACTGTCCTACAGGATGTAATGAATAAGGTAACTGTCCCACAGGATGTAAGGAATAAGGTAACTGGCCCACAGGGTGTAAGGAATAAGGTAATTGGCCCACAGGATGTAAGGAATAAGGTAACTGGTCCACATGATGTAAGGAATAAGGTAACTGGCCCACAGTGTGTAAGGAATAAGGTACCTGGCCCACACGATATAAGGAATAAGGTAACTGGCCCGCAGGATGTAAGGAATAAGGTAACTGGCCCACAGGATGTAAGGAATAAGGTAACTGGCCCACAGTGTGTAAGGAATAAGGTAACTGGCCCACAGAATGTGAGGAATAAGGTAACTGGCCCACAGGATGTAAGGAATAAGGTAACTGTCCCACAGTATGTAAGGAATAAGGTAAATGGCCCACAGGGTGTAAGGAATAAGGTAACTGGCCCACAGGATGTAAGGAATAAGGTAACTGGCCCACAGGATGTGAGGAATAAGGTAACTGGCCCACAGGATGTAAGGAATAAGGTAACTGTCCCACAGGATGTAAGGAATAAGGTAACTGTCCCACAGGATGTAAGGAACAAGGTTACTGTCCCACAGGGTCTAAGGAATCAGGTAACTGGTACCCAGGGTGTAAGGAATAAGCTAACTGTCCCACAGGATGTAAGGAATAAGGTAACTGGCCCACAGGATGTAAGGAACAAGGTAACTGTCCATCAGGATGTAAGGAATAAGGTAACTGGCCCACAGGGTGTAAGGAATAAGGTAATTGGCCCACAGGATGTAAGGAATAAGGTAACTGGTCCACATGATGTAAGGAATAAGGTAACTGGCCCACAGTGTGTAAGGAATAAGGTAACTGGCCCACACGATATAAGGAATAAGGTAACTGTCCCACTGGATGTAAGGAATAAGGTAACTAGCCCACAGGATGTAATGAATAAGGTAACTGGCCCACAGGATGTAAGGAATAAGGTAACTGGCCCACAGGATGTAAGGAATAAGGTAACTAGCCCACAGGATGTAATGAATAAGGTAACTGGCCCACAGGATGTAAGGAATAAGGTAACTGGCCCACAGGATGTAAGGAATAAGGTAACTGGCCCACAGGCTGTAAGGAATAAGGTAACTGGCCCACAGTGTGTCAGGAATAAGGTTACTGGCCCCCAGGATGTAAGGAATAAGCTAACTGTCCCACAGGATGTAAGGAACAAGGTTACTGTCCCACAGGGTCTAAGGAATCAGGTAACTGGTACCCAGGGTGTAATGAATAAGGTAACTGGCCCACAAGATGTAAAGAATAAGGTAACTGGCCCACAGGATGTAAGGAATAAGGTAACTGGCCCACAGGATGTAAGGAATAAGGTAACTGGCCCACAGGATGTAAAGAATAAGGTAACTGGCCCAGAGGATGTGAGGAATAAGGTAACTGGCCCACAGGATGTGAGGAATAAGGTAACTGGCCCACAGGATGTAAAGAATAAGGTAACTGGCCCAGAGGATGTGAGGAATAAGGTAACTGGCCCACAGGATGTAAAGAATAAGGTAACTGGCCCACAGGATGTAAGGAATAAGGTAACTGGCCCACAGGATGTAAGGAACAAGGTAACTGCCCCACGGGATGTAAGGAATAAGGTCAGTGGTCCACAGGATGTAAGGAATAAGGTACCTGGCCCACAGGATGTGAGGAATAATGTAACTGGCCCACAGGGTGTAAGGAATAAGGTTACTGTCCCACTGCGTGTTTGGAATAAGGTAACTGGCCCATAGTGTTTAAGGAATAAGGTACCTGGCCCACAGTGTGTTAGGAATAAGGTAACTGCACAACAGTGTGTAAGGAATAAGGTACCTGGCCCCCAGGATGTGAGGAATAAGGTAACTGGCCCACAGGATGTAAGGAATAAGGTAACAGGCCCACAGTGTGTAAGGAATAAGGTACCTGGCCCACAGGGTGTTAGGAATAAGGTAACTGGCCCACAGGATGTAAGGAATAAGGTAACTGCACCACACTGTGTAAGGAATAAGGTACCTGGCCCACAGGGTGTAAGGAATAAGGTAATTGGCCCACAGGATGTAAGGAATAAGGTAACTGGTCCACATGATGTAAGGAGTAAGGTAACTGGCCCACAGTGTGTAAGGAATAAGGTACCTGGCCCACATGATATAAGGAATAAGGTGACTGGCCCACAGGATATAAGGAATAAGGTAACTGGCCCACAGCATGTAAGGAGTAAGTTAACTGGCCCACAGGATGTAAGGAATAAGGTAATGGCCTACAGGATGTAAGGAATAAGGTAACTGGCCCACAGGATGTAAGGAATAAGGTAACTGTCCCACAGTGTGTAAGAAATAAGGTAACTGCCCACAGGATGTAAGGAATAAGGTCATTGGCCCCCAGTATGTAAGGAATAAGGTAACTGGCCCACAGGATGTAAGGAATAAGGTAACTGGCCCACAGGATGTAAGGAATAAGGTAACTGGCCCACAGGATTTAAGGAATAAGATAACTGGCCCACAGGATGTAAGGAACAAGGTTACTGTCCCACAGGGTCTAAGGAATCAGGTAACTGGTACCCAGGGTGTAATGAATAAGGTAACTGGCCCACAGGATGTAAGGAATAAGGTAACTGGCCCACAGGGTGTAAGGAATAAGGTAACTGGCCCACAGGGTGTAAGGAATAAGCTAACTGTCCCACAGGATGTAAGGAATAAGCTAACTGTCCCACAGTCTGTAAGGAATAAGGTAACTGGCCCACAGGATGTAAGGAATAATGTAACTGGACCACAGGATATAAGGAATAAGGTAACTGGCCCACAGGATGTAAGCAATAAGGTAACTGGCCCACAGGATGTAAGGAATAAGGTAACTGGCCCACAGGATGTAAGGAATAAGGTAACTGGCCCACAGGATGTAAGGAATAAGGTAACTGGCCCACCGTGTGTAAGGAATGAGGTAACTGGCCCACAGGATGTGTGGAATAAGGTAACTGGCCCACAGGATGTAAGGAATAAGGTAACTGGCCCACAGGATGTAATGAATAAGGTAACTGGCCCACAGGATGTGAGGAATAAGGTAACTGGCCCACAGGATGTAAGGAATAAGGTAACTGGCCCACAGTGTGTAAGGAATAAGGTAACTGGCCCACAGGATGTGTGGAATAAGGTAACTGGCCCACAGGATGTAAGGAATAAGGTAACTGGCCCACAGGATGTAAGGAATTAGTTAACTGGCCCACAGGATTTAAGGAATAAGGTAACTGGTACCCAGGGTGTAAGGAATAAGGTTACTGTCTCACAGGATGTAACGCATAAGGTAACTGGATCACAGGATTTAAGGAATAAGGTAACTGGCCCACAGGATGTGAGGAATTAGGTAACTTGCCCACAGGATGTAAGGAATAAGGTAACTGGCCCACAGGATGTAAGGAACAAGGTTACTGTCCCACAGGGTCTACGGAATCAGGTAACTGGTACCCAGGGTGTAATGAATAAGGTAACGGGCCCACAGGATGTAAGGAATAAGTTAACTGGCCCACAGGATGTAAGGAATTAGTTAACTGGCCCAAAGGATTTAAGTAAAAGGTAACTGGCCCACAGGATGTAAGGAATAAGGTAACTGGCCCACAGGATGTAAGGAATAAGGTAACTGGCCCACAGTGTGTAAGGAATAAGGTAACTGGCCCACAGGATGTGTGGAATAAGGTAACTGGCCCACAGGATGTAAGGAATAAGGTAACTGGCCCACAGGATGTAAGGAATTAGTTAACTGGCCCACAGGATTTAAGGAATAAGGTAACTGGTACCCAGGGTGTAAGGAATAAGGTTACTGTCTCACAGGATGTAACGCATAAGGTAACTGGATCACAGGATTTAAGGAATAAGGTAACTGGCCCACAGGATGTGAGGAATTAGGTAACTTGCCCACAGGATGTAAGGAATAAGGTAACTGGCCCACAGGATGTAAGGAACAAGGTTACTGTCCCACAGGGTCTACGGAATCAGGTAACTGGTACCCAGGGTGTAATGAATAAGGTAACTGGCCCACAGGATGTAAGGAACAAGGTAACTGTCCATCAGGATGTAAGGAATAAGCTAACTGTCCCACAGTGTGTAAGGAATAAGGTAACTGTCCCACAGGATGTAAGGAATAAGGTAACTGGCCCACAGGATGTAAGGAATAATGTAACTGGCCCACAGGATATAAGGAATAAGGTAACTGGCCCACAGGGTGTAAGGAATAAGGTAACTGGCCCACAGGATGTAAGGAACAAGGTTACTGTCCCACAGGGTCTAAGGAATCAGGTAACTGGTACCCAGGGTGTAATGAATAAGGTAACTGGCCCACAGGATGTAAGGAACAAGGTAACTGTCCATCAGGATGTAAGGAATAAGGTAACTGTCCCACAGGATGTAAGGAATAAGGTAACTGGCCCACAGGATGTAAGGAATAATGTAACTGGCCCACAGGATATAAGCAATAAGGTAACTGGCCCACAGGGTGTAAGGAATAAGGTAACTGGCCCACAGGATGTAAGGAATAAGGTAACTGGCCCACAGGATGTAAGGAATAAGGTAACTGGCCCACAGGATGTAAGGAATAAGGTAACTGGCCCACAGGATGTAAGGAATAAGGTAACTGGCCCACAGGATGTAAGGAATAAGGTAACTGGCCCACAGGATGTAAGGAATAAGGTAACTGGCCCACAGGATGTAAGGAACAAGGTTACTGTCCCACAGGGTCTAAGGAATCAGGTAACTGGTACCCAGGGTGTAATGAATAAGGTAACTGGCCCACAGGATGTAAGGAACAAGGTAACTGTCCATCAGGATGTAAGGAATAAGCTAACTGTCCTACAGGATGTAAGGAATAAGGTAACTGGCCCACAGGATGTAAGGAATAATGTAACTGGCCCACAGGATATAAGCAATAAGTTAACTGGCCCACAGGGTGTAAGGAATAAGGTAACTGGCCCACAGGATGTAAGGAATAAGGTAACTGGCCCACCGGATGTAAAGAATAAGGTAACTGGCCCACAGGATGTAAGGAGTAAGGTAACTGGCCCACAGGATGTAAGGAATAAGGTAACTGGCCCACAGGATGCAGGGAACAAGGTAACTGCCCCACGGGATGTAAGGAATAAGGTCAGTGGTCCACAGGATGTAAGGAATAAGGTACCTGGCCCACAGGATGTGAGGAATAATGTAACTGGCCCACAGGGTGTAAGGAATAAGGTTACTGTCCCACTGCGTGTTTGGAATAAGGTACCTGGCCCACAGTGTGTTAGGAATAAGGTACCTGACCCACAGGATGTGAGGAATTAGGTAACTGGCCCACAGGATGTAAGGAATAAGGTAACTGGCCCACAGTGTGTAAGGAATAAGGTACCTGGCCCACAGGATGTGAGGAATAAGGTAACTGGCCCACAGGATGTAAGGAATAAGGTAACCTGCCCACAGTGTGTAAGGAATAAGGTACCTGCCCCACAGGATGTTAGGAATAAGGTAACTGGCCCACAGGATGTAAGGAATAAGGTAACTGCACCACAGACTGTAAGGAATAAGGTACCTGGCCCACAGGGTGTAATGAATAAGGTAATTGGCCCACAGGATGTAAGGAATAAGGTAACTGGTCCACATGATGTAAGGAATAAGGTAACTGACCCACAGTGTGTAAGGAATAAGGTACCTGGCCCACACGATATAAGGAATAAGGTGACTGGCCCACAGGATATAAGGAATAAGGTCACTGGCCCACAGGATGTAAGGAATAAGGTAACTGTACCACAGGGTGTAAGGAATAAGGTAACTGGCCCACAGGAAGTAAGGAATAAGGTAACTGGCCCACAGGATGTAAGGAATAAGGTAACTGGCCCACAGGGTGTAAGGAGTAAGGTAACTGGCCCACAGGATGTAAGGAATAAGGTAACTGGCCCACAGGATGTAAGGAATAAGGTAACTGGCCCACGGTGTGTTAGGAATAAGGTAACTGGCACACAGGATGTAAGGAATAAGGTAACTGGCCCACGGTGTGTCAGGAATAAGGTTACTGGCCCACAGGATGTAAGGAATAAGGTACCTGGCCCACAGGATGTAAGGAATAAGGTAACTCGCCCACAGGATGTAACGAATAAGGTAACTGGCCCACAGGATGTGAGGAATAAGGTAACTGGATCACAGTATTTAAGGAATAAGGTACCTGGCCCACAGGATGTGAGGAATAAGGTAACTGGCCCACAGGATTTTAGGAATAAGGTAACTGGCCCACAGGATGTAATGAACAAGGTTACTGTCCCACAGGTTCTAAGGAATCAGGTAACTGGTACCCAGGGTGTAATGAATAAGGTAACTGGCCCACAGGATGTAAGGAACAAGGTAACTGTCCATCAGGATGTAAGGAATATGCTAACTGTCCCACAGTGTGTAAGGAATAAGGTAACTGGCCCACAGGGTGTAAGGAATAAGCTAACTGTCCCACAGTGTGTAAGGAATAAGGTAACTGGCCCACAGGATGTAAGGAATAATGTAACTGGACCACAGGATATAAGGAATAAGGTAACTGGCCCACAGGATGTAAGGAATAAGGTAACTGGCCCACAGTATGTAAGGAATAAGGTAACTGGCCCTCACGATGTAAGGAATAAGGTAACTGGCCCACGGGATGTAAGGAATAAGGTGACTGGCCCACAGGATGTAAGGAATAAGGTAACTGGCCCACAGGATGTAAGGAATAAGGTAACTGGCCCACAGGATGTAAGGAATAAGGTAACTGTCCCACAGTGTGTAAGGAATAAGGTAACTGGCCCACAGGATGTAAGGAATAAGGTAACTGGCCCACAGGATGTAAGGAATAAGGTAACTGGCCCACAGGATGTAAGGAATAAGGTAACTGGCCCACAGGATGTAAGGAATAAGCTAACTGGCCCACAGGATGTAAGGAATAAGGTAACTGGCCCACAGGATGTAAGGAATAAGGTAACTGGCCCACAGGGTGTAAGGAATAAGGTATCTGGCCCACAGGATGTAAGGAATAAGGTAACTGGCCCACAGTGTGTAAGGAATGAGGTAACTGGCCCACAGGATGTGTGGATTAAGGTAAATGGCCCACAGGATGTAAAGAATAAGGTAACTGGCCCACAGGATGTAAGGAATAAGGTAACTGGCCCACAGTGTGTAAGGAATGAGGTAACTGGCCCACAGGATGTGTGGAATAAGGTAACTGGCCCACAGGATGTAAAGAATAAGGTAACTGGCCCACAGGGTGTAAGGAATAAGGTAACTGGCCCACAGGATGTAAGGAATAATGTAACTGGCCCACAGGATATAAGCAATAAGGTAACTGGCCCACAGGGTGTAAGGAATAAGGTAACTGGCCCTCAGGATGTAAGGAATAAGGTAACTGGCCCACAGGATGTAAAGAATAAGGTAACTGGCCCACAGGATGTAAGGAGTAAGGTAACTGGCCCACAGGATGTAAGGAATAAGGTAACTGGCCCACAAGATGTAAGGAATAAGGTAACTGGCCCACAGGATGCAGGGAACAAGGTAACTGCCCCACGGGATGTAAGGAATAAGGTCAGTGGTCCACAGGATGTAAGGAATAAGGTACCTGGCCCACAGGATGTGAGGAATAATGTAACTGGCCCACAGGGTGTAAGGAATAAGGTTACTGTCCCACTGCGTGTTTGGAATAAGGTACCTGGCCCACAGTGTGTTAGGAATAAGGTACCTGACCCACAGGATGTGAGGAATAATGTAACTGGCCCACAGGGTGTAAGGAATAAGGTTACTGTCCCACTGCGTGTTTGGAATAAGGTACCTGGCCCACAGTGTGTTAGGAATAAGGTACCTGACCCACAGGATGTGAGGAATAAGGTAACTGGCACACAGTGTGTTAGGAATAAGGTAACTGGCCCACATGATGTAAGGAATAAGGTACCTGACCCACAGGATGTGAGGAATAAGGTAACTGGCACACAGTGTGTTAGGAATAAGGTAACTGGCCCACATGATGTAAGGAATAAGGTACCTGACCCACAGGATGTGAGGAATAAGGTAACTGGCCCACAGGATGTAAGGAATAAGGTTACTGGCCCACAGTGTGTAAGGAATAAGGTACCTGGCCCACAGGATGTGAGGAATAAGGTAACTGGCCCACAGGATGTAAGGAATAAGGTAACCTGCCCACAGTGTGTAAGGAATAAGGTACCTGGCCCAAAGGGTGTTAGGAATAAGGTAACTGGCCCACAGGATGTAAGGAATAAGGTAACTGCACCACAGAGTGTAAGGAATAAGGTACCTGGCCCACAGGGTGTAATGAATAAGGTAATTGGCCCACAGGATGTAAGGAATAAGGTAACTGGTCCACATGATGTAAGGAATAAGGTAACTGACCCACAGTGTGTAAGGAATAAGGTACCTGGCCCACACGATATAAGGAATAAGGTAACTGGCCCACAGGATATAAGGAATAAGGTCACTGGCCCACAGGATGTAAGGAATAAGGTAACTGTCCCACAGGATGTAAGGAATAAGGTAACTGGCCCACAGGGTGTAAGGAGTAAGGTAACTGGCCCACAGGATGTAAGGAATAAGGTAACTGGTCCACAGGATGTAAGGAATAAGGTAACTGGCCCACAGGATGTAAGGAATAAGGTAACTGGCCCACAGGATGTAAGGAATAAGGTAACTGGCCCACACGATATAAGGAATAAGGTGACTGGCCCACAGGATATAAGGAATAAGGTAACTGGCCCGCGGTGTGTCAGGAATAAGGTAACTGGCACACAGGATGTAAGGAATAAGGTAACTGGCCCACGGTGTGTCAGGAATAAGGTTACTGGCCCCCAGGATGTAAGGAATAAAGTAACTGGCCCACAGGATGTGTGGAATAAGGTAACTGTCCCACAGGATGTAAGGAATAAAGTACCTGGCCCACAGGATGTAAGGAATAAGGTAACTCGCCCACAGGATGTAACGAATAAGGTAACTGGCCCACAGGATGTGAGGAATAAGGTAACTGGATCACAGTATTTAAGGAATAAGGTACCTGGCCCACAGGATGTGAGGAATAAGGTAACTGGCCCACAGGATTTAAGGAATAAGGTAACTGGCCCACAGGATGTAAGGAACAAGGTTACTGTCCCACAGGGTCTAAGGAATCAGGTAACTGGTACCCAGGGTGTAATGAATAAGGTAACTGGCCCACAGGATGTAAGGAACAAGGTAACTGTCCATCAGGATGTAAGGAATATGCTAACTGTCCCACTATGTGTAAGGAATAAGGTATCTGGCCCACAGGGTGTAAGGAATAAGCTAACTGTCCCACAGTGTGTAAGGAATAAGCTAACTGTCCCACAGTGTGTAAGGAATAAGGTAACTGGCCCACAGGATGTAAGGAATAATGTAACTGGACCACAGGAAAAAAGGAATAAGGTAACTGGCCCACAGGATGTTAGGAATAAGGTAACTGGCCCACAGTATGTAAGGAATAAGGTAACTGGCCCTCAGGATGTAAGGAATAAGGTAACTGGCCCACGGGATGTAAGGAATAAGGTGAATGGCCCACAGGATGTAAGGAATAAGGTAACTGGCCCACAGGATGTAAGGAATAAGGTAACTGGCCCACAGGATGTAAGGAATAAGGTAACTGGCCCACAGGATGTAAGGAATAAGGTAACTGGCCCACAGTGTGTAAGGAATGAGGTAACTGGCCCACAGGATGTAAGGAATAAGGTAACTGGCCCACAGGATGTGTGGAATAAGGTAACTGGCCCACAGGATGTAAAGAATAAGGTAACTGGCCCACAGGATGTAATGAATAAGGTAACTGTCCCACAGGATGTGAGGAATAAGGTAACTGGCCCACAGGATGTAAGGAATAAGGTAACTGGCCCACAGGATGTAAGGAATAAGTTAACTGGCCCACAGGATGTAAGGAATTAGTTAACTGGCCCACAGGATTTAAGGAATAAGGTAACTGGCCCACAGGATGTAAGAAATAAGGTAACTGGCCCCCAGGATTTAAAGAATAAGGTAACTGGTACCCAGGGTGTAAGGAATAAGGTTACTGTCTCACAGGATGTAACGAATAAGGTAACTGGATCACAGGATTTAAGGAATAAGGTAACTGGCCCACAGGATGTGAGGAATAAGGTAACTGGCCCACAGGATGTAAGGAATAAGGTAACTGGCCCACAGGATGTAAGGAACAAGGTTACTGTCCCACAGGGTCTAAGGAATCAGGTAACTGGTACCCAGGGTGTAATGAATAAGGTAACTGGCCCACAGAATGTAAGGAACAAGGTAACTGTCCATCAGGATGTAAGGAATAAGCTAACTGTCCCACAGGATGTAAGGAATAAGGTAACTGGCCCACAGGATGTAAGGAATAATGTAACTGGCCCACAGGATATAAGGAATAAGGTAACCGGCCCACAGGGTGTAAGGAATAAGGTAACTGGCCCACAGGATGTAAAGAATAAGGTAACTGGCCCACAGGATGTAAGGAATAAGGTAACTGGCCCACAGGATGTAAAGAATAAGGTAACTGGCCCACAGGATGTAAGGAATAAGGTAACTGGCCCACAGGATGTAAGGAATAAGGTAACTGGCCCACAGGATGTAAGGAATAAGGTAACTGGCCCACAGGATGTAAAGAATAAGGTAACTGGCCCACAGGATGTGAGGAATAAGGTAACTGGCCCACAGGATGTAAGGAATAAGGTAACTGGCCCACAGGATGTAAGGAACAAGGTAACTGCCCCACGGGATGTAAGGAATAAGGTCAGTGGTCCACAGGATGTAAGGAATAAGGTACCTTGCCCACAGGATGTGAGGAATAATGTAACTGGTCCACAGGGTGTAAGGAATAAGGTTACTGTCCCACTGCGTGTTTGGAATAAGGTAACTGGCCCATAGTGTGTAAGGAATAAGGTACCTGGCCCACAGTGTGTTAGGAATAAGGTAACTGCACAACAGTGTGTAAGGAATAAGGTACCTGGCCCCCAGGATGTGAGGAATAAGGTAACTGGCCCACAGGATGTAAGGAATAAGGTAACAGGCCCACAGTGTGTAAGGAATAAGGTACCTGGCCCACAGGGTGTTAGGAATAAGGTAACTGGCCCACAGGATGTAAGGAATAAGGTAACTGCACCACAGTGTGTAAGGAATAAGGTACCTGGCCCACAGGGTGTAAGGAAGAAGGTAATTGGCCCACAGGATGTAAGGAATAAGGTAACTGGTCCACATGATGTAAGGAGTAAGGTAACTGGCCCACAGTGTGTAAGGAATAAGGTACCTGGCCCACATGATATAAGGAATAGGGTGACTGGCCCACAGGATATAAGGAATAAGGTAACTGGCCCACAGCATGTAAGGAGTAAGTTAACTGGCCCACAGGTTGTAAGGAATAAGGTAATGGCCTACAGGATGTAAGGAATAAGGTAACTGTCCCACAGTGTGTAAGAAATAAGGTAACTGGCCCACAGGATGTAAGGAATAAGGTAACTGGCCCCCAGGATGTAAGGAATAAGGTCACTGGTCCACAGCATGTAAGGAATAAGGTAACTGGCCCACAGGATGTAAGGAATAAGGTAACTGGCCCACAGGATGTAAGGAATAAGGTAACTGTCCCACAGGGTGTAAGGAATAAGGTAACTGGCCCACAGGATCTAAGGAACAAGGTTACTGTCCCACAGGGTCTAAGGAATCAGGTAACTGGTACCCAGGGTGTAATGAATAAGGTAACTGGCCCACAGGATGTAAGGAACAAGGTAACTGTCCATCAGGATGTAAGGAATAAGCTAACTGTCCCACAGTGTGTAAGGAATAAGGTAACTGGCCCACAGTGTGTAAGGAATAAGCTAACTGTCCCACAGGATGTAAGGAATAAGCTAACTGTCCCACAGTGTGTAAGGAATAAGGTAACTGGCCCACAGGTTGTAAGGAATAATGTAACTGGACCACAGGATATAAGGAATAAGGTAACTGGCCCACAGGATGTAAGGAATAAGGTAACTGGCCCACAGGATGTAAGGAATAAGGTAACTGGCCCTCAGGATGTAAGGAATAAGGTAACTGGCCCAGGGGATGTAAGGAATAAGGTGACTGGCCCACAGGATGTAAGGAATAAGGTAACAGGCCCACAGGATGTAAGGAATAAGGTAACTGGCCCACAGGATGTAAGGAATAAGGTAACTGGCCCACAGTGTGTAAGGAATGAGGTAACTGGCCCACAGGATGTGTGGAATAAGGTAACTGGCCCACAGGATGTAAGGAATAAGGTAACTGGCCCACAGGATGTAATGAATAAGGTAACTGGCCCACAGGATGTGAGGAATAAAGTAACTGGCCCACAGGATGTAAGGAATAAGGTAACGGGCCCACAGGATGTAAGGAATTAGTTAACTGGCCCACAGGATTTAAGGAATAAGGTAACTGGCCCACAGGATGTAAGAAATAAGGTAACTGGCCCCCAGGATTTAAAGAATAAGGTAACTGGTACCCAGGGTGTAAGGAATAAGGTTACTGTCTCACAGGATGTAACGAATAAGGTAACTGGATCACAGGATTTAAGGAATAAGGTAACTGGCCCACAGGATGTGAGGAATAAGGTAACTGGCCCACAGGATGTAAGGAATAAGGTAACTGGCCCACAGGATGTAAGGAACAAGGTTACTGTCCCACAGGGTCTAAGGAATCAGGTAACTGGTACCCAGGGTGTAATGAATAAGGTAACTGGCCCACAGGATGTAAGGAACAAGGTAACTGTCCATCAGGATGTAAGGAATAAGCTAACTGTCCCACAGGATGTAAGGAATAAGGTAACTGGCCCACAGGATGTCAGGAATAATGTAACTGGCCCACAGGAAATAAGGAATAAGGTAACTGGCCCACAGGGTGTAAGGAATAAGGTAACTGGCCCACAGGATGTAAGGAATAAGGTAACTGGCCCACAGGATGTAAAGAATAAGGTAACTGGCCCACAGGATGTAAGGAATAAGGTAACTGGCCCACAGGATGTAAGGAATAAGGTAACTGGCCCACAGGATGTAAGGAATAAGGTTACTGGCCCAGAGGGTGTAAGGAATAAGGTAACTGGCCCACAGGATGTAAGGAATAAGGTAACTGGCCCACAGGATGTAAAGAATAAGGTAACTGGCCCACAGGATGTGAGGAATAAGGTAACTGGCCCACAGGATGTAAGGAATAAGGTAACTGGCCCACAGGATGCAAGGAACAAGGTAACTGCCCAACGGGATGTAAGCAATAAGGTAACTGGCCCACAGGGTGTAAGGAATAAGGTACCTGGCCCACAGGATGTGAGGAATAATGTAACTGGCCCACAGGGTGTAAGGAATAATGTTACTGTCCCACTGCGTGTTTGGAATAAGGTAACTGGCCCATAGTGTGTAAGGAATAAGGTACCTGGCCCACAGTGTGTTAGGAATAAGGTAACTGCACAACAGTGTGTAAGGAATAAGGTACCTGGTCCCCAGGATGTGAGGAATAAGGTACCTGGCCCCCAGGATGTGAGGAATAAGGTTACTGTCCCACAGGGTCTAAGGAATCAGGTAACTGGTACCCAGGGTGTAATGAATAAGGTAACTGGCCCACAGGATGTAAGGAACAAGGTAACTGTCCATCAGGATGTAAGGAATAAGCTAACTGTCCCACAGGATGTAAGGAATAAGGTAACTGGCCCACAGGATGTAAGGAATAATGTAACTGGCCCACAGGATATAAGCAATAAGGTAACTGGCCCACAGGGTGTAAGGAATAAGGTAACTGGCCCACAGGATGTAAGGAATAAGGTAACTGGCCCACAGGATGTAAGGAATAAGGTAACTGGCCCACAGGATGTAAGGAATAAGGTAACTGGCCCACAGGATGTAAGGAATAAGGTAACTGGCCCACAGGATGTAAGGAACAAGGTTACTGTCCCACAGGGTCTAAGGAATCAGGTAACTGGTACCCAGGGTGTAATGAATAAGGTAACTGGCCCACAGGATGTAAGGAACAAGGTAACTGTCCATCAGGATGTAAGGAATAAGCTAACTGTCCCACAGGATGTAAGGAATAAGGTAACTGGCCCACAGGATGTAAGGAATAATGTAACTGGCCCACAGGATATAAGCAATAAGGTAACTGGCCCACAGGGTGTAAGGAATAAGGTAACTGGCCCACAGGATGTAAGGAATAAGGTAACTGGCCCACAGGATGTAAAGAATAAGGTAACTGGCCCACAGGATGTAAGGAGTAAGGTAACTGGCCCACAGGATGTAAGGAATAAGGTAACTGGCCCACAAGATGTAAGGAATAAGGTAACTGGCCCACAGGATGCAGGGAACAAGGTAACTGCCCCACGGGATGTAAGGAATAAGGTCAGTGGTCCACAGGATGTAAGGAATAAGGTACCTGGCCCACAGGATGTGAGGAATAATGTAACTGGCCCACAGGGTGTAAGGAATAAGGTTACTGTCCCACTGCGTGTTTGGAATAAGGTACCTGGCCCACAGTGTGTTAGGAATAAGGTACCTGACCCACAGGATGTGAGGAATAAGGTAACTGGCCCACAGGATGTAAGGAATAAGGTAACTGGCCCACAGTGTGTAAGGAATAAGGTACCTGGCCCACGGGATGTGAGGAATAAGGTAACTGGCCCACAGGATGTAAGGAATAAGGTAAGCTGCCCACAGTGTGTAAGGAATAAGGTACCTGGCCCACAGGGTGTTAGGAATAAGGTAACTGGCCCACAGGATGTAAGGAATAAGGTAACTACACCACAGAGTGTAAGGAATAAGGTACCTGGCCCACAGGGTGTAAGGAATAAGGTACCTGGCCCACAGTGTGTAAGGAATGAGGTAACTGGCCCACAGGATGTGTGGAATAAGGTAACTGGCCCACAGGATGTAAGGAATGAGGTAACTGGCCCACAGGATGTAATGAATAAGGTAACTGGCCCACAGGATGTGAGAAATAAGGTAACTGGCCCACAGGATGTAAGGAATAAGGTAACGGGCCCACAGGATGTAAGGAATAAGTTAACTGGCCAACAGGATGTAAGGAATTAGTTAACTGGCCCACAGGATTTAAGGAATAAGGTAACTGGTACCCAGGGTGTAAGAAATAAGGTAACTGGCCCACAGTGTGTTAGGAATAAGGTAACTGCACAACAGTGTGTAAGGAATAAGGTACCTGGCCCCTAGGATGTGAGGAATAAGGTAACTGGCCCACAGGATGTAAGGAATAAGGTAACAGGCCCACAGTGTGTAAGGAATAAGGTACCTGGCCCACAGGGTGTTAGGAATAAGGTAACTGGCCCACAGGATGTAAGGAATAAGGTAACTGCACCACAGTGTGTAAGGAATAAGGTACCTGGCCCACAGGGTGTAAGGAAGAAGGTAATTGGCCCACAGGATGTAAGGAATAAGGTAACTGGTCCACATGATGTAAGGAGTAAGGTAACTGGCCCACAGTGTGTAAGGAATAAGGTACCTGGCCCACATGATATAAGGAATAGGGTGACTGGCCCACAGGATATAAGGAATAAGGTAACTGGCCCACAGCATGTAAGGAGTAAGTTAACTGGCCCACAGGTTGTAAGGAATAAGGTAATGGCCTACAGGATGTAAGGAATAAGGTAACTGGCCCACAGGATGTAAGGAATAAGGTAACTGTCCCACAGTGTGTAAGAAATAAGGTAACTGGCCCACAGGATGTAAGGAATAAGGTAACTGGCCCCCAGGATGTAAGGAATAAGGTCACTGGTCCACAGCATGTAAGGAATAAGGTAACTGGCCCACAGGATGTAAGGAATAAGGTAACTGGCCCACAGGATGTAAGGAATAAGGTAACTGGCCCACAGGGTGTAAGGAATAAGGTAACTGGCCCACAGGATCTAAGGAACAAGGTTACTGTCCCACAGGGTCTAAGGAATCAGGTAACTGGTACCCAGGGTGTAATGAATAAGGTAACTGGCCCACAGGATGTAAGGAACAAGGTAACTGTCCATCAGGATGTAAGGAATAAGCTAACTGTCCCACAGTGTGTAAGGAATAAGGTAACTGGCCCACAGTGTGTAAGGAATAAGCTAACTGTCCCACAGGATGTAAGGAATAAGCTAACTGTCCCACAGTGTGTAAGGAATAAGGTAACTGGCCCACAGGATGTAAGGAATAATGTAACTGGACCACAGGATATAAGGAATAAGGTAACTGGCCCACAGGATGTAAGGAATAAGGTAACTGGCCCCCAGGATGTAAGGAATAAGGTAACTGGCCCTCAGGATGTAAGGAATAAGGTAACTGGCCCAGGGGATGTAAGGAATAAGGTGACTGGCCCACAGGATATAAGGAATAAGGTAACAGGCCCACAGGATGTAAGGAATAAGGTAACTGGCCCACAGGATGTAAGGAATCAGGTAACTGGCCCACAGTGTGTAAGGAATGAGGTAACTGGCCCACAGGATGTGTGGAATAAGGTAACTGGCCCACAGGATGTGAGGAATAAAGAAACTGGCCCACAGGATGTAAGGAATAAGGTAACGGGCCCACAGGATGTAAGGAATTAGTTAACTGGCCCACAGGATTTAAGGAATAAGGTAACTGGCCCACAGGATGTAAGAAATAAGGTAACTGGCCCCCAGGATTTAAAGAATAAGGTAACTGGTATCCAGGGTGTAAGGAATAAGGTTACTGTCTCACAGGATGTAACGAATAAGGTAACTGGATCACAGGATTTAAGGAATAAGGTAACTGGCCCACAGGATGTGAGGAATAAGGTAACTGGCCCACAGGATGTAAGGAATAAGGTAACTGGCCCACAGGATGTAAGGAACAAGGTTACTGTCCCACAGGGTCTAAGGAATCAGGTAACTGGTACCCAGGGTGTAATGAATAAGGTAACTGGCCCACAGGATGTAAGGAACAAGGTAACTGTCCATCAGGATGTAAGGAATAAGCTAACTGTCCCACAGGATGTAAGGAATAAGGTAACTGGCCCACAGGATGTCAGGAATAATGTAACTGGCCCACAGGAAATAAGGAATAAGGTAACTGGCCCACAGGGTGTAAGGAATAAGGTAACTGGCCCACAGGATGTAAGGAATAAGGTAACTGGCCCACAGGATGTAAAGAATAAGGTAACTGGCCCACAGGATGTAAGGAATAAGGTAACTGGCCCACAGGATGTAAGGAATAAGGTAACTGGCCCACAGGATGTAAGGAATAAGGTTACTGGCCCAGAGGGTGTAAGGAATAAGGTAACTGGCCCACAGGATGTAAGGAATAAGGTAACTGGCCCACAGGATGTAAAGAATAAGGTAACTGGCCCACAGGATGTGAGGAATAAGGTAACTGGCCCACAGGATGTAAGGAATAAGGTAACTGGCCCACAGGATGCAAGGAACAAGGTAACTGCCCAACGGGATGTAAGGAATAAGGTCAGTGGTCCACAGGATGTAAGGAATAAGGTACCTGGCCCACAGGATGTGAGGAATAATGTAACTGGCCCACAGGGTGTAAGGAATAATGTTACTGTCCCACTGCGTGTTTGGAATAAGGTAACTGGCCCATAGTGTGTAAGGAATAAGGTACCTGGCCCACAGTGTGTTAGGAATAAGGTAACTGCACAACAGTGTGTAAGGAATAAGGTACCTGGCCCCCAGGATGTGAGGAATAAGGTACCTGGCCCCCAGGATGTGAGGAATAAGGTTACTGTCCCACAGGGTCTAAGGAATCAGGTAACTGGTACCCAGGGTGTAATGAATAAGGTAACTGGCCCACAGGATGTAAGGAACAAGGTAACTGTCCATCAGGATGTAAGGAATAAGCTAACTGTCCCACAGGTTGTAAGGAATAAGGTAACTGGCCCACAGGATGTAAGGAATAATGTAACTGGCCCACAGGATATAAGCAATAAGGTAACTGGCCCACAGGGTGTAAGGAATAAGGTAACTGGCCCACAGGATGTAAGGAATAAGGTAACTGGCCCACAGGATGTAAGGAATAAGGTAACTGGCCCACAGGATGTAAGGAATAAGGTAACTGGCCCACAGGATGTAAGGAATAAGGTAACTGGCCCACAGGATGTAAGGAACAAGGTTACTGTCCCACAGGGTCTAAGGAATCAGGTAACTGGTACCCAGGGTGTAATGAATAAGGTAACTGGCCCACAGGATGTAAGGAACAAGGTAACTGTCCATCAGGATGTAAGGAATAAGCTAACTGTCCCACAGGATGTAAGGAATAAGGTAACTGGCCCACAGGATGTAAGGAATAATGTAACTGGCCCACAGGATATAAGCAATAAGGTAACTGGCCCACAGGGTGTAAGGAATAAGGTAACTGGCCCACAGGATGTAAGGAATAAGGTAACTGGCCCACAGGATGTAAAGAATAAGGTAACTGGCCCACAGGATGTAAGGAGTAAGGTAACTGGCCCACAGGATGTAAGGAATAAGGTAACTGGCCCACAAGATGTAAGGAATAAGGTAACTGGCCCACAGGATGCAGGGAACAAGGTAACTGCCCCACGGGATGTAAGGAATAAGGTCAGTGGTCCACAGGATGTAAGGAATAAGGTACCTGGCCCACAGGATGTGAGGAATAATGTAACTGGCCCACAGGGTGTAAGGAATAAGGTTACTGTCCCACTGCGTGTTTGGAATAAGGTACCTGGCCCACAGTGTGTTAGGAATAAGGTACCTGACCCACAGGATGTGAGGAATAAGGTAACTGGCCCACAGGATGTAAGGAATAAGGTAACTGGCCCACAGTGTGTAAGGAATAAGGTACCTGGCCCACGGGATGTGAGGAATAAGGTAACTGGCCCACAGGATGTAAGGAATAAGGTAAGCTGCCCACAGTGTGTAAGGAATAAGGTACCTGGCCCACAGGGTGTTAGGAATAAGGTAACTGGCCCACAGGATGTAAGGAATAAGGTAACTACACCACAGAGTGTAAGGAATAAGGTACCTGGCCCACAGGGTGTAAGGAATAAGGTAATTGGCCCACAGGATGTAAGGAATAAGGTAACTGGTCCACATGATGTAAGGAATAAGGTAACTGGCGCACAGTGTGTAAGGAATTAGGTACCTGGATCACAGTGTGTAAGGAATGAGGTAACTGGCCCACAGGATGTGTGGAATAAGGTAACTGGCCCACAGGATGTAAGGAATGAGGTAACTGGCCCACAGGATGTAATGAATAAGGTAACTGGCCCACAGGATGTGAGGAATAAGGTAACTGGCCCACAGGATGTAAGGAATAAGGTAACGGGCCCACAGGATGTAAGGAATAAGTTAACTGGCCAACAGGATGTAAGGAATTAGTTAACTGGCCCACAGGATTTAAGGAATAAGGTAACTGGCCCACAGGATGTAAGAAATAAGGTAACTGGCCCCCAGGATTTAAAGAATAAGGTAACTGGTACCCAGGGTGTAAGGAATAAGGTTACTGTCTCACAGGATGTAACGAATAAGGTAACTGGATCACAGGATTTAAGGAATAAGGTAACTGGCCCACAGGATGTGAGGAATAAGGTAACTGGCCCACAGGATGTAAGGAATAAGGTAACTGGCCCACAGGATGTAAGGAATAAGGTAACTGGCCCACAGGATGTAAGGAATAAGGTAACTGGCCCACAGGATGTAAGGAACAAGGTTACTGTCCCACAGGGTCTAAGGAATCAGGTAACTGGTACCCAGGGTGTAATGAATAAGGTAACTGGCCCACAGGATGTAAGGAACAAGGTAACTGTCCATCAGGATGTAAGGAATAAGCTAACTGTCCCACAGGATGTAAGGAATAAGGTAACTGGCCCACAGGATGTAAGGAATAATGTAACTGGCCCACAGGATATAAGGAATAAGGTAACTGGCCCACAGGGTGTAAGGAATAAGGTAACTGGCCCACAGGATGTAAAGAATAAGGTAACTGGCCCACAGGATGTAAGGAATAAGGTAACTGGCCCACAGGATGTAAAGAATAAGGTAACTGGCCCACAGGATGTAAGGAATAAGGTAACTGGCCCACAGGATGTAAGGAATAAGGTAACTGGCCCACAGGATGTAAAGAATAAGGTAACTGGCCCACAGGATGTGAGGAATAAGGTAACTGGCCCACAGGATGTAAGGAATAAGGTAACTGGCCCACAGGATGTAAGGAACAAGGTAACTGCCCCACGGGATGTAAGGAATAAGGTCAGTGGTCCACAGGATGTAAGGAATAAGGTACCTGGCCCACAGGATGTGAGGAATAATGTAACTGGTCCACAGGGTGTTAGGAATAAGGTTACTGTCCCACTGCGTGTTTG
Organism: Isurus oxyrinchus; assembly: GCA_026770705.1. NCBI lineage: Eukaryota > Metazoa > Chordata > Chondrichthyes > Lamniformes > Lamnidae > Isurus > Isurus oxyrinchus. The sequence goes on from JANJGN010000200.1 coordinate 428,768, forward strand.
GAATAAGGTAACTGGCCCATAGTGTGTAAGGAATAAGGTACCTGGCCCACAGTGTGTTAGGAATAAGGTAACTGCACAACAGTGTGTAAGGAATAAGGTACCTGGCCCCCAGGATGTGAGGAATAAGGTAACTGGCCCACAGGATGTAAGGAATAAGGTAACAGGCCCACAGTGTGTAAGCAATAAGGTACCTGGCCCACAGGGTGTTAGGAATAAGGTAACTGGCCCACAGGATGTAAGGAATAAGGTAACTGCACCACAGTGTGTAAGGAATAAGGTACCTGGCCCACAGGGTGTAAGGAATAAGGTAATTGGCCCACAGGATGTAAGGAATAAGGTAACTGGTCCACATGATGTAAGGAATAAGGTAACTGGCCCACATGATATAAGGAATAGGGTGACTGGCCCACAGGATATAAGGAATAAGGTAACTGGCCCACAGCATGTAAGGAGTAAGTTAACTGGCCCACAGGTTGTAAGGAATAAGGTAATGGCCTACAGGATGTAAGGAATAAGGTAACTGGCCCACAGGATGTAAGGAATAAGGTAACTGTCCCACAGTGTGTAAGAAATAAGGTAACTGGCCCACAGGATGTAAGGAATAAGGTAACTGGCCCCCAGGATGTAAGGAATAAGGTCACTGGTCCACAGCATGTAAGGAATAAGGTAACTGGCCCACAGGATGTAAGGAATAAGGTAACTGGCCCACAGGATGTAAGGAATAAGGTAACTGTCCCACAGGGTGTAAGGAATAAGGTAACTGGCCCACAGGATCTAAGGAACAAGGTTACTGTCCCACAGGGTCTAAGGAATCAGGTAACTGGTACCCAGGGTGTAATGAATAAGGTAACTGGCCCACAGGATGTAAGGAACAAGGTAACTGTCCATCAGGATGTAAGGAATAAGCTAACTGTCCCACAGTGTGTAAGGAATAAGGTAACTGGCCCACAGTGTGTAAGGAATAAGCTAACTGTCCCACAGGATGTAAGGAATAAGCTAACTGTCCCACAGTGTGTAAGGAATAAGGTAACTGGCACACAGGATGTAAGGAATAATGTAACTGGACCACAGGATATAAGGAATAAGGTAACTGGCCCACAGGATGTAAGGAATAAGGTAACTGGCCCACAGGATGTAAGGAATAAGGTAACTGGCCCTCAGGATGTAAGGAATAAGGTAACTGGCCCAGGGGATGTAAGGAATAAGGTGACTGGCCCACAGTGTGTTAGGAATAAGGTAACTGGCCCACAGGATGTAAGGAATAAGGTAACTGGCCCACAGGATGTAAGGAATAAGGTAACTGGCCCACAGTGTGTAAGGAATGAGGTAACTGGCCCACAGGATGTGTGGAATAAGTTAACTGGCCCACAGGATGTAAGGAATAAGGTAACTGGCCCACAGGATGTAATGAATAAGGTAACTGGCCCACAGGATGTGAGGAATAAAGTAACTGGCCCACAGGATGTAAGGAATAAGGTAACTGGCCCACAGGATGTAAGGAATTAGTTAACTGGCCCACAGGATTTAAGGAATAAAGTAACTGGCCCACAGGATGTAAGGAATAAGGTAACAGCGCCACAGTGTGTAAGGAATAAGGTGACTGGCCCACAGGATGTAAGGAATAAGGTAACTGGCCCACAGGATGTAAGGAATAAGGTAACTGGCCCACAGGATGTAAGGAATAAGGTAACTGGCCCACAGGATGTAAGGAATTAGTTAACTGGCCCACAGGATTTAAGGAATAAAGTAACTGGCCCACAGGATGTAAGGAATAAGGTCACAGCGCCACAGTGTGTAAGGAATAAGGTGACTGGCCCACAGGATGTAAGGAATAAGGTAACTGGCCCACAGGATGTAAGGAATAAGGTAACTGGCCCACAGGATGTAAGGAATAAGGTAACTGGCCCACAGGATGTAAGGAATAAGGTAACTGGCCCACAGGATGTAAGGAATTAGTTAACTGGCCCACAGGATTTAAGGAATAAAGTAACTGGCCCACAGGATGTAAGGAATAAGGTAACAGCGCCACAGTGTGTAAGGAATAAGGTGACTGGCCCACAGGATGTAAGGAATAAGGTAACTGGCCCACAGGATGTAAGGAATAAGGTAACTGGCCCACAGTGTGTAAGGAATAAGGTACCTGGCCCACAGGGTGTTAGGAATAAGGTAACTGGCCCACAGGATGTAAGGAATAAGGTAACTGCACCACAGTGTGTAAGGAATAAGGTACCTGGCCCACAGGGTGTAAGGAAGAAGGTAATTGGCCCACAGGATGAAAGGAATAAGGTAACTGGTCCACATGATGTAAGGAGTAAGGTAACTGGCCCACAGTGTGTAAGGAATAAGGTACCTGGCCCACATGATATAAGGAATAGGGTGACTGGCCCACAGGATATAAGGAATAAGGTAACTGGCCCACAGCATGTAAGGAGTAAGTTAACTGGCCCACAGGTTGTAAGGAATAAGGTAATGGCCTACAGGATGTAAGGAATAAGGTAACTGGCCCACAGGATGTAAGGAATAAGGTAACTGTCCCACAGTGTGTAAGAAATAAGGTAACTGGCCCACAGGATGTAAGGAATAAGGTAACTGGCCCCCAGGATGTAAGGAATAAGGTCACTGGTCCACAGCATGTAAGGAATAAGGTAACTGGCCCACAGGATGTAAGGAATAAGGTAACTGGCCCACAGGATGTAAGGAATAAGGTAACTGTCCCACAGGGTGTAAGGAATAAGGTAACTGGCCCACAGGATCTAAGGAACAAGGTTACTGTCCCACAGGGTCTAAGGAATCAGGTAACTGGTACCCAGGGTGTAATGAATAAGGTAACTGGCCCACAGGATGTAAGGAACAAGGTAACTGTCCATCAGGATGTAAGGAATAAGCTAACTGTCCCACAGTGTGTAAGGAATAAGGTAACTGGCCCACAGTGTGTAAGGAATAAGCTAACTGTCCCACAGGATGTAAGGAATAAGCTAACTGTCCCACAGTGTGTAAGGAATAAGGTAACTGGCCCACAGGATGTAAGGAATAATGTAACTGGACCACAGGATATAAGGAATAAGGTAACTGGCCCACAGGATGTAAGAAATAAGGTAACTGGCCCACAGGATGTAAGGAATAAGGTAACTGGCCCTCAGGATGTAAGGAATAAGGTAACTGGCCCAGGGGATGTAAGGAATAAGGTGACTGGCCCACAGGATGTAAGGAATAAGGTAACAGGCCCACAGGATGTAAGGAATAAGGTAACTGGCCCACAGGATGTAAGGAATAAGGTAACTGGCCCACAGTGTGTAAGGAATGAGGTAACTGGCCCACAGGATGTGTGGAATAAGTTAACTGGCCCACAGGATGTAAGGAATAAGGTAACTGGCCCACAGGATGTAATGAATAAGGTAACTGGCCCACAGGATGTGAGGAATAAAGTAACTGGCCCACAGGATGTAAGGAATAAGGTAACTGGCCCACAGGATGTAAGGAATTAGTTAACTGGCCCACAGGATTTAAGGAATAAAGTAACTGGCCCACAGGATGTAAGGAATAAGGTAACAGCGCCACAGTGTGTAAGGAATAAGGTGACTGGCCCACAGGATGTAAGGAATAAGGTAACTGGCCCACAGGATGTAAGGAATAAGGTAACTGGCCCACAGGATGTAAGGAATAAGGTAACTGGCCCACAGGATGTAAGGAATTAGTTAACTGGCCCACAGGATTTAAGGAATAAAGTAACTGGCCCACAGGATGTAAGGAATAAGGTCACAGCGCCACAGTGTGTAAGGAATAAGGTGACTGGCCCACAGGATGTAAGGAATAAGGTAACTGGCCCACAGGATGTAAGGAATAAGGTAACTGGCCCACAGGATGTAAGGAATAAGGTAACTGGCCCACAGGATGTAAGGAATAAGGTAACTGGCCCACAGGATGTAAGGAATTAGTTAACTGGCCCACAGGATTTAAGGAATAAAGTAACTGGCCCACAGGATGTAAGGAATAAGGTAACAGCGCCACAGTGTGTAAGGAATAAGGTGACTGGCCCACAGGATGTAAGGAATAAGGTAACTGGCCCACAGGATGTAAGGAATAAGGTAACTGGCCCACAGGATGTAAGGAATAAGGTAGCTGGCCCACAGTGTGTAAGGAATGAGGTAACTGGCCCACAGGATGTGTGGAATAAGGTAACTGGCCCACAGGATGTAAGGAATAAGGTAACTGGCCCACAGGATGTGAGGAATAAGGTAACTGGCCCACAGGATGTAAGGAATAAGGTAACTGGCCCACAGGATGTAAGGAATAAGTTAACTGGCCCACAGGATGTAAGGAATTAGTTAACTGGCCCACAGGATTTAAGGAATAAGGTAACTGGCCCACAGGATGTAAGAAATAAGGTAACTGGCCCCCAGGATTTAAAGAATAAGGTAACTGGTACCCAGGGTGTAAGGAATAAGGTTACTGTCTCACAGGATGTAACGAATAAGGTAACTGGATCACAGGATTTAAGGAATAAGGTAACTGGCCCACAGGATGTGAGGAATAAGGTAACTGGCCCACAGGATGTAAGGAATAAGGTAACTGGCCCACAGGATGTAAGGAACAAGGTTACTGTCCCACAGGGTCTAAGGAATCAGGTAACTGGTACCCAGGGTGTAATGAATAAGGTAACTGGCCCACAGGATGTAAGGAACAAGGTAACTGCCCATCAGGATGTAAGGAATAAGCTAACTGTCCCACAGGATGTAAGGAATAAGGTAACTGGCCCACAGGATGTAAGGAATAATGTAACTGGCCCACAGGATATAAGGAATAAGGTAACTGGCCCACAGGATGTAAAGAATAAGGTAACTGGCCCCCAGGATGTAAGGAATAAGGTAACTGGCCCACAGGATGTAAGGAATAAGGTAACTGGCCCACAGGATGTAAGGAATAAGGTAACTGGCCCACAGGATGTAAGGAACAGGGTTACTGTCCCACAGGGTCTAAGGAATCAGGTAACTGGTACCCAGGGTGTAATGAATAAGGTAACTGGCCCACAGGATGTAAGGAACAAGGTAACTGTCCATCAGGATGTAAGGAATAAGCTAACTGTCCCACAGGATGTAAGGAATAAGGTAACTGGCCCACAGGGTGTAAGGAATAAGGTAACTGGCCCACAGGATGTAAGGAATAAGGTAACTGGCCCACAGGATGTAAGGAGTAAGGTAACTGGCCCACAGGATGTAAGGAATAAGGTAACTGGCCTACAGGATGTAAGGAATAAGGTAACTGGCCCACAGGATGTAAGGAATAAGGTAACTGTCCCACAGTGTGTAAGGAATAAGGTAACTGGCCCACAGGATGTAAGGAATAAGGTAACTGGCCCCCAGGATGTAAGGAATAAGGTAACTGTCCCACAGGATGTAAGGAATAAGGTAACTGTCCCACAGGGTGTAAGGAATAAGGTAACTGGCCCACAGGAAGTAAGGAATAAGGTAACTGGATCACAGGATGTAAGGAATAAGGTAACTGGCCCACAGGATGTAAGGAATAAGGTAACTGGCCCACAGGATGTGAGGAATAAGGTTACTGGCCCACAGGATGTAAGGAATAAGGTAACTGGCCCACAGGATGTAAGGAATAAGGTCACTGGTCCACAGCATGTAAGGAATAAGGTAACTGGCCCACAGGATGTAAGGAATAAGGTAACTGGCCCACAGGATGTAAGGAATAAGGTAACTGTCCCACAGGGTGTAAGGAATAAGGTAACTGGCCCACAGGATCTAAGGAACAAGGTTACTGTCCCACAGGGTCTAAGGAATCAGGTAACTGGTACCCAGGGTGTAATGAATAAGGTAACTGGCCCACAGGATGTAAGGAACAAGGTAACTGTCCATCAGGATGTAAGGAATAAGCTAACTGTCCCACAGTGTGTAAGGAATAAGGTAACTGGCCCACAGTGTGTAAGGAATAAGCTAACTGTCCCACAGGATGTAAGGAATAAGCTAACTGTCCCACAGTGTGTAAGGAATAAGGTAACTGGCCCACAGGATGTAAGGAATAATGTAACTGGACCACAGGATATAAGGAATAAGGTAACTGGCCCACAGGATGTAAGAAATAAGGTAACTGGCCCACAGGATGTAAGGAATAAGGTAACTGGCCCTCAGGATGTAAGGAATAAGGTAACTGGCCCAGGGGATGTAAGGAATAAGGTGACTGGCCCACAGGATGTAAGGAATAAGGTAACAGGCCCACAGGATGTAAGGAATAAGGTAACTGGCCCACAGGATGTAAGGAATAAGGTAACTGGCCCACAGTGTGTAAGGAATGAGGTAACTGGCCCACAGGATGTGTGGAATAAGTTAACTGGCCCACAGGATGTAAGGAATAAGGTAACTGGCCCACAGGATGTAATGAATAAGGTAACTGGCCCACAGGATGTGAGGAATAAAGTAACTGGCCCACAGGATGTAAGGAATAAGGTAACTGGCCCACAGGATGTAAGGAATTAGTTAACTGGCCCACAGGATTTAAGGAATAAAGTAACTGGCCCACAGGATGTAAGGAATAAGGTAACAGCGCCACAGTGTGTAAGGAATAAGGTGACTGGCCCACAGGATGTAAGGAATAAGGTAACTGGCCCACAGGATGTAAGGAATAAGGTAACTGGCCCACAGGATGTAAGGAATAAGGTAACTGGCCCACAGGATGTAAGGAATTAGTTAACTGGCCCACAGGATTTAAGGAATAAAGTAACTGGCCCACAGGATGTAAGGAATAAGGTCACAGCGCCACAGTGTGTAAGGAATAAGGTGACTGGCCCACAGGATGTAAGGAATAAGGTAACTGGCCCACAGGATGTAAGGAATAAGGTAACTGGCCCACAGGATGTAAGGAATAAGGTAACTGGCCCACAGGATGTAAGGAATAAGGTAACTGGCCCACAGGATGTAAGGAATTAGTTAACTGGCCCACAGGATTTAAGGAATAAAGTAACTGGCCCACAGGATGTAAGGAATAAGGTAACAGCGCCACAGTGTGTAAGGAATAAGGTGACTGGCCCACAGGATGTAAGGAATAAGGTAACTGGCCCACAGGATGTAAGGAATAAGGTAACTGGCCCACAGGATGTAAGGAATAAGGTAGCTGGCCCACAGTGTGTAAGGAATGAGGTAACTGGCCCACAGGATGTGTGGAATAAGGTAACTGGCCCACAGGATGTAAGGAATAAGGTAACTGGCCCACAGGATGTGAGGAATAAGGTAACTGGCCCACAGGATGTAAGGAATAAGGTAACTGGCCCACAGGATGTAAGGAATAAGTTAACTGGCCCACAGGATGTAAGGAATTAGTTAACTGGCCCACAGGATTTAAGGAATAAGGTAACTGGCCCACAGGATGTAAGAAATAAGGTAACTGGCCCCCAGGATTTAAAGAATAAGGTAACTGGTACCCAGGGTGTAAGGAATAAGGTTACTGTCTCACAGGATGTAACGAATAAGGTAACTGGATCACAGGATTTAAGGAATAAGGTAACTGGCCCACAGGATGTGAGGAATAAGGTAACTGGCCCACAGGATGTAAGGAATAAGGTAACTGGCCCACAGGATGTAAGGAACAAGGTTACTGTCCCACAGGGTCTAAGGAATCAGGTAACTGGTACCCAGGGTGTAATGAATAAGGTAACTGGCCCACAGGATGTAAGGAACAAGGTAACTGCCCATCAGGATGTAAGGAATAAGCTAACTGTCCCACAGGATGTAAGGAATAAGGTAACTGGCCCACAGGATGTAAGGAATAATGTAACTGGCCCACAGGATATAAGGAATAAGGTAACTGGCCCACAGGATGTAAAGAATAAGGTAACTGGCCCCCAGGATGTAAGGAATAAGGTAACTGGCCCACAGGATGTAAGGAATAAGGTAACTGGCCCACAGGATGTAAGGAATAAGGTAACTGGCCCACAGGATGTAAGGAACAGGGTTACTGTCCCACAGGGTCTAAGGAATCAGGTAACTGGTACCCAGGGTGTAATGAATAAGGTAACTGGCCCACAGGATGTAAGGAACAAGGTAACTGTCCATCAGGATGTAAGGAATAAGCTAACTGTCCCACAGGATGTAAGGAATAAGGTAACTGGCCCACAGGGTGTAAGGAATAAGGTAACTGGCCCACAGGATGTAAGGAATAAGGTAACTGGCCCACAGGATGTAAGGAGTAAGGTAACTGGCCCACAGGATGTAAGGAATAAGGTAACTGGCCTACAGGATGTAAGGAATAAGGTAACTGGCCCACAGGATGTAAGGAATAAGGTAACTGTCCCACAGTGTGTAAGGAATAAGGTAACTGGCCCACAGGATGTAAGGAATAAGGTAACTGGCCCCCAGGATGTAAGGAATAAGGTAACTGTCCCACAGGATGTAAGGAATAAGGTAACTGTCCCACAGGGTGTAAGGAATAAGGTAACTGGCCCACAGGAAGTAAGGAATAAGGTAACTGGATCACAGGATGTAAGGAATAAGGTAACTGGCCCACAGGATGTAAGGAATAAGGTAACTGGCCCACAGGATGTGAGGAATAAGGTTACTGGCCCACAGGATGTAAGGAATAAGGTAACTGGCCCACAGGGTGTAAGGAGTAAGGTAACTGGCCCACAGGATGTAAGGAATAAGGTAACTGGCCCACAGGATGTAAGGAATAAGGTAACTGGCCCGCGGTGTGTCAGGAATAAGGTAACTGGCCCACAGGATGTAAGGAATAAGGTAACTGGCCCACGGTGTGTCAGGAATAAGGTTACTGGCCCCCAGGATGTAAGGAATAAGGTAACTGGCCCACAGGATGTGTGGAATAAGGTAACTGTCCCACAGGATGTAAGGAATAAGGTACCTGGCCCACAGGATGTAACGAATAAGGTAACTGGATCACAGTATTTAAGGAATAAGGTACCTGGCCCACAGGATGTGAGGAATAAGGTAACTGGCCCACAGGATGTAACGAATAAGGTAACTGGATCACAGTATTTAAGGAATAAGGTACCTGGCCCACAGGATGTGAGGAATAAGGTAACTGGCCCACAGGATGTAAGGACCAAGGTTACTGTCCCACAGGCTCTAAGGAATCAGGTAACTGGTACCCAGGGTGTAATGAATAAGGTAACTGGCCCACAGGATGTAAGGAACAAGGTAACTGTCCATCAGGATGTAAGGAACAAGGTAACTGTCCCACAGTATGTAAGGAATAAGGTAACTGGCCCACAGGGTGTAAGGAATAAGCTAACTGTCCCACAGGATGTAAGGAATAAGGTAACTGGCCCACAGGGTGTAAGGAATAAGGTAACTGGCCCACAGGATGTAAGGAATAATGTAACTGGACCACTGATATAAGGAATAAGGTAACTGGCCCACACGATGTAAGGAATAAGGTAACTGGCCCACAGGATGTAAGGAATAAGGTAACTGGCCCTCAGGATGTAAGGAATAAGGTAACTGGCCCACGGGATGTAAGGAATAAGGTGACTGGCCCACAGGATGTAAGGAATAAGGTAACTGGCCCACAGGATGTAAGGAATAAGGTAACTGGCCCACAGGATGTAAGGAATAAGGTAACTGGCCCACAGGATGTGTGGAATAAGGTAACTGGCCCACAGGATGTAAGGAATAAGGTAACTGGCCCACAGGATGTGAGGAATAAGGTAACTGGCCCACAGGATGTAAGGAATAAGTTAACTGGCCCACAGCATGTAAGGAATTAGTTAACTGGCCCACAGTATGTAAGGAATAAGGTAACTGGCCCACAGGGTGTAAGAAATAAGGTAACTGGCCCCCAGGATTTAAAGAATAAGGTAACTGATACCCAGGGTGTAAGGAATAAGGTTACTGTCTCACAGGATGTAACGAATAAGGTAACTGGATCACAGGATTTAAGGAATAAGGTAACTGGCCCACAGGATGTGAGGAATAAGGTAACTGGCCCACAGGATGTAAGGAATAAGGTAACTGGCCCACAGGATGTAAGGAACAAGGTTACTCTGCCACAGGGTCTAAGGAATCAGGTAACTGGTACCCAGGGTGTCATGAATAAGGTAACTGGCCCACAGGATGTAAGGAACAAGGTAACTGTCCATCAGGATGTAAGGAATAAGCTAACTGTCCCACAGGATGTAAGGAATAAGGTAACTGGCCCACAGGATGTAAGGAATAATGTAACTGGCCCACAGGATATAAGCAATAAGGTAACTGGCCCACAGGGTGTAAGGAATAAGGTAACTGGCCCACAGGATGTAAGGAATAAGGTAACTGGCCCACAGGATGTAAAGAATAAGGTAACTGGCCCACAGGATGTAAGGAATAAGGTAACTGGCCCACAGGATGTAAGGAATAAGGTAACTGGCCCACAGGATGTAAGGAATAAGGTAACTGGCCCACAGGATGTAAGGAACAAGGTTACTGTCCCACAGGGTCTAAGGAATCAGGTAACTGGTACCCAGGGTGTAATGAATAAGGTAACTGGCCCACCGGATGTAAGGAACAAGGTAACTGTCCGTCAGGATGTAAGGAATAAGCTAACTGTCCCACAGGATGTAAGGAATAAGGTAACTGGCCCACAGGATGTAAGGAATAATGTAACGGGCCCACAGGATATAAGCAATAAGGTAACTGGCCCACAGGGTGTAAGGAATAAGGTAACTGGCCCACAGGATGTAAGGAATAAGGTAACTGGCCCACAGGATGTAAAGAATAAGGTAACTGGCCCACAGGATGTAAGGAGTAAGGTAACTGGCCCACAGGATGTAAGGAATAAGGTAACTGGCCCACAGGATGTAAGGAATAAGGTAACTGGCCCACAGGATGTAAGGAACAAGGTTACTGTCCCACAGGGTCTAAGGAATCAGGTAACTGGTACCCAGGGTGTAATGAATAAGGTAACTGGCCCACAGGATGTTAGAAACAAGGTAACTGTCCATCAGGATGTAAGGAATAAGGTAACTGGCCCACAGGGTGTAAGGAATAAGGTAATTGGCCCACAGGATGTAAGGAATAAGGTAACTGGTCCACATGATGTAAGGAATAAGGTAACTGGCCCACAGTGTGTAAGGAATAAGGTAACTGTCCCACAGGATGTAAGGAATAAGGTAACTGGCCCACAGGGTGTAAGGAATAAGGTAATTGGCCCACAGGATGTAAGGAATAAGGTAACTGGTCCACATGATGTAAGGAATAAGGTAACTGGCCCACAGTGTGTAAGGAATAAGGTACCTGGCCCACACGATATAAGGAATAAGGTAACTGGCCCGCAGGATGTAAGGAATAAGGTAACTGGCCCACAGGATGTAAGGAATAAGGTAACTGGCCCACAGTGTGTAAGGAATAAGGTAACTGGCCCACAGAATGTGAGGAATAAGGTAACTGGCCCACAGAATGTGAGGAATAAGGTAACTGGCCCACAGGATGTAAGGAATAAGGTAACTGTCCCACAGTATGTAAGGAATAAGGTAAATGGCCCACAGGGTGTAAGGAATAAGGTAACTGGCCCACAGGATGTAAGGAATAATGTAACTGGACCACAGGATATAAGGAATAAGGTAACTGGCCCACACGATGTAAGGAATAAGGTAACTGGCCCACAGGATGTAAGGAATAAGGTAACTGGCCCACAGTATGTAAGGAATAAGGTAACTGGCCCTCAGGATGTAAGGAATAAGGTAACTGGCCCACGGGATGTAAGGAATAAGATTTCTGGCCCACATGATATAAGGAATAAGGTGACTGGCCCGCAGGATGTAAGGAATAAGGTAACTGGCCCACAGGATGTAAGGAATAAGGTAACTGGCCCACAGTGTGTAAGGAATAAGGTAACTGGCCCACAGGATGTAAGGAATAAGGTAACTGGCCCACAGGATGTAAGGAATAAGGTAACTGGCCCACAGGATGTAAGGAATAAGGTAACTGGCCCACAGGATGTAAAGAATAAGGTAACTGGCCCACAGGATGTGAGGAATAAGGTAACTGGCCCACAGGATGTAAAGAATAAGGTAACTGGCCCACAGGATGTAAAGAATAAGGTAACTGGCCCACAGGATGTAAAGAATAAGGTAACTGGCCCACAGGGTGTAAGGAATAAGGTAACTGGCCCACAGGATGTGAGGAATAAGGTAACTGGCCCACAGGATGTTAGGAATAAGGTAACTGGCCCACAGGATGTAAGGAATAAGGTAACTGTCCCACAGGATGTAAGGAATAAGGTAACTGGCCCACAGGATGTAATGAATAAGGTAACTGGCCCACAGGATGTAAGGAACAAGGTAACTGTCCATCAGGATGTAAGGAATAAGGTAACTGGCCCACAGGATGTAACGAATAAGGTAACTGGATCACAGTATTTAAGGAATAAGGTACCTGGCCCACAGGATGTGAGGAATAAGGTAACTGGCCCACAGGATGTAAGGACCAAGGTTACTGTCCCACAGGCTCTAAGGAATCAGGTAACTGGTACCCAGGGTGTAATGAATAAGGTAACTGGCCCACAGGATGTAAGGAACAAGGTAACTGTCCATCAGGATGTAAGGAACAAGGTAACTGTCCCACAGTATGTAAGGAATAAGGTAACTGGCCCACAGGGTGTAAGGAATAAGCTAACTGTCCCACAGGATGTAAGGAATAAGGTAACTGGCCCACAGGGTGTAAGGAATAAGGTAACTGGCCCACAGGATGTAAGGAATAATGTAACTGGACCACTGATATAAGGAATAAGGTAACTGGCCCACAGGGTGTAAGGAATAAGGTAACTGTCCATCAGGATGTAAGGAATAAGGTAACTGGCCCACACGATGTAAGGAATAAGGTAACTGGCCCACAGGATGTAAGGAATAAGGTTACTGGCCCACAGTATGTAAGGAATAAGGTAACTGGCCCTCAGGATGTAAGGAATAAGGTAACTGGCCCACGGGATGTAAGGAGTAAGGTGACTGGCCCACAGGATGTAAGGAATAAGGTAACTGGCCCACAGGATGTAAGGAATAAGGTAACTGGCCCACAGGATGTGTGGAATAAGGTAACTGGCCCACAGGATGTAAGGAATAAGGTAACTGGCCCACAGGATGTAAGGAATAAGTTAACTGGCCCACAGGATGTAAGGAATTAGTTAACTGGCCCACAGTATGTAAGGAATAAGGTAACTGGCCCACAGGGTGTAAGAAATAAGGTAACTGGCCCCCAGGATTTAAAGAATAAGGTAACTGGTACCCAGGGTGTAAGGAATAAGGTTACTGTCTCACAGGATGTAACGATTTAGGTAACTGGATCACAGGATTTAAGGAATAAGGTAACTGGCCCACAGGATGTGAGGAATAAGGTAACTGGCCCACAGGATGTAAGGAATAAGGTAACTGGCCCACAGGATGTAAGGAACAAGGTTACTCTCCCACAGGGTCTAAGGAATCAGGTAACTGGTACCCAGGGTGTCATGAATAAGGTAACTGGCCCACAGGATGTAAGGAACAAGGTAACTGTCCATCAGGATGTAAGGAATAAGCTAACTGTCCCACAGGATGTAAGGAATAAGGTAACTGGCCCACAGGATGTAAGGAATAATGTAACTGGCCCACAGGATATAAGCAATAAGGTAACTGGCCCACAGGGTGTAAGGAATAAGGTAACTGGCCCACAGGATGTAAGGAATAAGGTAACTGGCCCACAGGATGTAAAGAATAAGGTAACTGGCCCACAGGATGTAAGGAATAAGGTAACTGGCCCACAAGATGTAAGGAATAAGGTAACTGGCCCACAGGATGTAAGGAATAAGGTAACTGGCCCACAGGATGTAAGGAACAAGGTTACTGTCCCACAGGGTCTAAGGAATCAGGTAACTGGTACCCAGGGTGTAATGAATAAGGTAACTGGCCCACCGGATGTAAGGAACAAGGTAACTGTCCATCAGGATGTAAGGAATAAGCTAACTGTCCCACAGGATGTAAGGAATAAGGTAACTGGCCCACAGGATGTAAGGAATAATGTAACGGGCCCACAGGATATAAGCAATAAGGTAACTGGCCCACAGGGTGTAAGGAATAAGGTAACTGGCCCACAGGATGTAAGGAATAAGGTAACTGGCCCACAGGATGTAACGAATAAGGTAACTGGCCCACAGGATGTAAGGAACAAGGTTACTGTCCCACAGGGTCTAAGGAATCAGGTAACTGGTACCCAGGGTGTAATGAATAAGGTAACTGGCCCACAGGATGTAAGAAACAAGGTAACTGTCCATCAGGATGTAAGGAACAAGGTTACTGTCCCACAGGGTCTAAGGAATCAGGTAACTGGTACCCAGGGTGTAATGAATAAGGTAACTGGCCCACAGGATGTAAGGAACAAGGTAACTGTCCATCAGGATGTAAGGAATAAGCTAACTGTCCCACAGGGTGTAAGGAATAAGGTAATTGGCCCACAGGATGTAAGGAATAAGGTAACTGGTCCACATGATGTAAGGAATAAGGTAACTGGCCCACAGTGTGTAAGGAATAAGGTAACTGTCCTACAGGATGTAATGAATAAGGTAACTGTCCCACAGGATGTAAGGAATAAGGTAACTGGCCCACAGGGTGTAAGGAATAAGGTAATTGGCCCACAGGATGTAAGGAATAAGGTAACTGGTCCACATGATGTAAGGAATAAGGTAACTGGCCCACAGTGTGTAAGGAATAAGGTACCTGGCCCACACGATATAAGGAATAAGGTAACTGGCCCGCAGGATGCAAGGAATAAGGTAACTGGCCCACAGGATGTAAGGAATAAGGTAACTGGCCCACAGTGTGTAAGGAATAAGGTAACTGGCCCACAGAATGTGAGGAATAAGGTAACTGGCCCACAGAATGTGAGGAATAAGGTAACTGGCCCACAGGATGTAAGGAATAAGGTAACTGTCCCACAGTATGTAAGGAATAAGGTAAATGGCCCACAGGGTGTAAGGAATAAGGTAACTGGCCCACAGGATGTAAGGAATAATGTAACTGGACCACAGGATATAAGGAATAAGGTAACTGGCCCACACGATGTAAGGAATAAGGTAACTGGCCCACAGGATGTAAGGAATAAGGTAACTGGCCCTCAGGATGTAAGGAATAAGGTAACTGGCCCACAGTATGTAAGGAATAAGGTAACTGGCCCTCAGGATGTAAGGAATAAGGTAACTGGCCCACAGTATGTAAGGAATAAGGTAACTGGCCCTCAGGATGTAAGGAATAAGGTAACTGGCCCACAGGATGTAAGGAATAAGGTAACTGGCCCACAGGATGTAAGGAATAAGGTAACTGGCCCACAGTATGTAAGGAATAAGGTAACTGGCCCTCAGGATGTAAGGAATAAGGTAACTGGCCCACAGTATGTAAGGAATAAGGTAACTGGCCCTCAGGATGTAAGGAATAAGGTAACTGGCCCACAGGATGTAAGGAATAAGGTAACTGGCCCACAGGATGTAAGGAATAAGGTAACTGGCCCACAGGATGTAAGGAATAAGGTAACTGGCCCACAGGATGTAAGGAATAAGGTAACTGGCCCACAGGATGTAAGGAACAAGGTTACTGTCCCACAGGGTCTAAGGAATCAGGTAACTGGTACCCAGGGTGTAATGAATAAGGTAACTGGCCCACAGGATGTAAGGAACAAGGTAACTGTCCATCAGGATGTAAGGAATAAGGTAACTGGCCCACAGGGTGTAAGGAATAAGGTAATTGGCCCACAGGATGTAAGGAATAAGGTAACTGGTCCACATGATGTAAGGAATAAGGTAACTGTCCCACTGGATGTAAGGAATAAGGTAACTGTCCCACAGGATGTAAGGAATAAGGTCACTGGCCCACACGATATAAGGAATAAGGTAACTGGCCCGCAGGATGTAAGGAATAAGGTAACTGTCCATCAGGATGTAAGGAATAAGCTAACTGTCCCACAGGATGTAAGGAATAAGGTAACTGGCCCACAGGATGTAAGGAATAAGGTAACTGGCCCACAGGATGTAAGGAATAAGGTAACTGGCCCACAGGATGTAAGGAATAAGGTAACTGGCCCACCGTGTGTAAGGAATAAGGTAACTGGACCACAGGATATAAGGAATAAGGTAACTGGCCCACACGATGTAAGGAATAAGGTAACTGGCCCACAGGATGTAAGGAATAAGGTAACTGGCCCACAGGATGTAAGGAATAAGGTAACTGGCCCACCGTGTGTAAGGAATAAGGTAACTGGCCCACAGGATGTAAGGAATAAGGTAACTGGCCCACAGGATGTAATGAATAAGGTAACTGGCCCACAGGATGTAAGGAATAAGGTAACTGGCCCACAGTGTGTAAGGAATAAGGTAACTGGCCCACAGGATGTAATGAATAAGGTAACTGGCCCACAGGATGTAAGGAATAAGGTAACTGGCCCACAGTGTGTAAGGCATAAGGTAACTGGCCCACAGGATGTAAGGAATAAGGTAACTGGCCCACAGGATGTAAGGAATAAGGTAACTGGCCCACAGGATGTAAGGAATAAGGTAAGTGGCCCACAGTGTGTCAGGAATAAGGTTACTGGCCCCCAGGATGTAAGGAATAAGCTAACTGTCCCACAGGATGTAAGGAACAAGGTTACTGTCCCACAGGGTCTAAGGAATCAGGTAACTGGTACCCAGGGTGTAATGAATAAGGTAACTGGCCCACAGGATGTAAGGAACAAGGTAACTGGCCCACAGGATGTAAGGAATAATGTAACTGGCCCACAGGATATAAGCAATAAGGTAACTGGCCCACAGGGTGTAAGGAATAAGGTAACTGGCCCACAGGATGTAAGGAATAAGGTAACTGGCCCACAGGATGTAAAGAATAAGGTAACTGGCCCACAGGATGTAAGGAGTAAGGTAACTGGCCCACAGGATGTAAGGAATAAGGTAACTGGCCCACAGGATGTAAGGAATAAGGTAACTGGCCCACAGGATGTAAGGAATACGGTTACTGTCCCACAGGGTCTAAGGAATCAGGTAACTGGTACCCAGGGTGTAATGAATAAGGTAACTGGCCCACAGGATGTAAGGAACAAGGTAACTGTCCATCAGGATGTAAGGAATAAGGTAACTGGCCCACAGGGTGTAAGGAATAAGGTAATTGGCCCACAGGATGTGAGGAATAAGGTAACTGTCCCACTGGATGTAAGGAATAAGGTAACTGTCCCACAGGATGTAAGGAATAAGGTCACTGGCCCACACGATATAAGGAATAAGGTAACTGGCCCGCAGGATGTAAGGAATAAGGTAACTGTCCATCAGGATGTAAGGAATAAGCTAACTGTCCCACAGGATGTAAGGAATAAGGTAACTGGCCCACAGGATGTAAGGAATAAGGTAACTGGCCCACAGGATGTAAGGAATAAGGTAACTGGCCCACAGGGTGTAAGGAATAAGGTAACTGGCCCACAGGATGTAAGGAATAATGTAACTGGACCACAGGATATAAGGAATAAGGTAACTGGCCCACAGGATGTAAGGAATAAGGTAACTGGCCCACAGGATGTAAGGAATAAGGTAACTGGCCCACAGGATGTAAGGAATAAGGTAACTGGCCCACAGGATGTAAGGAATAAGGTAAGTGGCCCACAGTGTGTCAGGAATAAGGTTACTGGCCCCCAGGATGTAAGGAATAAGCTAACTGTCCCACAGGATGTAAGGAATAAGGTAACTGGCCCACAGGGTGTAAGGAATAAGGTAACTGGCCCACAGGATGTAAGGAATAATGTAACTGGACCACAGGATATAAGGAATAAGGTAACTGGCCCACAGGATGTAAGGAATAAGGTAACTGGCCCACAGGATGTAAGGAATAAGGTAACTGGCCCACAGGATGTAAGGAATAAGGTAACTGGCCCACAGGATGTAAGGAATAAGGTACCTGGCCCACAGGATGTAAGGAATAAGGTAACTGGCCCACAGGATGTAAGGAATAAGGTAACGGGCCCACAGGATGTAAGGAATAAGTTAACTGGCCCACAGGATGTAAGGAATTAGTTAACTGGCCCACAGGATGTAAGGAATAAGGTATCTGGCCCACAGGATGTAAGAAATAAGGTAACTGGCCCCCAGGATTTAAAGAATAAGGTAACTGGTACCCAGGGTGTAAGGAATAAGGTTACTGTCTCACAGGATGTAACGAATAAGGTAACTGGATCACAGGATTTAAGGAATAAGGTAACTGGCCCACAGGATGTGAGGAATAAGGTAACTGGCCCACAGGATGTAAGGAATAAGGTAACTGGCCCACAGGATGTAAGGAACAAGGTTACTCTCCCACAGGGTCTAAGGAATCAGGTAACTGGTACCCAGGGTGTAATGAATAAGGTAACTGGCCCACAGGATGTAAGGAACAAGGTAACTGTCCATCAGGATGTAAGGAATAAGCTAACTGTCCCACAGGATGTAAGGAATAAGGTAACTGTCCCACAGGATATACGCAATAAGGTAACTGGCCCACAGGGTGTAAGGAATAAGGTAACTGGCCCACAGGATGTAAGGAATAAGGTAACTGGCCCACAGGATGTAAAGAATAAGGTAACTGGCCCACAGGATGTAAGGAATAAGGTAACTGGCCCACAGGATGTAAGGAATAAGGTAACTGGCCCACAGGATGTAAGGAATAAGGTAACTGGCCCACAGGATGTAAGGAACAAGGTTACTGTCCCACAGGGTCTAAGGAATCAGGTAACTGGTACCCAGGGTGTAATGAATAAGGTAACTGGCCCACAGGATGTAAGGAACAAGGTAACTGTCCATCAGGATGTAAGGAATAAGCTAACTGTCCCACAGGATGTAAGGAATAAGGTAACTGGCCCACAGGATGTAAGGAATAATGTAACTGGCCCACAGGATATAAGCAATAAGGTAACTGGCCCACAGGGTGTAAGGAATAAGGTAACTGGCCCACAGGATGTAAGGAATAATGTAACTGGACCACAGGATATAAGGAATAAGGTAACTGGCCCACACGATGTAAGGAATAAGGTAACTGGCCCACAGGATGTAAGGAATAAGGTAACTGGCCCACAGGATGTAAGGAATAAGGTAACTGGCCCACAGGATGTAAGGAATAAGGTAACTGGCCCACAGGATGTAAGGAATAAGGTAAGTGGCCCACAGTGTGTCAGGAATAAGGTTACTGGCCCCCAGGATGTAAGGAATAAGCTAACTGTCCCACAGGATGTAAGGAATAAGGTAACTGGCCCACAGGGTGTAAGGAATAAGGTAACTGGCCCACAGGATGTAAGGAATAATGTAACTGGACCACAGGATATAAGGAATAAGGTAACTGGCCCACAGGATGTAAGGAATAAGGTAACTGGCCCACAGGATGTAAGGAATAAGGTAACTGGCCCACAGGATGTAAGGAATAAGGTAACTGGCCCACAGGATGTAAGGAATAAGGTAACTGGCCCACAGGATGTAAGGAATAAGGTAACTGGCCCACAGGATGTAAAGAATAAGGTAACTGGCCCACAGGATGTAAGGAATAAGGTAACGGGCCCACAGGATGTAAGGAATAAGTTAACTGGCCCACAGGATGTAAGGAATTAGTTAACTGGCCCACAGGATGTAAGGAAAAAGGTAACTGGCCCACAGGATGTAAGAAATAAGGTAACTGGCCCCCAGGATTTAAAGAATAAGGTAACTGGTACCCAGGGTGTAAGGAATAAGGTTACTGTCTCACAGGATGTAACGAATAAGGTAACTGGATCACAGGATTTAAGGAATAAGGTAACTGGCCCACAGGATGTGAGGAATAAGGTAACTGGCCCACAGGATGTATGGAATAAGGTAACTGGCCCACAGGATGTAAGGAACAAGGTTACTCTCCCACAGGGTCTAAGGAATCAGGTAACTGGTACCCAGGGTGTAATGAATAAGGTAACTGGCCCACAGGATGTAAGGAACAAGGTAACTGTCCATCAGGATGTAAGGAATAAGCTTACTGTCCCACAGGATGTAAGGAATAAGGTAACTGTCCCACAGGATATAAGCAATAAGGTAACTGGCCCACAGGGTGTAAGGAATAAGGTTACTGGCCGACAGGATGTAAGGAATAAGGTAACTGGCCCACAGGATGTAAAGAATAAGGTAACTGGCCCACAGGATGTAAGGAATAAGGTAACTGGCCCACAGGATGTAAGGAATAAGGTAACTGGCCCACAGGATGTAAGGAATAAGGTAACTGGCCCACAGGATGTAAGGAACAAGGTTACTGTCCCACAGGGTCTAAGGAATCAGGTAACTGGTACCCAGGGTGTAATGAATAAGGTAACTGGCCCACAGGATGTAAGGAACAAGGTAACTGTCCATCAGGATGTAAGGAATAAGCTAACTGTCCCACAGGATGTAAGGAATAAGGTAACTGGCCCACAGGATGTAAGGAATAATGTAACTGGCCCACAGGATATAAGCAATAAGGTAACTGGCCCACAGGGTGTAAGCAATAAGGTAACTGGCCCACAGGATGTAAGGAATAAGGTATCTGGCCCACAGGATGTAAAGAATAAGGTAACTGGCCCACAGGATGTAAGGAGTAAGGTAACTGGCCCACAGGATGTAAGGAATAAGGTAACTGGCCCACAGGATGTAAGGAATAAGGTAACTGGCCCACAGGATGTAAGGAACAAGGTTACTGTCCCACAGGGTCTAAGGAATCAGGTAACTGGTACCCAGGGTGTAATGAATAAGGTAACTGGCCCACAGGATGTAAGGAACAAGGTAACTGTCCATCAGGATGTAAGGAATAAGGTAACTGGCCCACAGGGTGTAAGGAATAAGGTAATTGGCCCACAGGATGTAAGGAATAAGGTAACTGGTCCACATGATGTAAGGAATAAGGTAATTGGCCCACAGTGTGTAAGGAATAAGGTAACTGGCCCACACGATATAAGGAATAAGGTAACTGTCCCACAGGATGTAAGGAATAAGGTAACTGTCCTACAGGATGTAATGAATAAGGTAACTGTCCCACAGGATGTAAGGAATAAGGTAACTGGCCCACAGGGTGTAAGGAATAAGGTAATTGGCCCACAGGATGTATGGAATAAGGTAACTGGTCCACATGATGTAAGGAATAAGGTAACTGGCCCACAGTGTGTAAGGAATAAGGTACCTGGCCCACACGATATATGGAATAAGGTAACTGGCCCGCAGGATGTAAGGAATAAGGTAACTGTCCATCAGGATGTAAGGAATAAGGTTACTGGCCCACAGGATCTGAGGAATAAGGTACCTGGCCCACAGGATGTAAGGAATAAGGTAACTGTCCCACAGGGTGTAAGGAATAAGGTAACTGGCCGACAGGATGTAAGGAATAAGGTAACTGGCACACAGTATGTAAGGAATAAGGTAACTGGCCCACAGGATCTGAGGAATAAGGTACCTGGCCCACAGGATGTAAGGAATAAGGTAACTGTCCCACAGGGTGTAAGGAATAAGGTAACTGGCCCACAGGATGTAAGGAATAAGGTAACTGGCACACAGTATGTAAGGAATAAGGTAACTGGCCCACAGGATCTGAGGAATAAGGTACCTGGCCCACAGGATGTAAGGAATAAGGTAACTGTCCCACAGGGTATAAGGAATAAGGTAACTGGCCCACAGGGTGTAAGGAATAAGGTACCTGGCCCACAGGGTGTAAGGAATAAGGTAACTGGCCCACAGGATGTAAGGAATAAGGTAACTGGCCCATAGTGTGTAAGGAATAAGGTCACTGGCCCACAGGATGTAAGGAATAAGGTAACTGGCCCACAGGATGTAAGGAATAAGGTAACTGTCCCACAGGATGTAAGGAATAAGGTAACTGTCCGACAGGATGTAAGGAATAAGGTAACTGGCCCACAGGATGTAAGGAATAAGGTAACTGGCCCACAGTGTGTCAGGAATAAGGTTACTGGCCCCCAGGATGTAAGGAATAAGGTAACTGGCCAACAGGATGTAAGGAATAAGGTAACTGGCCCACAGTGTGTTAGGAATAAGGTACCTGGCCCACAGGATGTAACAAATAAGGTAACTGGATCACAGTGTGTAAGGAATAAGGTACCTGGCCCACAGGATGTGAGGAATAAGATAACTGGCCCACAGGGTGTAAGGAATAAGGTAATTGGCCCACAGGGTGTAAGGAATAAGGTAACTGGCCCACAGGATGTAAGGAATAATGTAACTGGCCCTCAGGATGTAAGGAATAAGGTAACTGTCCCACAGGATATAAGGAATAAGGTAACTGGCCCACAGGATGTAAGGAATAAGGTAACTGGCCCACAGGATGTAAGGAATAAGGTAACTGGCCCACAGTATGTAAGGAATAAGGTAACTGGCCCACAGGATGTAAGGAATAAGGTAACTGGCCCACGGGATGTAAGGAATACGGTGACTGGCCCACCGGATGTAAGGAATAAGGTAACTGGCCCACAGGATGTAAGCAATAAGGTAACTGGCCCACAGGATGTAAGGAATAAGGTAACTGGCCCACAGGATGTAAGGAATAAGGTAACTGGCCCACAGTGTGTAAGGAATAAGGTAACTGGCCCACAGGATGTGTGGAATAAGGTAACTGGCCCACAGGATGTAAGGAATAAGGTAACTGGCCCACAGGATGTAAGGAATTAGTTAACTGGCCCACAGGATTTAAGGAATAAGGTAACTGGTACCCAGGGTGTAAGGAATAAGGTTACTGTCTCACAGGATGTAACGAATAAGGTAACTGGATCACAGGATTTAAGGAATAAGGTAACTGGCCCACAGGATGTGAGGAATAAGGTAACTGGCCCACAGGATGTAAGGAACAAGGTTACTGTCCCACAGGGTCTAAGCAATCAGGTAACTGGTACCCAGGGTGTAATGAATAAGGTAACTGGCCCACAGGATGTAAGGAACAAGGTAACTGTCCATCAGGATGTAAGGAATAAGCTACCTGTCCCACAGGATGTAAGGAATAAGGTAACTGGCCCACAGGATGTAAGGAATAATGTAACTGGCCCACAGGATATAAGCAACAAGGTAACTGGCCCACAGGGTGTAAGGAATAAGGTAACTGGCCCACAGGATGTAAGGAATAAGGTAACTGGCCCACCTGATGTAAGGAATAAGGTAACTGGCCCACAGTGTGTTAGGAATAAGGTAACTGGCCCACAGGATGTAAGGAATAAGGTAACTGGCCCACAGGATGTAAGGAATAAGGTAACTGGCCCACAGGATGTAAGGAATGAGGTAACTGGCCCACAGGATGTAAGGAACAAGGTTACTGTCCCACAGGGTCTAAGGAATCAGGTAACTGGTACCCAGGGTGTAATGAATAAGGTAACTGGCCCACAGGACGTAAGGAACAAGGTTACTGTCCATCAGGATGTAAGGAATAAGTTAACTGTCCCACAGGATGTAAGGAATAAGGTAACTGGCCCACAGGATGTAAGGAATAATGTAACTGGCCCACAGGATATAAGCAATAAGGTAACTGGCCCACAGGGTGTAAGGAATAAGGTAACTGGCCCACACGATGTAAGGAATAAGGTAACTGGCCCACAGGATGTAAAGAATAAGGTAACTGGCCCACAGGATGTAAGGAATAAGGTAACTGGCCCACAAGATGTTAGGAATAAGGTAACTGGCCCACAGGATGCAGGGAACAAGGTAACTGCCCCACGGGATGTAAGGAATAAGGTCAGTGGTCCACAGGATGTAAGGAATAAGGTACCTGGCCCACAGGATGTAAGGAATAAGGTTACTGTCCCACTGCGTGTTTGGAATAAGGTACCTGGCCCACAGTGTGTTAGGAATAAGGTACCTGACCCACAGGATGTGAGGAATAAGGTAACTGGCCCACAGGATGTAAGGAATAAGGTAACTGGCCCACAGTGTGTAAGGAATAAGGTACCTGGCCCACAGGATGTGAGGAATAAGGTAACTGGCCCACAGGATGTAAGGAATAAGGTAACCTGCCCACAGTGTGTAAGGAATAAGGTACCTGGCCCACAGGGTGTTAGGAATAAGGTAACTGGCCCACAGGATGTAAGGAATAAGGTAACTGCACCACAGAGTGTAAGGAATAAGGTACCTGGCCCACAGGGTGTAAGGAATAAGGTAATTGGCCCACAGGATGTAAGGAATAAGGTAACTGGTCCACATGATGTAAGGAATAAGGTAACTGGCCCACAGTGTGTAAGGAATAAGGTACCTGGCCCACACGATATAAGGAATAAGGTGACTGGCCCACAGGATATAAGGAATAAGGTCACTGGCCCACAGGATGTAAGGAATAAGGTAACTGTCCCACAGGGTGTAAGGAATAAGGTAACTGGCCCACAGGAAGTAAGGAATAAGGTAACTGGCCCACAGGATTTAAGGAATAAGGTAACTTGCCCACAGGGTGTAAGGAGTAAGGTAACTGGCCCACAGGATGTAAGGAATAAGGTAACTGGCCCACAGAATGTAAGGAATAAGGTAACTGGCCCACGGTGTGTCAGGAATAAGGTAACTGGCCCACAGGATGTAAGGAATAAGGTAACTGGCCCACGGTGTGTCAGGAATAAGGTTACTGGCCCCCAGGATGTAAGGAATAAGGTAACTGGCCCACAGGATGTGTGGAATAAGGTAACTGTCCCACAGGATGTAAGGAATAAGGTACCTGGCCCACAGGATGTAAGGAATAAGGTAACTCGCCCACAGGATGTAACGAATAAGGTAACTGGCCCACAGGATGTGAGGAATAAGGTAACTGGATCACAGTATTTAAGGAATAAGGTACCTGGCCCACAGGATGTGAGGAATAAGGTAACTGGCCCACAGGATTTATGGAATAAGGTAACTGGCCCACAGGATGTAAGGAACAAGGTTACTGTCCCACAGGGTCTAAGGAATCAGGTAACTGGTACCCAGGGTGTAATGAATAAGGTAACTGGCCCACAGGATGTAAGCAACAAGGTAACTGTCCATCAGGATGTAAGGAATAAGCTAACTGTCCCACAGTGTGTCAGGAATAAGGTAACTGGCCCACAGGGTGTAAGGAATAAGCTAACTGTCCCACAGGATGTAAGGAATAAGCTAACTGTCCCACAGTGTGTAAGGAATAAGGTAACTGGCCCACAGGATGTAAGGAATAATGTAACTGGACCACAGGATATAAGGAATAAGGTAGCTGGCCCACAGGATGTAAGGAATAAGGTAACTGGCCCACAGTATGTAAGGAAGAAGGTAACTGGCCCTCAGGATGTAAGGAATAAGGTAACTGGCCCACGGGATGTAAGGAATAAGGTAACTGGCCCACAGGATGTAAGGAATAAGGTAACTGGCCCACAGGATGTAAAGAATAAGGTAACTGGCTCACAGGATATAAGGAATAAGGTAACTGGCCCACAGGATGTAAGGAATAAGTTAACTGGCCCACAGGATGTAAGGAATTAATTAACTGGCCCACAGGATTTAAGGAATAAGGTAACTGGCCCACAGGATGTAAGAAATAAGGTAACTGGCCCCCAGGATTTAAAGAATAAGGTAACTGGTACCCAGGGTGTAAGGAATAAGGTTACTGTCTCACAGGATGTAACGAATAAGGTAACTGGATCACAGGATTTAAGGAATAAGGTAACTGGCCCACAGGATGTGAGGAATAAGGTAACTGGCCCACAGGATGTAAGGAATAAGGTAACTGGCCCACAGGATGTAAGGAACAAGGTAACTGTCCATCAGGATGAAAGGAATAAGCTAACTGTCCCACAGGATGTAAGGAATAAGGTAACTGGCCCACAGGATGTAAGGAATAATGTAACTGGCCCACAGGATATAAGGAATAAGGTAACTGGCCCACAGGGTGTAAGGAATAAGGTAACTGGCCCACAAGATGTAAAGAATAAGGTAACTGGCCCACAGGATGTAAGGAACAAGGTAACTGGCCCACAGGATGTAAGGAATAAGGTAACTGGCCCACAGGATGTAAAGAATAAGGTAACTGGCCCAGAGGATGTGAGGAATAAGGTAACTGGCCCACAGGATGTAAGGAATAAGGTAACTGGCCCACAGGATGTAAGGAACAAGGTAACTGCCCCACGGGATGTAAGGAATAAGGTCAGTGGTCCACAGGATGTAAGGAATAAGGTACCTGGCCCACAGGATGTGAGGAATAATGTAACTGGCCCACAGGGTGTAAGGAATAAGGTTACTGTCCCACTGCGTGTTTGGAATAAGGTAACTGGCCCATAGTGTTTAAGGAATAAGGTACCTGGCCCACAGTGTGTTAGGAATAAGGTAACTGCACAACAGTGTGTAAGGAATAAGGTACCTGGCCCCCAGGATGTGAGGAATAAGGTAACTGGCCCACAGGATGTAAGGAATAAGGTAACAGGCCCACAGTGTGTAAGGAATAAGGTACCTGGCCCACAGGGTGTTAGGAATAAGGTAACTGGCCCACAGGATGTAAGGAATAAGGTAACTGCACCACAGTGTGTAAGGAATAAGGTACCTGGCCCACAGGGTGTAAGGAATAAGGTAATTGGCCCACAGGATGTAAGGAATAAGGTAACTGGTCCACATGATGTAAGGAGTAAGGTAACTGGCCCACAGTGTGTAAGGAATAAGGTACCTGGCCCACATGATATAAGGAATAAGGTGACTGGCCCACAGGATATACGGAATAAGGTAACTGGCCCACAGCATGTAAGGAGTAAGTTAACTGGCCCACAGGATGTAAGGAATAAGGTAATGGCCTACAGGATGTAAGGAATAAGGTAACTGGCCCACAGGATGTAAGGAATAAGGTAACTGTCCCACAGTGTGTAAGAAATAAGGTAACTGGCCCACAGGATGTAAGGAATAAGGTAACTGGCCCCCAGGATGTAAGGAATAAGGTAACTGGCCCACAGGATGTAAGGAATAAGGTAACTGGCCCACAGGATGTAAGGAATAAGGTAACTGTCCCACAGGGTGTAAGGAATAAGGTAACTGGCCCACAGGATGAGAGGAATAAGGTAACTGGCCCACAGGATTTAAGGAATAAGATAACTGGCCCACAGGATGTAAGGAACAAGGTTACTGTCCCACAGGGTCTAAGGAATCAGGTAACTGGTACCCAGGGTGTAATGAATAAGGTAACTGGCCCACAGGATGTAAGGAATAAGGTAACTGGCCCACAGGGTGTAAGGAATAAGGTAACTGGCCCACAGGGTGTAAGGAATAAGCTAACTGTCCCACAGGATGTAAGGAATAAGCTAACTGTCCCACAGTCTGTAAGGAATAAGGTAACTGGCCCACAGGATGTAAGGAATAATGTAACTGGACCACAGGATATAAGGAATAAGGTAACTGGCCCACAGGATGTAAGCAATAAGGTAACTGGCCCACTGGATGTAAGGAATAAGGTAACTGGCCCACAGGATGTAAGGAATAAGGTAACTGGCCCACAGGATGTAAGGAATAAGGTAACTGGCCCACCGTGTGTAAGGAATGAGGTAACTGGCCCACAGGATGTGTGGAATAAGGTAACTGGCCCACAGGATGTAAGGAATAAGGTAACTGGCCCACAGGATGTAATGAATAAGGTAACTGGCCCACAGGATGTGAGGAATAAGGTAACTGGCCCACAGGATGTAAGGAATAAGGTAACGGGCCCACAGGATATAAGGAATAAGTTAACTGGCCCACAGGATGTAAGGAATTAGTTAACTGGCCCAAAGGATTTAAGGAAAAGGTAACTGGCCCACAGGATGTAAGAAATACGGTAACTGGCCCCCAGGATTTTAGGAATAAGGTAACTGGTACCCAGGGTGTAAGGAATAAGGTTACTGTCTCACAGGATGTAACGCATAAGGTAACTGGATCACAGGATTTAAGGAATAAGGTAACTGGCCCACAGGATGTGAGGAATAAGGTAACTGGCCCACAGGATGTAAGGAATAAGGTAACTGGCCCACAGGATGTAAGGAACAAGGTTACTGTCCCACAGGGTCTACGGAATCAGGTAACTGGTACCCAGGGTGTAATGAATAAGGTAACTGGCCCACAGGATGTAAGGAACAAGGTAACTGTCCATCAGGATGTAAGGAATAAGCTAACTGTCCCACAGTGTGTAAGGAATAAGGTAACTGTCCCTCAGGATGTAAGGAATAAGGTAACTGGCCCACGGGATGTAAGGAATAATGTAACTGGCCCACAGGATATAAGGAATAAGGTAACTGGCCCACAGGGTGTAAGGAATAAGGTAACTGGCCCACAGGATGTAAGGAACAAGGTTACTGTCCCACAGGGTCTAAGGAATCAGGTAACTGGTACCCAGGGTGTAATGAATAAGGTAACTGGCCCACAGGATGTAAGGAACAAGGTAACTGTCCATCAGGATGTAAGGAATAAGCTAACTGTCCCACAGGATGTAAGGAATAAGGTAACTGGCCCACAGGATGTAAGGAATAATGTAACTGGCCCACAGGATATAAGCAATAAGGTAACTGGCCCACAGGGTGTAAGGAATAAGGTAACTGGCCCACAGGATGTAAGGAATAAGGTAACTGGCCCACAGGATGTAAGGAATAAGGTAACTGGCCCACAGGATGTTAGGAATAAGGTAACTGGCCCACAGGATGTAAGGAATAAGGTAACTGGCCCACAGGATGTAAGGAATAAGGTAACTGGCCCACAGGATGTAAGGAACAAGGTTACTGTCCCACAGGGTCTAAGGAATCAGGTAACTGGTACCCAGGGTGTAATGAATAAGGTAACTGGCCCACAGGATGTAAGGAACAAGGTAACTGTCCATCAGGATGTAAGGAATAAGCTAACTGTCCCACAGGATGTAAGGAATAAGGTAACTGGCCCACAGGATGTAAGGAATAATGTAACTGGCCCACAGGATATAAGCAATAAGGTAACTGGCCCACAGGGTGTAAGGAATAAGGTAACTGGCCCACAGGATGTAAGGAATAAGGTAACTGGCCCACCGGATGTAAAGAATAAGGTAACTGGCCCACAGGATGTAAGGAGTAAGGTAACTGGCCCACAGGATGTAAGGAATAAGGTAACTGGCCCACAGGATGCAGGGAACAAGGTAACTGCCCCACGGGATGTAAGGAATAAGGTCAGTGGTCCACAGGATGTAAGGAATAAGGTACCTGGCCCACAGGATGTGAGGAATAATGTAACTGGCCCACAGGGTGTAAGGAATAAGGTTACTGTCCCACTGCGTGTTTGGAATAAGGTACCTGGCCCACAGTGTGTTAGGAATAAGGTACCTGACCCACAGGATGTGAGGAATTAGGTAACTGGCCCACAGGATGTAAGGAATAAGGTAACTGGCCCACAGTGTGTAAGGAATAAGGTACCTGGCCCACAGGATGTGAGGAATAAGGTAACTGGCCCACAGGATGTAAGGAATAAGGTAACCTGCCCACAGTGTGTAAGGAATAAGGTACCTGCCCCACAGGATGTTAGGAATAAGGTAACTGGCCCACAGGATGTAAGGAATAAGGTAACTGCACCACAGACTGTAAGGAATAAGGTACCTGGCCCACAGGGTGTAATGAATAAGGTAATTGGCCCACAGGATGTAAGGAATAAGGTAACTGGTCCACATGATGTAAGGAATAAGGTAACTGACCCACAGTGTGTAAGGAATACGGTACCTGGCCCACACGATATAAGGAATAAGGTGACTGGCCCACCGGATATAAGGAATAAGGTCACTGGCCCACAGGATGTAAGGAATAAGGTAACTGTACCACAGGGTGTAAGGAATAAGGTAACTGGCCCACAGGAAGTAAGGAATAAGGTAACTGGCCCACAGGATGTAAGGAATAAGGTAACTGGCCCACAGGATGTAAGGAATAAGGTAACTGGCCCACAGGGTGTAAGGAGTAAGGTAACTGGCCCACGGGATGTAAGGAATAAGGTAACTGGCCCACAGGATGTAAGGAATAAGGTAACTGGCCCACAGGATGTAAGGAATAAGGTAACTGGCCCACAATGTGTAAGGAATGAGGTAACTGGCCCACAGGATGTGTGGAATAAGGTAACTGGCCCACAGGATGTAAAGAATAAGGTAACTGGCCCACAGGGTGTAAGGAATAAGGTAACTGGCCCACAGGATGTAAGGAATAATGTAACAGGCCCACAGGATATAAGCAATAAGGTAACTGGCCCACAGGGTGTAAGGAATAAGGTAACTGGCCCTCAGGATGTAAGGAATAAGGTAACTGGCCCACAGGATGTAAAGAATAAGGTAACTGGCCCACAGGATGTAAGGAGTAAGGTAACTGGCCCACAGGATGTAAGGAATAAGGTAACTGGCCCACAAGATGTAAGGAATAAGGTAACTGGCCCACAGGATGCAGGGAACAAGGTAACTGCCCCACGGGATGTAAGGAATAAGGTCAGTGGTCCACAGGATGTAAGGAATAAGGTACCTGGCCCACAGGATGTGAGGAATAATGTAACTGGCCCACAGGGTGTAAGGAATAAGGTTACTGACCCACTGCGTGTTTGGAATAAGGTACCTGGCCCACAGTGTGTTAGGAATAAGGTACCTGACCCACAGGATGTGAGGAATAATGTAACTGGCCCACAGGGTGTAAGGAATAAGGTTCCTGTCCCACTGCGTGTTTGGAATAAGGTACCTGGCCCACAGTGTGTTAGGAATAAGGTACCTGACCCACAGGATGTGAGGAATAAGGTAACTGGCACACAGTGTGTTAGGAATAAGGTAACTGGCCCACATGATGTAAGGAATAAGGTACCTGACCCACAGGATGTGAGGAATAAGGTAACTGGCACACAGTGTGTTAGGAATAAGGTAACTGGCCCACATGATGTAAGGAATAAGGTACCTGACCCACAGGATGTGAGGAATAAGGTAACTGGCCCACAGGATGTAAGGAATAAGGTTACTGGCCCACAGTGTGTAAGGAATAAGGTACCTGGCCCACAGGATGTGAGGAATAAGGTAACTGGCCCACAGGATGTAAGGAATAAGGTAACCTGCCCACAGTGTGTAAGGAATAAGGTACCTGGCCCACAGGGTGTTAGGAATAAGGTAACTGGCCCACAGGATGTAAGGAATAAGGTAACTGCACCACAGAGTGTAAGGAATAAGGTACCTGGCCCACAGGGTGTAATGAATAAGGTAATTGGCCCACAGGATGTAAGGAATAAGGTAACTGGTCCACATGATGTAAGGAATAAGGTAACTGACCCACAGTGTGTAAGGAATAAGGTACCTGGCCCACACGATATAAGGAATAAGGTAACTGGCCCACAGGATATAAGGAATAAGGTCACTGGCCCACAGGATGTAAGGAATAAGGTAACTGTCCCACAGGATGTAAGGAATAAGGTAACTGGCCCACAGGGTGTAAGGAGTAAGGTAACTGGCCCACAGGATGTAAGGAATAAGGTAACTGGTCCACAGGATGTAAGGTATAAGGTAACTGGCCCACAGGATGTAAGGAATAAGGTAACTGGCCCACAGGATGTAAGGAATAAGGTAACTGGCCCACACGATATAAGGAATAAGGTGACTGGCCCACAGGATATAAGGAATAAGGTAACTGGCCCGCGGTGTGTCAGGAATAAGGTAACTGGCACACAGGATGTAAGGAATAAGGTAACTGGCCCACGGTGTGTCAGGAATAAGGTTACTGGCCCCCAGGATGTAAGGAATAAAGTAACTGGCCCACAGGATGTGTGGAATAAGGTAACTGTCCCACAGGATGTAAGGAATAAGGTACCTGGCCCACAGGATGTAAGGAATAAGGTAACTCGCCCACAGGATGTAACGAATAAGGTAACTGGCCCACAGGATGTGAGGAATAAGGTAACTGGATCACAGTATTTAAGGAATAAGGTACCTGGCCCACAGGATGTGAGGAATAAGGTAACTGGCCCACAGGATTTAAGGAATAAGGTAACTGGCCCACAGGATGTAAGGAACAAGGTTACTGTCCCACAGGGTCTAAGGAATCAGGTAACTGGTACCCAGGGTGTAATGAATAAGGTAACTGGCCCACAGGATGTAAGGAACAAGGTAACTGTCCATCAGGATGTAAGGAATATGCTAACTGTCCCACTGTGTGTAAGGAATAAGGTATCTGGCCCACAGGGTGTAAGGAATAAGCTAACTGTCCCACAGTGTGTAAGGAATAAGCTAACTGTCCCACAGTGTGTAAGGAATAAGGTAACTGGCCCACAGGATGTAAGGAATAATGTAACTGGACCACAGGAAAAAAGGAATAAGGTAACTGGCCCACAGGATGTTAGGAATAAGGTAACTGGCCCACAGTATGTAAGGAATAAGGTAACTGGCCCTCAGGATGTAAGGAATAAGGTAACTGGCCCACGGGATGTAAGGAATAAGGTGAATGGCCCACAGGATGTAAGGAATAAGGTAACTGGCCCACAGGATGTAAGGAATAAGGTAACTGGCCCACAGGATGTAAGGAATAAGGTAACTGGCCCACAGTGTGTAAGGAATGAGGTAACTGGCCCACAGGATGTAAGGAATAAGGTAACTGGCCCACAGGATGTGTGGAATAAGGTAACTGGCCCACAGGATGTAAAGAATAAGGTAACTGGCCCACAGGATGTAATGAATAAGGTAACTGTCCCACAGGATGTGAGGAATAAGGTAACTGGCCCACAGGATGTAAGGAATAAGGTAACTGGCCCACAGGATGTAAGGAATAAGTTAACTGGCCCACAGGATGTAAGGAATTAGTTAACTGGCCCACAGGATTTAAGGAATAAGGTAACTGGCCCACAGGATGTAAGAAATAAGGTAACTGGCCCCCAGGATTTAAAGAATAAGGTAACTGGTACCCAGGGTGTAAGGAATAAGGTTACTGTCTCACAGGATGTAACGAATAAGGTAACTGGATCACAGGATTTAAGGAATAAGGTTACTGGCCCACAGGATGTGAGGAATAAGGTAACTGGCCCACAGGATGTAAGGAATAAGGTAACTGGCCCACAGGATGTAAGGAACAAGGTTACTGTCCCACAGGGTCTAAGGAATCAGGTAACTGGTACCCAGGGTGTAATGAATAAGGTAACTGGCCCACAGGATGTAAGGAACAAGGTAACTGTCCATCAGGATGTAAGGAATAAGCTAACTGTCCCACAGGATGTAAGGAATAAGGTAACTGGCCCACAGGATGTAAGGAATAATGTAACTGGCCCACAGGATATAAGGAATAAGGTAACTGGCCCACAGGGTGTAAGGAATAAGGTAACTGGCCCACAGGATGTAAAGAATAAGGTAACTGGCCCACAGGATGTAAGGAATAAGGTAACTGGCCCACAGGATGTAAAGAATAAGGTAACTGGCCCACAGGATGTAAGGAATAAGGTAACTGGCCCACAGGATGTAAGGAATAAGGTAACTGGCCCACAGGATGTAAAGAATAAGGTAACTGGCCCACAGGATGTGAGGAATAAGGTAACTGGCCCACAGGATGTAAGGAATAAGGTAACTGGCCCACAGGATGTAAGGAACAAGGTAACTGCCCCACGGGATGTAAGGAATAAGGTCAGTGGTCCACAGGATGTAAGGAATAAGGTACCTGGCCCACAGGATGTGAGGAATAATGTAACTGGTCCACAGGGTGTAAGGAATAAGGTTACTGTCCCACTGCGTGTTTGGAATAAGGTAACTGGCCCATAGTGTGTAAGGAATAAGGTACCTGGCCCACAGTGTGTTAGGAATAAGGTAACTGGCCCACAGTGTGTAAGGAATAAGCTAACTGTCCCACAGGATGTAAGGAATAAGCTAACTGTCCCACAGTGTGTAAGGAATAAGGTAACTGGCCCACAGGATGTAAGGAATAATGTAACTGGACCACAGGATATAAGGAATAAGGTAACTGGCCCACAGGATGTAAGGAATAAGGTAACTGGCCCACAGGATGTAAGGAATAAGGTAACTGGCCCACAGGATGTAAGGAATAAGGTGACTGGCCCACAGGATGTAAGGAATAAGGTGACTGGCCCACAGGATGTAAGGAATAAGGTAACAGGCCCACAGGATGTAAGGAATAAGGTAACTGGCCCACAGGATGTAAGGAATAAGGTAACTGGCCCACAGTGTGTAAGGAATGAGGTAACTGGCCCACAGGATGTGTGGAATAAGTTAACTGGCCCACAGGATGTAAGGAATAAGGTAACTGGCCCACAGGATGTAATGAATAAGGTAACTGGCCCACAGGATGTGAGGAATAAAGTAACTGGCCCACAGGATGTAAGGAATAAGGTAACGGGCCCACAGGATGTAAGGAATTAGTTAACTGGCCCACAGGATTTAAGGAATAAGGTAACTGGCCCACAGGATGTAAGAAATAAGGTAACTGGCCCCCAGGATTTAAAGAATAAGGTAACTGGTACCCAGGGTGTAAGGAATAAGGTTACTGTCTCACAGGATGTAACGAATAAGGTAACTGGATCACAGGATTTAAGGAATAAGGTAACTGGCCCACAGGATGTGAGGAATAAGGTAACTGGCCCTCAGGATGTAAGGAATAAGGTAACTGCCCCACGGGATGTAAGGAATAAGGTCAGTGGTCCACAGGATGTAAGGAATAAGGTACCTGGCCCACAGGATGTGAGGAATAATGTAACTGGCCCACAGGGTGTAAGGAATAAGGTTACTGACCCACTGCGTGTTTGGAATAAGGTACCTGGCCCACAGTGTGTTAGGAATAAGGTACCTGACCCACAGGATGTGAGGAATAATGTAACTGGCCCACAGGGTGTAAGGAATAAGGTTCCTGTCCCACTGCGTGTTTGGAATAAGGTACCTGGCCCACAGTGTGTTAGGAATAAGGTACCTGACCCACAGGATGTGAGGAATAAGGTAACTGGCACACAGTGTGTTAGGAATAAGGTAACTGGCCCACATGATGTTAGGAATAAGGTACCTGACCCACAGGATGTGAGGAATAAGGTAACTGGCACACAGTGTGTTAGGAATAAGGTAACTGGCCCACATGATGTAAGGAATAAGGTACCTGACCCACAGGATGTGAGGAATAAGGTAACTGGCCCACAGGATGTAAGGAATAAGGTTACTGGCCCACAGTGTGTAAGGAATAAGGTACCTGGCCCACAGGATGTGAGGAATAAGGTAACTGGCCCACAGGATGTAAGGAATAAGGTAACCTGCCCACAGTGTGTAAGGAATAAGGTACCTGGCCCACAGGGTGTTAGGAATAAGGTAACTGGCCCACAGGATGTAAGGAATAAGGTAACTGCACCACAGAGTGTAAGGAATAAGGTACCTGGCCCACAGGGTGTAATGAATAAGGTAATTGGCCCACAGGATGTAAGGAATAAGGTAACTGGTCCACATGATGTAAGGAATAAGGTAACTGACCCACAGTGTGTAAGGAATAAGGTACCTGGCCCACACGATATAAGGAATAAGGTAACTGGCCCACAGGATATAAGGAATAAGGTCACTGGCCCACAGGATGTAAGGAATAAGGTAACTGTCCCACAGGATGTAAGGAATAAGGTAACTGGCCCACAGGGTGTAAGGAGTAAGGTAACTGGCCCACAGGATGTAAGGAATAAGGTAACTGGTCCACAGGATGTAAGGTATAAGGTAACTGGCCCACAGGATGTAAGGAATAAGGTAACTGGCCCACAGGATGTAAGGAATAAGGTAACTGGCCCACACGATATAAGGAATAAGGTGACTGGCCCACAGGATATAAGGAATAAGGTAACTGGCCCGCGGTGTGTCAGGAATAAGGTAACTGGCACACAGGATGTAAGGAATAAGGTAACTGGCCCACGGTGTGTCAGGAATAAGGTTACTGGCCCCCAGGATGTAAGGAATAAAGTAACTGGCCCACAGGATGTGTGGAATAAGGTAACTGTCCCACAGGATGTAAGGAATAAGGTACCTGGCCCACAGGATGTAAGGAATAAGGTAACTCGCCCACAGGATGTAACGAATAAGGTAACTGGCCCACAGGATGTGAGGAATAAGGTAACTGGATCACAGTATTTAAGGAATAAGGTACCTGGCCCACAGGATGTGAGGAATAAGGTAACTGGCCCACAGGATTTAAGGAATAAGGTAACTGGCCCACAGGATGTAAGGAACAAGGTTACTGTCCCACAGGGTCTAAGGAATCAGGTAACTGGTACCCAGGGTGTAATGAATAAGGTAACTGGCCCACAGGATGTAAGGAACAAGGTAACTGTCCATCAGGATGTAAGGAATATGCTAACTGTCCCACTGTGTGTAAGGAATAAGGTATCTGGCCCACAGGGTGTAAGGAATAAGCTAACTGTCCCACAGTGTGTAAGGAATAAGCTAACTGTCCCACAGTGTGTAAGGAATAAGGTAACTGGCCCACAGGATGTAAGGAATAATGTAACTGGACCACAGGAAAAAAGGAATAAGGTAACTGGCCCACAGGATGTTAGGAATAAGGTAACTGGCCCACAGTATGTAAGGAATAAGGTAACTGGCCCTCAGGATGTAAGGAATAAGGTAACTGGCCCACGGGATGTAAGGAATAAGGTGAATGGCCCACAGGATGTAAGGAATAAGGTAACTGGCCCACAGGATGTAAGGAATAAGGTAACTGGCCCACAGGATGTAAGGAATAAGGTAACTGGCCCACAGTGTGTAAGGAATGAGGTAACTGGCCCACAGGATGTAAGGAATAAGGTAACTGGCCCACAGGATGTGTGGAATAAGGTAACTGGCCCACAGGATGTAAAGAATAAGGTAACTGGCCCACAGGATGTAATGAATAAGGTAACTGTCCCACAGGATGTGAGGAATAAGGTAACTGGCCCACAGGATGTAAGGAATAAGGTAACTGGCCCACAGGATGTAAGGAATAAGTTAACTGGCCCACAGGATGTAAGGAATTAGTTAACTGGCCCACAGGATTTAAGGAATAAGGTAACTGGCCCACAGGATGTAAGAAATAAGGTAACTGGCCCCCAGGATTTAAAGAATAAGGTAACTGGTACCCAGGGTGTAAGGAATAAGGTTACTGTCTCACAGGATGTAACGAATAAGGTAACTGGATCACAGGATTTAAGGAATAAGGTTACTGGCCCACAGGATGTGAGGAATAAGGTAACTGGCCCACAGGATGTAAGGAATAAGGTAACTGGCCCACAGGATGTAAGGAACAAGGTTACTGTCCCACAGGGTCTAAGGAATCAGGTAACTGGTACCCAGGGTGTAATGAATAAGGTAACTGGCCCACAGGATGTAAGGAACAAGGTAACTGTCCATCAGGATGTAAGGAATAAGCTAACTGTCCCACAGGATGTAAGGAATAAGGTAACTGGCCCACAGGATGTAAGGAATAATGTAACTGGCCCACAGGATATAAGGAATAAGGTAACTGGCCCACAGGGTGTAAGGAATAAGGTAACTGGCCCACAGGATGTAAAGAATAAGGTAACTGGCCCACAGGATGTAAGGAATAAGGTAACTGGCCCACAGGATGTAAAGAATAAGGTAACTGGCCCACAGGATGTAAGGAATAAGGTAACTGGCCCACAGGATGTAAGGAATAAGGTAACTGGCCCACAGGATGTAAAGAATAAGGTAACTGGCCCACAGGATGTGAGGAATAAGGTAACTGGCCCACAGGATGTAAGGAATAAGGTAACTGGCCCACAGGATGTAAGGAACAAGGTAACTGCCCCACGGGATGTAAGGAATAAGGTCAGTGGTCCACAGGATGTAAGGAATAAGGTACCTGGCCCACAGGATGTGAGGAATAATGTAACTGGTCCACAGGGTGTAAGGAATAAGGTTACTGTCCCACTGCGTGTTTGGAATAAGGTAACTGGCCCATAGTGTGTAAGGAATAAGGTACCTGGCCCACAGTGTGTTAGGAATAAGGTAACTGCACAACAGTGTGTAAGGAATAAGGTACCTGGCCCCCAGGATGTGAGGAATAAGGTAACTGGCCCACAGGATGTAAGGAATAAGGTAACAGGCCCACAGTGTGTAAGGAATAAGGTACCTGGCCCACAGGGTGTTAGGAATAAGGTAACTGGCCCACAGGATGTAAGGAATAAGGTAACTGCACCACAGTGTGTAAGGAATAAGGTACCTGGCCCACAGGGTGTAAGGAAGAAGGTAATTGGCCCACAGGATGTAAGGAATAAGGTAACTGGTCCACATGATGTAAGGAGTAAGGTAACTGGCCCACAGTGTGTAAGGAATAAGGTACCTGGCCCACATGATATAAGGAATAGGGTGACTGGCCCACAGGATATAAGGAATAAGGTAACTGGCCCACAGCATGTAAGGAGTAAGTTAACTGGCCCACAGGTTGTAAGGAATAAGGTAATGGCCTACAGGATGTAAGGAATAAGGTAACTGGCCCACAGGATGTAAGGAATAAGGTAACTGTCCCACAGTGTGTAAGAAATAAGGTAACTGGCCCACAGGATGTAAGGAATAAGGTAACTGGCCCCCAGGATGTAAGGAATAAGGTCACTGGTCCACAGCATGTAAGGAATAAGGTAACTGGCCCACAGGATGTAAGGAATAAGGTAACTGGCCCACTGGATGTAAGGAATAAGGTAACTGTCCCACAGGGTGTAAGGAATAAGGTAACTGGCCCACAGGATCTAAGGAACAAGGTTACTGTCCCATAGAGTCTAAGGAATCAGGTAACTGGTACCCAGGGTGTAATGAATAAGGTAACTGGCCCACAGGATGTAAGGAACAAGGTAACTGTCCATCAGGATATAAGGAATAAGCTAACTGTCCCACAGTGTGTAAGGAATAAGGTAACTGGCCCACAGTGTGTAAGGAATAAGCTAACTGTCCCACAGGATGTAAGGAATAAGCTAACTGTCCCACAGTGTGTAAGGAATAAGGTAACTGGCCCACAGGATGTAAGGAATAATGTAACTGGACCACAGGATATAAGGAATAAGGTAACTGGCCCACAGGATGTAAGGAATAAGGTAACTGGCCCAATGGATGTAAGGAATAAGGTAACTGGCCCTCAGGATGTAAGGAATAAGGTAACTGGCCCAGGGGATGTAAGGAATAAGGTGACTGGCCCACAGGATGTAAGGAATAAGGTAACAGGCCCACAGGATGTAAGGAATAAGGTAACTGGCCCACAGGATGTAAGGAATAAGGTAACTGGCCCACAGTGTGTAAGGAATGAGGTAACTGGCCCACAGGATGTGTGGAATAAGTTAACTGGCCCACAGGATGTAAGGAATAAGGTAACTGGCCCACAGGATGTAATGAATAAGGTAACTGGCCCACAGGATGTGAGGAATAAAGTAACTGGCCCACAGGATGTAAGGAATAAGGTAACGGGCCCACAGGATGTAAGGAATTAGTTAACTGGCCCACAGGATTTAAGGAATAAGGTAACTGGCCCACAGGATGTAAGAAATAAGGTAACTGGCCCCCAGGATTTAAAGAATAAGGTAACTGGTACCCAGGGTGTAAGGAATAAGGTTACTGTCTCACAGGATGTAACGAATAAGGTAACTGGATCACAGGATTTAAGGAATAAGGTAACTGGCCCACAGGATGTGAGGAATAAGGTAACTGGCCCACAGGATGTAAGGAATAAGGTAACTGGCCCACAGGATGTAAGGAACAAGGTTACTGTCCCACAGGGTCTAAGGAATCAGGTAACTGGTACCCAGGGTGTAATGAATAAGGTAACTGGCCCACAGGATGTAAGCAACAAGGTAACTGTCCATCAGGATGCAAGGAATAAGCTAACTGTCCCACAGGATGTAAGGAATAAGGTAACTGGCCCACAGGATGTCAGGAATAATGTAACTGGCCCACAGGAAATAAGGAATAAGGTAACTGGCCCACAGGGTGTAAGGAATAAGGTAACTGGCCCACAGGATGTAAGGAATAAGGTAACTGGCCCACAGGATGTAAAGAATAAGGTAACTGGCCCACAGGATGTAAGGAATAAGGTAACTGGCCCACAGGATGTAAGGAATAAGGTAACTGGCCCACAGGATGTAAGGAATAAGGTTACTGGCCCAGAGGGTGTAAGGAATAAGGTAACTGGCCCACAGGATGTAAGGAATAAGGTAACTGGCCCACAGGATGTAAAGAATAAGGTAACTGGCCCACAGGATGTGAGGAATAAGGTAACTGGCCCACAGGATGTAAGGAATAAGGTAACTGGCCCACAGGATGCAAGGAACAAGGTAACTGCCCAACGGGATGTAAGGAATAAGGTCAGTGGTCCACAGGATGTAAGGAATAAGGTACCTGGCCCACAGGATGTGAGGAATAATGTAACTGGCCCACAGGGTGTAAGGAATAATGTTACTGTCCCACTGCGTGTTTGGAATAAGGTAACTGGCCCATAGTGTGTAAGGAATAAGGTACCTGGCCCACAGTGTGTTAGGAATAAGGTAACTGCACAACAGTGTGTAAGGAATAAGGTACCTGGCCCCCAGGATGTGAGGAATAAGGTACCTGGCCCCCAGGATGTGAGGAATAAGGTTACTGTCCCACAGGGTCTAAGGAATCAGGTAACTGGTACCCAGGGTGTAATGAATAAGGTAACTGGCCCACAGGATGTAAGGAACAATGTAACTGTCCATCAGGATGTAAGGAATAAGCTAACTGTCCCACAGGATGTAAGGAATAAGGTAACTGGCCCACAGGATGTAAGGAATAATGTAACTGGCCCACAGGATATAAGCAATAAGGTAACTGGCCCACAGGGTGTAAGGAATAAGGTAACTGGCCCACAGGATGTAAGGAATAAGGTAACTGGCCCACAGGATGTAAGGAATAAGGTAACTGGCCCACAGGATGTAAGGAATAAGGTAACTGGCCCACAGGATGTAAGGAATAAGGTAACTGGCCCACAGGATGTAAGGAACAAGGTTACTGTCCCACAGGGTCTAAGGAATCAGGTAACTGGTACCCAGGGTGTAATGAATAAGGTAACTGGCCCACAGGATGTAAGGAACAAGGTAACTGTCCATCAGGATGTAAGGAATAAGCTAACTGTCCCACAGGATGTAAGGAATAAGGTAACTGGCCCACAGGATGTAAGGAATAATGTAACTGGCCCACAGGATATAAGCAATAAGGTAACTGGCCCACAGGGTGTAAGGAATAAGGTAAGTGGCCCACAGGATGTAAGGAATAAGGTAACTGGCCCACAGGATGTAAAGAATAAGGTAACTGGCCCACAGGATGTAAGGAGTAAGGTAACTGGCCCACAGGATGTAAGGAATAAGGTAACTGGCCCACAAGATGTAAGGAATAAGGTAACTGGCCCACAGGATGCAGGGAACAAGGTAACTGCCCCACGGGATGTAAGGAATAAGGTCAGTGGTCCACAGGATGTAAGGAATAAGGTACCTGGCCCACAGGATGTGAGGAATAATGTAACTGGCCCACAGGGTGTAAGGAATAAGGTTACTGTCCCACTGCGTGTTTGGAATAAGGTACCTGGCCCACAGTGTGTTAGGAATAAGGTACCTGACCCACAGGATGTGAGGAATAAGGTAACTGGCCCACAGGATGTAAGGAATAAGGTAACTGGCCCACAGTGTGTAAGGAATAAGGTACCTGGCCCACGGGATGTGAGGAATAAGGTAACTGGCCCACAGGATGTAAGGAATAAGGTAACCTGCCCACAGTGTGTAAGGAATAAGGTACCTGGCCCACAGGGTGTTAGGAATAAGGTAACTGGCCCACAGGATGTAAGGAATAAGGTAACTACACCACAGAGTGTAAGGAATAAGGTACCTGGCCCACAGGGTGTAAGGAATAAGGTAATTGGCCCACAGGATGTAAGGAATAAGGTAACTGGTCCACATGATGTAAGGAATAAGGTAACTGGCCCACAGTGTGTAAGGAATAAGGTACCTGGCCCACAGTGTGTAAGGAATGAGGTAACTGGCCCACAGGATGTGTGGAATAAGGTAACTGGCCCACAGGATGTAAGGAATGAGGTAACTGGCCCACAGGATGTAATGAATAAGGTAACTGGCCCACAGGATGTGAGGAATAAGGTAACTGGCCCACAGGATGTAAGGAATAAGGTAACGGGCCCACAGGATGTAAGGAATAAGTTAACTGGCCAACAGGATGTAAGGAATTAGTTAACTGGCCCACAGGATTTAAGGAATAAGGTAACTGGCCCACAGGATGTAAGAAATAAGGTAACTGGCCCCCAGGATTTTAAGAATAAGGTAACTGGTACCCAGGGTGTAAGGAATAAGGTTACTGTCTCACAGGATGTAACGAATAAGGTAACTGGATCACAGGATTTAAGGAATAAGGTAACTGGCCCACAGGATGTAAGGAATAAGGTAACTGGCCCACAGGATGTAAGGAACAAGGTTACTGTCCCACAGGGTCTAAGGAATCAGGTAACTGGTACCCAGGGTGTAATGAATAAGGTAACTGGCCCACAGGATGTAAGGAACAAGGTAACTGTCCATCAGGATGTAAGGAATAAGCTAACTGTCCCACAGGATGTAAGGAATAAGGTAACTGGCCCACAGGATGTAAGGAATAATGTAACTGGCCCACAGGATATAAGGAATAAGGTAACTGGCCCACAGGGTGTAAGGAATAAGGTAACTGGCCCACAGGATGTAAGGAATAAGGTAACTGGCCCACAGGTTGTAAAGAATAAGGTAACTGGCCCACAGGATGTAAGGAATAAGGTAACTGGCCCACAGGATGTAAGGAATAAGGTAACTGGCCCACAGGATGTAAGGAATAAGGTTACTGGCCCAGAGGGTGTAAGGAATAAGGTAACTGGCCCACAGGATATAAGGAATAAGGTAACTGGCCCACAGGATGTAAAGAATAAGGTAACTGGCCCACAGGATGTGAGGAATAAGGTAACTGGCCCACAGGATGTAAGGAATAAGGTAACTGGCCCACAGGATGCAAGGAACAAGGTAACTGCCCCACGGGATGTAAGGAATAAGGTCAGTGGTCCACAGGATGTAAGGAATAAGGTACCTGGCCCACAGGATGTGAGGAATAATGTAACTGGCCCACAGGGTGTAAGGAATAATGTTACTGTCCCACTGCGTGTTTGGAATAAGGTAACTGGCCCATAGTGTGTAAGGAATAAGGTACCTGGCCCACAGTGTGTTAGGAATAAGGTAACTGCACAACAGTGTGTAAGGAATAAGGTACCTGGCCCCCAGGATGTGAGGAATAAGGTACCCTGCCCCCAGGATGTGAGGAATAAGGTTTCTGTCCCACAGGGTCTAAGGAATCAGGTAACTGGTACCCAGGGTGTAATGAATAAGGTAACTGGCCCACAGGATGTAAGGAACAAGGTAACTGTCCATCAGGATGTAAGGAATAAGCTAACTGTCCCACAGGATGTAAGGAATAAGGTAACTGGCCCACAGGATGTAAGGAATAATGTAACTGGCCCACAGGATATAAGCAATAAGGTAACTGGCCCACAGGGTGTAAGGAATAAGGTAACTGGCCCACAGGATGTAAGGAATAAGGTAACTGTCCTACAGGATGTAAGGAATAAGGTAACTGGCCCACAGGATGTAAGGAATAAGGTAACTGGCCCACAGGATGTAAGGAATAAGGTAACTGGCACACAGGATGTAAGGAATAAGGTAACTGGCCCACAGGATGTAAGGAACAAGGTTACTGTCCCACAGGGTTTAAGGAATCAGGTAACTGGTACCCAGGGTGTAATGAATAAGGTAACTGGCCCACAGGATGTAAGGAACAAGGTAACTGTCCATCAGGATGTAAGGAATAAGCTAACTGTCCCACAGGATGTAAGGAATAAGGTAACTGACCCACAGTATGTAAGGAATAATGTAACTGGCCCACAGGATATAAGCAATAAGGTAACTGGCCCACAGGGTGTAAGGAATAAGGTAACTGGCCCACAGGATGTAAGGAATAAGGTAACTGGCCCACAGGATGTAAAGAATAAGGTAACTGGCCCACAGGATGTAAGGAGTAAGGTAACTGGCCCTCAGGATGTAAGGAATAAGGTAACTGGCCCACAAGATGTAAGGAATAAGGTAACTGGCCCACAGTGTGTAAGGAATAAGGTAACTGGCCCACAGGATGTAAGGAATAAGGTAACTGGCCCACAGGATGTAAAGAATAAGGTAACTGTCCCACAGGGTGTAAGGAATAAGGTAACTGGCCCACAGGATGTAAAGAATAAGGTAACTGGCCCACAGGATGTAAGGAATAAGGTAACTGGCCCACAGGATGTAAAGAACAAGGTAACTGCCCCACGGGATGTAAGGAATAAGGTCAGTGGTCCACAGGATGTAAGGAATAAGGTACCTGGCCCACAGGATGTGAGGAATAATGTAACTGGCCCACAGGGTGTAAGGAATAAGGTTACTGTCCCACTGCGTGTTTGGAATAAGGTACCTGGCCCACAGTGTGTTAGGAATAAGGTACCTGACCCACAGGATGTGAGGAATAAGGTAACTGGCCCACAGGATGTAAGGAATAAGGTTACTGGCCCACAGTGTGTAAGGAATAAGGTACCTGGCCCACAGGATGTGAGGAATAAGGTAACTGGCCCACAGGATGTAAGGAATAAGGTAACCTGCCCACAGTGTGAAAGGAATAAGGTACCTGGCCCACAGGGTGTTAGGAATAAGGTAACTGGCCCAGAGGATGTAAGGAATAAGGTAACTGCACCACAGAGTGTAAGGAATAAGGTACCTGGCCCACAGGATGTAAGGAATAAGGTAACTGGCCCACAGGATGTAAGGAATAAGGTAACTGGCCCACAGGATGTAAGGAATAAGGTAATTGGCCCACAGGATGTAAGGAATAAGGTAACTGGTCCACATGATGTAAGGAATAAGGTAACT
Organism: Isurus oxyrinchus; assembly: GCA_026770705.1. Classification (NCBI taxonomy): domain Eukaryota; kingdom Metazoa; phylum Chordata; class Chondrichthyes; order Lamniformes; family Lamnidae; genus Isurus; species Isurus oxyrinchus. The sequence continues at coordinate 473,594 of JANJGN010000200.1, forward strand.
GGCCCACAGGATGTAAGGAGTAAGGTAACTGGCCCACAGGATGTAAGGATTAAGGTAACTGGCCCACAAGATGTAAGGAATAAGGTAACTGGCCCACAGGATGCAGGGAACAAGGTAACTGCCCCACGGGATGTAAGGAATAAGGTCAGTGGTCCACAGGATGTAAGGAATAAGGTACCTGGCCCACAGGATGTGAGGAATAATGTAACTGGCCCACAGGGTGTAAGGAATAAGGTTACTGTCCCACTGCGTGTTTGGAATAAGGTACCTGGCCCACAGTGTGTTAGGAATAAGGTACCTGACCCACAGGATGTGAGGAATAAGGTAACTGGCCCACAGGATGTAAGGAATAAGGTAACTGGCCCACAGTGTGTAAGGAATAAGGTACCTGGCCCACGGGATGTGAGGAATAAGGTAACTGGCCCACAGGATGTAAGGAATAAGGTAACCTGCCCACAGTGTGTAAGGAATAAGGTACCTGGCCCACAGGGTGTTAGGAATAAGGTAACTGGCCCACAGGATGTAAGGAATAAGGTAACTACACCACAGAGTGTAAGGAATAAGGTACCTGGCCCACAGGGTGTAAGGAATAAGGTAATTGGCCCACAGGATGTAAGGAATAAGGTAACTGGTCCACATGATGTAAGGAATAAGGTAACTGGCCCACAGTGTGTAAGGAATAAGGTACCTGGCCCACAGTGTGTAAGGAATGAGGTAACTGGCCCACAGGATGTGTGGAATAAGGTAACTGGCCCACAGGATGTAAGGAATGAGGTAACTGGCCCACAGGATGTAATGAATAAGGTAACTGGCCCACAGGATGTGAGGAATAAGGTAACTGGCCCACAGGATGTAAGGAATAAGGTAACGGGCCCACAGGATGTAAGGAATAAGTTAACTGGCCAACAGGATGTAAGGAATTAGTTAACTGGCCCACAGGATTTAAGGAATAAGGTAACTGGCCCACAGGATGTAAGAAATAAGGTAACTGGCCCCCAGGATTTTAAGAATAAGGTAACTGGTACCCAGGGTGTAAGGAATAAGGTTACTGTCTCACAGGATGTAACGAATAAGGTAACTGGCCCTCAGGATGTAAGGAATAAGGTAACTGGCCCAGGGGATGTAAGGAATAAGGTGACTGGCCCACAGGATGTAAGGAATAAGGTAACAGGCCCACAGGATGTAAGGAATAAGGTAACTGGCCCACAGGATGTAAGGAATAAGGTAACTGGCCCACAGTGTGTAAGGAATGAGGTAACTGGCCCACAGGATGTGTGGAATAAGTTAACTGGCCCACAGGATGTAAGGAATAAGGTAACTGGCCCACAGGATGTAATGAATAAGGTAACTGGCCCACAGGATGTGAGGAATAAAGTAACTGGCCCACAGGATGTAAGGAATAAGGTAACGGGCCCACAGGATGTAAGGAATTAGTTAACTGGCCCACAGGATTTAAGGAATAAGGTAACTGGCCCACAGGATGTAAGAAATAAGGTAACTGGCCCCCAGGATTTAAAGAATAAGGTAACTGGTACCCAGGGTGTAAGGAATAAGGTTACTGTCTCACAGGATGTAACGAATAAGGTAACTGGATCACAGGATTTAAGGAATAAGGTAACTGGCCCACAGGATGTGAGGAATAAGGTAACTGGCCCACAGGATGTAAGGAATAAGGTAACTGGCCCACAGGATGTAAGGAACAAGGTTACTGTCCCACAGGGTCTAAGGAATCAGGTAACTGGTACCCAGGGTGTAATGAATAAGGTAACTGGCCCACAGGATGTAAGCAACAAGGTAACTGTCCATCAGGATGCAAGGAATAAGCTAACTGTCCCACAGGATGTAAGGAATAAGGTAACTGGCCCACAGGATGTCAGGAATAATGTAACTGGCCCACAGGAAATAAGGAATAAGGTAACTGGCCCACAGGGTGTAAGGAATAAGGTAACTGGCCCACAGGATGTAAGGAATAAGGTAACTGGCCCACAGGATGTAAAGAATAAGGTAACTGGCCCACAGGATGTAAGGAATAAGGTAACTGGCCCACAGGATGTAAGGAATAAGGTAACTGGCCCACAGGATGTAAGGAATAAGGTTACTGGCCCAGAGGGTGTAAGGAATAAGGTAACTGGCCCACAGGATGTAAGGAATAAGGTAACTGGCCCACAGGATGTAAAGAATAAGGTAACTGGCCCACAGGATGTGAGGAATAAGGTAACTGGCCCACAGGATGTAAGGAATAAGGTAACTGGCCCACAGGATGCAAGGAACAAGGTAACTGCCCAACGGGATGTAAGGAATAAGGTCAGTGGTCCACAGGATGTAAGGAATAAGGTACCTGGCCCACAGGATGTGAGGAATAATGTAACTGGCCCACAGGGTGTAAGGAATAATGTTACTGTCCCACTGCGTGTTTGGAATAAGGTAACTGGCCCATAGTGTGTAAGGAATAAGGTACCTGGCCCACAGTGTGTTAGGAATAAGGTAACTGCACAACAGTGTGTAAGGAATAAGGTACCTGGCCCCCAGGATGTGAGGAATAAGGTACCTGGCCCCCAGGATGTGAGGAATAAGGTTACTGTCCCACAGGGTCTAAGGAATCAGGTAACTGGTACCCAGGGTGTAATGAATAAGGTAACTGGCCCACAGGATGTAAGGAACAATGTAACTGTCCATCAGGATGTAAGGAATAAGCTAACTGTCCCACAGGATGTAAGGAATAAGGTAACTGGCCCACAGGATGTAAGGAATAATGTAACTGGCCCACAGGATATAAGCAATAAGGTAACTGGCCCACAGGGTGTAAGGAATAAGGTAACTGGCCCACAGGATGTAAGGAATAAGGTAACTGGCCCACAGGATGTAAGGAATAAGGTAACTGGCCCACAGGATGTAAGGAATAAGGTAACTGGCCCACAGGATGTAAGGAATAAGGTAACTGGCCCACAGGATGTAAGGAACAAGGTTACTGTCCCACAGGGTCTAAGGAATCAGGTAACTGGTACCCAGGGTGTAATGAATAAGGTAACTGGCCCACAGGATGTAAGGAACAAGGTAACTGTCCATCAGGATGTAAGGAATAAGCTAACTGTCCCACAGGATGTAAGGAATAAGGTAACTGGCCCACAGGATGTAAGGAATAATGTAACTGGCCCACAGGATATAAGCAATAAGGTAACTGGCCCACAGGGTGTAAGGAATAAGGTAAGTGGCCCACAGGATGTAAGGAATAAGGTAACTGGCCCACAGGATGTAAAGAATAAGGTAACTGGCCCACAGGATGTAAGGAGTAAGGTAACTGGCCCACAGGATGTAAGGAATAAGGTAACTGGCCCACAAGATGTAAGGAATAAGGTAACTGGCCCACAGGATGCAGGGAACAAGGTAACTGCCCCACGGGATGTAAGGAATAAGGTCAGTGGTCCACAGGATGTAAGGAATAAGGTACCTGGCCCACAGGATGTGAGGAATAATGTAACTGGCCCACAGGGTGTAAGGAATAAGGTTACTGTCCCACTGCGTGTTTGGAATAAGGTACCTGGCCCACAGTGTGTTAGGAATAAGGTACCTGACCCACAGGATGTGAGGAATAAGGTAACTGGCCCACAGGATGTAAGGAATAAGGTAACTGGCCCACAGTGTGTAAGGAATAAGGTACCTGGCCCACGGGATGTGAGGAATAAGGTAACTGGCCCACAGGATGTAAGGAATAAGGTAACCTGCCCACAGTGTGTAAGGAATAAGGTACCTGGCCCACAGGGTGTTAGGAATAAGGTAACTGGCCCACAGGATGTAAGGAATAAGGTAACTACACCACAGAGTGTAAGGAATAAGGTACCTGGCCCACAGGGTGTAAGGAATAAGGTAATTGGCCCACAGGATGTAAGGAATAAGGTAACTGGTCCACATGATGTAAGGAATAAGGTAACTGGCCCACAGTGTGTAAGGAATAAGGTACCTGGCCCACAGTGTGTAAGGAATGAGGTAACTGGCCCACAGGATGTGTGGAATAAGGTAACTGGCCCACAGGATGTAAGGAATGAGGTAACTGGCCCACAGGATGTAATGAATAAGGTAACTGGCCCACAGGATGTGAGGAATAAGGTAACTGGCCCACAGGATGTAAGGAATAAGGTAACGGGCCCACAGGATGTAAGGAATAAGTTAACTGGCCAACAGGATGTAAGGAATTAGTTAACTGGCCCACAGGATTTAAGGAATAAGGTAACTGGCCCACAGGATGTAAGAAATAAGGTAACTGGCCCCCAGGATTTTAAGAATAAGGTAACTGGTACCCAGGGTGTAAGGAATAAGGTTACTGTCTCACAGGATGTAACGAATAAGGTAACTGGATCACAGGATTTAAGGAATAAGGTAACTGGCCCACAGGATGTAAGGAATAAGGTAACTGGCCCACAGGATGTAAGGAACAAGGTTACTGTCCCACAGGGTCTAAGGAATCAGGTAACTGGTACCCAGGGTGTAATGAATAAGGTAACTGGCCCACAGGATGTAAGGAACAAGGTAACTGTCCATCAGGATGTAAGGAATAAGCTAACTGTCCCACAGGATGTAAGGAATAAGGTAACTGGCCCACAGGATGTAAGGAATAATGTAACTGGCCCACAGGATATAAGGAATAAGGTAACTGGCCCACAGGGTGTAAGGAATAAGGTAACTGGCCCACAGGATGTAAGGAATAAGGTAACTGGCCCACAGGTTGTAAAGAATAAGGTAACTGGCCCACAGGATGTAAGGAATAAGGTAACTGGCCCACAGGATGTAAGGAATAAGGTAACTGGCCCACAGGATGTAAGGAATAAGGTTACTGGCCCAGAGGGTGTAAGGAATAAGGTAACTGGCCCACAGGATATAAGGAATAAGGTAACTGGCCCACAGGATGTAAAGAATAAGGTAACTGGCCCACAGGATGTGAGGAATAAGGTAACTGGCCCACAGGATGTAAGGAATAAGGTAACTGGCCCACAGGATGCAAGGAACAAGGTAACTGCCCCACGGGATGTAAGGAATAAGGTCAGTGGTCCACAGGATGTAAGGAATAAGGTACCTGGCCCACAGGATGTGAGGAATAATGTAACTGGCCCACAGGGTGTAAGGAATAATGTTACTGTCCCACTGCGTGTTTGGAATAAGGTAACTGGCCCATAGTGTGTAAGGAATAAGGTACCTGGCCCACAGTGTGTTAGGAATAAGGTAACTGCACAACAGTGTGTAAGGAATAAGGTACCTGGCCCCCAGGATGTGAGGAATAAGGTACCCTGCCCCCAGGATGTGAGGAATAAGGTTTCTGTCCCACAGGGTCTAAGGAATCAGGTAACTGGTACCCAGGGTGTAATGAATAAGGTAACTGGCCCACAGGATGTAAGGAACAAGGTAACTGTCCATCAGGATGTAAGGAATAAGCTAACTGTCCCACAGGATGTAAGGAATAAGGTAACTGGCCCACAGGATGTAAGGAATAATGTAACTGGCCCACAGGATATAAGCAATAAGGTAACTGGCCCACAGGGTGTAAGGAATAAGGTAACTGGCCCACAGGATGTAAGGAATAAGGTAACTGTCCTACAGGATGTAAGGAATAAGGTAACTGGCCCACAGGATGTAAGGAATAAGGTAACTGGCCCACAGGATGTAAGGAATAAGGTAACTGGCACACAGGATGTAAGGAATAAGGTAACTGGCCCACAGGATGTAAGGAACAAGGTTACTGTCCCACAGGGTTTAAGGAATCAGGTAACTGGTACCCAGGGTGTAATGAATAAGGTAACTGGCCCACAGGATGTAAGGAACAAGGTAACTGTCCATCAGGATGTAAGGAATAAGCTAACTGTCCCACAGGATGTAAGGAATAAGGTAACTGACCCACAGTATGTAAGGAATAATGTAACTGGCCCACAGGATATAAGCAATAAGGTAACTGGCCCACAGGGTGTAAGGAATAAGGTAACTGGCCCACAGGATGTAAGGAATAAGGTAACTGGCCCACAGGATGTAAAGAATAAGGTAACTGGCCCACAGGATGTAAGGAGTAAGGTAACTGGCCCTCAGGATGTAAGGAATAAGGTAACTGGCCCACAAGATGTAAGGAATAAGGTAACTGGCCCACAGTGTGTAAGGAATAAGGTAACTGGCCCACAGGATGTAAGGAATAAGGTAACTGGCCCACAGGATGTAAAGAATAAGGTAACTGTCCCACAGGGTGTAAGGAATAAGGTAACTGGCCCACAGGATGTAAAGAATAAGGTAACTGGCCCACAGGATGTAAGGAATAAGGTAACTGGCCCACAGGATGTAAAGAACAAGGTAACTGCCCCACGGGATGTAAGGAATAAGGTCAGTGGTCCACAGGATGTAAGGAATAAGGTACCTGGCCCACAGGATGTGAGGAATAATGTAACTGGCCCACAGGGTGTAAGGAATAAGGTTACTGTCCCACTGCGTGTTTGGAATAAGGTACCTGGCCCACAGTGTGTTAGGAATAAGGTACCTGACCCACAGGATGTGAGGAATAAGGTAACTGGCCCACAGGATGTAAGGAATAAGGTTACTGGCCCACAGTGTGTAAGGAATAAGGTACCTGGCCCACAGGATGTGAGGAATAAGGTAACTGGCCCACAGGATGTAAGGAATAAGGTAACCTGCCCACAGTGTGAAAGGAATAAGGTACCTGGCCCACAGGGTGTTAGGAATAAGGTAACTGGCCCAGAGGATGTAAGGAATAAGGTAACTGCACCACAGAGTGTAAGGAATAAGGTACCTGGCCCACAGGATGTAAGGAATAAGGTAACTGGCCCACAGGATGTAAGGAATAAGGTAACTGGCCCACAGGATGTAAGGAATAAGGTAATTGGCCCACAGGATGTAAGGAATAAGGTAACTGGTCCACATGATGTAAGGAATAAGGTAACTGGCCCACAGGATGTAAGGAGTAAGGTAACTGGCCCACAGGATGTAAGGATTAAGGTAACTGGCCCACAAGATGTAAGGAATAAGGTAACTGGCCCACAGGATGCAGGGAACAAGGTAACTGCCCCACGGGATGTAAGGAATAAGGTCAGTGGTCCACAGGATGTAAGGAATAAGGTACCTGGCCCACAGGATGTGAGGAATAATGTAACTGGCCCACAGGGTGTAAGGAATAAGGTTACTGTCCCACTGCGTGTTTGGAATAAGGTACCTGGCCCACAGTGTGTTAGGAATAAGGTACCTGACCCACAGGATGTGAGGAATAAGGTAACTGGCCCACAGGATGTAAGGAATAAGGTAACTGGCCCACAGTGTGTAAGGAATAAGGTACCTGGCCCACGGGATGTGAGGAATAAGGTAACTGGCCCACAGGATGTAAGGAATAAGGTAACCTGCCCACAGTGTGTAAGGAATAAGGTACCTGGCCCACAGGGTGTTAGGAATAAGGTAACTGGCCCACAGGATGTAAGGAATAAGGTAACTACACCACAGAGTGTAAGGAATAAGGTACCTGGCCCACAGGGTGTAAGGAATAAGGTAATTGGCCCACAGGATGTAAGGAATAAGGTAACTGGTCCACATGATGTAAGGAATAAGGTAACTGGCCCACAGTGTGTAAGGAATAAGGTACCTGGCCCACAGTGTGTAAGGAATGAGGTAACTGGCCCACAGGATGTGTGGAATAAGGTAACTGGCCCACAGGATGTAAGGAATGAGGTAACTGGCCCACAGGATGTAATGAATAAGGTAACTGGCCCACAGGATGTGAGGAATAAGGTAACTGGCCCACAGGATGTAAGGAATAAGGTAACGGGCCCACAGGATGTAAGGAATAAGTTAACTGGCCAACAGGATGTAAGGAATTAGTTAACTGGCCCACAGGATTTAAGGAATAAGGTAACTGGCCCACAGGATGTAAGAAATAAGGTAACTGGCCCCCAGGATTTTAAGAATAAGGTAACTGGTACCCAGGGTGTAAGGAATAAGGTTACTGTCTCACAGGATGTAACGAATAAGGTAACTGGATCACAGGATTTAAGGAATAAGGTAACTGGCCCACAGGATGTAAGGAATAAGGTAACTGGCCCACAGGATGTAAGGAACAAGGTTACTGTCCCACAGGGTCTAAGGAATCAGGTAACTGGTACCCAGGGTGTAATGAATAAGGTAACTGGCCCACAGGATGTAAGGAACAAGGTAACTGTCCATCAGGATGTAAGGAATAAGCTAACTGTCCCACAGGATGTAAGGTATAAGGTAACTGGCCCACAGGATGTAAGGAATAATGTAACTGGCCCACAGGATATAAGGAATAAGGTAACTGGCCCACAGGGTGTAAGGAATAAGGTAACTGGCCCACAGGATGTAAGGAATAAGGTAACTGGCCCACAGGTTGTAAAGAATAAGGTAACTGGCCCACAGGATGTAAGGAATAAGGTAACTGGCCCACAGGATGTAAGGAATAAGGTAACTGGCCCACAGGATGTAAGGAATAAGGTTACTGGCCCAGAGGGTGTAAGGAATAAGGTAACTGGCCCACAGGATATAAGGAATAAGGTAACTGGCCCACAGGATGTAAAGAATAAGGTAACTGGCCCACAGGATGTGAGGAATAAGGTAACTGGCCCACAGGATGTAAGGAATAAGGTAACTGGCCCACAGGATGCAAGGAACAAGGTAACTGCCCCACGGGATGTAAGGAATAAGGTCAGTGGTCCACAGGATGTAAGGAATAAGGTACCTGGCCCACAGGATGTGAGGAATAATGTAACTGGCTCACAGGGTGTAAGGAATAATGTTACTGTCCCACTGCGTGTTTGGAATAAGGTAACTGGCCCATAGTGTGTAAGGAATAAGGTACCTGGCCCACAGTGTGTTAGGAATAAGGTAACTGCACAACAGTGTGTAAGGAATAAGGTACCTGGCCCCCAGGATGTGAGGAATAAGGTACCCTGCCCCCAGGATGTGAGGAATAAGGTTTCTGTCCCACAGGGTCTAAGGAATCAGGTAACTGGTACCCAGGGTGTAATGAATAAGGTAACTGGCCCACAGGATGTAAGGAACAAGGTAACTGTCCATCAGGATGTAAGGAATAAGCTAACTGTCCCACAGGATGTAAGGAATAAGGTAACTGGCCCACAGGATGTAAGGAATAATGTAACTGGCCCACAGGATATAAGCAATAAGGTAACTGGCCCACAGGGTGTAAGGAATAAGGTAACTGGCCCACAGGATGTAAGGAATAAGGTAACTGTCCTACAGGATGTAAGGAATAAGGTAACTGGCCCACAGGATGTAAGGAATAAGGTAACTGGCCCACAGGATGTAAGGAATAAGGTAACTGGCACACAGGATGTAAGGAATAAGGTAACTGGCCCACAGGATGTAAGGAACAAGGTTACTGTCCCACAGGGTCTAAGGAATCAGGTAACTGGTACCCAGGGTGTAATGAATAAGGTAACTGGCCCACAGGATGTAAGGAACAAGGTAACTGTCCATCAGGATGTAAGGAATAAGCTAACTGTCCCACAGGATGTAAGGAATAAGGTAACTGACCCACAGGATGTAAGGAATAATGTAACTGGCCCACAGGATATAAGCAATAAGGTAACTGGCCCACAGGGTGTAAGGAATAAGGTAACTGGCCCACAGGATGTAAGGAATAAGGTAACTGGCCCACAGGATGTAAAGAATAAGGTAACTGGCCCACAGGATGTAAGGAGTAAGGTAACTGGCCCTCAGGATGTAAGGAATAAGGTAACTGGCCCACAAGATGTAAGGAATAAGGTAACTGGCCCACAGTGTGTAAGGAATAAGGTAACTGGCCCACAGGATGTAAGGAATAAGGTAACTGGCCCACAGGATGTAAAGAATAAGGTAACTGTCCCACAGGGTGTAAGGAATAAGGTAACTGGCCCACAGGATGTAAAGAATAAGGTAACTGGCCCACAGGATGTAAGGAATAAGGTAACTGGCCCACAGGATGAAAAGAACAAGGTAACTGCCCCACGGGATGTAAGGAATAAGGTCAGTGGTCCACAGGATGTAAGGAATAAGGTACCTGGCCCACAGGATGTGAGGAATAATGTAACTGGCCCACAGGGTGTAAGGAATAAGGTTACTGTCCCACTGCGTGTTTGGAATAAGGTACCTGGCCCACAGTGTGTTAGGAATAAGGTACCTGACCCACAGGATGTGAGGAATAAGGTAACTGGCCCACAGGATGTAAGGAATAAGGTTACTGGCCCACAGTGTGTAAGGAATAAGGTACCTGGCCCACAGGATGTGAGGAATAAGGTAACTGGCCCACAGGATGTAAGGAATAAGGTAACCTGCCCACAGTGTGTAAGGAATAAGGTACCTGGCCCACAGGGTGTTAGGAATAAGGTAACTGGCCCAGAGGATGTAAGGAATAAGGTAACTGCACCACAGAGTGTAAGGAATAAGGTACCTGGCCCACAGGATGTAAGGAATAAGGTAACTGGCCCACAGGATGTAAGGAATAAGGTAACTGGCCCACAGGATGTAAGGAATAAGGTAATTGGCCCACAGGATGTAAGGAATAAGGTAACTGGTCCACATGATGTAAGGAATAAGGTAACTGGCCCACAGTGTGGAAGGAATAAGGTACCTGGCCCACACGATATAAGGAATAAGGTGACTGGCCCACAGGATATAAGGAATAAGGTTACTGGCTCACAGGATGTAAGGAATAAGGTAACTGTCCCACAGGGTGTAAGGAATAAGGTAACTGGCCCACATGATGTAAGGAATAAGGTAACTGGCCCACAGTGTGTAAGGAATAAGGTACCTGGCCCACACGATATAAGGAATAAGGTGACTGGCCCACAGGATATAAGGAATAAGGTCACTGGCTCACAGGATGTAAGGAATAAGGTAACTGTCCCACAGGAAGTAAGGAATAAGGTAACTGGCCCACAGGATGTAAGGAATAAGGTAACTGGCCCACAGGGTGTAAGGAGTAAGGTAACTGGCCCACAGGATGTAAAGAACAAGGTAACTGGCCCACAGGATGTAAGGAATAAGGTAACTGGCCCACGGTGTGTCAGGAATAAGGTAACTGGCACACAGGATGTAAGGAATAAGGTAACTGGCCCACGGTGTGTCAGGAATAAGGTTACTGGCCCCCAGGATGTAAGGAATAAGGTAACTGGCCCACAGGATGTGTGGAATAAGGTAACTGTCCCACAGGATGTAACGAATAAGGTAACTGGCCCACAGGATGTGAGGAATAATGTTACTGGATCACAGTATTTAAGGAATAAGGTACCTGGCCCACAGGATGTGAGGAATAAGGTAACTGGCCCACAGGATTTAAGGAATAAGGTAACTGGCCCACAGGATGTAAGGAACAAGGTTACTGTCCCACAGGGTCTAAGGAATCAGGTAACTGGTACCCAGGGTGTAATGAATAAGGTAACTGGCCCACAGGATGTAAGGAACAAGGTAACTGTCCATCAGGATGTAAGGAATATGCTTACTGTCCCACAGTGTGTAAGGAATAAGGTAACTGGCCCACAGGGTGTAAGGAATAAGCTAACTGTCCCACAGTGTGTAAGGAATAAGCTAACTGTCCCACAGTGTGTAAGGAATAAGGTAACTGGCCCACTGGATGTAAGGAATAATGTAACTGGACCACAGGATATAAGGAATAAGGTAACTGGCCCACAGGATGTAAGGAATAAGGTAACTGGCCCACAGTATGTAAGGAATAAGGTAACTGGCCCTCAGGATGTAAGGAATAAGGTAACTGGCCCACGGGATGTAAGGAATAAGGTGACTGGCCCACAGGATGTAAGGAATAAGGTAACTGGCCCACAGGATGTAAGGAATAAGGTAACTGGCCCACAGGATGTAAGGAATAAGGTAACTGGCCCACAGGATGTAAGGAATAAGGTAACTGGCCCACAGGATGTAAGGAATAAGGTAACTGGCCCACAGTGTGTAAGGAATGAGGTAACTGGCCCACAGGATGTGTGGAATAAGGTAACTGGCCCACAGGATGTGTGGAATAAGGTAACTGGCCCACAGGATGTAATGAATAAGGTAACTGTCCCACAGGATGTGAGGAATAAGGTAACTGGCCCACAGGATGTAAGGAATAAGTTAACTGGCCCACAGGATGTCAGGAATTAGTTAACTGGCCCACAGGATTTAAGGAATAAGGTAACTGGCCCTCAGGATGTAAGGAATAAGGTAACTGGCCCACGGGATGTAAGGAATAAGGTGACTGGCCCACAGGATGTAAGGAATAAGGAAACTGGCCCACAGGATGTAAGGAATAAGGTAACTGGCCCACAGGATGTAAGGAATAAGGTAACTGGCCCACAGGATGTAAGGAATAAGGTAACTGGACCACAGGATGTAAGGAATAAGGTAACTGGCCCCCAGGGTGTAAGGAATAAGGAAACTGGCCCACAGGATGTAAGGAATAAGGTAACTGGCCCACAGTGTGTAAGGAATAAGGTAACTGGCCCACAGGATGTAAGGAATAAGGTAACTGGCCCACAGGATGTAAGGAATAAGGTAACTGGCCCACAGTGTGTAAGGAATAAGGTAACTGGCCCACAGGATGTAAGGAATAAGGTAACTGGCCCACAGTGTGTAAGGAATAAGGTAACTGGCCCACAGGATGTAAGGAATAAGGTAACTGGCCCACAGGATGTGAGGAATAAGGTAACTGGCCCACAGGATGTGAGGAATAAGGTAACTGGCCCACAGGATGTGTGGAATAAGGTAACTGGCCCACAGGATGTGAGGAATAAGGTAACTGGCCCACGGGATGTAAGGAATAAGGTAACTGGCCCACAGGATGTGAGGAATAAGGTAACTGGCCCACAGGATGTAAGTAATAAGGTAACTGGCCCACAGGATGTAAGGAATAAGGTAACTGGCCCACAGGATGTAAGGAATAAGGTAACTGGCCCACAGGATGTAAGGAATAAGGTAACTGGCCCACAGGATGTAAGGAATTAGTTAACTGGCCCACAGGGTGTAAGGAATAAGGTGACTGGCCCACAGGATGTAAGGAATAAGGTAACTGGCCCACAGGATGTGTGGAATAAGGTAATTGGCCCACAGGATGTAAGGAATAAGGTAACTGGCCCACAGGATGTAAAGAATAAGGTAACTGTCCCACAGGATGTGAGGAATAAGGTAACTGGTACCCAGGGTGTAAGGAATAAGGTTACTGTCTCACAGGATGTAACGAATAAGGTAACTGGATCACAGGATTTAAGGAATAAGGTAACTGGCCCACAGGGTGTAAGGAATAAGGTAACTGTCCCACAGGGTGTAAGGAATAAGGTAACTGGACCACAGGATGTAAGGAATAAGGTAACTGGCCCCCAGGGTGTAAGGAATAAGGAAACTGGCCCACAGGATGTAAGGAATAAGGTAACTGGCCCACAGTGTGTAAGGAATAAGGTAACTGGCCCACAGGATGTAAGGAATAAGGTAACTGGCCCACAGGATGTAAGGAATAAGGTAACTGGCCCACAGTGTGTAAGGAATAAGGTAACTGGCCCACAGGATGTAAGGAATAAGGTAACTTGCCCACAGGATGTGAGGAATAAGGTAACTGGCCCACAGGATGTGTGGAATAAGGTAACTGGCCCACAGGATGTGAGGAATAAGGTTACTGGCCCACAGGATGTGTGGAATAAGGTAACTGCCCCACAGGATGTAAGGAATAAGGTAACTGGCCCACAGGGTGTAAGGAATAAGGTAACTGGCCCACAGGATGTAAGTAATAAGGTAACTGCCCCACAGGATGTAAGGAATAAGGTCACTGGCCCGCAGGATGTAAGGAATAAGTTAACTGGCCCACAGGATGTAAGGAATTAGTTAACTGGCCCACAGGATTTAAGGAATAAGGTAACTGGCCCACAGGATGTAAGAAATAAGGTAACTGGCCCCCAGGATTTAAAGAATAAGGTAACTGGTACCCAGGGTGTAAGGAATAAGGTTACTGTCTCACAGGATGTAACGAATAAGGTAACTGGATCACAGGATTTAAGGAATAAGGTAACTGGCCCACAGGATGTAAGGAATAAGGTAACTGGCCCACAGGATGTAAGGAATAAGGTAACTGGCCCACAGGATGTAAGGAATAAGGTAACTGGTCCACAGGATGTAAGGAATACGGTAACTGGCCCACTGGATGTAAGGAATAAGGTAACTGGCCCACAGGATGTAAGGAACAAGGTTACTGTCCCACAGGGTCTAAGGAATCAGGTAACTGGTACCCAGGGTGTAATGAATAAGGTAACTGGCCCACAGGATGTAAGGAACAAGGTAACTGTCCATCAGGATGTAAGGAATAAGCTAACAGTCCCACAGGATGTAAGGAATAAGGTAACTGGCCCACAGGATATAATGAATAATGTAACTGGCCCACAGGATATAAGGAATAAGGTAACTGGCCCACAGGGTGTAAGGAATAAGGTAACTGGCCCACAGGATGTAAGGAATAAGGTAACTGGCCCACAGGATGTAAAGAATAAGGTAACTGGCCCACAAGATGTAAAGAATAAGGTAACTGGCCCACAGGATGTAAGGAATAAGGTAACTGGCCCACAGGATGTGAAGAATAAGGTAACTGGCCCACAGGGTGTAAGGAATAAGGTAACTGGCCCACAGGATGTCAGGAATAAGGTAACTGGCCCACAGGATGTAAGGAATAAGGTAACTGGCCCACAGGATGTAAGGAATAAGGTAACTGGCCCACAGGATGTAAGGAATAAGGTAACTGGCCCACAGGATGTAAGGAATAAGGTAACTGGCCCACAGGATGTAAAGAATAAGGTAACTGGCCCACAGGATGTGAGGAATAAGGTAACTGGCCCACAGGATGTAAGGAATAAGGTAACTGGCCCTCAGGATGTAAGGAACAAGGTAACTGGCCCACAGGATGTAAGGAATAAGGTCAGTGGTCCACAGGATGTAAGGAATAAGGTACCTGGCCCACAGGATGTGAGGAATAATGTAACTGGCCCACAGGGTGTAAGGAATAAGGTTACTGTCCCACTGCGTGTTTGGAATAAGGTAACTGGCCCATAGTGTGTAAGGAATAAGGTACCTGGCCCACAGTGTGTTAGGAATAAGGTAACTGCACAACAGTGTGTAAGGAATAAGGTACCTGGCCCCCAGGATGTGAGGAATAAGGTAACTGGCCCACAGGAGGTAAGGAATAAGGTAACAGGCCCACAGTGTGTAAGGAATAAGGTACCTGGCCCACAGGGTGTTAGGAATAAGGTAACTGGCCCACAGGATGTAAGGAATAAGGTAACTGCACCACAGTGTGTAAGGAATAACGTACCTGGCCCACAGGGTGTAAGGAATAAGGTAATTGGCCCACAGGATGTAAGGAATAAGGTAACTGGTCCACATGATCTAAGGAGTAAGGTAACTGGCCCACAGTGTGTTAGGAATAAGGTACCTGGCCCACATGATATAAGGAATAAGGTGACTGGCCCACAGGATATAAGGAATAAGGTAACAGGCCCACAGCATGTAAGGAGTAAGTTAACTGGCCCACAGGATGTAAGGAATAAGGTAATGGCCTACAGGATGTAAGGAATAAGGTAACTGGCCCACAGGATGTAAGGAATAAGGTAACTGTCCCACAGTGTGTAAGAAATAAGGTTACTGGCCCACAGGATGTAAGGAATAAGGTAACTGGCCCCCAGGATGTCAGGAATAAGGTCACTGGTCCACAGCATGTAAGGAATAAGGTAACTGGCCCACAGGATGTAAGGAATAAGGTAACTGGCCCACAGGATGTAAGGAATAAGGTAACTGGCCCACAGGGTGTAAGGAATAAGGTAACTGGCCCACAGGATCTAAGGAATAAGGTTACTGTCCCACAGGGTCTAAGGAATCAGGTAACTGGTACCCAGGGTGTAATGAATAAGGTAACTGGCCCACAGGATATAAGGAACAAGGTAACTGTCCATCAGGATGTAAGGAATAAGCTAACTGTCCCACAGTGTGTAAGGAATAAGGTAACTGGCCCACAGGGTGTAAGGAATAAGCTAACTGTCCCACAGGATGTAAGGAATAAGCTAACTGTCCCACAGTATGTAAGGAATAAGGTAACTGGCCCTCAGGATGTAAGGAATAAGGTAACTGGCCCACGGGATGTAAGGAATAAGGTAACTGGCCCACAGGATGTAAGGAATAAGGTAACTGGCCCACAGGATGTAAGGAATAACGTAACTGGCCCACAGGATGTAAGGAATAAGGTAACTGGCCCACAGTGTGTAAGGAATAAGGTAACTGGCCCACAGGATGTGTGGAATAAGGTAACTGGCCCACAGGATGTAATGAATAAGGTAACTGGCCCACAGGATGTGAGGAATAAGGTAACGGGCCCACAGGATGTAAGGAATAAGGTAACTGGCCCACAGGATGTAAGAAATAAGGTAACTGGCCCCCAGGATTTAAAGAATAAGGTAACTGGTACCCAGGGTGTAAGGAATAAGGTTACTGTCTCACAGGATGTAACGAATAAGGTAACTGGATCACAGGATTTAAGGAATAAGGTAACTGGCCCACAGGATGTGAGGAATAAGGTAACTGGCCCACAGGATGTAAGGAATAAGGTAACTGGCCCACAGGATGTAAGGAACAAGGTAACTGTCCATCAGGATGTAAGGAATAAGCTAACTGTCCCACAGGATGTAAGGAATAAGGTAACTGGCCCACAGGATGTAAGGAATAAGGTAACTGACCCACAGGGTGTAAGGAATAAGGTAGCTGGCCCACAGGATGTAAGGAATAAAGTAACTGGCCCACAGGATGTAAAGAATAAGGTAACTGGCCCACAGGATGTAAGGAATAAGGTAACTGGCCCACAGGATGTAAGGAATAAGGTAACTGGCCCACAGGATGTAAGGAATAAGGTTACTGGCCCAGAGGGTGTAAGGTATAAGGTAACTGGCCCACAGGATATAAGGAATAAGGTAACTGGCCCACAGGATTTAAAGAATAAGGTAACAGGCCCACAGGATGTGAGGAATAAGGTAACTGGCCCACAGGATGTAAGGAATAAGGTAACTGGCCCACAGGATGCAAGGAACAAGGTAACTGCCCCACGGGATGTAAGGAATAAGGTCAGTGGTCCACAGGATGTAAGGAATAAGGTAACTGGCCCACAGGATGTGAGGAATAATGTAACTGGCCCACAGGGTGTAAGGAATAATGTTACTGTCCCACTGCGTGTTTGGAATAAGGTAACTGGCCCATAGTGTGTAAGGAATAAGGTACCTGGCCCACAGTGTGTTAGGAATAAGGTAACTGCACAACAGTGTGTAAGGAATAAGGTAACTGGCCCCCAGGATGTGAGGAATAAGGTAACTGGCCCACAGGATGTAAGGAATAAGGTAACAGGCCCACAGTGTGTAAGGAATAAGGTACCTGGCCCACAGGGTGTTAGGAATAAGGTAACTGGCCCACAGGATGTAAGGAATAAGGTAACTGCACCACAGTGTGTAAGGAATAAGGTACCTGGCCCACAGGGTGTAAGGAATAAGGTAATTGGCCCACAGGATGTAAGGAATAAGGTAACTGGTCCACATGATGTAAGGAGTAAGGTAACTGGCCCACAGTGTGTAAGGAATAAGGTACCTGGCCCACATGATATAAGGAATAAGGTGACTGGCCCACAGGATATAAGGAATAAGGTAACTGGCCCACAGCATGTAAGGAGTACGTTAACTGGCCCACAGGATGTAAGGAATAAGGTAATGGCCTACAGGATGTAAGGAATAAGGTAACTGGCCCACAGGATGTAAGGAATAAGGTAACTGTCCCACAGTGTGTAAGAAATAAGGTAACTGGCCCACAGGATGTAAGGAATAAGGTAACTGGCCCCCAGGATGTAAGGAATAAGGTCACTGGTCCACAGCATGTAAGGAATAAGGTAACTGGCCCACAGGATGTAAGGAATAAGGTAACTGGCCCACAGGATATAAGGAATAAGGTAACTGTCCCACAGGGTGTAAGGAATAAGGTAACTGGCCCACAGGATCAAAGGAACAAGGTTACTGTCCCACAGGGTCTAAGGAATCAGGTAACTGGTACCCAGGGTGTAATGAATAAGGTAACTGGCCCACAGGATGTAAGGAACAAGGTAACTGTCCATCAGGATGTAAGGAATAAGCTAACTGTCCCACAGTGTGTAAGGAATAAGGTAACTGGCCCACAGGGTGTAAGGAATAAGCTAACTGTCCCACAGGATGTAAGGAATAAGCTAACTGTCCCACAGTATGTAAGGAATAAGGTAACTGGCCCTCAGGATGTAAGGAATAAGGTAACTGGCCCACGGGATGTAAGGAATAAGGTGACTGGCCCACAGGATGTAAGGAATAAGGTAACTGGCCCACAGGATGTAAGGAATAAGGTAACTGGCCCACAGGATGTAAGGAATAAGGTAACTGGCCCACAGGATGTAAGGAATAAGGTAACTGGCCCACAGGATGTAAAGAATAAGGTAACTGGCCCACAGGATGTGAGGAATAAGGTAACTGGCCCACAGGATGTAAGGAATAAGGTAACTGGCCCTCAGGATGTAAGGAACAAGGTAACTGGCCCACAGGATGTAAGGAATAAGGTCAGTGGTCCACAGGATGTAAGGAATAAGGTACCTGGCCCACAGGATGTGAGGAATAATGTAACTGGCCCACAGGGTGTAAGGAATAAGGTTACTGTCCCACTGCGTGTTTGGAATAAGGTAACTGGCCCATAGTGTGTAAGGAATAAGGTACCTGGCCCACAGTGTGTTAGGAATAAGGTAACTGCACAACAGTGTGTAAGGAATAAGGTACCTGGCCCCCAGGATGTGAGGAATAAGGTAACTGGCCCACAGGAGGTAAGGAATAAGGTAACAGGCCCACAGTGTGTAAGGAATAAGGTACCTGGCCCACAGGGTGTTAGGAATAAGGTAACAGGCCCACAGGATGTAAGGAATAAGGTAACTGCACCACAGTGTGTAAGGAATAACGTACCTGGCCCACAGGGTGTAAGGAATAAGGTAATTGGCCCACAGGATGTAAGGAATAAGGTAACTGGTCCACATGATCTAAGGAGTAAGGTAACTGGCCCACAGTGTGTTAGGAATAAGGTACCTGGCCCACATGATATAAGGAATAAGGTGACTGGCCCACAGGATATAAGGAATAAGGTAACAGGCCCACAGCATGTAAGGAGTAAGTTAACTGGCCCACAGGATGTAAGGAATAAGGTAATGGCCTACAGGATGTAAGGAATAAGGTAACTGGCCCACAGGATGTAAGGAATAAGGTAACTGTCCCACAGTGTGTAAGAAATAAGGTAACTGGCCCACAGGATGTAAGGAATAAGGTAACTGGCCCCCAGGATGTAAGGAATAAGGTCACTGGTCCACAGCATGTAAGGAATAAGGTAACTGGCCCACAGGATGTAAGGAATAAGGTAACTGGCCCACAGGATGTAAGGAATAAGGTAACTGGCCCACAGGATCTAAGGAATAAGGTTACTGTCCCACAGGGTCTAAGGAATCAGGTAACTGGTACCCAGGGTGTAATGAATAAGGTAACTGGCCCACAGGATATAAGGAACAAGGTAACTGTCCATCAGGATGTAAGGAATAAGCTTACTGTCCCACAGTGTGTAAGGAATAAGGTAACTGGCCCACAGGGTGTAAGGAATAAGCTAACTGTCCCACAGGATGTAAGGAATAAGCTAACTGTCCCACAGTATGTAAGGAATAAGGTAACTGGCCCTCAGGATGTAAGGAATAAGGTAACTGGCCCACGGGATGTAAGGAATAAGGTAACTGGCCCACAGGATGTAAGGAATAAGGTAACTGGCCCACAGGATGTAAGGAATAACGTAACTGGCCCACAGGATGTAAGGAATAAGGTAACTGGCCCACAGTGTGTAAGGAATAAGGTAACTGGCCCACAGGATGTGTGGAATAAGGTAACTGGCCCACAGGATGTAATGAATAAGGTAACTGGCCCACAGGATGTGAGGAATAAGGTAACGGGCCCACAGGATGTAAGGAATTAGTTAACTGGCCCACAGGATTTAAGGAATAAGGTAACTGGCCCACAGGATGTAAGAAATAAGGTAACTGGCCCCCAGGATTTAAAGAATAAGGTAACTGGTACCCAGGGTGTAAGGAATAAGGTTACTGTCTCACAGGATGTAACGAATAAGGTAACTGGATCACAGGATTTAAGGAATAAGGTAAC
Organism: Isurus oxyrinchus; assembly: GCA_026770705.1. Lineage (NCBI taxonomy): Eukaryota > Metazoa > Chordata > Chondrichthyes > Lamniformes > Lamnidae > Isurus > Isurus oxyrinchus. The sequence goes on from JANJGN010000200.1 coordinate 493,840, forward strand.
TGGCCCACAGGATGTGAGGAATAAGGTAACTGGCCCACAGGATGTAAGGAATAAGGTAACTGGCCCACAGGATGTAAGGAACAAGGTAACTGTCCATCAGGATGTAAGGAATAAGCTAACTGTCCCACAGGATGTAAGGAATAAGGTAACTGGCCCACAGGATGTAAGGAATAAGGTAACTGGCCCACAGGGTGTAAGGAATAAGGTAGCTGGCCCACAGGATGTAAGGAATAAAGTAACTGGCCCACAGGATGTAAAGAATAAGGTAACTGGCCCACAGGATGTAAGGAATAAGGTAACTGGCCCACAGGATGTAAGGAATAAGGTAACTGGCCCACAGGATGTAAGGAATAAGGTTACTGGCCCAGAGGGTGTAAGGTATAAGGTAACTGGCCCACAGGATATAAGGAATAAGGTAACTGGCCCACAGGATTTAAAGAATAAGGTAACAGGCCCACAGGATGTGAGGAATAAGGTAACTGGCCCACAGGATGTAAGGAATAAGGTAACTGGCCCACAGGATGCAAGGAACAAGGTAACTGCCCCACGGGATGTAAGGAATAAGGTCAGTGGTCCACAGGATGTAAGGAATAAGGTAACTGGCCCACAGGATGTGAGGAATAATGTAACTGGCCCACAGGGTGTAAGGAATAATGTTACTGTCCCACTGCGTGTTTGGAATAAGGTAACTGGCCCATAGTGTGTAAGGAATAAGGTACCTGGCCCACAGTGTGTTAGGAATAAGGTAACTGCACAACAGTGTGTAAGGAATAAGGTAACTGGCCCCCAGGATGTGAGGAATAAGGTAACTGGCCCACAGGATGTAAGGAATAAGGTAACTGCACCACAGTGTGTAAGGAATAAGGTACCTGGCCCACAGGGTGTAAGGAATAAGGTAATTGGCCCACAGGATGTAAGGAATAAGGTAACTGGTCCACATGATGTAAGGAGTAAGGTAACTGGCCCACAGTGTGTAAGGAATAAGGTACCTGGCCCACATGATATAAGGAATAAGGTGACTGGCCCACAGGATATAAGGAATAAGGTAACTGGCCCACAGCATGTAAGGAGTACGTTAACTGGCCCACAGGATGTAAGGAATAAGGTAATGGCCTACAGGATGTAAGGAATAAGGTAACTGGCCCACAGGATGTAAGGAATAAGGTAACTGTCCCACAGTGTGTAAGAAATAAGGTAACTGGCCCACAGGATGTAAGGAATAAGGTAACTGGCCCCCAGGATGTAAGGAATAAGGTCACTGGTCCACAGCATGTAAGGAATAAGGTAACTGGCCCACAGGATGTAAGGAATAAGGTAACTGGCCCACAGGATATAAGGAATAAGGTAACTGTCCCACAGGGTGTAAGGAATAAGGTAACTGGCCCACAGGATCAAAGGAACAAGGTTACTGTCCCACAGGGTCTAAGGAATCAGGTAACTGGTACCCAGGGTGTAATGAATAAGGTAACTGGCCCACAGGATGTAAGGAACAAGGTAACTGTCCATCAGGATGTAAGGAATAAGCTAACTGTCCCACAGTGTGTAAGGAATAAGGTAACTGGCCCACAGGGTGTAAGGAATAAGCTAACTGTCCCACAGGATGTAAGGAATAAGCTAACTGTCCCACAGTATGTAAGGAATAAGGTAACTGGCCCTCAGGATGTAAGGAATAAGGTAACTGGCCCACGGGATGTAAGGAATAAGGTGACTGGCCCACAGGATGTAAGGAATAAGGTAACTGGCCCACAGGATGTAAGGAATAAGGTAACTGGCCCACAGGATGTAAGGAATAAGGTAACTGGCCCACAGTGTGTAAGGAATAAGGTAACTGGCCCACAGGATGTGTGGAATAAGGTAACTGGCCCACAGGATGTAATGAATAAGGTAACTGGCCCACAGGATGTGAGGAATAAGGTAACGGGCCCACAGGATGTAAGGAATTAGTTAACTGGCCCACAGGATTTAAGGAATAAGGTAACTGGCCCACAGGATGTAAGAAATAAGGTAACTGGCCCCCAGGATTTAAAGAATAAGGTAACTGGTACCCAGGGTGTAAGGAATAAGGTTACTGTCTCACAGGATGTAACGAATAAGGTAACTGGATCACAGGATTTAAGGAATAAGGTACCTGGCCCCCAGGATGTGAGGAATAAGGTAACTGGCCCACAGGATGTAAGGAATAAGGTAACTGGCCCACAGGATGTAAGGAACAAGGTAACTGTCCATCAGGATGTAAGGAATAAGCTAACTGTCCCACAGGATGTAAGGAATAAGGTAACTGGCCCACAGGGTGTAAGGAATAAGGTAACTGGCCCACAGGATGTAAGGAATAAGGTAACTGGCCCACAGGATGTAAAGAATAAGGTAACTGGCCCACAGGATGTAAGGAATAAGGTAACTGGCCCACAGGATGTAAGGAATAAGGTAACTGGCCCACAGGATGTAAGGAATAAGGTAACTGGCCCAGAGGGTGTAAGGTATAAGGTAACTGGCCCACAGGATATAAGGAATAAGGTAACTGGCCCACAGGATTTAAAGAATAAGGTAACAGGCCCACAGGATGTGAGGAATAAGGTAACTGGCCCACAGGATGTAAGGAATAAGGTAACTGGCCCACAGGATGCAAGGAACAAGGTAACTGCCCCACGGGATGTAAGGAATAAGGTCAGTGGTCCACAGGATGTAAGGAATAAGGTAACTGGCTCACAGGATGTGAGGAATAATGTAACTGGCCCACAGGGTGTAAGGAATAATGTTACTGTCCCACTGCGTGTTTGGAATAAGGTAACTGGCCCATAGTGTGTAAGGAATAAGGTACCTGGCCCACAGTGTGTTAGGAATAAGGTAACTGCACAACAGTGTGTAAGGAATAAGGTAACTGGCCCCCAGGATGTGAGGAATAAGGTAACTGGCCCACAGGATGTAAGGAATAAGGTAACAGGTCCACAGTGTGTAAGGAATAAGGTACCTGGCCCACAGGGTGTTAGGAATAAGGTAACTGGCCCACAGGATGTAAGGAATAAGGTAACTGCACCACAGTGTGTAAGGAATAAGGTACCTGGCCCACAGGGTGTAAGGAATAAGGTACCTGGCCCACATGATATAAGGAATAAGGTGACTGGCCCACAGGATATAAGGAATAAGGTAACTGGCCCACAGCATGTAAGGAGTACGTTAACTGGCCCACAGGATGTAAGGAATAAGGTAATGGCCTACAGGATGTAAGGAATAAGGTAACTGGCCCACAGGATGTAAGGAATAAGGTAACTGTCCCACAGTGTGTAAGAAATAAGGTAACTGGCCCACAGGATGTAAGGAATAAGGTAACTGGCCCCCAGGATGTAAGGAATAAGGTCACTGGTCCACAGCATGTAAGGAATAAGGTAACTGGCCCACAGGATGTAAGGAATAAGGTAACTGGCCCACAGGATATAAGGAATAAGGTAACTGTCCCACAGGGTGTAAGGAATAAGGTAACTGGCCCACAGGATCAAAGGAACAAGGTTACTGTCCCACAGGGTCTAAGGAATCAGGTAACTGGTACCCAGGGTGTAATGAATAAGGTAACTGGCCCACAGGATGTCAGGAACAAGGTAACTGTCCATCAGGATGTAAGGAATAAGCTAACTGTCCCACAGTGTGTAAGGAATAAGGTAACTGGCCCACAGGGTGTAAGGAATAAGCTAACTGTCCCACAGGATGTAAGGAATTAGCTAACTGTCCCACAGTGTGTAAGGAATAAGGTAACTGGCCCACAGGATGTAAGGAATAAGGTAACTGGCCCACAGTATGTGAGGAATAAGGTAACTGGCCCTCAGGATGTAAGGAATAAGGTAACTGGCCCACGGGATGTTAGGAATAAGGTGACTGGCCCACAGGATGTAAGGAATAAGGTAACTGGCCCACAGGATGTAAGGAATAAGGTAACTGGCCCACAGGATGTAAGGAATAAGGTAACTGGCCCACAGTGTGTAAGGAATGAGGTAACTGGCCCACAGGATGTGTGGAATAAGGTAACTGGCCCACAGGATGTATGGAATAAGGTAACTGGCCCACAGGATGTAATGAATAAGGAACTGGCCCACAGGATGTGAGGAATAAGGTAACTGGCCCACAGGATGTAAGGAATAAGGTAACGGGCCCACAGGATGTAAGGAATAAGGTAACTGGCCCACGGGATGTAAGGAATAATGTAACTGGCCCACAGGATGTAAGGAATTAGTTAACTGGCCCACAGGATTTAAGGAATAAGGTAACTGGCCCACAGGATTTAAAGAATAAGGTAACTGGTACCCAGGGTGTAAGGAATAAGGTTACTGTCTCACAGGATGTAACGAATAAGGTAACTGGATCACAGGATTTAAGGAATAAGGTAACTGGCCCACAGGATGTGAGGAATAAGGTAACTGGCCCACAGGATGTAAGGAATAAGGTAACTGGCCCACAGGATGTAAGGAACAAGGTTACTGTCCCACAGGGTCTAAGGAATCAGGTAACTGGTACCCAGGGTGTAATGAATAAGGTAACTGGCCCACAGGATGTAAGGAACAAGGTAACTGTCCATCAGGATGTAAGGAATAAGCTAACTGTCCCACAGGATGTAAGGAATATGGTAACTGGCCCACAGGATGTAAGGAATAATGTAACTGGCCCACAGGATATAAGGAATAAGGTAACTGGCCCACAGGGTGTAAGGAATAAGGTAACTGGCCCACAGGATGTAAGGAATAAGGTAACTGGCCCACAAGATGTACAGAATAAGGTAACTGGCCCACAGGATGTAAGGAATAAGGTAACTGGCCCACAGGATGTAAGGAATAAGGTAACTGGCCCACAGGATGTAAGGAATAAGGTTACTGGCCCAGAGGGTGTAAGGAATAAGGTAACTGGCCCACAGGATATAAGGAATAAGGTAACTGGCCCACAGGATGTGTGGAATAAGGTAACTGGCCCACAGGATGTAAGGAATAAGGTAACTGGCCCACAGGATTTAAAGAATAAGGTAACTGGCCCACAGGATGTAAGGAATAAGGTAACTGGATCACAGGATTTAAAGAATAAGGTAACTGGCCCACAGGATGTGAGGAATAAGGTAACTGGCCCACAGGATGTAAGGAATAAGGTAACTGGCCCACAGGATGCAAGGAACAAGGTAACTGCCCCACGGGATGTAAGGAATAAGTTCAGTGGTCCACAGGATGTAAGGAATAAGGTGACTGGCCCACAGGATGTGAGGAATAATGTAACTGGCCCACAGGGTGTAAGGAATAATGTTACTGTCCCACTGCGTGTTTGGAATAAGGTAACTGGCCCATAGTGTGTAAGGAATAAGGTACCTGGCCCACAGGATGTGAGGAATAAGGTAACTGGCCCACAGGATGTAAGGAATAAGGTAACAGGCCCACAGTGTGTAAGGAATAAGGTACCTGGCCCACAGGGTGTTTGGAATAAGGTAACTGGCCCACAGGATGTAAGGAATAAGGTAACTGGCCCACAGGGTGTAAGGAATAAGGTAACTGTCCCACAGTGTGTAAGGAATAAGGTAACTGGCCCACAGGATATAAGGAATAAGGTAACTGGCCCACAGAATGTGAGGAATAAGGTAACTGGCCCACAGAATGTGAGGAATAAGGTAACTGGCCCACAGGATGTAAGGAATAAGGTAACTGGCCCACAGGATTTAAAGAATAAGGTAACTGGCCCACAGTGTGTAAGGAATAAGGTAACTGGCCCACAGTGTGTAAGGAATAAGGTAACTGTTCCACATGATGTAAGGAATAAGGTAACTGGCCCACAATGTGTAAGGAATAAGGTAACTGGCCCTCAGGATGTAAGGAATAAGGTAACTGTCCCACAGGATGTAAGGAATAAGGTAACTGGCCCACGGGATGTAAGGAATAAGGTAACTGGCCCACAGTTTGTAAGGAATAAGGTAACTGGCCCACAGGATGTAAGGAATAAGGTCACTGGCCCACAGGATGTAAGGAATAAGGTAACTGGCCCACAGGATGTACGGAATAAGGTAACTGGCCCACAGGATGTAAGGAATAAGGTAACTGGCCCACAGGATGTAAGGAATAAGGTAACTGGCCCACAGGGTGTAAGGAATAAGGTAACTGGCCCACAGGATGTAAGGAATAAGGTAACTGGCCCACAGGATGTAAGGAATAAGGTAACTGGCCCACAGGGTGTAAGGAATAAGGTAACTGGCCCACAGGATGTAAGGAATAAGGTAACTGGCCCACAGGATGTAAGGAATAAGGTACCTGGCCCACAGGATGTAAGGAATAAGGTAACTGGCCCACAGGATGTAAGGAATAAGGTAACTGGCCCACAGGATGTAAGGAATAAGGTACCTGGCCCACAGGGTGTACGGAATAAGGTAACTGGCCCACAGAATGTGAGGAATAAGGTAACTGGCCCACAGGATGTAAGGAATAAGGTAACTGGCCCACAGGGTGTAAGGAATAAGGTAACTGGCCCACAGGGTGTAAGGAATAAGGTAACTGGCCCACAGGATGTAAGGAATTAGGTAACTGGCCCACAGGGTGTATGGAATAAGGTAACTGGCCCACAGGGTGTAAGGAATAAGGTAACTGGCCCACAGGATTTAAGGAATAAGGTAACTGGCCCACAGGATGTAAGGAATAAGGTACCTGGCCCACAGGATGTAAGGAATAAGGTAACTGGCCCACAGGATGTAAGGAATAAGGTAACTGGCGCACAGTATGTAAGGAATAAGGTAACTGTCCCACAGGATGTAAGGAATAAGGTAACTGGCCCACAGTGTGTTATGAATAAGGTAACTGGCCCACAGGATTTTTGGAATAAGGTAACTGGCCCACAGTGTGTAAGGAACAAGGTTACTGTCCCACAGGGTCTAAGGAATCAGGTAATTGGTACCCAGGGTGTAAGGAATAAGGTAACTGGCCCACAGGATGTAAGGAATAAGGTAACTGGCCCACAGTGTGTAAGGAATAACGTAACTGGCCCACAGGATTTTTGGAATAAGGTAACTGGCCCACAGTGTGTAAGGAACAAGGTTACTGTCCCACAGGGTCTAAGGAATCAGGTAATTGGTACCCAGGGTGTAAGGAATAAGGTAACTGGCCCACAGGATGTAAGGAATAAGGTAACTGGCCCACAGTGTGTCAGGAATAATGTAACTGGCCCACAGTGTGTCAGGAATAAGGTTACCTGCCCACAGGATGCAAGGAATAAGGTAGCTGGCCCACAGTGTGTCAGGAATAAGGTAACTGGCCCACAGGGTGTAAGGAATAAGGTAACTGTTCCACAGGATGTAAGGAATAAGGTAACTGGCCCACAGGATGTAAGGAATAAGGTAACTGGCCCACAGGGTGTAAGGAATAAGGTAACTGGCCCACAGGATGTAAGGAATAAGGTAACTGGACCACAGGATGTAAGGAACAAGGTTACTGTCCCACAGGGTCTAAGGAATCAGGTAATTGGTACCCAGGGTGTAATGAATAAGGTAACTGGCCCACAGGATGTAAGGAATAAGGTAACTTGCCCACAGGATGGACGGAATAAGGTAGCTGGCCCACAGGATGTTAGGAATAATGTTACTGGCCCACAGGGTGTAAGGAACAAGGTAACTGTCCATCAGGATGTAAGGAATAAGGTAACTGGCCCACAGGGTGTAAGGAAAAAGGTATCTGGCCCACAGGATGTAAGGAATAAGGTAACTGTCCCACAGGATGTAAGGAATAAGGTAACTGGCCACAGTGTGTAAGGAATAAGGTAACTGTCCCACAGGATGTACGGAATAAAGTAACTGTCCCACAGGATGTAAGGAATAAGGTAACTGGCCCACAGGATGTAAGGAATAAGGTACCTGGCCCACAGGGTGTAAGGAATAAGGTAACTGGCCCACAGGATGTAAGGAATAAGGTAACTGGCCCACAGGATGTAAGGAATAAAGTAACTGTCCCACAGGATGTAAGGAATAAGGTAACTGGCCCACAGGATGTAAGGAATAAGGTAACTGGCCCACAGGATGTAAGGAAAAAGGTAACTGTTCCACAATGTGTAAGGAATAAGGTCACTGGTCTAGATGATGTAAGGAATAAGGTAACTGTCCCGCCGACATTAAGTAATAAGGTATCTGGTCCACAATGTATAAGGAATAAGGTAATTGGCCCACAGGGTGTAAGGAATAAGGTAACTGGCCCACAGAATGTGAGGAATAAGGTAACTGGCCCACAGGGTGTAAGGAATAAGGTAACTGGCCCACAGGGTGTAAGGAATAAGGTAACTGGCCCACAGAATGTGAGGAATAAGGTAACTGGCCCACAGTGTGTAAGGAATAAGGTAACTGGCCCACAGTGTGTAAGGAATAAGGTAACCGTTCCACATGATGTAAGGAATAAGGTAACTGGCCCACAATGTGTAAGGAATAAGGTAACTGGCCCTCAGGATGTAAGGAATAAGGTAACTGTCCCACAGGATGTAAGGAATAAGGTAACTGGCCCACGGGATGTAAGGAATAAGGTAACTGGCCCACGGGATGTAAGGAATAAGGTAACTGGCCCACAGGATGTAAGGAATAAGGTAACTGTCCCACAGGATGTAAGGAATAAGGTAACTGGCCCACAGGATGTAAGGAATAAGGTAACTGTCCCACAGTGTGTAAGGAATAAGGTAACTGGCCCACAGGATGTAAGGAATAAGGTCACTGGCCCACAGGATGTAAGGAATAAGGTAACTGGCCCACAGGATGTAAGGAGTAAGGTAACTGGCCCACAGGATGTAAGAAATAAGGTAACTGGCCCACAGTGTGTAAGGAATAAGGTAACTGGCCCACAGGATGTAAGGAATAAGGTCACTGGCCCACAGGATGTGAGGAATAAGGTAACTGGCCCACAGGGTGTACGGAATAAGGTAACTGGCCCACAGAATGTGAGGAATAAGGTCACTGGTACCCAGGGTGTAAGGAATAAGGTAACGGGCCCACAGGATGTAAGGAATAAGGTAACTGGCCCACAGGATGTAAGGAATAAGGTAACTGGCCCACAGGATTTAAGGAATAAGGTAACTGGCCCACAGGATGTAAGGAATAAGGTAACTGGCCCACAGGATGTAAGGAATAAGGTAACTGGCCCACAGGATGTGAGGAATAAGGTAACTGGCCCACAGGATGTAAGGAATAAGGTAACTGGCCCACAGGATGTAAGGAATAAGGTAACTGTCCCACAGGATGTAAGGAATAAGGTAACTGGCCCACAGGATTTTTGGAATAAGGTAACTGGCCCACAGTGTGTAAGGAACAAGGTTACTGTCCCACAGGGTCTAAGGAATCAGGTAATTGGTACCCAGGGTGTAAGGAATAAGGTAACTGGCCCACAGGATGTAAGGAATAAGGTAACTGGCCCACAGTGTGTAAGGAATAACGTAACTGGCCCACAGGATTTTTGGAATAAGGTAACTGGCCCACAGTGTGTAAGGAACAAGGTTACTGTCCCACAGGGACTAAGGAATCAGGTAATTGGTACCCAGGGTGTAAGGAATAAGGTAACTGGCCCACAGGATGTAAGGAATAAGGTAACTGGCCCACAGTGTGTCAGGAATAATGTAACTGGCCCACAGTGTGTCAGGAATAAGGTTACCTGCCCACAGGATGCAAGGAATAAGGTAGCTGGCCCACAGTGTGTCAGGAATAAGGTAACTGGCCCACAAGGTGTAAGGAATAAGGTAACTGTTCCACAGGATGTAAGGAATAAGGGAACTGGCCCACAGGATGTAAGGAATAAGGTAACTGGACCACAGGATGTAAGGAATAAGGTAACTGTCCCACAGGATGTAAGGAATAAGGTAACTGGCCCACAGGATGTAAGGAATAAGGTAACTGTCCCACAGGATGTAAGGAATACGGTAACTGGCCCACTGGATGTAAGGAATAAGGTAACTGTCCCACAGGATGTAAGGAATAAGGTAACTGGCCCACAGGGTGTAAGGAATAAGGTAACTGGCCCACAGGATGTAAGGAATAAGGTAACTGGACCACAGGATGTAAGGAACAAGGTTACTGTCCCACAGGGTCTAAGGAATCAGGTAATTGGTACCCAGGGTGTAATGAATAAGGTAACTGGCCCACAGGATGTAAGGAATAAGGTAACTTGCCCACAGGATGGACGGAATAAGGTAGCTGGCCCACAGGATGTTAGGAATAATGTTACTGGCCCACAGGGTGTAAGGAACAAGGTAACTGTCCATCAGGATGTAAGGAATAAGGTAACTGGCCCACAGGGTGTAAGGAAAAAGGTATCTGGCCCACAGGATGTAAGGAATAAGGTAACTGTCCCACAGGATGTAAGGAATAAGGTAACTGGCCACAGTGTGTAAGGAATAAGGTAACTGTCCCACAGGATGTACGGAATAAAGTAACTGTCCCACAGGATGTAAGGAATAAGGTAACTGGCCCACAGGATGTAAGGAATAAGGTAACTGGCCCACAGGATGTAAGGAATAAAGTAACTGTCCCACAGGATGTAAGGAATAAGGTAACTGGCCCACAGGATGTAAGGAATAAGGTAACTGGCCCACATGATGTAAGGAATAAGGTACCTGGCCCACAGGATGTAAGGAATAAGGTAACTGGCCCACAGGATGTAAGGAATAAGGTAACTGGCCCACAGGATGTAAGGAATAAGGTAACTGGCCCACAGGATGTAAGGAATAAGGTAACTGGCCCACAGGATGTAAGGAATAAAGTACCTGGCCCACAGGCTGTAAGGAATAATGTAACTGGCCACAATATTTAAGGAATAAGGTAACTGGCCCACAGGATGTAAGGAATAAGGTAACTGGCCCACAGGATGTGAGGAATAATGTAACTGGCCCACAGGATGTAAGGAATAAGGTAACTGGCCCGCAGGGTGTTAGGAATAAGGTAACTGGCCCTCAGTGTGTTAGGAATAAGGTAACTGGTCCACAGGATATAAGGAATAAGGTAACTGGTCCACAGGATGTAAGGAATAATGTAACTGGCCCGCAGGGTGTTAGGAATAAGGTAACTGGTCCACAGGATATAAGGAATAAGGTAACTGGCCCACAGGATGTAAGGAATAAGGTAACTGGTCCACAGGATGTAAGGAACAAGGTAACTGGCCCACAGGATGTAAGGAATAAGGTAACTGGCCCACAGGATGTAAGGAATAAGGTAACTGGCCCGCAGGGTGTTAGGAATAAGGTAACTGGCCCACAGGGTGTGAGGAATAAGGTAACTGGCCCACAGGATGTATGGAATAAGGTAACTGGCCCCCAGGATGTGAGGAATAAGTCAACTGGCCCACAGGATGTATGGAATAAGGTAACTGGCCCACAGGGTGTATGGAATAAGGTAACTGGCCCACAGGATTTAAGGAATATGTTAACTGGCCCACAGGATTTAAGGAATATGGTAACTGGCCCACAGGATTTAAGGAATATGGTAACAGGCCCACTTGATTAACCCTGTCTCCACCATCCTCACACAGTGCATTCCAGATCCTAACCACTCGATTGACCCTTTCTCCATCACTCTCTCAGACAGTGCGTTCCAGATCCTAAGCACTTAATTGATCCTTTCTCCACCACATCTCCGACCGTTCATTCCAGATCTTAGCCCCTCGATTGAACCTTTCTCCACCACACTCTCTGGCACTGCATTTCAGATCCTAACCACTCTATTGATCCTGTCTCCCCCACACTTTCAGACAGTGCATTCCAAACCCTAAACACTCAATTGACCCAGTCTCTTCCATACTTCCAGATTTTGCATTCCATATCTTTACCACTCGATTGACCCTGTCTCCACCACACTCTCAGGCAGTGCATTCCAGACACGAAACACTCAGTTGATCTTATCTCCAGCACACTCTCAGACAGTGCATTCCAGATCCTAACCACTCGATTGACCCTGTCTCCACCACACTCTCAGACAGTGCATTCCAGATCCTAACCACTCGATTGACCCTGTCTCCCCCACACTCTCAGACAGTGCATTCCAGATCCTAACCACTCGATTGACCCTGTCTCCACCACACTCTCAGACAGTGCATTCCAGACACAAACTATTCAATTGACCCTGTCTCCAGCACACTCTCAGAGACTACATACCAGACGCCAACCACTCAATTGATCGTATCTCCCCCACACTCTCAGACAGTGCATTCCAGATCCTAACCACTCGATTGACCCTGTCTCCAGCACACTCTCAGAGAGTACATACCAGACGCTAACCACTCAATTGATCTTATCTCCACCACACTCTCAGACAGTGCATTCCAGATCCTAACCACTCGATTGACCCTGTCTCCCCCACACTCTCAGACAGTGCATTCCAGATCCTAACCACTCGATTGACCCTGTCTCCCCCACACTCTCAGACAGTGCATTCCAGACCCTAACCACTCGATTGACCCTGTCTCCACCACACTCTCAGGGAGTGCATTCCAGATCCTAACCACTCGATTGACCCTGTCTCCAGCACACTCTCAGAGAGTACATTCCAGATCCTAACCACTCGATTGACCCTGTCTCCACCACACTCTCAGACAGTGCATTCCAGATCCTAACCACTCGATTGACCCTGTCTCCGCCACACTCTCAGACAGTGCATTCCAGATCCTAACCACTCGATTGACCCTGTCTCCCCCGCACTCTCAGACAGTGCATTCCAGATCCTAACCACTCGATTGACTGTGTCTCCACCACACTCTCAGACAGTGCATTCCAGATCCTAACCACTCGATTGACCCTGTCTCCCCCACACTCTCAGACAGTGCATTCCAGATCCTAACCACTCGATTGACTGTCTCCACCACACTCTCAGACAGTGCATTCCAGATCCTAACCACTCGATTGACTGTCTCCACCACACTCTCAGACAGTGCATTCCAGATCCTAACCACTCGATTGACCCTGTCTCCCCCAGACTCTCAGACAGTGCATTCCAGATCCTAACCACTCGATTGAACCTGTCTGCTCCACTCTTTCAGACAGTGCATTCCAGACCCACACTATTCAATTGACCCTGCCTCCAGCCCACTCTCAGAGAGTACATACCAGACGCTAACCACTCAATTGATCTTATCTCCACCACACTCTCAGACAGTGCATTCCAGATCCTAACCACTCGATTGACCCTGTCTCCCCCAGACTCTCAGACAGTACATTCCAGATCCTAACCACTCGATTGACCCTGTCTCCCCCACACTCTCAGACAGTGCATTCCAGACCCTAACCACTCGATTGACCATGTGTCGCCCACACTCTCAGACAGTGCATTCCAGATCTTAATCACTCGATTGACCCTGTCTCCCCCACACTCTCAGACAGTTCATTCCAGATCCTAACCAGTCGATTGACCCTGTCTCCCCCACACTCTCAGACAGTGCATTCCAGATCCTAACCACTCGATTGAACCTGTCTGCTCCACACTTTCAGACAGTGCATTCCAGACCCAAACTATTCAATTGAACCTGTCTCCAGCACACTCTCAGAGAGTACATACCAGACACTAACCACTCAATTGATCTTATCTCCACCACACTCTCAGACAGTGCATTCCAGATCCTAACCACTCGATTGACCCTGTCTCCCCCACACTCTCAGACAGTGCATTCCAGATCCTAACCACTCGATTGACCCTGTCTCCCCCACACTCTCAGGCGGTGCATTCCAGATCCTAACCACTCGACTGACCCTGTCTCCCCCACATTCTCAGACAGTGCATTCCAGATCCTAACCACTCGATTGACCCTGTCTCCACCACACTCTCAGACAGTGCATTCCAGATCCTAACCGCTCGATTGACCCTGTCTCCACCATACTCTCAGACAGTGCATTCCAGATCCTAAGCACTCGATTGAACCTGTCTGCTCCACACTTTCAGACAGTGCATTCCAGACCCAAACCACTCGATTGACCCTGTCTCCCCCACACTCTCAGACAGCGCATTCCAGATCCTAACCACTCGATTGACCGTCTCCACCACACTCTCACAGTGCATTCCAGATCCTAACCACTCGATTGACCCTGTCTCCCCCACACTCTCAGACAGTGCATTCCAGATCCTAACCACTCGATTGACCCTGTCTCCCCCACACTCTCAGACAGTGCATTCCAGATCCTAACCACTCGATTGAACCTGTCTCCACCACACTCTCAGAGACTACATACCAGACGCTAACCACTCAATTGATCTTATCTCCCCCACACTCTCAGACAGTGCATTCCAGATCCTAACCACTCGATTGACCCTGTCTCCAGCACACTCTCAGAGAGTACATTCCAGATCCTAACCACTCGATTGACCCTGTCTCCCCCACACTCTCAGACAGTGCATTCCAGACCCTAACCACTCGATTGACCCTGTCTCCACCACACTCTCAGACAGATCATTCCAGATCCTAACCACTCGATTGACCCTGTCTCCACCACACTCTCAGACAGTGCATTCCAGATCCTAACCGCTCGATTGACCCTGTCTCCGCCACACTCTCAGACAGTGCATTCCAGATCCGAACCACTCGATTGACCCTGTCTCCCCCACACTCTCAGACACTGCATTCCCGATCCTAACCACTCGATTGAACCTGTCTGCTCCACACTTTCAGACAGTGCATTCCAGACCCAAACTATTTAATTGACCCTGCCTCCAGCCCACTCTCAGAGAGTACATACCAGACGCTAACCACTCAATTGATCTTATCTTCACCACACTCTCAGACAGTGCATTCCAGATCCTAACCACTCGATTGACCCTGTCTCCCCCAGACTCTCAGACAGTGCATTCCAGATCCTAACCACTCGATTGACCCTGTCTCCCCCACACTCTCAGACAGTGCATTCCAGACCCTAACCACTCGATTGACCATGTGTCGCCCACACTCTCAGACAGTGCATTCCAGATCTTAACCACTCGATTGACCATGTCTCCACCACACTCTCAGACAGTGCATTCCAGATCCTAACCACTCGATTGACCCTGTCTCCCCCACACTCTCAGACAGTTCATTCCAGATCCTAACCACTCGATTGACCCTGTCTCCCCCACACTCTCAGACAGTGCATTCCAGATCCTAACCACTCGATTGACCCTGTCTCCCCCACACTCTCAGACAGTGCATTCCAGATCCTAACCACTCGATTGAACCTGTCTGCTCCACACTTTCAGACAGTGCATTCCAGACCCAAACTATTCAATTGGCCCTGTCTCCAGCACACTCTCAGAGAGTACATACCAGACACTAACCACTCAATTGATCTTATCTCCACCACACTCTCAGACAGTGCATTCCAGATCCTAACCACTCGATTGACCCTGTCTCCCCCACACTCTCAGACAGTGCATTCCAGATCTTAACCACTCGATTGACCCTGTCTCCCCCACACTCTCAGACAGCGCATTCCAGATCCTAACCACTCGATTGACCCTGTCTCCCCCACACTCTCAGGCGGTGCATTCCAGATCCTCACCACTCGATTGACCCTGTCTCCCCCACACTCTCAGACAGTGCATTCCAGATCCTAACAACTCGATTGAACCTGTCTCCAGCACACTCTCAGACAGTGCATTCCAGACCCAAACTATTCAATTGACCCTGTCTCCAGCCCACTCTGAGAGTACATACCAGACACTAACCACTCAATTGATCTTATCTCCACCACACTCTCAGACAGTGCATTCCAGATCCTAACCACTCGATTGACCCTGTCTCCCCCACACTCTCAGACAGTGCATTCCAGATCTTAACCACTCGATTGACCCTGTCTCCCCCACAATCTCAGGCGCTGCATTCCAGATCCTAACCACTCGATTGACCCTGTCTCCCCCACATTCTCAGACAGTGCATTCCAGATCCTGACCGCTCGATTGACCCTGTCTCCACCACACTCTCAGACAGTGCATTCCAGACCCTAACCACTCGATTGACCCTGTCTCCCCCTCACTCTCAGACAGTGCATTCCAGATCCTAAGCACTCGATTGAACCTGTCTGCTCCACACTTTGAGACAGTGCATTCCAGACCCAAACTATTCATTTGACCCTGTCTCCAGCACACTCTCAGAGAGTTCATACCAGACGCTAACCACTCAATTGATCTCATCTCCCCCACACTCTCAGACAGTGCATTCCAGATCCTAACCACTCGATTCACCCTGTCTCCACCACACTCTCAGACAGTGCATTCCAGATCCTAACCGCTCGATTGACTCTGTCTCCACCACACTCTCAGACAGTGCATTCCAGATCCTAACCTCTCGATTGAACCTGTCTGCTCCACACTTTCAGACAGTGCATTCCAGACCCAATCTATTCAATTGACCCTGTCTCCAGCACACTCTCAGAGAGTACATACCAGGCGCTAACCACTCAATTGATGTTATCTCCACCACACTCTCAGACAGTGAATTCCAGATCCTAACCACTCGATTGACCCTGTCGCCCCTACACTCTCAGACAGTGCATTCCAGACCCTAACCACTCGATTGACCCTGTCTCCCCCACACTCTCAGACAGTGCATTCCAGATCCTAACCACTCGATTGACCCTGTCTCCCCTACACTCTCAGACAGTGCATTCCAGATCCTAACCACTCGATTGACCTTGTCTCCCCTACACTCTCAGACCGTGCATTCCAGATCCTAACCACTCGATTGACCCTGTCTCCGCCACACTCTCAGACAGTGCATTCCAGATCCTAACCACTCGATTGACCCTGTCTCCACAACACTCTCAGACAGTGCATTCCAGATCCTAACCACTCGATTGACCCTGTCTCCCCGACACTCTCAGGCGGTGCATTCCAGATCCTAACGACTTGATTGACCATGTGTCCCCCACACTCTCAGACAGTGCATTCCAGATCCTAACCACTCGATTGACCCTGTCTCCCCCAGACTCTAAGACAGTGCATTCCAGATCCTAACCACTCGATTGACCCTGTCTCCCCCTCACTCTCAGACAGTGCATTCCAGATCCTAAGCACTCGATTGAACCTGTCTGCTCCACACTTTCAGACAGTGCATTCCAGACCCAAACTATTCATTTGACCCTGTCTCCAGCACACTCTCAGAGAGTACATACCAGACGCTAACCACTCAATTGATCTCATCTCCCCCACACTCTCAGACAGTGCATTCCAGATCCTAACCACTCGATTCACCCTGTCTCCACCACACTCTCAGACAGTGCATTCCAGATCCTAACCGCTCGATTGACTCTGTCTCCACCACACTCTCAGACAGTGCATTCCAGATCCTAACCTCTCGATTGAACCTGTCTGCTCCACACTTTCAGACAGTGCATTCCAGACCCAATCTATTCAATTGACCCTGTCTCCAGCACACTCTCAGAGAGTACATACCAGGCGCTAACCACTCAATTGATGTTATCTCCACCACACTCTCAGACAGTGAATTCCAGATCCTAACCACTCGATTGACCCTGTCGCCCCTACACTCTCAGACAGTGCATTCCAGACCCTAACCACTCGATTGACCCTGTCTCCCCCACACTCTCAGACAGTGCATTCCAGATCCTAACCACTCGATTGACCCTGTCTCCCCTACACTCTCAGACAGTGCATTCCAGATCCTAACCACTCGATTGACCTTGTCTCCCCTACACTCTCAGACCGTGCATTCCAGATCCTAACCACTCGATTGACCCTGTCTCCGCCACACTCTCAGACAGTGCATTCCAGATCCTAACCACTCGATTGACCCTGTCTCCACAACACTCTCAGACAGTGCATTCCAGATCCTAACCACTCGATTGACCCTGTCTCCCCGACACTCTCAGGCGGTGCATTCCAGATCCTAACGACTTGATTGACCATGTGTCCCCCACACTCTCAGACAGTGCTTTCCAGATCCTAACCACTCGATTGACCCTGTCTCCCCCAGACTCTAAGACAGTGCATTCCAGATCCTAACCACTCGATTGACCCTGTCTCCCCCTCACTCTCAGACAGTGCATTCCAGATCCTAAGCACTCGATTGAACCTGTCTGCTCCACACTTTCAGACAGTGCATTCCAGACCCAAACTATTCATTTGACCCTGTCTCCAGCACACTCTCAGAGAGTACATACCAGACGCTAACCACTCAATTGATCTCATCTCCCCCACACTCTCAGACAGTGCATTCCAGATCCTAACCACTCGATTCACCCTGTCTCCACCACACTCTCAGACAGTGCATTCCAGATCCTAACCGCTCGATTGACTCTGTCTCCACCACACTCTCAGACAGTGCATTCCAGATCCTAACCTCTCGATTGAACCTGTCTGCTCCACACTTTCAGACAGTGCATTCCAGACCCAATCTATTCAATTGACCCTGTCTCCAGCACACTCTCAGAGAGTACATACCAGGCGCTAACCACTCAATTGATGTTATCTCCACCACACTCTCAGACAGTGAATTCCAGATCCTAACCACTCGATTGACCCTGTCGCCCCTACACTCTCAGACAGTGCATTCCAGACCCTAACCACTCGATTGACCCTGTCTCCCCCACACTCTCAGACAGTGCATTCCAGATCCTAACCACTCGATTGACCTTGTCTCCCCTACACTCTCAGACCGTGCATTCCAGATCCTAACCACTCGATTGACCCTGTCTCCCCGACACTCTCAGGCGGTGCATTCCAGATCCTAACGACTTGATTGACCATGTGTCCCCCACACTCTCAGACAGTGCATTCCAGATCCTAACCACTCGATTGACCCTGTCTCCCCCAGACTCTAAGACAGTGCATTCCAGATCCTAACCACTCGATTGACCCTGTCTCCCCCACACTCTCAGACAGTGCATTCCAGACCCTAACCACTCGATTGACCATGTGTCGCCCACACTCACAGACAGTGCATTCCAGATCTTAACCACTCGATTGACCATGTCTCCACCACACTCTCAGACAGTGCATTCCAGATCCTAACCACTCGATTGACCCTGTCTCCCCCACACTCTCAGACAGTGCATTCCAGATCCTAACCACTCAATTGAACCTGTCTGCTCCACAATTTCAGACAGTGCATTCCAGACCCAAACTATTCAATTGACCCTGCCTCCAGCCCACTCTCAGAGAGTACATACCAGACGCTAACCACTCAATTGATCTCATCTCCCCCACACTCTCAGACAGTGCATTCCAGATCCTAACCACTCGATTGACCCTGTCTCCACCACACTCTCAGACAGTGCATTCCAGATCCTAACCGCTCGATTGACTCTGTCTCCACCACACTCTCAGACAGTGCATTCCAGACCCTAACCATTCGATTGAACCTGTCTGCTCCACACTTTCAGACAGTGCATTCCAGACCCAATCTATTCAATTGACCCTGTCTCCAGCACACTCTCAGAGAGTACGTACCAGACGCTAACCACTCAATTGATGTTATCTCCACCACACTCTCAGACAGTGAATTCCAGATCCTAACCACTCGATTGACCCTGTCGCCCCTACACTCTCAGACAGTGCATTCCAGACCCTAACCACTCGATTGAACCTGTCTGCTCCACACTTTCAGACAGTGCATTCCAGACCCAAACTATTCAATTGACCCTGTCTCCAGCACACTCTCAGAGAGTACATACCAGACACTAACCACTCAATTGATCTTATCTCCACCACACTGTCAGACAGTGCATTCCAGATCCTAACCACTCGATTGACCGAGTCTCCCCCACACTCTCAGACAGTGCATTCCAGATCCTAACCACTCGATTGACCCTGTCTCCCCCAGACTCTAAGACAGTGCATTCCAGATCCTAACCACTCGATTGACCCTGTCTCCCCCTCACTCTCAGACAGTGCATTCCAGATCCTAAGCACTCGATTGAACCTGTCTGCTCCACACTTTCAGACAGTGCATTCCAGACCCAAACTATTCATTTGACCCTGTCTCCAGCACACTCTCAGAGAGTACATACCAGACGCTAACCACTCAATTGATCTCATCTCCCCCACACTCTCAGACAGTGCATTCCAGATCCTAACCACTCGATTCACCCTGTCTCCACCACACTCTCAGACAGTGCATTCCAGATCCTAACCGCTCGATTGACTCTGTCTCCACCACACTCTCAGACAGTGCATTCCAGATCCTAACCTCTCGATTGAACCTGTCTGCTCCACACTTTCAGACAGTGCATTCCAGACCCAATCTATTCAATTGACCCTGTCTCCAGCACACTCTCAGAGAGTACATACCAGGCGCTAACCACTCAATTGATGTTATCTCCACCACACTCTCAGACAGTGAATTCCAGATCCTAACCACTCGATTGACCCTGTCGCCCCTACACTCTCAGACAGTGCATTCCAGACCCTAACCACTCGATTGACCCTGTCTCCCCCACACTCTCAGACAGTGCATTCCAGATCCTAACCACTCGATTGACCTTGTCTCCCCTACACTCTCAGACCGTGCATTCCAGATCCTAACCACTCGATTGACCCTGTCTCCCCGACACTCTCAGGCGGTGCATTCCAGATCCTAACGACTTGATTGACCATGTGTCCCCCACACTCTCAGACAGTGCATTCCAGATCCTAACCACTCGATTGACCCTGTCTCCCCCAGACTCTAAGACAGTGCATTCCAGATCCTAACCACTCGATTGACCCTGTCTCCCCCACACTCTCAGACAGTGCATTCCAGACCCTAACCACTCGATTGACCATGTGTCGCCCACACTCACAGACAGTGCATTCCAGATCTTAACCACTCGATTGACCATGTCTCCACCACACTCTCAGACAGTGCATTCCAGATCCTAACCACTCGATTGACCCTGTCTCCCCCACACTCTCAGACAGTGCATTCCAGATCCTAACCACTCGATTGAACCTGTCTGCTCCACAATTTCAGACAGTGCATTCCAGACCCAAACTATTCAATTGACCCTGCCTCCAGCCCACTCTCAGAGAGTACATACCAGACGCTAACCACTCAATTGATCTCATCTCCCCCACACTCTCAGACAGTGCATTCCAGATCCTAACCACTCGATTGACCCTGTCTCCCCCACACTCTCAGACAGTGCATTCCAGATCCTAACCGCTCGATTGACTCTGTCTCCACCACACTCTCAGACAGTGCATTCCAGACCCTAACCATTCGATTGAACCTGTCTGCTCCACACTTTCAGACAGTGCATTCCAGACCCAATCTATTCAATTGACCCTGTCTCCAGCACACTCTCAGAGAGTACGTACCAGACGCTAACCACTCAATTGATGTTATCTCCACCACACTCTCAGACAGTGAATTCCAGATCCTAACCACTCGATTGACCCTGTCGCCCCTACACTCTCAGACAGTGCATTCCAGACCCTAACCACTCGATTGAACCTGTCTGCTCCACACTTTCAGACAGTGCATTCCAGACCCAAACTATTCAATTGACCCTGTCTCCAGCACACTCTCAGAGAGTACATACCAGACACTAACCACTCAATTGATCTTATCTCCACCACACTGTCAGACAGTGCATTCCAGATCCTAACCACTCGATTGACCGAGTCTCCCCCACACTCTCAGACAGTGCATTCCAGATCTTAACCACTCGATTGACCCTGTCTCCCCCACACTCTCAGACAGCGCATTCCAGATCCTAACCACTCGATTGACCCTGTCTCCCCCACACTCTCAGGCGGTGCATTCCAGATCCTCACCACTCGATTGACCATGTGTCGCCCACACTCTCAGACAGTGCATTCCAGATCTTAAGAACTCGATTGACCCTGTCTCCACCACACTCTCAGACAGTGCATTCCAGACCCTAACCACTTGATTGACCCTGTCTCCCCCTCACTCTCAGACAGTGCATTCCAGATCCTAAGCACTCGATTGAACCTGTCTGCTCCACACTTTCAGACAGTGCATTCCAGACCCAAACTATTCATTTGACCCTGTCTCCTGCACACTCTCAGAGAGTACATACCAGACGCTAACCACTCAATTGATCTTATCTCCCCCACACTCTCAGACAGTGCATTCCAGATCCTAACCACTCGATTGACCCTGTCTCCCCCACACTCTCAGACAGTGCATTCCAGACCCTAACCATTCGATTGACCATGTGTCCCCCACACTCTCAGACAGTGCATTCCAGATCCTAACCACTCGATTGACCCTGTCTCCCCCACACTCTCAGACAGTGCATTCCAGCTCCTAACCGCTCGATTGACCCTGTCTCCACCACACTCCCAGACAGTGCATTCCAGACCCTAACCACTCGATTGACCCTGTCTCCCCCTCACTCTCAGACAGTGCATTCCAGATCCTAAGCACTCGATTGAACCTGTCTGCTCCACACTTTCAGACAGTGCATTCCAGACCCAAACTATTCAATTGACCCTGTCTCCAGCACACTCTCAGAGAGTACATACCAGACGCTAACCACTCAATTGATCTTATCTCCCCCACACTCTCACAGTGCATTCCAGACCCTAACCACTCGATTGACCCTGTCTCCACCACACTCTCAGACAGTGCATTCCAGATCCTAACCACTCGATTGACCCTGTCTCCACCACACTCTCAGACAGTGCATTCCAAATCCTAACCGCTCGATTGACTCTGTGTCCACCACACTCTCAGACAGTGCATTCCAGACCCTAACCACTCGATTGACCCTGTCTCCCCCACACTCTCAGACAGTGCATTCCAGATCCTAACCACTCGATTGAACCTGTCTGCTCCACACTTTCAGACAGTGCATTCCAGACCCAATCTATTCAATTGACCCTGTCTCCAGCACACTCTCAGAGAGTACATACCAGACGCTAACCACTCAATTGATCTTATCTCCACCACACTCTCAGACAGTGAATTCCAGATCCTAACCACTCGATTGACCCTGTCTCCCCTACACTCTCAGATAGTGCATTCCAGACCCTAACCACTCGATTGACCATGTGTCCCCCACACTCTCAGACAGTGCATTCCAGATCCTAACCACTCGATTGACCCTGTCTCCCCCACACTCTCAGACAGTGCATTCCAGATCCTAACCACTCGATTGACCCTGTCTCCCCCACACTCTCAGACAGTGCATTCCAGATCCTAACCACTCGATTGACCCTGTCTCCCCTACACTCTCAGACAGTGCATTCCAGATCCTAACCACTCGATTGACCCTGTCTCCACCACACTCTCAGACAGTGCATTCCAGATCCTAACCACTCGATTGACCCTGTCTCCCCCACACTCTCAGACAGTTCATTCCCGATCCTAACCACTCGATTGACCCTGTCTCCCCCACACTCTCAGACAGTTCATTCCAGATCCTAACCATTCGATTGACCCTGTCTCCCCCACACTCTCAGACAGTGCATTCCAGATCCTAACCACTCGATTGACCCTGTCTCCGCCACACTCTCAGACAGTGCATTCCAGATCCTAACCACTCGATTGACCCTGTCTCCCCCACACTCTCAGACAGTGCATTCCAGATCCTAACCACTCGATTGACTGTGTCTCCACCACACTCTCAGACAGTGCATTCCAGATCCTTACCACTCGATTGACCCTGTCTCCCCCACACTCTCAGACACTGCATTCCAGATCCTAACTACTCGATTGAACCTGTCTGCTCCACACTTTCAGACAGTGCATTCCAGACCCAAACTATTCAATTGACCCTGCCTCCAGCCCACTCTCAGAGAGTACATACCAGACGCTAACCACTCAATTGATCTTATCTTCACCACACTCTCAGACAGTGCATTCCAGATCCTAACCACTCGATTGACCCTGTCTCCCCCAGACTCTCAGACAGTGCATTCCAGATCCTAACCACTCGATTGACCCTGTCTCCCCCACACTCTCAGACAGTGCATTCCAGACCCTAACCACTCGATTGACCATGTGTCGCCCACACTCTCAGACAGTGCATTCCAGATCTTAACCACTCGATTGACCATGTCTCCACCACACTCTCAGACAGTGCATTCCAGATCCTAACCACTCGATTGACCCTGTCTCCCCCACACTCTCAGACAGTGCATTCCAGATCCTAACCACTCGATTGAACCTGTCTGCTCCACACTTTCAGACAGTGCATTCCAGACCCAAACTATTCAATTGACCCTGCCTCCAGCCCACTCTCAGAGAGTACATACCAGACGCTAACCACTCAATTGATCTTATCTCCACCACACTCTCAGACAGTGCATTCCAGATCCTAACCACTCGATTGACCCTGTCTCCCCCAGACTCTCAGACAGTGCATTCCAGATCCTAACCACTCGATTGACCCTGTCTCCCCTACACTCTCAGACAGTGCATTCCAGATCTTAACCACTCGATTGACCCTGTCTCCATCACACTCTCAGTCAGTGCATTCCAGATCCTAACCACTCGATTGACCCTGTCTCCCCCACAATCTCAGGCGCTGCATTCCAGATCCTAACCACTCGATTGACCCTGTCTCCCCCACATTCTCATTCAGTGCATTCCAGATCCTAACCGCTCGATTGACCCTGTCTCCACCACACTCTCAGACAGTGCATTCCAGGCCCTAACCACTCGATTGACCCTGTCTCCCCCTCACTCTCAGACAGTGCATTCCAGATCCTAAGCACTCGATTGAACCTGTCTGCTCCACACTTTCAGACAGTGCATTCCAGACCCAAACTATTCATTTGACCCTGTCTCCAGCACACTCTCAGAGAGTACATACCAGACGCTAACCACTCAATTGATCTCATCTCCCCCACACTCTCAGACAGTGCATTCCAGATCCTAACCACTCGATTCACCCTGTCTCCACCACACTCTCAGACAGTGCATTCCAGATCCTAACCGCTCGATTGACTCTGTCTCCACCACACTCTCAGACAGTGCATTCCAGATCCTAACCACTCGATTGAACCTGTCTGCTCCACACTTTCAGACAGTGCATTCCAGACCCAATCTATTCAATTGACCCTGTCTCCAGCACACTCTCAGAGAGTACATACCAGACGCTAACCACTCAATTGATCTTATCTCCACCACACTCTCAGACAGTGAATTCCAGATCCTAACCACTCGATTGACCCTGTCGCCCCTACACTCTCAGACAGTGCATTCCAGACCCTAACCACTCGATTGACCCTGTCTCCCCTACACTCTCAGACAGTGCATTCCAGATCCTAACCACTCGATTGACCTTGTCTCCCCTACACTCTCAGACCGTGCATTCCAGATCCTAACCACTCGATTGACCCTGTCTCCGCCACACTCTCAGACAGTGCATTCCAGATCCTAACCACTCGATTGACCCTGTCTCCACAACACTCTCAGACAGTGCATTCCAGATCCTAACCACTCGATTGACCCTGTCTCCTCCACACTCTCAGGCGGTGCATTCCAGATCCTAACCACTCGATTGACCCTGTCTCCCCCACATTCTCAGACAGTGCATTCCAGATCCTAACCACTCGATTGACCCTGTCTCCCCCACACTCTCAGACAGTGCATTCCAGATCCTAACCGCTCGATTGACCCTGTCTCCACCATACTCTCAGACAGTGCATTCCAGATCCTAAGCACTCGATTGAACCTGTCTGCTCCACACTTTCAGACAGTGCATTCCAGACCCAAACTATTCATTTGACCCTGTCTCCAGCACACTCTCAGAGAGTACATACCAGACGCTAACCACTCAATTGATCTTATCTCCACCACACTCTCAGACAGTGCATTCCAGATCCTAACCACTCAATTGACCCTGTCTCCCCCACACTCTCAGACAGTGCATTCCAGACCCTAACCACTCGATTGACCCTGTCTCCCCCACACTCTCAGACAGTGCATTCCAGATGCTAACCACTCGATTGACCCTGTCTCCCCCACACTCTCAAACAGAGCATTCCAGACGCTAACCACTCGATTGACCCTGTCTCCACCACACTCTCAGACAGTGCATTCCAGATCCTAACCACTCGATTGACCCTGTCTCCCCCACACTCTCAGACAGTGCATTCCAGACCCTAATCACTCGATTGACCCTGTCTCCACCACACTCTCAGACAGTTCATTCCAGATCCTAACCATTCGATTGACCCTGTCTCCCCCACACTCTCAGACAGTGCATTCCAGATCCTAACCACTCGATTGACCCTGTCTCCGCCACACTCTCAGACAGTGCATTCCAGATCCTAACCACTCGATTGACCCTGTCTCCACCACACTCTCAGACAGTGCATTCCAGATCCTAACCACTCGATTGACTGTGTCTCCACCACACTCTCAGACAGTGCATTCCAGATCCTAACCACTCGATTGACCCTGTCTCCCCCACACTCTCAGACACTGCATTCCAGATCCTAACTACTCGATTGAACCTGTCTGCTCCACACTTTCAGACAGTGCATTCCAGACCCAAACTATTCAATTGACCCTGCCTCCAGCCCACTCTCAGAGAGTACATACCAGACGCTAACCACTCAATTGATCTTATCTTCACCACACTCTCAGACAGTGCATTCCAGACCCTAACCACTCGATTGACCCTGTCTCCCCCTCACTCTCAGACAGTGCATTCCAGATCCTAAGCACTCGATTGACCATGTCTCCACCACACTCTCAGACAGTGCATTCCAGATCCTAACCACTCGATTGACCCTGTCTCCCCCACACTCTCAGACAGCGCATTCCAGATCCTAACCACTCGATTGAACCTGTCTGCTCCACACTTTCAGACAGTGCATTCCAGACCCAAACTATTCAATTGACCCTGTCTCCAGCACAATCTCAGAGAGTACATACCAG
This sequence comes from Isurus oxyrinchus, assembly GCA_026770705.1. Classification (NCBI taxonomy): domain Eukaryota; kingdom Metazoa; phylum Chordata; class Chondrichthyes; order Lamniformes; family Lamnidae; genus Isurus; species Isurus oxyrinchus. The sequence goes on from JANJGN010000200.1 coordinate 520,620, forward strand.
ACACTAACCACTCAATTGATCTTATCTCCACCACACTCTCAGACAGTGCATTCCAGATCCTAACCACTCGATTGACCCTGTCTCCCCCACACTTTCAGACAGTGCATTCCAGATCCTTACCACTCGATTGACCCCGTCTCCCCCACACTCTCAGACAGTGCATTCCAGATCCTAACCACTCGATTGACCCTGTCTCCCCCACACTCTCAGGCGGTGCATTCCAGATCCTAACCACTCGATTGACCCTGTCTCCCCCACACTCTCAGACAGAGCATTCCAGACCCAAACTATTCATTTGACCCTGTCTCCAGCACACTCTCAGAGAGTACATACCAGACGCTAACCACTCAATTGATCTTATCTCCACCACACTCTCAGACAGTGCATTCCAGATCCTAACCACTCAATTGACCCTGTCTCCCCCACACTCTCAGACAGTGCATTCCAGACCCTAACCACTCGATTGACCCAGTCTCCCCCACACTCTCAGACAGTGCATTCCAGATCCTAACCACTCGATTGACCCTGTCTCCCCCACACTCTCCGACAGAGCATTCCAGACCCTAACCACTCGATAGACCCTGTCTCCACCACACTCTCAGACAGTGCATTCCAGATCCTAACCACTCGATTGACCCTGTCTCCCCCACATTCTCAGACAGTGCATTCCAGATCCTAACCACTCGATTGACCCTGTCTCCCCCACACTCTCAGACAGAGCATTCCAGACCCAAACTATTCATTTGACCCTGTCTCCAGCACACTCTCAGAGAGTACATACCAGACGCTAACCACTCAATTGATCTTATCTTCACCACACTCTCAGACAGTGCATTCCAGATCCTAACCACTCGATTGACCCTGTCTCCCCCAGACTCTCAGACAGTGCATTCCAGATCCTAACCACTCGATTGACCCTGTCTCCCCCACACTCTCAGACAGTGCATTCCAGACCCTAACCACTCGATTGACCATGTGTCGCCCACACTCTCATACAGTGCATTCCAGATCTTAACCACTCGATTGACCATGTCTCCACCACACTCTCAGACAGTGCATTCCAGATCCTAACCACTCGATTGACCCTGTCTCCCCCACACTCTCAGACAGTGCATTCCAGATCCTAACCACTCGATTGAACCTGTCTGCTCCACACTTTCAGACAGTGCATTCCAGACCCAAACTATTCAATTGACCCTGCCTCCAGCCCACTCTCAGAGAGTACATACCAGACGCTAACCACTCAATTGATCTTATCTCCACCACACTCTCAGACAGTGCATTCCAGATCCTAACCACTCGATTGACCCTGTCTCCCCCAGACTCTCAGACAGTGCATTCCAGATCCTAACCACTCGATTGACCCTGTCTCCCCTACACTCTCAGACAGTGCATTCCAGATCTTAACCACTCGATTGACCCTGTCTCCATCACACTCTCAGTCAGTGCATTCCAGATCCTAACCACTCGATTGACCCTGTCTCCCCCACAATCTCAGGCGCTGCATTCCAGATCCTAACCACTCGATTGACCCTGTCTCCCCCACATTCTCAGACAGTGCATTCCAGATCCTAACCGCTCGATTGACCCTGTCTCCACCACACTCTCAGACAGTGCATTCCAGGCCCTAACCACTCGATTGACCCTGTCTCCCCCTCACTCTCAGACAGTGCATTCCAGATCCTAAGCACTCGATTGAACCTGTCTGCTCCACACTTTCAGACAGTGCATTCCAGACCCAAACTATTCATTTGACCCTGTCTCCAGCACACTCTCAGAGAGTACATACCAGACGCTAACCACTCAGTTGATCTCATCTCCCCCACACTCTCAGACAGTGCATTCCAGATCCTAACCACTCGATTCACCCTGTCTCCACCACACTCTCAGACAGTGCATTCCAGATCCTAACCGCTCGATTGACTCTGTCTCCACCACACTCTCAGACAGTGCATTCCAGATCCTAACCACTCGATTGAACCTGTCTGCTCCACACTTTCAGACAGTGCATTCCAGACCCAATCTATTCAATTGACCCTGTCTCCAGCACACTCTGAGAGTACATACCAGACGCTAACCACTCAATTGATCTTATCTCCACCACACTCTCAGACAGTGAATTCCAGATCCTAACCACTCGATTGACCCTGTCGCCCCTACACTCTCAGACAGTGCATTCCAGACCCTAACCACTCGATTGACCCTGTCTCCCCTACACTCTCAGACAGTGCATTCCAGATCCTAACCACTCGATTGACCTTGTCTCCCCTACACTCTCAGACCGTGCATTCCAGATCCTAACCACTCGATTGACCCTGTCTCCGCCACACTCTCAGACAGTGCATTCCAGATCCTAACCACTCGATTGACCCTGTCTCCACAACACTCTCAGACATTGCATTCCAGATCCTAACCACTCGATTGACCCTGTCTCCCCCACACTCTCAGGCGGTGCATTCCAGATCGTAACCACTTGATTGACCATGTGTCCCCCACACTCTCAGACAGTGCATTCCAGATCCTAACCACTCGATTGACCCTGTCTCCCCCACACTCTCAGACTGTGCATTCCAGATCCTAACCGCTCGATTGACCCTGTCTCCACCACACTCTCAGACAGTGCATTCCAGATCCTAACCACTCGATTGACCCTGTCTCCCCCACACTCTCAGACAGTTCATTCCAGATCCAAACCACTCGATTGACCCTGTCTCCCCCACACTCTCAGACAGCGCATTCCAGATCCTAACCACTCGATTGACCCTGTCTCCCCCACACTCTCAGACAGTGCATTCCAGATCCTAACCACTCGATTGAACCTGTCTGCTCCACACTTTCAGACAGTGCATTCCAGACCCAAACTATTCAATTGACCCTGTCTCCAGCAACCTCTCAGAGAGTACATACCAGACGCTAACCACTCAATTGATCTTATCTCCACCACACTCTCAGACAGTGAATTCCAGATCCTAACCACTCGATTGACCCTGTCGCCCCTACACTCTCAGACAGTGCATTCCAGACCCTAACCACTCGATTGACCCTGTCTCCCCCACACTCTCAGACAGTGCATTCCAGATCCTAACCACTCGATTGACCCTGTCTCCCCTACACTCTCAGACAGTGCATTCCAGATCCTAACCACTCGATTGACCTTGTCTCCCCTACACTCTCAGACCGTGCATTCCAGATCCTAACCACTCGATTGACCCTGTCTCCGCCACACTCTCAGACAGTGCATTCCAGATCCTAACCACTCGATTGACCCTGTCTCCACAACACTCTCAGACAGTGCATTCCAGATCCTAACCACTCGATTGACCCTGTCTCCCCCACACTCTCAGGCGGTGCATTCCAGATCGTAACCACTTGATTGACCATGTGTCCCCCACACTCTCAGACAGTGCATTCCAGATCCTAACCACTCGATTGACCCTGTCTCCCCCACACTCTCAGACTGTGCATTCCAGATCCTAACCGCTCGATTGACCCTGTCTCCACCACACTCTCAGACAGTGCATTCCAGATCCTAACCACTCAATTGATCTTATGTCCACCACACTCTCAGACAGTGCATTCCAGATCCTAACCACTCGATTGACCCTGTCTCCCCCACACTTTCAGACAGTGCATTCCAGATCCTTACCACTCGATTGACCCTGTCTCCCCCACACTCTCAGACAGTGCATTCCAGATCCTAACCACTCGATTGACCCTGTCTCCCCCACACTCTCAGGCGGTGCATTCCAGATCCGAACCACTCGATTGACCCTGTCTCCCCCACACTCTCAGACAGTGCATTCCAGATCCTAACCGCTCGATTGACCCTGTCTCCACCATACTCTCAGACAGTGCATTCCAGATCCTAAGCACTCGATTGAACCTGTCTGCTCCACACTTTCAGACAGTGCATTCCAGACCCAAACTATTCATTTGACCCTGTCTCCAGCACACTCTCAGAGAGTACATACCAGACGCTAACCACTCAATTGATCTTATCTCCACCACACTCTCAGACAGTGCATTCCAGATCCTAACCACTCAATTGACCCTGTCTCCCCCACACTCTCAGACAGTGCATTCCAGACCCTAACCACTCGATTGACCCTGTCTCCCCCACACTCTCAGACAGTGCATTCCAGATGCTAACCACTCGATTGACCCTGTCTCCCCCACACTCTCAAACAGAGCATTCCAGACGCTAACCACTCGATTGACCCTGTCTCCACCACACTCTCAGACAGTGCATTCCAGATCCTAACCACTCGATTGACCCTGTCTCCCCCATACTCTCAGACAGTGCATTCCAGACCCTAATCACTCGATTGACCCTGTCTCCACCACACTCTCAGACAGTTCATTCCAGATCCTAACCATTCGATTGACCCTGTCTCCCCCACACTCTCAGACAGTGCATTCCAGATCCTAACCACTCGATTGACCCTGTCTCCGCCACACTCTCAGACAGTGCATTCCAGATCCTAACCACTCGATTGACCCTGTCTCCACCACACTCTCAGACAGTGCATTCCAGATCCTAACCACTCGATTGACTGTGTCTCCACCACACTCTCAGACACTGCATTCCAGATCCTAACTACTCGATTGAACCTGTCTGCTCCACACTTTCAGACAGTGCATTCCAGACCCAAACTATTCAATTGACCCTGCCTCCAGCCCACTCTCAGAGAGTACATACCAGACGCTAACCACTCAATTGATCTTATCTTCACCACACTCTCAGACAGTGCATTCCAGACCCTAACCACTCGATTGACCCTGTCTCCCCCTCACTCTCAGACAGTGCATTCCAGATCCTAAGCACTCGATTGACCATGTCTCCACCACACTCTCAGACAGTGCATTCCAGATCCTAACCACTCGATTGACCCTGTCTCCCCCACACTCTCAGACAGCGCATTCCAGATCCTAACCACTCGATTGAACCTGTCTGCTCCACACTTTCAGACAGTGCATTCCAGACCCAAACTATTCAATTGACCCTGTCTCCAGCACACTCTCAGAGAGTACATACCAGACACTAACCACTCAATTGATCTTATCTCCACCACACTCTCAGACAGTGCATTCCAGATCCTAACCACTCGATTGACCCTGTCTCCCCCACACTTTCAGACAGTGCATTCCAGATCCTTACCACTCGATTGACCCCGTCTCCCCCACACTCTCAGACAGTGCATTCCAGATCCTAACCACTCGATTGACCCTGTCTCCCCCACACTCTCAGGCGGTGCATTCCAGATCCTAACCACTCGATTGACCCTGTCTCCCCCACATTCTCAGACAGTGCATTCCAGATCCTAACCACTCGATTGACCCTGTCTCCCCCACACTCTCAGACAGAGCATTCCAGACCCAAACTATTCATTTGACCCTGTCTCCAGCACACTCTCAGAGAGTACATACCAGACGCTAACCACTCAATTGATCTTATCTCCACCACACTCTCAGACAGTGCATTCCAGATCCTAACCACTCAATTGACCCTGTCTCCCCCACACTCTCAGACAGTGCATTCCAGACCCTAACCACTCGATTGACCCTGTCTCCCCCACACTCTCAGACAGTGCATTCCAGATCCTAACCACTCGATTGACCCTGTCTCCCCCACACTCTCAGACAGAGCATTCCAGACCCTAACCACTCGATAGACCCTGTCTCCACCACACTCTCAGACAGTGCATTCCAGATCCTAACCACTCGATTGACCCTGTCTCCCCCACACTCTCAGACAGTGCATTCCAGACCCTAACCACTCGATTGACCCTGTCTCCACCACACTCTCAGACAGTTCATTCCAGATCCTAACCATTCGATTGACCCTGTCTCCCCCACACTCTCAGACAGTGCATTCCAGATCCTAACCACTCGATTGACCCTGTCTCCGCCACACTCTCAGACAGTGCATTCCAGATCCTAACCACTCGATTGACCCTGTCTCCCCCACACTCTCAGACAGTGCATTCCAGATCCTAACCACTCGATTGACTGTGTCTCCACCACACTCTCAGACAGTGCATTCCAGATCCTTACCACTCGATTGACCCTGTCTCCCCCACACTCTCAGACACTGCATTCCAGATCCTAACTACTCGATTGAACCTGTCTGCTCCACACTTTCAGACAGTGCATTCCAGACCCAAACTATTCAATTGACCCTGCCTCCAGCCCACTCTCAGAGAGTACATACCAGACGCTAACCACTCAATTGATCTTATCTTCACCACACTCTCAGAAAGTGCATTCTAGATCCTAACCACTCGATTGACCCTGTCTCCCCCAGACTCTCAGACAGTGCATTCCAGATCCTAACCACTCGATTGACCCTGTCTCCCCCACACTCTCAGACAGTGCATTCCAGACCCTAACCACTCGATTGACCATGTGTCGCCCACACTCTCAGACAGTGCATTCCAGATCTTAACCACTCGATTGACCATGTCTCCACCACACTCTCAGACAGTGCATTCCAGATCCTAACCACTCGATTGACCCTGTCTCCCCCACACTCTCAGACAGTGCATTCCAGATCCTAACCACTCGATTGAACCTGTCTGCTCCACACTTTCAGACAGTGCATTCCAGACCCAAACTATTCAATTGACCCTGCCTCCAGCGCACTCTCAGAGAGTACATACCAGACGCTAACCACTCACTTGATCTTATCTCCACCACACTCTCAGACAGTGCATTCCAGATCCTAACCACTCGATTGACCCTGTCTCCCCCAGACTCTCAGACAGTGCATTCCAGATCCTAACCACTCGATTGACCCTGTCTCCCCTACACTCTCAGACAGTGCATTCCAGATCTTAACCACTCGATTGACCCTGTCTCCATCACACTCTCAGTCAGTGCATTCCAGATCCTAACCACTCGATTGACCCTGTCTCCCCCACAATCTCAGGCGCTGCATTCCAGATCCTAACCACTCGATTGACCCTGTCTCCCCCACATTCTCAGACAGTGCATTCCAGATCCTAACCGCTCGATTGACCCTGTCTCCACCACACTCTCAGACAGTGCATTCCAGGCCCTAACCACTCGATTGACCCTGTCTCCCCCTCACTCTCAGACAGTGCATTCCAGATCCTAAGCACTCGATTGAACCTGTCTGCTCCACACTTTCAGACAGTGCATTCCAGACCCAAACTATTCATTTGACCCTGTCTCCAGCACACTCTCAGAGAGTACATACCAGACGCTAACCACTCAATTGATCTCATCTCCCCCACACTCTCAGACAGTGCATTCCAGATCCTAACCACTCGATTCACCCTGTCTCCACCACACTCTCAGACAGTGCATTCCAGATCCTAACCGCTCGATTGACTCTGTCTCCACCACACTCTCAGACAGTGCATTCCAGATCCTAACCACTCGATTGAACCTGTCTGCTCCACACATTCAGACAGTGCATTCCAGACCCAATCTATTCAATTGACCCTGTCTCCAGCACACTCTCAGAGAGTACATACCAGACGCTAACCACTCAATTGATCTTATCTCCACCACACTCTCAGACAGTGAATTCCAGATCCTAACCACTCGATTGACCCTGTCGCCCCTACACTCTCAGACAGTGCATTCCAGACCCTAACCACTCGATTGACCCTGTCTCCCCTACACTCTCAGAGAGTACATACCAGACGCTAACCACTCAATTGATCTTATCTCCACCACACTCTCAGACAGTGAATTCCAGATCCTAACCACTCGATTGACCCTGTCGCCCCTACACTCTCAGACAGTGCATTCCAGACCCTAACCACTCGATTGACCCTGTCTCCCCCACACTCTCAGACAGTGCATTCCAGATCCTAACCACTCGATTGACCCTGTCTCCCCTACACTCTCAGACAGTGCATTCCAGATCCTAACCACTCGATTGACCTTGTCTCCCCTACACTCTCAGACCGTGCATTCCAGATCCTAACCACTCGATTGACCCTGTCTCCGCCACACTCTCAGACAGTGCATTCCAGATCCTAACCACTTGATTGACCCTGTCTCCACAACACTCTCAGACAGTGCATTCCAGATCCTAACCACTCGATTGACCCTGTCTCCCCCACACTCTCAGGCGGTGCATTCCAGATCGTAACCACTTGATTGACCATGTGTCCCCCACACTCTCAGACAGTGCATTCCAGATCCTAACCACTCGATTGACCCTGTCTCCCCCACACTCTCAGACTGTGCATTCCAGATCCTAACCGCTCGATTGACCCTGTCTCCACCACACTCTCAGACAGTGCATTCCAGATCCTAACCACTCAATTGATCTTATGTCCACCACACTCTCAGACAGTGCATTCCAGATCCTAACCACTCGATTGACCCTGTCTCCCCCACACTTTCAGACAGTGCATTCCAGATCCTTACCACTCGATTGACCCTGTCTCCCCCACACTCTCAGACAGTGCATTCCAGATCCTAACCACTCGATTGACCCTGTCTCCACCATACTCTCAGACAGTGCATTCCAGATCCTAAGCACTCGATTGAACCTGTCTGCTCCACACTTTCAGACAGTGCATTCCAGATCCTAACCACTCGATTGACCCTGTCTCCCCCACACTCTCAGGCGGTGCATTCCAGATCCTAACCACTCGATTGACCCTGTCTCCCCCACATTCTCAGACAGTGCATTCCAGATCCTAACCACTCGATTGACCCTGTCTCCCCCACACTTTCAGACAGTGCATTCCAGATCCTTACCACTCGATTGACCCTGTCTCCCCCACACTCTCAGACAGTGCATTCCAGATCCTAACCACTCGATTGACCCTGTCTCCCCCACACTCTCAGGCGGTGCATTCCAGATCCTAACCACTCGATTGACCCTGTCTCCCCCACATTCTCAGACAGTGCATTCCAGATCCTAACCACTCAATTGATCTTATCTTCACCACACTCTCAGACAGTGCATTCCAGACCCTAACCACTCGATTGACCCTGTCTCCCCCTCACTCTCAGACAGTGCATTCCAGATCCTAAGCACTCGATTGACCATGTCTCCACCACACTCTCAGACAGTGCATTCCAGATCCTAACCACTCGATTGACCCTGTCTCCCCCACACTCTCAGACAGTTCATTCCAGATCCAAACCACTCGATTGACCCTGTCTCCCCCACACTCTCAGACAGCGCATTCCAGATCCTAACCACTCGATTGAACCTGTCTGCTCCACACTTTCAGACAGTGCATTCCAGACCCAAACTATTCAATTGACCCTGTCTCCAGCACACTCTCAGAGAGTACATACCAGACACTAACCACTCAATTGATCTTATCTCCACCACACTCTCAGACAGTGCATTCCAGATCCTAACCACTCGATTGACCCTGTCTCCCCCACACTTTCAGACAGTGCATTCCAGATCCTTACCACTCGATTGACCCCGTCTCCCCCACACTCTCAGACAGTGCATTCCAGATCCTAACCACTCGATTGACCCTGTCTCCCCCACACTCTCAGGCGGTGCATTCCAGATCCTAACCACTCGATTGACCCTGTCTCCCCCACATTCTCAGACAGTGCATTCCAGATCCTAACCACTCGATTGACCCTGTCTCCCCCACACTCTCAGACAGAGCATTCCAGACCCAAACTATTCATTTGACCCTGTCTCCAGCACACTCTCAGAGAGTACATACCAGACGCTAACCACTCAATTGATCTTATCTCCACCACACTCTCCGACAGTGCATTCCAGATCCTAACCACTCAATTGACCCTGTCTCCCCCACACTCTCAGACAGTGCATTCCAGACCCTAACCACTCGATTGACCCTGTCTCCCCCACACTCTCAGACAGTGCATTCCAGATCCTAACCACTCGATTGACCCTGTCTCCCCCACACTCTCAGACAGAGCATTCCAGACCCTAACCACTCGATTGACCCTGTCTCCACCACACTCTCAGACAGTGCATTCCAGATCCTAACCACTCGATTGACCCTGTCTCCCCCACACTCTCAGACAGTGCATTCCAGACCCTAACCACTCGATTGACCCTGTCTCCACCACACTCTCAGACAGTTCATTCCAGATCCTAACCATTCGATTGACCCTGTCTCCCCCACACTCTCAGACAGTGCATTCCAGATCCTAACCACTCGATTGACCCGGTCTCCGCCACACTCTCAGACAGTGCATTCCAGATCCTAACCACTCGATTGACCCTGTCTCCCCCACACTCTCAGACAGTGCATTCCAGATCCTAACCACTCGATTGACTGTGTCTCCACCACACTCTCAGACAGTGCATTCCAGATCCTTACCACTCGATTGACCCTGTCTCCCCCACACTCTCAGACACTGCATTCCAGATCCTAACTACTCGATTGAACCTGTCTGCTCCACACTTTCAGACAGTGCATTCCAGACCCAAACTATTCAATTGACCCTGCCTCCAGCCCACTCTCAGAGAGTACATACCAGACGCTAACCACTCAATTGATCTTATCTTCACCACACTCTCAGACAGTGCATTCCAGATCCTAACCACTCGATTGACCCTGTCTCCCCCACACTCTCAGACAGTGCATTCCAGATCCTAACCACTCGATTGACCCTGTCTCCCCTACACTCTCAGACAGTGCATTCCAGATCCTAAGCACTCGATTGACCCTGTCTCCACCACACTCTCAGACAGTGCATTCCAGACCCTAACCACTCGATTGACCCTGTCTCCCCCTCACTCTCAGACAGTGCATTCCAGATCCTAACCACTCGATTGAACCTGTCTGCTCCACACTTTCAGACAGTGCATTCCAGACCCAAACTATTCATTTGACCCTGTCTCCAGCACACTCTCAGAGAGTACATACCAGACGCTAACCACTCAATTGATCTCATCTCCCCCACACTCTCAGACAGTGCTTTCCAGATCCTAACCACTCGATTCACCCTGTCTCCACCACACTCTCAGACAGTGCATTCCAGATCCTAACCGCTCGATTGACTCTGTCTCCACCACACTCTCAGACAGTGCATTCCAGATCCTAACCACTCGATTGAACCTGTCTGCTCCACACTTTCAGACAGTGCATTCCAGACCCAATCTATTCAATTGACCCTGTCTCCAGCACACTCTCAGAGAGTACATACCAGACGCTAACCACTCAATTGATCTTATCTCCACCACACTCTCAGACAGTGAATTCCAGATCCTAACCACTCGATTGACCCTGTCGCCCCTACACTCTCAGACAGTGCATTCCAGACCCTAACCACTCGATTGACCCTGTCTCCCCCACACTCTCAGACAGTGCATTCCAGATCCTAACCACTCGATTGACCCTGTCTCCCCTACACTCTCAGACAGTGCATTCCAGATCCTAACCACTCGATTGACCTTGTCTCCCCTACACTCTCAGACCGTGCATTCCAGATCCTAACCACTCGATTGACCCTGTCTCCGCCACACTCTCAGACAGTGCATTCCAGATCCTAACCACTCGATTGACCCTGTCTCCACAACACTCTCAGACAGTGCATTCCAGATCCTAACCACTCGATTGACCCTGTCTCCCCCACACTCTCAGGCGGTGCATTCCAGATCGTAACCACTTGATTGACCATGTGTCCCGCACACTTTCAGACAGTGCATTCCAGATCCTTACCACTCGATTGACCCTGTCTCCCCCACACTCTCAGACTGTGCATTCCAGATCCTAACCGCTCGATTGACCCTGTCTCCACCACACTCTCAGACAGTGCATTCCAGATCCTAACCACTCAATTGATCTTATCTCCACCACACTCTCAGACAGTGCATTCCAGATCCTAACCGCTCGATTGACTCTGTCTCCACCACACTCTCAGACAGTGCATTCCAGACCCTAACCACTCGATTGAACCTGTCTGCTCCACACTTTCAGACAGTGCATTCCAGACCCAATCTATTCAATTGACCCTGTCTCCAGCACACTCTCAGAGAGTACATACCAGACGCTAACCACTCAATTGATCTTATCTCCCCCACACTCTCAGACAGTGCATTCCAGACCCTGACCACTCGATTGACCCTGTCTCCACCACACTCTCAGACAGTGCTTTCCAGATCCGAACCACTCGATTGACCCTGTCTCCACCACACACTCAGACAGTGCATTCCAGATCCTAACCGCTCGATTGACTCTGTCTCCACCACACTCTCAGACAGTGCATTCCAGACCCTAACCACTCGATTGACCCTGTCTCCCCCACACTCTCAGACAGTGCATTCTAGATCCTAACCACTCGATTGAACCTGTCTGCTCCACACTTTCAGACAGTGCATTCCAGACCCAAACTATTCAATTGACCCTGTCTCCAGCACACTCTCAGAGAGTACATACCAGACGCTAACCACTCAATTGATCTTATCTCCACCACACTCTCAGACAGTGAATTCCAGATCCTAACCACTCGATTGACCCTGTCTCCCCTACACTCTCAGACAGTGCATTCCAGACCCTAACCACTCGATTGACCATGTGTCCCCCACACTCTCAGACAGTGCATTCCATACCCTAACCACTCGATTGACCCTGTCTCCACCGCACTCTCAGACAGTGCATTCCAGATCCTAACCACTCGATTGACCCTGTCTCCCCCACACTCTCAGACAGTGCATTCCAGATCCTAACCACTCGATTGACCCTGTCTCCCCTACACTCTCAGACAGTGCATTCCAGATCCTAACCACTCGATTGACCCTGTCTCCTCCACACTCTCAGACAGTGCATTCCAGATCCTAACCACTCGATTGACCCTGTCTCCCCTACACTCTCAGACAGTGCATTCCAGATCCTAACCACTCGATTGACCCTGTCTCCCCCACACTCTCAGTCAGTGCATTCCAGACCCTAAACACTCGATTGACCCTGTCTCCCCTACACTCTCAGACAGTGCATTCCAGATCCTAACCACTCGATTGACCCTGTCTCCCCCACACTCTCAGACAGTGCATTCCAGACCCTAAACACTCGATTGACCCTGTCTCCCCCACACTCTCAGACAGTGCATTCCAGACCCTAAACATTCGATTGACCCTGTCTCCACCACACTCTCAGACAGTGTATTCCAGATCCTAACCACTCGATTGACCCTGTCTCCCCCACACTCTCAGACAGTGCATTCCAGATCCTAACCACTCGATTGACCCTGTCTCCCCCAGACTCTCAGGCAGTGCATTGCAGACCCCAACCACTCGATTGACCCTGTCTCCCCCATGCTCTCTGACAGTGCATTCCAGATCCTAGCCCCCCCCGATTGGCCCTGTCTGCCCCACACTCTCAGATGTTGTATTCCTCCCCTAACCTTTGCATGCCGGATGGGTTGCACCCCATCAGGCCCTGGGCCAAATATCCTTGCCGGTGTATTTGCTGGATCTGTAGACGAGTTTTGAAACGATGTTGGCCGAGGGATGGGATCCAGATTGGGGTGACACAGGAGAGGGAAACAATGATCGAAATGAAAGTCTGTCAAGTAGAAACCAGAAGTGTACTGCAATGTAAACATGGGTGGGCAGCCAGTAGGAGCATGGTATAAAAAGAGGTTTGTTCAGATTTTAAGAATCCATGTCTACAGTCACTGTATCTGAATCCATGGATCATCCACAACAGGGTAGACAAGTTAACAGCACTCGTATATCTAAGCGTATTGGATCTGGTTCTGATTACAGGGACATGGCTGGAGGGTGACCACAGCTGGGAATTGAATATCCAAGGGTATCGATATGTAGACATGGAGGGAATGGAGGTGGGGTGGCATTGTTAGTTTAGGATGAAAGTGAGATAGTGAGAGTGGATATTGGCTCAGAAAATCTCGATGTCAAACCAGCCTGGGTGGAGCTCAGAAGCAACAAGGGGCAGAAAGCATTCGTGGGATTTGTCAATAGGCCTTCAAACAGTTGGGATGAAGTAGGGGACAGCGTTAAACAGAAAATTAGAGATGCATGTAACCAGGGTGCTACAGTAATCATGGGTGTCTTTAATCTACATATAGACTGGGCAAACCAAATGAACAATAATACTGTGGTGGATGAATTCCTAGAGTGTGTACGAGATGGTTTTTCAGACCAGAACATCGAGGAACCGACTCAGGAACAGACTATCCTAGATTTGGTTTAGTGCCATGAGAAGGGGTTAATTAATAATCATGTTGTGTGGGGTCCATTAGGGAACATGATAAAATTCTTCATTAGGATGGAAAATGAAGTCGTCCAGACCAAAACTTGGGACCTAAATCTAAAGAAAGGAAACTAGGAAAGCGTGAGGTGTGAGTTGGCTTGGATAGATTGGGGAACTCCATTAAAAGGCATGTGTCAAGAAGATATCGTCATGTCTTTAATGTTATTGGAAATGATTTTAAAGTAGAGCTTAGTGGTGCGTGTGTGCGTGTGTGTCTGTTTGTGTGTGTGTGTGTGTGTGTCTTAATTGGATATAAGCCAGCTGGTTGAGAGGTTTTGATGTATAGAAGTAGCTTTGAAATGTTAATTAGGTAAACATTGGGGTAATTTGCATTTTGTATTTAAACAATTAAGTGTAGCTTGTATTCAAAGAGAGGGGGTCAAGTATTACACCTAACCTGGTGAAGCTCAGAAACATTGTGTTTGTTTATTTTTTCCCAAGGATTACTAATAAAATTGGTGTTACAAAAGGGTATTATTGTTAGAAGAGGTGAAGTTCCAAAAATCTAGTGATACAATGGGAATTTCCATTCAAAGAGGAAAGTGTGTATAAAGGTAGAGAAGGCTGTTGGTAAAAGGAGAGGGGTTCTAAGATCTGAAGCCTTCAGCTTGGAAGCCTCAAGCTGCTGTCTGCAAGGACCCAGAGCTGAAGGAAACTCATTTTGAATGTGACTGTCCAGGGTGTGCTTTGCCAGAGGTCTGTTAGATCTGAGTTTTACTGTTGTGTAACTGAGAGTCAGATTAATTAGGGGATTTTTGTAGTTGTTATGGAAATTTTGTAGATGTATGTTTGTGTTTACAATCTTTCCTGTAATAATAAACGTTTAATTTAGCTTTATAAAAAATCTCTTGAGACTTGGTGGTCTTATTAGTACTGAATTCAAAGCCTGCATCTTGAAATATGCAAATTGCAAAAATGGGTTATGACTTATGTTTCAAGTTTCCCTCCGGGATTTGAACAACTCAGCCTTTACCATCAGCTGTGTCCTAATACATGACAGTGAATGGGCAATGACTAATATTTAAGGGACGAATGTATGCATTGCAACAGTTACACATTCCTGTCTGGCACAAAATCACAACAGGAAAAGTGGCCCAACCATAGCTAACAAAAGTATTTAAGGATAGTATTAGATCCAAAGAGGGGTCATATAAAGTTGCTAGAAAAAGTAGCAAGCCTGAGGATTGGGAGCAGTTTCGAATTCAGCAAAGAGGGACCAAGAGATTGAAAAAGAGGGAAAAATAGAGTACGAGAGTAAATTCGGGGAGAACATAAAAACGGACTGTAAAAGTTTCTATAAGGATGTAAAAGGAAAAAGATTAGTGAAGGCAAATGTAGGTCCCTTACAGTCTGAAATAGGAGAATTTATAATAGAGAACAAGGAAATGGCAGAGCAACTAAACAACTACTTTAGTACTACTTCACAGAGGAAGACACAAATAACTTCCCAGGAATACCAGGGAATCAAGAGTTGAGTGAGAAGGAGGAATTGAAGGAAATTAGTATTACTAAAATGATAGTGCTGGAGAAATGAATGGGGCTGAAGCTGATAAATCCCCAGGGCCCAGAAATCTACATCCCAGAAATCTACATCCCAGAAATCTACATCCCAGAAATCTACATCCCAGAAATCTACATCCCAGAAATCTACATCCCAGAAATCTACATCCCAGAAATCTACATCCCAGAAATCTACATCCCAGGACTAAAGGAGGTGGCCTTGGAAATAGTGGATGTGTTGGTTGTCATCTTCCAAAATCCTGTAGATTCTGGAACAGTCCCAGCAGATTGGAGGGTGGCAAATGTAACCTCGCTCTTTAAAAAAGGAGGGAGGGAGAAAACAGGGAATTACAGACCGGCTAGCCTAACATCAGTAGTAGGGAAAATGCTAGAGCCTATTATAAAAGATGTGATAACAGGACACTTAGAAAATGTCAACGGGATTAGACAAAGTCAACATGGGTTTACGAAAGGGAAACCATGTTTGACAAACCAATGGGAGTTTTTTGAGGATGTAACTAGCAGAATAGATAAGGGAGAACCAGTGGATGTGTAGTATTTGGATTTTCAGGAAGCTTTTGATAAAGTCCCACATAGAGGTTAGTGTTTAAAAATAAAGCACATGGGATTGGGGGGAACATATTGACATGGATTGAGAATTAAGCAGACAGGAAACAGAGCGTAGGAATAAATGGGTCTTTTTCAGAGTGGCAGGCAGTGACTAGTCGGGTACCGCAGGGATCAGTGCTTGGGCCCCAGTTATTCACAATATATATCTACCTGTGCTGCTGCCTTCAGGGATCTATGGAAATGTACACCAAGGTCCATCTGATCCTCAGTACTTCTTGGGGTCCAACCATTCATTGCATACTGCCTTTGCTGTGTTAGTCCTCCCAAAATGCATCAAATGCATAAGTGTGAATTATCCACTTTGTAGGAAAAACAGAATGGCAGAGTATTATTTAAATGGTGATAGACTGGGAAATGTTAATGTACAAAGGGACCTGGGTGTCCTTGTACACCAGTCACTGAAAGCAAGCATGTGGGTGCAGCAAGCAGTTAAGAAGGTAAATGGTATGTTGGCCTTCATTGTGAGAGGACTTGAGTACAGGAGCAAGGATGTGTTACTGCAGCTGTACAGGGCCTTGGTGGGACCACACCTGGAGAAGTGTGTGCAGTTTTGGTCTCCTTACCTAAGAAAGGATATACTTGCCATAGAGGGAGTGCAGTGAAGGTTCACCAGACTGATTCCTGGGGTGGCAGGATTGTAGTATGAGGGGAGATTGGGCCGACTAGGCCTGTATTCACTGGAGTTTAGAAGTATGAGAGGGGATCTCATTGAAACATATAAAATTCTGACAGGGCTGAACAGACTGGATGCAGGGATGATGTTTCCTCTGACTGGGGGGGGCTAGAACAAGGGGTCACAGTCTCAGGATACAGGATACAGGACTGAGATGAGGAGAAACTTCTTCACTCAGAGGGTGGTGAACCTGTGGAATTCTCTACCACAGAAGCTGTGGAGGCCAAATCACTGAATATGTTTAAGAAGGAAATAGATAGATTTCTGGACTCTAAAAGCATCAAGTGGTCTGGGGAGAGAGCGGGAGTACAGTGTTGGGATAGAGCATCAGCCATGATCATATTGAATGGCAGAGCAGGCTCAAAGGGCCGAATGGCCTACTCCTCCTCCTAGTTTCTATGTTTGGATGTTTCTATTCTGTATTCATCTGGCCCTTCCCAGCTCCATCTGCTATTGTTTTGCTGACTGTGGCTCATCTCCTTTCTCCAGTTCTCCAGCTCTGGGGAGTTTGTACTGATGCTGTGCTTGGTCCTGTCGATGAGGGGAGGGAGGGAGGGAGGGAGGGAGAGTGACAGGATGGCCGTAGGTGCTCTGGGGGGCAGCTGCAATCCCACTCTGGGCAGAAAGGTCTCTATTCCCACTTCCCACTAATTGATGCCATTTTCCTGCACCTTTCCATATTGGAGCTGGAACGAATGAAACATTTCAGTCAGCAGTGTGAGTGATTTCTGCATTCTCCTCACGCCTGAGTGGCCGCAGGAGTTCATGTAGCTGCGTTTGGAGAGGCTTTCCTGAGGTCTGACAGATTCTGGAACTCCCCAGGGAGAATCAGGGAAGTGAGAAACCCCCTCTGCACAAGGGTTTGCAGCTTTGCGAATTATTTAACGAGCTGCATGTGCTCCTTTCATAATTGAGGGTTCGATGCAAATTGGGAGGTGGGGGATGTGGAGAGCAGCCGGCGATGTGGCTTTTCCCCAATTCCTCATCAGATGCCGGTGAAAAGCGGGAGCTGCCATATCCTGGGATCAAAGCCAAGTTCCAGTCAAACAAAACCTGCAAGTGTCACTCCAATCCTGCCAACATCGTGGGAAAGACCAGCAAATGAGATTCGTGTGTCTACATGTTACTCGCCTCCAGGCTGCAGAGAGGCATGTTGTCCAATCCGCTAGGAGAAGAGGCTTCATTCGCTAACTGTGTGGGAATGGGATGCAGACACAAAGAGCACTCGCTCTGGGACTGACTGTCAAGCAGCTCTGGGGAGGGAGCAGAGGCTGAAGGAAAGGCCAGTCCCCTCACTCCGAGGCAGCAATTCACCTCCTGGCGATTTCTAGCTGCTCCCTCCTCCCGGAGAGGCTCCAAAACCACTCTCCTCAGGGCTGTGAGGCCATTCAACCCCGGGGTGTCATCTCAGGGGCAGCAGCAGCTTGACTCTCCCCGGGGTAGGACTACACCCCCCACACACACTCTCCCCACACACACACACTCTCCCCACACACACACTCTCTCCCCCACACACACACTCTCCCCCCACACACACACACTCCCCCCACACACACACTCTCCCCCCACACACACACACACTCCCCCACACACACACTCTCCCCCCACACACACACACTCCCCACACACACACACTCCCCACACACACACACACTCCCCACACACACACACACTCCCCACACACACACTCTCCCCACACACACACTCCCCACACACACACTCTCCCCACACACACTCTCCCCACACACACACTCTCTCCCCACACACACACTCTCCCCCCACACACACAATCTCCCCCCACACACACTCTCCCCACACACACACACTCCCCACACACACACTCTCCCCACACACACACACACTCCCCACACACACACACTCCCCACACTCACACACTCCCCACACACACACACTCCCCACACACACACACTCCCCACACACACACACTCCCCCCACACACACACTCTCCCCCCACACACACACTCTCCCCACACACACACACTCCCCACACACACACACTCTCCCCACACACACACTCTCCCCCCCACACACACACACTCCCCCCACACACACACACACACACTCCCCACACACACACTCCCCACACACACTCTCCCCACACACACACTCTCCCCCCACACACACACACACTCCCCACACACACACACACTCCCCACACTCACACACTCCCCACACACACACTCTCCCCACACACACTCTCCCCCCCACACACACACTCTCCCCCCACACACACACTCTCCCCCCACACACACACACTCCCCACACACACACACACTCCCCACACTCACACAGTCCCCACACACACACACTCCCCCCACACACACACACACACACTCCCCACACACACTCTCCCCACACACACACTCTCCCCCCACACACACACACACTCCCCCACACACACACACACTCCCCACACTCACACACTCCCCACACACACACTCTCCCCACACACACTCTCCCCCCACACACACACTCTCCCCCCACACACACACTCTCCCCCCACACACACACACTCCCCACACACACACACACTCCCCACACTCACACACTCCCCACACACACACACTCCCCCCACACACACACACACACACTCCCCACACACACTCTCCCCACACACACACTCTCCCCCCACACACACACACACTCCCCACACACACACACACTCCCCACACTCACACACTCCCCACACACACACTCTCCCCACACACTCTCTCCCCACACACACACTATCCCCCCACACACACACTCTCCCCCCACACACACACACTCCCCACACACACACACACTCCCCACACTCACACACTCCCCACACACACACACTCCCCACACACACACACTCCCCCCACACACACACACACACACACTCCCCACACACACACACACTCCCCACACTCACACACTCCCCACACACACACACTCCCCACACACACACACTCCCCCCACACACACACACACACTCTCCCCACACACACACTCTCCCCCCACACACACACACACTCCCCACACACACACACACTCCCCACACTCACACACTCCCCACACACACACACTCCCCCCACACACACACACACACTCCCCACACACACTCTCCCCACACACACACTCTCCCCCCACACACACACACGCTCCCCCCACACACACACACACTCCCCCCACACACACACACTCTCCCCCCACACACACACACTCTCCCCCCACACACACACTCTCTCCCCACACACACACTCTCTCCCCACACACACACTCCCCCCACACACACACTCCCCCCACACACACACTCCCCCCCACACACACACACCCCCCCACACACACACACTCCCCCCACACGCACACTCCCCCCACACGCACACTCCCCCCACACGCACACTCCCCCCACACGCACACTCCCCCCACACACACGCTCCCAACACACACGCTCCCCACACACACACGCTCCCCCACACACACACGCTCCCCACACACACACGCTCCCCACACACACACGCTCCCCCACACACACACACAATCTCCCCACACACACACACACTCTCCCCACACACACACACACTCTCCCCACACACACACTCTCCCCACACACACACTCTCCCCACACGCACACACTCTCCCCCCACGCACACACTCTACCCCAACACACACACTCTACCCCAACACACACACTCTCTCCCCACACACACACTCTCCCCCCACACACACTCTCCCCCCACACACACACACACTCCCCACACACACACACACTCCCCACACACACACACACTCCCCACACACACACACACTCCCCACACACACACACACTCTCCCCACACACACACTCTCCCCACACACACACACTCTCCACACACACACACGCACTCACCCCACACACACACACACACTCCCCACACACACTCCCCACACACACACTCCCCACACACACACTCTCCCCACACACACACTCTCCCCACACACACACACTCCCCACACACACACTCTCCCCACACACACACACTCCCCACACACACTCTCCCCACACACACACACTCCCCACACACACACTCTCCCCACACACACACACTCCCCACACACACACTCTCCCCCACACACACACTCTCCCCACACACACACACTCCCCACACACACACTCTCCCCACACACACACTCCCCGCACACACACACTCCCCGCACACACACACTCCCCGCACACACACACTCCCCGCACACACACACTCCCCGCACACACACACTCCCCGCACACACTCTCCCCGCACACACACACTCCCCGCACACACTCTCCCCACACACAGACACACTCCCCACACACACACACTCTCCCCCCACACACACACTCTCCCCCCACACACACACACTCCCCACACATACACACTCTCCCCCCCACACACACACTCCCCACACATGCACACACTCCCCACACATACGCACTCCCCACACACACACACTCCCCACACACACACACTCCCCCCCACACACACACACACTCTCCCCACACACACACACACACTCCCCACACACACACACACTCCCCACACACACACACACTCCCCACACACACACACACTCTCCACACACACACACACACTCTCCCCACACACACACACACTCCCCACACACACACACACTCCCCACACACACACACACTCCCCACACACACACACACTCTCCACACACACACACACACTCCCCACACACACTCCCCACACACACACACACTCTCCACACACACACACACACTCCCCACACACACTCCCCACACAGACACACACACTCTCCCCACACACACACACTCCCCACACACACACTCTCCCCACACACACTCTCCCCACACACACACTCTCCCCCCACACACACACTCTCCCCCCACACACACACTCTCCCCCCACACACACACACTCCCCCCACACACACACACTCTCCCCCACACACACACTCTCTCCCCACACACACTCTCTCCCCACACACACTCTCTCCCCACACACACACACTCCCCACACACACACACTCCCCACACACACACACTCCCCACACACACACACTCCCCACACACACACACTCCCCACACACACACACTCCCCACACACACACACTCCCCACACACACACACACACTCCCCCCCCACACACACACACTCCCCCCACACACACACACACTCTCCCCACACACACACACACACTCCACACACACACTCCCCACACACACACGCTCCCCACACACACACGCTCCCCACACACACACGCTCCCCACACACACACGCTCCCCACACACACACGCTCCCCACACACACACGCTCCCCACACACACATGCGCTCCCCACACACACATGCGCTCCCCACACACACACACACACGCTCCCCACACACACACGCTCCCCCCCACACACACACTCTCTCCCCACACACACTCTCTCCCCACACACACTCTCTCCCCACACACACTCTCTCCCCACACACACACTCTCCCCCCACACACACTCTCCCCGACACACACACTCCCCCAACACACACACACTCCCCACACACACACACACTCCCCACACACACACTCTCCCCACACACACACACACTCTCCCCACACACACACTCTCCCCACACACACACACTCCCCACACACACACACTCCCCACACACACACTCCCCACACACACACTCCCCACACACACACTCCCCACACACACACTCCCCACACACACACTCCCCACACACACACTCCCCACACACACACTCCCCACACACACACTCCCCACACACACACTCCCCACACACACACTCCCCACACACACACGCTCCCCACACACACACGCTCCCCACACACACACGCTCCCCACACACCTGACACACTCTCCCCACACACCTGACACACTCTCCCCACACACCTGACACACTCTCCCCACACACCTGACACACTCTCCCCACACACCTGACACACTCTCCCCACACACCTCACACACTCTCCCCACACACACTCTCCCCACACACCTCACACACTCTCCCCACACACCTCACACACTCTCCCCACACACCTCACACACTCTCCCCACACACACACTCTCCCCACACACACACTCTCCCCACACACACACTCTCCCCACACACACACACTCGCCCCACACACACACTCGCCCCACACACACACTCGCCCCACACACACACTCGCCCCACACACACACTCGCCCCACACACACACTCGCCCCACACACACACTCGCCCCACACACACACTCGCCCCACACACACACTCGCCCCACACACACACTCGCCCCACACACACTCGCCCCACACACACACTCGCCCCACACACACACTCGCCCCACACACACACTCGCCCCACACACACACTCCCCACACACACAATCCCCACACACACACACTCCCCACACACACACACAATCTCCCCACACACACACTCGCCCCACACACACACTCGCCCCACACACACACTCGCCCCACACACACACTCGCCCCACACACACACTCGCCCCACACACACACTCGCCCCACACACACACTCGCCCCACACACACACTCCCCCCACACACACTCCCCACACACACACTCCCCACACACACACACACTCCCCACACACACTCCCCACTCACACTCCCCACGCACACAATCCCCACACACACTCCCCACGCACACAATCCCCACACACACTCCCCACACACACACACACACACACTCCCCACACACACACACACACTCCCCACACATACACACACTCCCCACACACACACACTCTCCTCGCACTCACGCACACTCCCCACACACACAATCCCCACACACACACACACTCCCCATACACACACACACACACTCCCCACACACACACACACACTCCCCACACACACACACACACTCCCCACACACACACACACCCCACACACACACTCCCCACACACACACTCCCCACACACACACTCCCCACACACACACTCCCCACACACACACTCCCCACACACACACTCCCCACACACACACTCCCCACACACACACTCCCCACACACACACTCCCCACACACACACTCCCCACACACACACTCCCCACACACACACTCCCCACACACACACTCCCCACACACACACTCCCCACACACACACTCCCCACACACACACTCCCCACACACACACGCTCCCCACACACACACGCTCTACACACACACGCTCCCCACACACATACGCTCGCAACACACACACGCTCCCCACACACACACACACACACTCCCCACACACACACACTCCCCACACACACAATCTCCCCACACACACACACACTCTCCCCACACTCTCCCCACACACACTCTCCCCACACTCTCCCCACACACACTCTCCCCACACACACGCACACTCTCCCCACACGCACACTCTCCCCACACGCACACTCTCCCCACACGCACACTCTCCCCACACGCACACTCTCCCCACACGCACACTCTCCCCACACGCACACTCTCCCCACACGCACACTCTCCCCACACGCACACTCTCCCCACACGCACACTCTCCCCACACGCACACTCTCCCCACACGCACACTCTCCCCACACGCACACTCTCCCCACACGCACACTCTCCCCACACGCACACTCTCCCCACACGCACACTCTCCCCACACGCACACTCTCCCCACACGCACACTCTCCCCACACGCACACTCTCCCCACACGCACACTCTCCCCACACGCACACTCTCCCCACACGCACACTCTCCCCACACGCACACTCTCCCCACACGCACACTCTCCCCACACGCACACTCTCCCCACACGCACACTCTCCCCACACGCACACTCTCCCCACACGCACACTCTCCCCACACGCACACTCTCCCCACACGCACACTCTCCCCACACGCACACTCTCCCCACACGCACACTCTCCCCACACGCACACTCTCCCCACACGCACACTCTCCCCACACGCACACTCTCCCCACACGCACACTCTCCCCACACGCACACTCTCCCCACACGCACACTCTCCCCACACGCACACTCTCCCCACACGCACACTCTCCCCACACGCACACTCTCCCCACACGCACACTCTCCCCACACGCACACTCTCCCCACACGCACACTCTCCCCACACGCACACTCTCCCCACACGCACACTCTCCCCACACGCACACTCTCCCCACACGCACACTCTCCCCACACGCACACTCTCCCCACACGCACACTCTCCCCACACGCACACTCTCCCCACACGCACACTCTCCCCACACGCACACTCTCCCCACACGCACACTCTCCCCACACGCACACTCTCCCCACACGCACACTCTCCCCACACGCACACTCTCCCCACACGCACACTCTCCCCACACGCACACTCTCCCCACACGCACACTCTCCCCACACGCACACTCTCCCCACACGCACACTCTCCCCACACGCACACTCTCCCCACACGCACACTCTCCCCACACGCACACTCTCCCCACACGCACACTCTCCCCACACGCACACTCTCCCCACACGCACACTCTCCCCACACGCACACTCTCCCCACACGCACACTCTCCCCACACGCACACTCTCCCCACACGCACACTCTCCCCACACGCACACTCTCCCCACACGCACACTCTCCCCACACGCACACTCTCCCCACACACACGCACACTCTCCCCACACACACGCACACTCTCCCCACACACACGCACACTCTCCCCACACACACGCACACTCTCCCCACACACACGCACACTCTCCCCACACACACGCACACTCTCCCCACACACACGCACACTCTCCCCACACACACGCACACTCTCCCCACACACACGCACACTCTCCCCACACACACGCACACTCTCCCCACACACACGCACACTCTCCCCACACACACGCACACTCTCCCCACACACACGCACACTCTCCCCACACACACACACACACTCCACACACACGCTCCCCACACACACACGCTCCCCACACACACACGCTCCCCACACACACACAGGCTCCCCACACACACATACGCTCCCCACACACACACACACACTCCCCACACGCGCACTCTCCCCACACGCGCACTCTCCACACACGCGCACTCTCCCCACACGCGCACTCTCCCCACACGCGCACTCTCCCCACACGCGCACTCTCCCCACACGCGCACTCTCCCCACACGCGCACTCTCCCCACACGCGCACTCTCCCCACACGCGCACTCTCCCCACACGCGCACTCTCCCCACACGCGCACTCTCCCCACACGCGCACTCTCCCCACACGCGCACTCTCCCCACACGCGCACTCTCCCCACACGCGCACTCTCCCCACACGCGCACTCTCCCCACACGCGCACTCTCCCCACACGCGCACTCTCCCCACACGCGCACTCTCCCCACACGCGCACTCTCCCCACACGCGCACTCTCCCCACTCGCGCACTCTCCCCACTCGCGCACTCTCCCCACACGCGCACTCTCCCCACACGCGCACTCTCCCCACACACACACTCTCCCCACACACACACTCTCCCCACACACACTCTGCCCACACACACACACTCCCCACACACACACACACACCCCACACACACACTCTCCCCACACACACACTCTCCCCACACACACACTCTCCCCACACACACACTCTCCCCACACACACACTCTCCCCACACACACACTCTCCCCACACACACACTCTCCCCACACACACACTCTCCCCACACACACACTCTCCCCACACACACACTCTCCCCACACACACACTCTCCCCACACACACTCTCCCCACACACACTCTCCCCACACACACACTCTCCCCACACACACACTCTCCCCACACACACACTCTCCCCACACACACACTCTCCCCACACACACACTCTCCCCACACACACTCTCTCCCCACACACACACTCTCCCCACACAAACCCTCTCCCCACACACACACTCCCCACACACACACACACTCCCCACACACACACACTCCCCACACACACACTCTCCCCACACACACAGACACACTCTCCCCACACACACACACACTCCCCACACACACACACTCCCCACACACACACACTCCCCACACACTCTCCCCACACACACACTCCCTAAACACACACTCCCCACACACACACACTCCCCACACACACACTCTCCCCACACACACACTCTCCCCACACACACACTCCCCACACACACACACACTCCCCACACACACACACCCTACACACACACACGCCCCACACACACAGGCACACTCTCCCCACACGCACTCTCCCCACACGCAGTCTCCCCACACGTACTCTCCCCACACACACACACTCCCCACACACACACACTCTCCACACACACACTCCCCACACACACACACTCCCCACACACACACACACACACACTCTCCCCACACACACACTCTCCCCACACACACACTCTCCCCACACACACACTCTCCCCACACACACGCTCTCCCCACACACACTCTCTCCCCACACACACTCTCTCCCCACACACACACTCTCCCCACACACACTCTCTCCCCACACACACACTCTCCCCACACAAACCCTCTCCCCACACACACACTCCCCACACACACACACACTCCCCACACACACACACTCCCCACACACACACACTCCCCACACACACACTCTCCCCACACACACAGACACACTCTCCCCACACACACACACACTCCCCACACACACACACTCCCCACACACACACTCCCCACACACACACTCCCCACACACACACTCCCTAAACACACACTCCCCACACACACACTCTCCCCACACACACACTCTCCCCACACACACACTCTCCCCACACACACACTCTCCCCACACACACACTCTCCCCACACACACACTCTCCCCACACACACACTCTCCCCACACACACTCTCTCCCCACACACACTCTCTCCCCACACACACTCTCTCCCCACACACACACTCCCCACACACACACACACTCCCCACACACACACACCCTACACACACACACGCCCCACACACACAGGCACACTCTCCCCACACGCACTCTCCCCACACGCAGTCTCCCCACACGCACTCTCCCCACACACACACACTCCCCACACACACACACTCTCCACACACACACTCCCCACACACACACACTCCCCACACACACACACACACACACACACACACTCTCCCCACACACACACTCTCCCCACACACACACTCTCCCCACACACACGCTCTCCCCACACACACACTCTCCCCACACACACTCTCTCCCCACACACACACTCCCCACACACACACACACTCCCCACACACACACACCCTACACACACACACTCCCCACACACACAGGCACACTGTCCCCACACGCACTCTCCCCACACGCAGTCTCCCCACACGCAGTCTCCCCACACGCACACTCCCCACACACACGCACACTCCCCACACATGCGCACACTCCCCCCACGCGCGCGCGCTCCCCCCACACTCAGTCCTTCCGGCATTCTCGCTCCTTTCGGCTCACACTCCTGGAATGCACTGTCTGAGAGTGTGGGGGAGACAGGGTTAATCGAGTGGTTAGGATCTGGAACACACTGTCTGAGAGTGTGGGGGAGACAGGGTCAATCGAGTGGTTAGGATCTGGAACACACTGTCTGAGAGTGTGGGGGAGACAGGGTCAATCGAGTGGTTAGGGTCTGGAACACACTGTCTGAGAGTGTGGTGGAGACAGGGTCAATCGAGTGGTTAGGGTCTGGAATGCACTGTCTGAGAGTGTGGTGGAGACAGGGTCAATCGAGTGGTTCGGATCTGGAATGCACTGTCTGAGAGTGTGGGGGAGACAGGTTCAATCGAATGATTGAAAAAGGGACTTGCTTCACTCTGAGAACAGGAATGATGTGCAGTGTTATGGGTTGAAGTTGTGGGGGTGTCATTGAGGGATAGCTCACTGAGAAACCTGGTGCAGACATGATGGGCTGAATGTTCCCTTGTGGGATCTAACCATTCTGTGATTCTGATATATTTTCAAATGGTAAAATGCCCGGACTGGGGAGTATCATTCCTCATCTCTGACGAGAGTTGTTTGTTTCACTCTTGTGTTTTTTGAACGTGATTCTATCACAGGGTGTGGGTGTCAATGGCTCGCCCAGCATTTACTACCCAGCCCGAACTGCCCTCAAACTGAGTGTCTCGCTTAGCATTTCAGAGTCAAGCACATTGTTGTGGGTTTGGAGTCACATGTAGCTCGGAAAGGTTGACAGATTTCCTTCCCTAAAGGGCATCAACTGAATATTGTTTCGTAGTCACTATTATCGAGACTAGCCTTCTATTCCCGATTATTCACTGAATTTAAATTCCAGCTGCCGTTGTCCTGGGATTTGTACTTGGTTCCCCAGAGCATCACCGTGGGCCTCTGGGTTACTCACCATCTCCTGGGCCA
The DNA here is from genome assembly GCA_026770705.1 of Isurus oxyrinchus. Lineage (NCBI taxonomy): Eukaryota > Metazoa > Chordata > Chondrichthyes > Lamniformes > Lamnidae > Isurus > Isurus oxyrinchus. The sequence continues at coordinate 550,022 of JANJGN010000200.1, forward strand.
AGTGATCCCCCTGCTATCTGCCTTCACCTTTCATTCACCATTTCTGAATGTTGGCATTCTCCATCCATTAAAGACTCTCTGTCCATTGGAAATCCTCATTGCTTGAAAAAGTCTGTCCAATCTCTTTCTATCTCCTGCCTTTCCTGCCTCAAAAATAGATTTCATTGGTTCTGATGTATTTTGGCTATCCTGTGCTGATAAGCTTTAGAGAGGTGTTTCTTCACTTCCTTTGTAAACCTGTGCCCTGGCTATGCAGTTGTGTACAGCTTGGGGTTTGGAGCTGTGTCCTCGTTGGCTTGGACGTTATGGTTAGTGGTAAAGGGGCAGTGCCCACTATTCATTATTCTTATAGATCATAGACTATAACTGAGCCCCGAGGAACAACTTGCTGTCGTTATAGCTGCAGGTCAGGGTAGCTGCACGGGCTCTATCTGATGCTTCCCGTCTAGGCGTTTGACATTGGGGGACCTGTAAAATTGGGTAGACCCACATACCACCAACTTCACACCTACCCCTGTGCTCACCCCCATGGTACTCGCCAGCCATATTGAAAAGAACATTTTCAACATTTTAGGGTCAATTAGACTTGATATCGAGCCAGTTGACTTTGATGATAATCCACACACAGGCTGGGAATAAAAAGCCCAATTTTAAATGGTGAAGTGGTGGGGGAGTCACTCTTTGGGGCTGCCCCCTCCCTTAGACTGAAACCCCTCCTTTCTTCCTAACTCCCTCTCTCTTAAACCCAGCCTCTCCCCCCACTACCCCTGGCCGTAACACTCCCAGCCCCTCCTGGTCCAGGAGCCCGGACCTCCCTGCTCCCTGGATCCACTCTTCACTGACTGGCTTTGCCTTCGGCCAATCAGGACAATGAGGGTTGGAAGACCCACTCAGGCCTCGACAGTGAGCCTCGCGGTGGGGCTGCTCGGTGTGGAGTCACTCAGCCTCACACTGACATGGTTTCAGGGTGGGGACGAGCTTTCTGCCCACCCCCTTCCCTGTAATATTCAGCCCACGGTGTGTGTAAGCACAGGAAGTAATGATGTGGCTCCACAACCAATCAGAATGAAGGATCCTCACTGACATGTACAGAAAGACAGATAACTATTAACAGACTACAAATGGCAGAATAACGTTTATATTTTACAAAACTCCAATAACAATGAAATTAGAATCATTGAGTCATAGAATAGTTACGGCACAGAAGGAGGCCATTCAGCCCATCATTTCTGAGCTGAGCTCTGAACAGCTATTCCCCTCTTTCCACTCCCTCCTTTTCCCCTTAGCCCTGTACACTTTTCGTCTTCGGAGAATGATCCCACCCCCTTTTGAAGGCATCAGGTGACCTTATCTCCATCGCATCCTCAGTGATCCAACGGAGGACGCTGGTGAGAAGTGACTGAAGCATTCTGGGAGCAGTCATCACAGTCACCACGACTCAGGAGGGAATCGAGGAAGACCCACTGTCAAAGAACGGAATAGCCCCAAACATTACATTGCTGTAGTGTCTCCATCCCTCCTCAAACCTAAAAAAAAGAGAGGAAGAGGCAGTGTCTTCAGGAGTTCACCAGACTAGCGAGGGACACACTTCTGAAAGTGGATTTTAAAGAGAAAGCAGCTGATTGTTGAGTAACTCCTGGGAGCAGACTCGGAGGGAGGAGCACCGGAGCGGTGAGTATAAATCTAGCTTACCTTGGGGATTGGCGGCCTTGTCTCCAGGCAGCAGACTCGGAGGGAGGAGCACCGGAGCGGTGAGTATAAATCTAGCTTACCTTGGGGATTGGCGGCCTTGTCTCCAGGCAGCAGACTCGGAGGGAGGAGCACTGGAGCGGTGACCTCGGGGCACAGAGTAACTGAAGCCAAAACTGAAAAAGTGATGACACAGGAAAGCTGTGACCTGATTGGTTGGTAGGAAATCTGCGCCAAATTTGAAAAAAAAATGCAAAGCTAATTAATAAATTAATTATCTAAGTGGAGATGGCTGGGTAGGTGATGTGCTGTAGCTGTATGATGTGGGAGCTGGCAGATCCCGTTGTGAGCCGCAGTGACCACATCTGCAGCAAGTGCTGGTTGCGGGAGGAACTCTGGCTCAGAATTGATGAGCTGGAGTCCGAGCTCCGGACACTGCAGCACATCCGGGAGGGAGAGAGTTACCTGGACGCTTTGTAGCAGGAGGCGGTCACACCCGGTAGATTAAGTACCTCAAGTTTAGTCAGTGGTCAGGGTCAGCAGGGTGTGACTGCAAGTGAGGCAGGTAGAGGGATCCTGTGTTCAGGAACAGAGGAGCCTCAGCTCTTGACCTTGTCCAACAGGTACGAGGTACTTGCTCCCTGTGTGGATGAGGAACAGGGCTGTAGGGAGGATGAGCCAGCTGACCACAGCACCGTGACACAGGAGGCCATTCAAGAGGGGGGAGCAAAAAGACAAGTGGTAGTTGTAGGGGGTTCTATAATTAGGGGAATTGATAGCTTCCTTTGTAAGCAGGATCGAGAGTCCTGCATGGTATGTTTCCTGCCCGGTGCCAGGGTGAGGGACATCTCTGACCGGCTTGAAAGGATATTGGAGAGGGAGGGGGAAGGATCCAGTTGTTGTGGTCCACGTTGGGACAAATAACATAGGTAAGACTAGGAAAGAGGACCTGTTTGGGGATTATCAGGAACTAGGAACTAAATTAAAGAACAGGTCCTCAAGGGTTATAATCTCCGGATTACTAACTGAGCCACGTGCAAATTGGCATAGGGACGTGAGAATAAGGGAAGTAAACACGTGGCTAAAGGAGTGGTGTGGGAAAGAGGGGTTCCATTTCGTGGGGCACTGGCATCAGTATTGGAACAGGAGGGATCTGTACCGTTGGGACGGTCTCCACCTGAACCGATCTGGGACCAATGTTCTAGCGAAGGGTAAATAGGGTGGTCAACAGGACTTTAAACTAGAAAGTGGGGGGAAGGGAAGGATAAAACTCCAAGAAGTATGACTAATGGGAAACAAAGCAGCAGGTTAGCTTGTGGGGGGGTGGATTCAACTTCATGGAAAATTATGAAAAAACTGAAAAGAAAGGAGAGCCCAGGAGAGGCTATTAAAGTCTCCAGAACACAAAATAGGACAGAGTGTTTGGAAAGGGCTAGGAATCTAACTTCAAGCACATCAGATAAAGGGACGACAATGAGAAAGGGAACGGGAAATACAGGACTGAAGGTGTTGTATCTGAATGCACGCAGTATATGAAATAAGGTAAATGAGCTTGTGGCACAGATTGAAATTGGCAGGTATGATGTGGTGGGCATCACGGAGACATGGCTGCAAGGGGATCAGGACTGGGAGCTAAATATCCAAGGATATACATCCCATCGAAAAGATAGGCAGGTTGGCAGAGGGGGTGGGGTTGCTTTGTTAGTAAGAAATGAAATTAAATCGATAGCAAGAAATGACGTAGGGTCAGATGATGTAGAATCTGTGGGGGTAGAGTTGAGGAACTGCAAAGGTAAAAAAACCATAATGGGAGTTATGTACAGGCCTCCGAACAGTAGTCAGGATGTGGGGCACAAGGTACACCAGGAGATAGAAAAGGTGTGTAAGAAAGGCAAGGTTACAGTGATCATGGGGGATTTCAATATGCAGGTAGACTGGGAAAATCAGGTTGGTAGTGGATCCCAAGAAAAGGAATTTGTGGAATGTCTATGAGATGGAGCAGCTTTTTGGAGCAGCTTGTGGTGGAGCCCACTAGGGAACAGGCAATTCTAGATTTAGTGACGTGTAATGAGGCAGATTTGATTAGGGAGCTTAAGGTGAAGGAACCCTTAGGAGGAAGTGACCATAATATGATAGAATTTACCCTGCAATTTGAGAGGAAAAAGCTGGAATCAGATGTAACAGTATTACAGTTGAATAAAGACAACTACAGAGGCATGAGGGAGGAGCTGGCCAGAATTGACTGGGAGATGAGCCTAGCAGGAAAGACAGTGGAACAGCAATGGCAGGAGTTTCTGGGAGTAATTTGGGAGACACAGCAAAAATTCATCCCTAGGAAGAAGAAACATACTAAAGGGAGGACGAGGCAACCATGGCTGACAAGGGAAGTCAGGGACAGCATAAAAGCTAAAGAGAAAGCATACAATGCGGCGAAGAGCAGTGGGAAACCAGGGGATTGGGAAGTCTACAAAGACCAACAGAGGACAACTAAAACAGAAATAAGGAGGGAGAGGATTAAATATGAGGGTAAACTAGCCAGTAATATAAAAGAGGGTTGGAAGAGATTTTTTAGATATATAAAGGGTAAGAGAGAGGCAAAAGTGGACATTGGGCCGCTGGAAAATGACGCTGGAGAAGTAGTAGTAGTAGAAGAAATGGCGGAGGAACTGAATAGGTACCCTGCGTCAGTCTTCACAGTAGAAGACATGAGTGACATCCCCAAAGTTCAAGAGAGTCGGGGGCAGAGGTGAGTATGGTGGCCATTACCAAGGAGGTGGTGATAGGAAAACTGAAAGGTCTGAAGGTGAATAAATCACCTGGACCAGATGGATTACACCCCAGAGTTCTGAAGGAGATAGCTGAAGAGATAGTGGAGGCGTTAGTGGTGATCTTTCAGGAATCACTGGAGTCAGGGAGGGTCCCAGAGGACTGGAAAATCGCTAATGTAACCCCCCTGTTTAAGAAGGGAGTGAGGCAAAAGACAGGAAATTACAGGCCGATTAGCCTGACCTCGGTTGTTGGTAAGATTTTAGAGTCCGGTATTAAGGATGAGATTTCAGAATACTTGGAAGTGCGTGGTAAAATAGGGCAAAGTCAGCATGGTTTCATCAAGGGGAGGTCATGCCTGACAAATCTGTTAGAATTCTTTGAGGAGGTATCGAGCTGGTTAGACAAAGGAGAGCCAATGGATGTTATCTACTTGGACTTCCAGAAGGCCTTTGACAAGGTGCTGCACAGGAGGCTGCTCAGTAAGATAAGAGCCCATGGTGTTAGAGGCAAGGTACTAGCATGGATAGAAGATTGGCTGTTTGGGAGGAGGCAGAGAGTGGGGATAAGGGGGACCTTCTCAGGATGGCGGCCGGTGACTAGTGGAGTTCTGCAGGGGTCAGTGTTGGGACCGCAACTTTTCACTTTATACATTAATGATCTAGATGAAGGAACTGAGGGCATCCTGGCTAAGTTTGCAGATGATACAAAGATAGGTGGAGGGACAGGTAGGATTGAGGAGGCGGGGAGGCTGCAGAAGGATTTGGACAGGTTAGGAAAATGGGCAAAGAAGTGGCAGATGGAATACAACGTGGGGAAGTGTGAGGTCATGCACTTTGTAGGAAGAATAGAGGCATAGACTATTTTCTAAGTGGGGAGAGAATTCAGAAATCTGGAGTGCAAAGGGACTTGGGAGTCCTAGTCCAGGATTCTCTTAAGGTTAACTTGCAGGTTGAGTCGGTGGTTAGGAAGGCAGATGCAATGTTGGCATTTATTTCGAGAGGATTAGAATATAAAAGCAGGGATGTGCTGCTGAGGATTTATAAGGCTCTGGTCAGACCACATTTCGAATATTGTGAGCAATTTTGGGCCCCGTATCTCAGGAAGGATGTGCTGGCCCTGGAGAGGGTCCAGAGGAGGTTCACGAGAATGATCCCAGGAATGAAAGGCTTAACATATGAGGAACATTTGAGGACTCTGGGTCTATACTCGATGGAGTTTAGAAGGATGAGGGGGGATCTGACTGAAACTTACAGAATACTGAAAGGCCTGGATAGAGTGGACGTGGGGAAGATGTTTCCATTAGTAGGAGAGACTAGGACCCGAGGGCACAGCCTCAGAGTAAAGGGAAGACCTTTTAGAACAGAGATGAGGAGAAACTTCTTTAGCCAGAGAGTGGTGAATCTATGGAATTCATTGCCACAGAAGGCTTTGGAGGCCAGGTCATTGAGTGTATTTAAGACCGAGATAGGTAGGTTCTTGATTAGTAAGGGGGTCAAGGTTATGGGGAGAAGGCAGGAGAATGGAATTGAGAAACTTATCAGCCATGATTGAATGGCGGAGCAGACTCGATGGGCCGAATGGCCTAATTTCTGCTCCTATATCTTATGGTCTTAGGCTGAATTCTGAAAGAAAGGCACCTTTGTCATGAAGCTATTAATATTTATAATATTATTGGAAAATAATTTTCTTTTAAAAATAAAGATTTAGTCTGTGGGTGTGTCTTAATTGGATTAAAGCCAGCTAGTCTGGGTGCTCTGATATGGACTAGTTTTGAGATGTTAACAGAGAGGTATTTGCATTTTTTTCAACAAAGCATTCAAGAAATAGAAACATAGAAACTAGGAGCAGGAGTAGGCCATTCGGCCCTTCGAGCCTGCTCCACCATTCATTATGATCATGGCTGATCATCCAACTCAATAGCCTGCTCCCACTTTCTCCCCATACCCTTTGATCCCTTTCGTCCCAAGAGCTATATCTAACTCCTTCTTGAAGACATACAATGTTTTGGTCTCAACTACTTTCTGTGGTAACGAATTCCACAGGCTCACCACTCTCTGGGTGAAGAAATTTCTCCTCATCTCAGTCCTAAATGGTCTACCCCGTATCCTCAGACTGTGACCCCTGGTTCTGGACTCTCCCACCATGGGGAACATCCTTCCTGCATCTACCCTGTCTAGTCCTGTTAGAATTTTATAGGTTTCTATGAGATCCCTCCTCATTCTTCTGAACTCCAGTGAATATAATCCTAACCAACTCAATTACTCCTCATATGTCAGTCCCGCCATCCCAGGAATCAGTCTGGAAAACATTCGCTGCACTCCCTCTATAGCAAGAACATCCTTCCTCAGATAAGGAGACCAAAACTGCACACAATATTCCAGGTGTGGTCACACCAAGGCCCTGTACAATTGCAGCAAGACATCCCTGTTCCTGTACTCGAATCCTCATGCTATGAAGGCCAACATACCATTTGCCTTCTTTACCGCCTGCTGCACCTGCATGCTTACCTTCAGCGACTGGTGTACAAGGACACCCAGGTCTCGTTGCACATTCCCCTCTCTCAATTTATAGCCATTCAGATAATAATCTGCCTTCCTGTTTTTTTACCAAAGTGGATAACCTCACATTTATCCACATTATACTGCATCTGCCATGCATTTGCCCACTCACTCAGCTTGTCCACATCACACTGAAGCATCTCTGCATCTTCCTCACAGCTCACCCTCCCACCCAGCTTTGTGTCATCTGCAAATTTGGAGATATTACATTTAGTTCCCTTATCTAAATTATTAATATATATTGTGAATAACTGGGGTCCCAGCACCGATCCCTGCGGTATCCCACTAGTCACTGCCTGCCATTCGGAAAAAGACCCGTTTATTCCTATTCTTTGTTTCCTGTCTGCCAACCAGTTTTCTATCCATCTCAATACACTACCCCCAATCCCATGCAGTTTAATTTTACACGCTAATCTCTGATGTGGGATCTTGTCGAAAGCCTTCTGAAAGTACAAATAAACCACATCCACTGACTCCCCCTCAGCAACTCTACTAGTTACATCCTCGAAAAATTCCAGTAGATTTGTCAAGCATGATTTCCCTTTTGTAAATCCATGCTGACTCTGTCCGATTCTGCCACTGTTTTCCACGTGCTCAGCTATTAAATCTTTTATATAATGGACTCTAGAATTTTCTCCACCACCAACGTCAGGCTGACTGGTCTATAATTCCCTGTTTCCTCTCTACCTCCCTTTTTAAATATTGGGGTTACATTAGCTACCCTCCAATCTGTAGGAACTGTTCCAGAGCCTGTGGAATCTCGGAAGATGACCACCAATGCATCCACTATTTCTGGGGCCACTTCCTTAAGTACTTTGGGATGTAGATTATCAGGCCCTGGGGATTTATCGGCCTTCAATCCCATCAATTTCCCCAGCACCATTTCACTACTAATACTGATTACTTTCAGTTCCTCCCTCTCACTAAACCCAGTGTTCCCCAACATTTCTGGTATGTTATTAGTGTCCTCCTTTGTGAAGACAGAACCAAAGTGTATGTATTTAGTTGGTCAGCCATTTCTTTGTTCCCCATTATAAATTCCCCTGTTTCTGACTGTAAGGGACCTACATTTGTCTTCACCAATCTTTTTCTCTCCACATACCTATAGAAACTTTTACAGTCAGTTTTTATGTTCCCCTCAAGCTTACTCTCATAATCTATTTTCCCCTTCTTAATCAATCCCTTGGTTCTCCTTTGCTGAATTCTAAACTGCTCCCAATCCTCAGGTCTATTGTTTTTTTCTGGCCAGTTTGTGTGCCTCTTCCTTGGATCTAATACTATCTCTAAGTTCCCTTGTAAGCCATGGTTTGGCCACCTTTCCTGTTTTACTTTTGCGCCAGACAGGAATAAACAATTGCTGCAGTTCACCCATTTGCTCTTTGAACATTTGCCATTGCCTATCCACCGTCATCCCTTTAAGTAATGTTTCCCAATCCATCATAGCCATTCGCACCTCATATCATCGTAGTTTCCTTTATTAAGATTCAGAACCCTAGTCTCAGAATCAACTATGTCACTCTCCATCTTGATGAAGAATTCTATCATATTGTGGTCGCTCATCCCCAAGGGGCCTCACACAACTAGATTGCCCATTATTCCTTTCTCATTCCACAATACCCAGTCGAGGATGGCCTCCTCTGACATGTCTTCCTTCTTCCTTAACCGAGGTTTTCCACCCACGGTGGTTGACAGGGCACTCAACCATGTCCGGCCTATCTCCTGCGCATCTGCTCTCACACCTTCTCCTCCCTCCCAGAAACATAATTGTCCTCACTTATCACCCCACCAGCCTCCACATTCAAAGGATCATCCTCCGCCATTTCCGCCAACTCCAGCATGATTCCACCACCAAACACATCTTCCCTTAACCCCTTCTGGATGCTTTCCACAGGGATCGTTCCCTCCGGGACACCCTGGTCCACTCCTCCATCACCCCCTACACCTCAACCCCCTCCCACGGCACCTTCCCATGAAACCGCAGAAGATGCAACACCTGCCCCTTTACTTCCTCTCTCCTCATCGTCCAAAGACCCAAACACTCCTTTCAAGTGAAGCAGCATTTCACTTGCACTTCCCCCAACTTAGTCTACTGCATTCGTTGCTCCCAATGCGGTCTCCTCTACATTGGAGAGACCAAACGTAAACTGGGCGACCGCTTTGCAGAACACCTGCGGTCTGTCCGCAAGAATGACCCAAACCTCCCTGTTGCTTGCCATTTTAACACTCCACCCTGCTCTCTTGCCCACATGTCTGTCCTTGGCTTGCTGCATTGTTCCAGTGAAGTCCAACACAAACTGGAGGAACAGCACCTCATCTTCCGACTAGGCACTTTACAGCCTTCCAGACTGAATATTGAATTCAATAATTTTAGATCGTGAACTCCCTCCCCCATCCCCACCCCCTTTCCAATACCCCTTTTTCCAGTAATTTATAATTTAAAAAAATATATGTTTTTCTTTTCCCACCTATTTTAAAATTTATTTTGATCTATTGTTTTATCTCCACCTTTTAGCCCATTTCGATCCTCTCCCCCATCCCACCCCCACTAGGGCCATCTGCCACTAGCTTGTCCTACTTGCTACCCTTAATGTCCCCATTAGCACATTCATTAGATAATATCACCACCGTCAACACCCATTTGTCCTTTTGTCTATGACATCTTTGGCAATCTCTCCTTTGCCTCCACCTATCACTGGTCCTCTTTCCAGCTCTACTTCCCCCCCCTTAACCAGCTTATATTTCACCTCTTTCCTATTTTTACTTAGTTCTGTTGAAGAGTCACACGGACTCGAAACATTCACTGTGTTCCTCTCCGCAGATGCTGTTGGACCTGCAGAGTTTTTCCAGGTATTTTTGTTTTTGGCCTGTTCTCTAGTTGTTTCCTCAATGTATTGGTCCAGAAAACCATCCCGTATACACTCCAGGAATTCCTCCTCTCCGGTATTGTTACTAATTTGATTTGCCCAATCTATATGCAGATTAAAGTCACCCATCATTACAGATGTTCCTTTATTACATGTGTCTCTAATTTCCTGTTTAATGCCATTCCCAACATCACCATTACAGTTTGGGGGTTTATATACAACCCCCACTAGTGTTTCTCAGTTCTACCCATACAGATTCCACATCGTCGGACCTCATATCTTTCCTCACTATTGCGTTAATTTCCTCTTTTATCAGCAATGCAACTCCACCGCCTCTTCCTTTTTTTCTGTCCTTCCTAAACACTGAATACCCCTGGATGTTCAGTTCCCACCCCTGGTCACTCTGCAGCCATGTGTCCGTAATCCCAACTGTATCATACTTGTTTACATCTATCTACACGGTTAATTCATCCTCACGTTAAGGCACAAAGCCTTAAGGCTTGTCTCCTTAACATTACTTGTCCCGTTCCCACTATTTTTCACTGAGACCCTGTTTGATTCTTGCCCTTGATTTCTCTGCCTATCACTTTTCTTATTCCCCTTTCTGTCTTTTGTTCTTGTGCTTGATTCCCCTTCCTCTGATTCCTTGCATAGATTCCCATCCCCCTGCCATTTTAGTTTAAACCCTCCCCAACCACTCTAGCAAATAGTCTCCCTAGGAGGGAAGTGAAATCTGGCACCCAGCTAGCAGAGACCAAGCAATGTTTAAATTCCTAATAGTATTGATACTACGAAAGGGGTTTTATTGTTAGATGAGGTGGAGTTCAAAGGGGCTGGTGATATAATGAGAATTTACATTCAATTAGTGGTGGTAGGTTTAACTTCAGTTTCCAGGTCAGTGCAGGGGTAATGTGAGATCAAAAGGCAGCTGTAAGCCTCCAACTGGCTCCACAGGAACCAAAGTGAAAAGAATCTCATTTTGAATGTGTAAGGTGAAAATGCTTTGCCTGGTTTCTGGTTAAGTCTATGGGTTGCTGTTGCCTTAATGGAGATTCGTTTGGGAATTTGTTAAAAGTTATGATAGTAGTAATTTGTAGCCATGTGTATAGATAGTTTAACCAGTGTAAATTAATAAAATATTTCACTTAGTTTAATGTAAAACCTTGAGAACTAAGGGTCTGATTCCTGAAATTAGAGTCGCATCTCAAACATAACACTTAAAATTATAGGTTATGACAGTCGTTTCAAGTTTCCCTCTGGGATTTTAAATAACTCCCCTTTACCAACTGCATCGGTCATAACACTTTCTGCTTGTCAAATTATATTTTCAGTGCTGGGAATGTTGTTATTTGTATTGTAACTGACAGTTGCTCAGTAGTACAGAGCTTGAATGTTGCTAAAAAGAGATGTGTTGCTGAATCTTTTCATATTGCACTCATCAGGACAAACACAAGAATGTGAAATTTCCAACAAACAGGACACTTTATACCACAGGCAGGGGAAGAGGAGGACTGAATTGTTGGCACATGAGCTCCGCTTGCTGATAGGGTCATCATGGTTTTGTGAAAGATAAATCATGGCAGGATTTTCCGCTTGGTGTGTTGGTGCATGCCTGAGCGTGAAACAGCTTCTCAATAACATCAGCCGAGCATCTCAATGTCATCGCGCCCGCCAACAATTCAGAGGCCAACTAAGGCCATTAATCAATTAAATTAGCGATAATTTTTCACTGCTCATCCGACGTTATAGTTGGCAGGCCAGCGAATCAACCAGGTGGCCTCTGGAATTTTGAGGAGACCTCATCCAAGGGCGAGATGAGGTTTGTGGGCAGAATTTTTATCATCATGTATCCGTGAGTGATTCTTATGTGTGGAAATTTTCTCCAGGGTTTTAAAATCTTTATTTAAGGGTTTAAAATTCGGCAGCTCTCTGCCTTCAGGGAGTTTTCATCCCCCATTCCCCATGCCTGCACTGATGTCAGCTCCCACTCGGGCATCGCTGAGCCTGGCAGTGCCTGTTTCACACGAGCTGGCCGTTAATTGGCGTGAAATCAGAGTCAGGGGCTGATCACGGACAGGGTGGTTTCCTGTTTGCTCCCAGACCTTCCCAATGACCTCAAAACCCTGCCCCATCTTTAACCAACTTATTGGAGTTCTTTGAAAGAGTCACATGTGCTGTGGATAAAGGGGACCGGGTGGATGCACTGTACTTCGATTTCCAGAAGGCATTTGATAAAGTGCCACATCAAAGGTTATTGCAGGAAATAAAAGCTCATGGTGTAGGGGGTAACATATTGGCACGGATAGAGGATTGGCTAGCTAACAGGAAACAGAGTTGGCATAAATGGGTCATTTTCTGATTGGCAGCTTGTGGCGAGTGATGTGCTACAGGGATCAGTGCTGGGGCATCAGCCTTTTACAATTTATAGAAATGATTTGGATGAAGGGTCTGAAGGAATAATTGCTAAATTTGCTGATGACACAAAGATAGGTAGGAAAGTAAGAAGCTTATAATCTAAATGGTGAGAGTTTGCAGAGCTCTGAGATTCAGAGGGATCTGGGTGTCCTAGTGCATGAATCACAAAAGGTTAGTTTGCAGGTACAACAGGTAATTAGGAAAGTTACTAGAATGTTATTTAATGTGAGGAGAATTGAATATAAAAATAGGGAGGTTATACTTCAGTTGTACAGGGTATTGGTGAGACCACATCTGGAGTATTGTGTACAGTATTGGTCTCCTTATTTGAAGAAAGATGTAAATGCATTAGAAGCTGTTCAGAGAGTGTTTACCAGACTAATACCTGGAATGGGCGGGTTGTCATATGAGGAAAGATTGGAGAGGTTAGGCTTGTAGTCACAGGAGTTTAGAAGAGTAAGAGGCAACTTGATTTAAACCTTTAAGACCCTGAGGGGTCTCGACAGGGTGGATGTGGAGAGGGTGTTTCCTCTTGTGGGATAATCTGAAACTAGGGGTCACTGTTGAAAAATAAGGGGTCGCTCATTTAAAATGGAGATGAGGTGAAATTTTTCACTCAGTGCGTTGTGAATCTTTGGAACTCTCTTCCTCAAAGGGAGGTGGAAGCAGAGTCTTAGAATATTTTTAAGGCAGAGCGAGATAGATTCTTGATTAACAAGGGGTGAAAGGTTATCGGGGGTCGGCAGGAATGTGGGGTTGAGATTACATTCAGATCAGCCGTGATCTTATTGAATGGTGGAGCAGGCTCGAGGGGCTGAATGGCCACTCCTGCTCCCCTAATTTAGATGTTTGTATGTGTGTTGGAATGTTTGTATATCCTGACAGAGATCGACATAAAACTGGACCTTTGAGTGGTGAAGCTTGAAGCAAAGATTGATCTGGAATGCAACGGTAGTTTAAAAGCAATATTGTCCAATTCACTATGGAGCTCTCTTTTAAATGGACTGCGAGTGCTGCAGTTAATTTACTGCCAGTAACAATCATGTTCACATCTCTGGGCATTTGTGTATCCATTAATTGTAAAACTGAAAGCTACCCACACATATCCAGCTACCTGCTCTAATAGACGGAGTCGGATTAATCGGAATAAGCTGTTAAGTGTAATGAATTGTGTCTATGGAGGGTGTGTTGTGTGTGGCAGATAAAGAATAGTGTTGAGTCCTGTGAGGAATTGCCATTCCTGCTTTCCTGGCCTCACAATGTATTGGGGACGAGTGGAGGTGTAGCTCAGCATGTTGCCAGCAGCTGGACTGAATGAACAATCTCTCCAAATTCTCTGCTAACTGTCAGCTCACAGCTGCTGAATGTGAATCAGGGGTCAGACTCCAAACACTGACAGCACTGGGTGGTAAGGCACCATCACCATCAGGATTTATCAATTCTACAAGTGGACAGGGGGAGGCGATGGCAGAGTGGGTTTGTCACCAGCCCAGAGAGCCAGGGGGAATGCTCTGGGGACCCAGGTACAAATCTCACCATGGCAGGGAAATAAAAACTGGAATGAAAAGTCTAATAATGACCATGAAATCATTGTTGATTTCTGTAAAAATCCATCAGCAGGGAATAGGTAAGGCAAATGGAATGCTGGCCTTTATTTCAAAGGGAATGGAGTATAAAAATAGGGAAGTCTTGCTAAAACTATACAAGGCACTAGTTAGACCACAGCTAGAATACTGTGAACAGTTCTGGTCCCCTTATCTAAGGAAAGATATACTGGCATTGGAGGCAGTCCAGGGAAGGTTCACTAGGTTGATCCTGGGTATGGAGGGATTTTCTAATGAGAGGTTGGGTAAGTTGGGCCTGTGCTTATTGGAGTTTAGAAGAATGAGAGGCGACCTTATTGAAATATATAAGATTCTTAGGGGTCTTGACAGGGTAGATGCTGAGAGGTTGTTTCCCCTTGTGGGAGAGTCTAGGACTAGAGGGTATAATCTCAGAGTAAGGGGTCACCCATTTAAAACAGAGATAAGGAGGAATTTCTTCTCTCAGAGGGTAGTGAATCTGTGGAATTCTTTACCACAGAGGGCTGTAGAGGCTGGGTCGTTAAGTATATTCAAGGCTGAGGTAGACAGATTTTTAATCAGTAAGGGAATCAAGGGTTATGGGGAAAAGGCAGGAAAGTGGAGTTGAGGATTATCAGATCAGTCATGGTCTCATTGAATGGCGGAGCAGAATCGATGGGCTGAATGGCCTACTTCCCCGACATCTTATGGCACATTATCTGTAAGGTATGATTCCTTGAGGATGACTATGTCAGGCTGTTGCTTGACTAGTCTGTGAGACAGCTCTCCCAATTTTGACACTAGCCCCCAGATGTTAGTAAGGAGGAGTTTGCAGGGTCGGCAGGGCTGAGTTTGCCGTTGTCGTTTTCAGTGCCTAGCTCGATGCCGGGTGGTCCGTCCGGTTTCATCCCTTTTTTGTGACTTTGTAGCAGTTTGATACAACAGAGTGTCTAGCTCAACCATTTCAGAGTCAACCACATTGCTGTGGGTCTGGAGTCACATGTCAGCCAGACCAGGTAAGGACAGCAGATTTCCTTCCTCTAAAGGACATTAGTGAACCAGATGGGTTTTTACAACAACCAGCAATGGTTTCTTGGTCATCATTAGACTTTTAATACCAGATTTTATTGAATTCAAATTCCACCATCTTCAATGGTTAGATTTTAACCCGGGTCCCCAGAGCATCACCCTGGGTCTCTGGATCAATAGACCAGTAACAATACCACTATACGATCATCTTCCCTATTTGGCATCAAGGAGCCCTAGGAAAACTGGAGTCAATGGGAATCAGGGGGAAAACTCTCCGCTGGTTGGAGTCATACCTAGCACAAAGGAAGATGGTTGTGGTTGTTGAAGGTCAGTCATCTCAGCTCCAGGACATCACTGTCAGCGTCACGGGGAGAGGGTCAGCATCAGCGAGAGAGGGTCAGCTTCACGGGGAGATGGTAAATGTCACTGGGAGAGGGTCAGCGTCTCTAGGAGAGGGTCAGCATCAAGGGGAATGGGTCAGGGTACGTGGAGAGGGTCAGCATCATGGGGAGAGGGCCAAGATTACGGGGAGAAGGTCAGCATCACGGGGAGAAGGTAAGCATCACGGGGAGACTTTTAGCATCACGGGGAGTGGGTCAGGGTATGTGGAGAGGGTCAGCATCATGGGGAGAGGGCCAGGATTACGGGGAGAGGGTCAGTGTCATGGGGAGAGGGGCAGCGACACAGGGAGTGGACCAAGATCACTGGAAGAGGGTCAGCGTCATTGGGAGAGCATCAGCATCACGAGGAGAGTGTCAGCATCACGGGGAGAGGGTCAGCGTCATTGGGAGAGCATCAGCATCACGGGGAGAGCGTCAGCATCACGGGGAGAGCGTCAGCATCACGGGGAGAGCGTCAGCATCACGGGGAGAGCGTCAGCATCACGGGGAGAGCGTCAGCATCACGGGGAGAGCGTCAGCATCACGGGGAGAGTGTCAGCGACACGGGGAGAGGGTCAGCGACACGGGGAGAGGGTCAGCGACACGGGGATGGGTTCAGCGACACGGGGCTAGGTTCAGCATCACTGGGCTAGGTTCAGCATCACTGGGAGAGGGTCAGCATCACTGGGAGAGGGTCAGCATCGCTGGGAGAGGGTCAGCATCGCTGGGAGAGGGTCAGCATCGCTGGGGAAGGGTCAGCATCGCTGGGAGAGGGTCAGCATCGCTGGGGGAGGGTCAGCATCGCTGGGAGAGGGTCAGCATCGCTGGGAGAGGGTCAGCATCGCTGGGAGAGGGTCAGCATCGCTGGGAGAGGGTCAGCATCGCTGGGAGAGGGTCAGCATCGCTGGGAGAGGGTCAGCATCCCTGGGAGAGGGTCAGCATCCCTGGGAGAGGGTCAGCATCCCTGGGAGAGGGTCAGCATCACTGGGAGAGAGTCACTGACATGGGGA
Source organism: Isurus oxyrinchus (assembly GCA_026770705.1). NCBI lineage: Eukaryota > Metazoa > Chordata > Chondrichthyes > Lamniformes > Lamnidae > Isurus > Isurus oxyrinchus. Next base: position 566,298 of record JANJGN010000200.1, read on the forward strand.
GATGTCCAGCATCACTGGGAGAGTGTCAGCGTCATGGGGTGAGGGTGAGCATCATGAGGAGAGGGTCTGCATCACGGTGAGTGGGTCAGCTTCATGGGGAGAGTGTAAACATCACAGGGAGATGGTAAGTATCATGGGGAGAGGGTAAGCGTCATGGGGAAAGGTCAGCAACAAGGGGAGAATGTCAGGGTAATAGGGAGAGGGTCAGCATCACGGGGAGAGGGCCAGCAACACATGGAGAGGATCAGGGTCACGGGGCTAGTGTCAGCATCACGGGGAGAGTGTCAGCGACACGGGGAGAGGGTCAGGGCCACAGGGAGAGGGCCAGGGTCGTGGGGAGATGCTTAGCATCACCGGGAGAGGATTTGTGTCATGGGGAGAAGGTCAGGGTCATGGGAAGAGGGCTATGGTCATGGAGAGTGGTTCAATGTCATGGGGAAGGGTAAGCTTCATGTGGAGAGGGCCAGGGCCACAGGGAGAGCATTAGCATCACAGGGAGAAGGACAGCAACATGGGGACAGGGTCAGGGACAAGGGGAGAGTGTTAGGGTCACTGGCAGGAGGCCAGCAACATGGGGAGAGGGTCAGCGTCACGGGGAGAGGGTCAGCGTCACGGGGAGAGGGTCACCGTCACGGGGAGAGGGTCAGCGTCACGGGGAGAGGGTCAGCGTCACAGGGAGAGGGTCAGCGTCAAGGGTATACTGTCTGTGTCATGGGGAGAAGGTCAGCAACATGGGGAGATGGTCAGTGTCACGGGGAGAAGATAAGGGGTCAGGTGGAAAGATCAGGGTTATGGGGAGAAGGCCGGTGACACAGGGAGAGGGTCAGTGTCACGGGGATTAGGCCAAGGACATGGGGAGAGGGTCAGTGTGATGGGGAGAGGGTCAGTGTCACGGGGAGAGGTTCAGTGTGATGGGGAGAGGGTCAGCGTCACGGGGAGAGGGTCAGCGTCACGGGGAGAGGGTCAGCGTCACGGGGAGAGGGTCAGCGTCACGGGGAGAGGGTCAGCATCACGGGGAGAGGGTCAGCGTCATGGGGAGATTCAAAACATCATTGGGAGAGGGTAAATGTCACTGGGAGAGGGTCAGCATCATGAGGAGAGTGTCAATGTTACGGGGAGAGAGTCAGCGTCACGGAGAGTGGGTCAGCTTCACGGAGTGATGACAAATGTCACTGTGAGATGGTCAGTGTCACGGGGAGACGGTTAGCGTCACGGGGAGCGGGTCAGGGTACGTGGAGAGGGTTAGCATCATGGAGGGAGGGATAAGATTATGGGGAGATGTTCAGCATCACTGGGAGAGGGTCAGTGTCACATGGAGAGGGTCACCGACACGGGGAGAGGTTCAGCATCCCTGGGAGAGGGTCAACGTCACAGGGAGAGGGTCAGCATCAGGGAGAGACGGTCAGCGACACGGGCAGAGGGTCAGCATCACGGGGTGAGGGTGAAAATCATGGGGATAGGGTCTGCATCACGGTGAGTGGGTCAGCTTCACGGGGAGAGTGTAAACATCACTGGGAGAGGGTCAGCGTCACGGGGAGAAGGTAAGTATCACGAGGAGAGGGTAAGCATCATGGGGAAAAGGTCAGCAACACGGGGAGAGTGTCAGGGTAATAGGGAGAGGGTCAGCATCATGGGGAGAGGGCCAGCAACACATGGAGAGGATCAGGGTCATGGAGCAAGTGTCAGCATCACGGGGAGAGTGTCAGCGACAAGGGGAGAGGGTCAGGGTCACAGGGAGAGGGGCAGCATCATGGGGAGATGGAAAACATCATTGGGAGAGGGTAAATGTCACAGGGAGATGGTCAGCGACATGGGGATAAGTCAGCGTCATGGGGAGAGGGTCACGGGGAGAAGGCCAGTGTCAGGGGTAAAAGGTTAGCGTCACAGGGAGAGGTTCAGCATCACAGGGAGAAGGTCAGCATCATACAGAGAAGGCCAGCAACATGGGGAGAGGGTCAGCGTCATGGGGAGAGGGTCAGCATCACTGGGAGAGGGTCAGCATCACTGGGAGAGGGTCAGCAACACTGGGAGAGGGTCACCGACATAGGGAGAGGGTCAGCATCACTGGGAGAGGGCCAGCATCACTGGCAAAGGGTCACAGGGATAAGGCCAAGGACATGGGGAGAAGGTCAGCATCACGGGGAGAGGGTCAGCATCACTGGGAGAGGGTCAGCAACACTGGGAGAGGGTCACCGACATAGGGAGAGTTCAGTGTCCCTGGGAACGGGCCAGCATCACTGGCAGAGGGTCACAGGAATAAGGCCAAGGACATGGGGAGAGTGTCAGTGTCACGGGGAGAGGGTCAGCGTCATGTGAAGACAGTCAGCATCAAGGAGAGAGAGTCAGCGTCATGGGGAGAGGGAAAATGTCACTGGGAGAGAGTCAGCAGCACGGGGAGACGGTCAGCATCATACAGAAAAGGCCAGCAACATGAGGAGAGGGTCAGCGTCAAGGGGAGTGTGTCAGCGTCACAGGGAGAGTGTCAGCATCACTGGGAGAGGGTCACCGACACGGGGAGAGGTTCAGCATCATGAGGCCAGGCTAAGCATCAACGGGAGAAGGTCAGCATCACTGGGAGAAGTCAGTGTCACTGGTAGAGGGTCAGTGTCACTAGGAGCGGGTCAACATCACGGGGAGAAGGTCAGCATCACAGGGAGAGGGTCACCGACACGGGCAGAAGTTCAGCATCACTGGGAGAGGTTCAACATCACTAGGAGAGAGTCACCGACACGGGGTGATGTTCAGCATCACTGGGAGAGGGTCAGCGTCACAGGGAGAGGGTCAGCATCAAGGAGAGAGGGTCACAACACGGGGAGAGGGTCAGCGTATCTGGGAGAGAGTCAGCGTCACTGGGAGAGAGCATCACGGAGAGAGGGTCAGTGTCAGAGAGAGAGAATCAGCGTCACTGGGAGAGAGTCAGTGTCACTGGGAGAGAGTCAGCGTCACGGAGAGAGGGTCAGCGTCACGGAGAGAGGGTCAGCGTCACGGAGAGAGGGTCAGCGTCACTGGGAGAGAGTCAGCGTCACGGAGAGAGGGTCAGCGTCACGGAGAGAGGGTCAGTGTCACGGAGAGAGGGTCAGCGTCACGGAGAGAGAATCAGCGTCACGGAGAGAGGGTCAGCATCACGGAGAGAGGGTTAGCGTTATTGGGAGCAGGCCAGTGACACGGGGAGTGTGTCAGCATCACGGGGAGAGGGCCCGGGTCATGGGGAGACTGTTAGCATCACAAGGAGAGGGTAAGCGTCACGGAGAGAAGGTAAGCGTAATGGGGAGACGGTCAGCCACACGGGGAGAGTGTCAGGATCGTAGGGAGCAGGTAAGCATCATGGTGAGAGCATCAGTGTCACGGGGAGAGGGTAAGCATCATGGGGAAAGGGTCATGGTGACAGGGAGAGGGCCAGGGTTACGTGGAGATGCCTAGCGTCACCGGGAGAGGGTTAGTGTCAAGGGAAGAAGGTCAGGTTCATGGGAAGAGGGCCAGGGTCATGGGGAGAGTGTTAGTGTCATGGGGAGAAGGTCTGCGTCACTGGGAGAGGGTCATCATCATTGGGAGAGGTTTAGTGTCACTGGGTGAGGGTTAGTGTCATGTGGTGAGGGCAATGACATGGGAACAGGGTCAGCTTCACGGTGAGAGTGTCAGTGTTCCATGTACAATGTCAACATCATGGAGAGAGGGTAAGTGTCACATGGAGAGGGTCAGTGTAATGGGGAGAGGGTCAGCATCACAGGGAGAGGATCAGCGACACGGGGAGTGGGTCAGCATCACAGGGAGAGGGTCAGCGTAATGGGGAGAGGGTCAGCATCACGGGGAGAGGGTCAGCGACACGGGGAGTGGGTCAGCATCACAGGGAGAGGGTCAGTATCACTGAAAGATTGTCAGTGTAATGGGGAGAGGGTAAACCTCACTGAGAGGGGGTCAGCATCACTGGGAGAGGTTCAGCATCCCTGGGAGAGGGTGAACGTCACAGGGAGAGGGTCAGCATCAGGGGGAGACGGTCAGCGACACGGGGAGAGCGTCAGCATCATGGGGTGAGGGTCAGCATCATGGGGATAGGGTCTGCATCACGGTGAGTGGGTCAGCTTCACGGGGAGAGTGTAAACATCACTGGGAGAGGGTCAGCGTCACGGGGAGAAGGTAAGTATCACGAGGAGAGGGTAAGCATCATGGGGAAAAGGTCAGCAACATGGGGAGAGGGTAAGTATCATGGGGAGAGGGTAAGCGTCATGGGGAGAGGGTATGTATCACGAGGAGAGGGTAAGCGTCATGGGGAATAGGTCAGCAACATGGGGAGAGTGTCAGGGTAATAGGGAGAGGGTCAGCATCATGCGGAGAGTGCCAGCAACACATGGAGAGGATCAGGGTCATGGAGCAAGTGTCAGCATCACGGGGAGAGTGTCAGCGACAAGGGGAGAGCGTCAGGGTCACAGGAAGAGGGTCAGGGTCACAGGGAGAGGGTCTGGGTCACGGGGGAGAGTGGCAGCATCATGGGGAGATGGAAAACATCATTGGGAGAGGGTAAATGTCACTGGGAGATTGTCAGCTTCATGGGGAGAGGGTCACGGGGAGAAGGCCAGTGTCGGGTAGAAGGTTAGCGTCACAGGGAGAGGTTCAGCATCACAGGGAGAAGGTCAGCATCATACAGAGAAGGCCAGCAACATGGGGAGAGGGTCAGCGTCACAGGGAGAGTGTCAGCGTCACGGGGAGAGGGTCAGTGTCACGGGGAGAGGGTCAGCATCACTGGGAGAGGGTCAGCAACACTGGGAGAGGGTCACCGACATAGGGAGAGGGCCAGGATCACTGGCAGAGGGTCACAGGAATAAGGCCAAGGACATGGGGAGAAGGTCAGTCTCACGGGGAGAGGGTCAGCGTCATGGGAAGACAGTCAGCATCAAGGAGAGAGGGTCAGCGTCATGGGGAGAGGGAAAATGTCACTGGGAGAGGGTCAGCAGCACGGGGAGACGGTCAGCATCATACAGAAAAGGCCAGCAACATGAGGAGAGGGTCAGTGTCACTGGGAGAGGGTCAGCGTCAAGGGGAGTGGGTCAGTGTCACAGGGAGAGTGTCAGCATCACTGGGAGAGGGTCACCGACACGGGGAGAGGTTCAGCATCATGAGGCCAGGCTAAGCGTCAACGGGAGGAGGTCAGCATCACTGGGAGAAGTCAGTGTCACTGGTAGAGGGTCAGTGTCACTAGGAGCGGGTAAACATCACGGGGAGAAGGTCAGCATCACAGGGAGAGGTTCAACATCACTAGGAGAGAGTCACCGACACGGGGTGATGTTCAGCATCACTGGGAGAGGGTCAGCGTCACAGGGAGAAGGTCAGCATCATACAGAGAAGGCCAGCAACATGGGGAGAGGGTCAGCGTCACAGGGAGAGTGTCAGCATCACTGGGAGAGGGTCACCGACACGGGGAGAAGTTCAGCATCATGAGGCCAGGCTAAGTGTCAACAGGAGGAGGTCAGCATCACTGGGAGAAGTCAGTGTCACTGGTAGAGGGTCAGTGTCACTAGGAGCGGGTCAACATCACGGGGAGAAGGTCAGCGTCACTGGGAGAGGTTCAACATCACTAGGAGAGAGTCACCGACACGGGTGATGTTCAGCATCACTGGGAGAGGGTCAGCATCAAGGAGAGAGGGTCACAACACGGGGAGAAGGTCAGCGTCACAAGGGTCACCGACACGGGCAGAAGTTCAGCATCACTGGGAGAGGTTCAACATCACTAGGAGAGAGTCACCGACACGGGTGATGTTCAGCATCACTGGGAGAGGGTCAGTGTCACAGGGAGAGGGTCAGCATCAAGGAGAGAGGGTCACAACACGGGGAGAGGGTCAGTGTCACAGGGAGAGGGTCATCATCATTGGGAGAGGTTTAGTGTCACTGGGTGAGGGTTAGTGTCATATGGAGAGGGCAATGACATGGGAAGAGGGTCAGCGTTACGGTGAGAGTGTCAGTGTTCCAGGTACAATGTCAACATCATGGAGAGAGGGTAAGTGTCACAGGGAGAGGGTCATCATCATTGGGAGAGGTTTAGTGTCACTGGGAGAGGGTCAGCATCATGGGGAGAGGGTCAGCATCATGGGGAGAGGGTCAGCATCATGGGGAGAGGATCAGCATCATGGGGAGAGGGTAAGCATCACAGGGAGCAGGTCAGGGTACGTGGAGAGGGTCAGCATCTTGGGGAGAGGGCCAGGATTACGGAGAGAGGGTCAGTGTCACTGGGAGTGGGTCAACATAACGGGGAGAATTTCAGCATCACATGGAGAGAATCAGCATCACAGAGAGTCACTGACACGGGGAGAGGTTCAGCAACCCTGGGAGAGGGTCAACGTCACAGGGAGAGGGTCAGCGTAATGGGGAGAGGGTCAGCATCACGGGGAGAGGGTCAGCGACACGGGGAGAGGGTCAGTATCACTGAAAGATTGTCAGTGTAATGGGGAGAGGGTAAACGTCACTGAGAGGGGGTCAGCATCCCTGGGAGAGGGTGAACGTCACAGGGAGAGGGTCAGCATCAGGGGGAGACGGTCAGCGACACATGGAGAGGGTCAGCATCATGGGGTGAGGGTCAGCATCATGGGGATAGGGTCTGCATCACGGTGAGTGGGTCAGCTTCGCGGGGAGAGTGTAAACATCACTGGGAGAGGGTCAGCGTCACGGGGAGAAGGTAAGTATCACGAGGAGAGGGTAAGCATCATGGGGAAAAGGTCAGCAACATGGGGAGAGTGTCAGGGTAATAGGGAGAGGGTCAGCATCATGGGGAGAGGGCCAGCAACACATGGAGAGGATCAGGGTCATGGAGCAAGTGTCAGCGTCACGGGGAGAGTGTCAGCGACAAGGGGAGAGGGTCAGGGTCACAGGGAGAGGGTCAGGGTCACGGGGGAGAGTGGCAGCATCATGGGGAGATGGAAAACATCATTGGGAGAGGGTAAATGTCACTGGGAGAGGGTCAGCTTCATGGGGAGAGGGTAAACGTTACTGGGAGATGGTCAGCGACAGGGGGATAAGTCAGCGTCATGGGGAGAGGGTCACGGGGAGAAGGCCAGTGTCAGGGGTAGAAGGTTAGCGTCACAGGGAGAGGTTCAGCATCACAGGGAGAAGGTCAGCATCATACAGAGAAGGCCAGCAACATGGGGAGAGGGTCAGCGTCACGGGCAGAGGGTCAGTGTCACGGGGAGAGGGTCAGCATCACTGGGAGAGGGTCAGCAACACTGGGAGAGGTTCAGCGTCCCTGGGAAAGGGCCAGCATCACTGGCAGAGGGTCACAGGAATAAGGCCAAGGACATGGGGAGAGTGTCAGTGTCATGGGGAGAGGGTCAGCGTCATGGGAAGACAGTCAGCGTCAAGGAGAGAGGGTCAGCGTCATGGGGAGAGGGAAAATATCAGTGGGAGAGAGTCAGCAGCACGGGGAGACGGTCAGCATCATACAGAAAAGGCCAGCAACATGAGGAGAGGGTCAGTGTCACTGGGAGAGGGTCAGCGTCAAGGGGAGTGGGTCAGCGTCACAGGGAGAGTGTCAGCATCACTGGGAGAGGGTCACCGACACGGGGAGAGGTTCAGCATCATGAGGCCAGGCTAAGTGTCAACAGGAGAAGGTCAGCATCACTGGGAGAAGTCAGTGTCACTGGTAGAGGGTCAGTGTCACTAGGAGCGGGTCAACACGGGGAGAAGGTCAGCGTCACAGGGAGAGGGTCACCGACACAGGCAGAAGTTCAGCATCACTGGGAGAGGTTCAACATCACTAGGAGAGAGTCACCGACACGGGGTGATGTTCAGCATCACTGGGAGAGGGTCAGTGTCACAGGGAGAGCGTCACCAACACGGGGAGAGGTTCAGCATCCCTGGGAGAGGGTCAACATTACAGGGAGAGGGTCAGCATAATGGGGAGAGGGTCAGCATCAAGGAGAGAGGGTCACAACACGGGGAGAGGGTCAGCGTCACTGGGAGAGAGTCAGCATCACTGGGAGAGGGTCAACGTCACGGGGAGACGGTCAGTGTCATGGAGAGAGTGTCAGCGTCACTGGGAGAAAGTCAGTGTCACGGAGAGAGAGTCAGTGTCACGGAGAGAGAGTCAGCATCACGGGGAGAGTGTCAGTGTCATGGAGAGAGTGTCAGCGTCACTGGGAGAGAGTCTGCGTCACTGGGAGAGATTCAGCATCACGGAGAGAGGGTCAGCGTCACGGAGAGTCAGCGTCACGGAGAGAGGGTCAGCATCACGGAGAGAGGGTTAACGTTATTGGGAGCAGGCCACTGACACGGGGAGTGTGTCAGCATCACGGGGAGAGGGCCCGGGTCACGGGGAGACTGTTAGCATCACAAGGAGAGGGTAAGCGTCACGGAGAGAAGGTAAGCATAATGGGGAGACGGTCAGCCACACGGGGAGAGTGTCAGGATCGTAGGGAGCGGGTAAGCATCATGGTGAGAGCATCAGCGTCACGGGAAGAGGGTAAGCATCATGGGGAAAGGGTCATGGTGACAGGGAGAGGGCCAGGGTTACGTGGAGATGCCTAGCGTCACCGGGAGAGGGTTAGTGTCAAGTGAAGAAGGTCAGGTTCATGGGAAGAGGGCCAGGGTCATGGGGAGAGTGTTAGTGTCATGGGGAGAAGGTCTGCGTCACTGGGAGAGGGTCATCATCATTGGGAGAGGTTTAGTGTCACTGGGTGAGGGTTAGTGTCATGTGGAGAGGGCAATGACATGGGAAGAGGGTCAGCGTCACGGTGAGAGTGTCAGTGTTCCAGGTACAATGTCAACATCATGGAGAGAGGGTAAGTGTCACACGGAGAGGGTCAGCGTCACTGGGAGATGGTATCATCATTGGGAGAGGTTTAGTGTCACTGGGAGAGGGTCAGCATCATGGGGAGAGGATCAGCATCATGGGGAGAGGGTAAGCATCACAGGGAGCAGGTCAGGGTACGTGGAGAGGGTTAGCATCTTGGGGAGAGGGCCAGGATTACGGAGAGAGGGTCAGCGTCACTGGGAGTGGGTCAACATAACGGGGAGAATTTCAGCATCACATGGAGAGAATCAGCATCACAGAGAGTCACTGACACGGGGAGAGGTTCAGCAACCCTGGGAGAGGGTCAACGTCACAGGGAGAGGGTCAGCGTAATGGGGAGAGGGTCAGCATCACGGGGAGAGGGTCAGCGACACGGGGAGTGGGTCAGCATCACAGGGAGAGGGTCAGTATCACTGAAAGATTGTCAGTGTAATGGGGAGAGGGTAAACCTCACTGAGAGGGGGTCAGCATCACTGGGAGAGGTTCAGCATCCCTGGGAGAGGGTGAACGTCACAGGGAGAGGGTCAGCATCAGGGGGAGACGGTCAGCGACATGAGGAGAGGGTCAGCATCATGGGGATAGGGTCAGCATCATGGGGATAGGGTCTGCATCACGGTGAGTGGGTCAGCTTCACGGGGAGAGTGTAAACATCACTGGGAGAGGGTCAGCGTCACGGGGAGAAGGTAAGTATCACGAGGAGAGGGTAAGCATCATGGGGAAAAGGTCAGCAACATGGGGAGAGTGTCAGGGTAATAGGGAGAGGGTCAGCATCATGGGGAGAGGGCCAGCAACACATGGAGAGGATCAGGGTCATGGAGCAAGTGTCAGCGCCACGGGGAGAGTGTCAGTGACAAGGGGAGAGGGTCAGGGTCACAGGGAGAGGGTCAGGGTCACGGGGGAGAGCGGCAGCATCATGGGGAGATGGAAAACATCATTGGGAGAGGGTAAATGTCACAGGGAGATGGTCAGCGACAGGGGGATAAGTCAGCGTCATGGGGAGAGGGTCATGGGGAGAAGGCCAGTGTCAGGGGTAGAAGGTTAGCGTCACAGGGAGAGGTTCAGCATCACAGGGAGAAGGTCAGCATCATACAGAGAAGGCCAGCAACATGGGGAGAGGGTCAGTGTCACGGGGAGAGGGTCAGTGTCACGGGGAGAGGGTCAGCATCACTGGGAGAGGGTCACCGACATTGGGAGAGGTTCAGCGTCCCTGGGAAAGGGCCAGCATCACTGGCAGAGGGTCACAGGAATAAGGCCAAGGACATGGGAAGAGTGTCAGTGTCACGGGGAGAGGGTCAGCGTCATGGGAAGACAGTCAGCGTCAAGGAGAGAGGGTCAGCGTCATGGGGAGAGGGAAAATGTCACTGGGAGAGAGTCAGCAGCACGGGGCGATGGTCAGCATCATACAGAAAAGGCCAGCAACATGAGGAGAGGGTCAGCGTCAAGGGGAGTGTGTCAGCGTCACAGGGAGAGTGTCAGCATCACTGGGAGAGGGTCACCGACACGGGGAGAGGTTCAGCATCATGAGGCCAGGCTAAGTGTCAACAGGAGAAGGTCAGCATCATGGGGAGAAGTCAGTGTCACTGGTAGAGGGTCAGTGTCACTAGGAGAGAGTCAGTGTCACAGAGAGAGGGTCAGTGTCACGGAGAGAGAGTCAGCGTCACAGGGAGAGGGTCAGTGTCATAGAGAGAGTGTCAGTGTCACTGGGAGAGAGGGTCAGCGTCACGGAGAGAGGGTCAGCGTCACGGAGAGAGAGTCAGCATCACGGGGAGAGGGTCAGTGTCATGGAGAGAGTGTCAGCGTCATGGAGAGAGTCAGCATCACGGGGAGAGGGTCAGTGTCACGGAGAGAGTGTCAGCGTCACGGAGAGAGAGTCAGCGTCACGGGGAGAGGGTCAGTGTCATGGAGAGAGTGTCAGCGTCACTGGGAGAGAGTCAGCGTCACTGGGAGAGATTCAGCATCACGGAGAGAGGGTCAGCGTCACGGAGAGAGGGTCAGCGTCACGGAGAGAGGGTCAGCGTCACGGAGAGAGGGTTAGCGTTATTGGGAGCAGGCCACTGACACGGGGAGTGTGTCAGCATCACGGGGAGAGGGCCCGGGTCATGTGGAGACTGTTAGCATCACATGGAGAGGGTAAGCATCACGGAGAGAAGGTAAGCGTAATGGGGAGACGGTCAGCCACACGGGGAGAGTGTCAGGATCGTAGGGAGCAGGTAAGCATCATGGTGAGAGCATCAGCGTCACGGGGAGAGGGTAAGCATCATGGGGAAAGGGTCATGGTGACAGGGAGAGGGCCAGGGTTACGTGGAGATGCCTAGCGTCACCGGGAGAGGGTTAGTGTCACTTCGAGAGGGTCAGAATCATGGGGAGAGGGTCAGAATCATGGGGAGAGGGTCAGAATCATGGGGAGAGGGTCAGCATCATGGGGAGAGGGACTGCATCATAGGGAGCAGGTCAGGGTACGTGGAGAGGTTCTGCATCTTGGGAAGAGGGCCAGGATTATGGGGAGAGGGTCAGCATCACGGGGAGAGGGTCAGCGACACTGGGAGTGGATCAGCATCAATGGAAGAGGGTCAGCATCATTGGGAGAGGGTAAACATCACAGGGAAAGCGTCAACATCACGGAGAGAGGGTCAGCGTCACTGGGAGCGAGTCAACATAACGGGGAGAAGTTCAGCATCACATGGAGAGAATCAGCATCACAGAGTCACTGACACGGGGAGAGGTTCAGCAACCCTGGGAGAGGGTCAACGTCACAGGGAGAGGGTCAGCGTAATGGGGAGAGGGTCAGTGACATGGTGAGTGGGTCAGCATCACAGGGAGAGGGTCAGTATCACTGGAAGATTGTCAGTGTAATGGGGAGAGGGTAAACATCACTGAGAGGGGGTCAGCATCACTGGGAGAGGGTCACCAACACGGGGAGAGGTTCAGCATCCCTGGGAGAGGGTCAACGTCACAGGGAGAGGGTCAGCATCAGGGGGAGATGGTCAGCGACACGGGGAGAGGGTCAGCATCCCTGGGAGAGGGTCAACGTCACTGCGAGAGGGTCAGCATCAGGGGCAGACGGTCAGCGACACGGGGAGAGGGTCAGCATCACGGGGTGAGCGTGAGAATCATGGGGATAGGGTCTGCATCATGGTGAGTGGGTCAGCATCATGGGGAGAGTGTAAACATCACTGGGAGAGGGTCAGGGTAATAGGGAGAGGGTCAGCATCATGGGGAGAGTGCCAGCAACACGTGGAGAGGATCAGGGTCATGGAGCAAGTGTCAGCATCATGGGGAGAGTGTCAGCGACAAGGGGAGAGGGTCAGGGTCACAGGGAGAGGGTCTGGGTCACGGGGGAGAGGGACAGCATCATGGGGAGATGGAAAACATCATTGGGAGAGGGTAAATGTCACAGGGAGAGGGTCAGCTTCATGGGGAGAGGGTAAACGTCACTGGGAGATGGTCAGCGACATGGGGATAAGTCAGCGTCATGGGGAGAGGGTCACGGGGAGAAGGCCGGTGTCAGGGGTAGAAGGTTAGCGTCACAGGGAGAGTGTCAGCGACAAGGGGAGAGGGTCAGGGTCACAGGGAGAGGGTCAGGGTCACGGGGGAGAGGGGCAGCATCATAGGGAGATGGAAAACATCACTGGGAGAGGGTCAGCAACACTGGGAGAGGGTCACCGACATAGGGAGAGGGTCAGCGTCCCTGGGAAAGGGCCAGCATCACTGGCAGAGGGTCACAGGAATAAAGCCAAGGACATGGGGAGAGTGTCAGTGTCACGGGGAGAGGGTCAGCGTCATGGGGAGAGGGAAAATGTCACTGGGAGAGGGTCAGCAGCACGGGGAGACGGTCAGCATCATACAGAAAAGGCCAGCAACATGAGGAGAGGGTCAGCGTCACAGGGAGAGTGTCAGCATCACTGGGAGAGGGTCACCGACACGGGGAGAGGTTCAGCATCATGAGGCCAGGCTAAGCGTCAACGGGAGAAGGTCAGCATCACTGGGAGAAGTCAGTGTCACTGGTAGAGGGTCAGTGTCACTAGGAGCGGGTCAACATCACGGGGAGAAGGTCAGCGTCACAGGGAGAGGGTCACCGACACGGGCAGAAGTTCAGCATCACTGGGAGAGAGTCACCGACACGGGGTGATGTTCAGCATCACTGGGAGAGGGTCAGCATCAAGGAGAGAGGGTCACAACACGGGGAGAAGGTCAGCGTCACAAGGGTCACCGACACGGGCAGAAGTTCAGCATCACTGGGAGAGGTTCAACATCACTAGGAGAGAGTCACCGACACGGGTGATGTTCAGCATCACTGGGAGAGGGTCAGTGTCACAGGGAGAGGGTCCCCAACACGGGCGGAGGTTCACCATCCCTGGGAGAGGGTCAACATCACAGGGAGATGGTCAGCATAATGGGGAGAGGGTCAGCATCAAGGAGAGAGGGTCACAACACGGGGAGAGGGTCAGCGTCACTGGGAGAGAGTCTGCGTCACTGGGAGAGATTCAGCATCACGGAGAGAGGGTCAGCGTCACGGAGAGTCAGCGTCACGGAGAGAGGGTCAGCATCACGGAGAGAGGTTTAGCGTTATTGGGAGTAGGCCAGTGACACGGGGAGCGTGTCAGCATCACAGGGAGAGGGCCCGGGTCACGGGGAGACTGTTAGCATCACAAGGAGAGGGTAAGCGTCACGGAGAGAAGGTAAGCGTAATGGGGAGACGGTCAGCCACACGGGGAGAGTGTCAGGATCGTAGGGAGCGGGTAAGCATCATGGTGAGAGCATCAGCGTCACGGGAAGAGGGTAAGCATCATGGGGAAAGGGTCATGGTGACAGGGAGAGGGCCAGGGTTACGTGGAGATGCCTAGCGTCACCGGGAGAGGGTTAGTGTCAAGGGAAGAAGGTCAGGTTCATGGGAAGAGGGCCAGGGTCATGGGGAGAGTGTTAGTGTCACTGGGAGAGGGTCTGCGTCACTGGGAGAGGGTCATCATCATTGGGAGAGGTTTAGTGTCACTGGGTGAGGGTTAGTGTCATGTGGAGAGGGCAATGACATGGGAGGCGGGTCAGCGTTACGGTGAGAGTGTCAGTGTTCCAGGTACAATGTCAACATCATGGAGAGAGGGTAAGTGTCACACGGAGAGGGTCAGCGTCACTGGGAGATGGTATCATCATTGGGAGAGGTTTAGTGTCACTGGGAGAGGGTCAGCATCATGGGGAGAGGGTCAGCGTCATGGGGAGAGGGTAAGCATCACAGGGAGCAGGTTTAGGGTACGTGGAGAGGGTCAGAATCTTGGGGAGAAGGCCAGGATTACGGGGTGAGGGTCAGCATCACGGGGAGAGGGTCAGCGACACTGGGAGTGGATCAGCATCAATGGAAGAGGGTCAGCATCATTGGGAGAGGGTAAACATCACAGGGAAAGCGTCAGCATCACGGAGAGAGGGTCAGCGTCACTGGGAGTGGGTCAACATAACGGGGAGAAGTTCAGCATCACATGGAGAGAATCAGCATCACAGAGTCACTGACACGGGGAGAGGTTCAGCAACCCTGGGAGAGGGTCAACGTCACAGGGAGAGGGTCAGCGTAATGGGGATAGGATCAGCATCACGGGGAGAAGGTCAGCGACACGGGGAGTGGGTCAGCATCACAGGGAGAGGGTTAGCTTCACTGAGAGAGTATCAGTGTAATGGGGAGAGGGTTAGCGTCACTGGGCGAGGGTCAACTTCACTGGGAGAGTGTCAGCGTCACGGGGAGAAGATCAGCATCACATGGAGAGGGTCACCGACACTGGGAGAGGTTCAGCATCACTAGGAGAGGGTCAGCATCACTGGAAGAGAGTCAACATCACAGGGAGAGGGTCAGCGTAATGGAGAGAATGTCAGCATCACTGGGAGAGGGTCAGCATCACAGGGAGAGGGTCAACGACATGGGGAGAGGGTCAGCATCACAGGGAGAGGGTCAGTGTAATGGGGAGAATGTCAGCATCACTGGGAGAGGGTCAGCACCACAGGGAGAGGGTCAACGACATGGGGAGAGGTTCAGCATCACAGGGAGAGGGTCAACATCACAGGGAGAGGTTTAGTGTCACTGGGAGAGGGTTAGTGTCACGGGGAGAGGGCAATGACAAGGGGAGATGGTCAACGTCACGGTGAGAGTGTTAGCATTCCGGGTACAACGTCGACGTCATGGGGAGAGGGTCAGCGTCACAGGGAGAGGGTCAGCGTCAATGTGAGAGGTTGAGTGTCACTGGGAGTGGGTCAGCTTCAGGAGGAGTGTGTCAGCATCACTTGGAGGGTCACCGTCACTGGGAGAAGGTCACCGACACGGGGAGAGGTTAAGCTTCACTGGGAGAGTGTCAACATCATGGGGAGAGTGTCAGTGTCACTGGGAGAAGGTGAACGTCATGGGGAAAAGGTCAGCAACATGGGGAAAGTGTCAGGGTCATAGGGAGAGGGTCAGCATCATGGGGAGAGGGCCAGCGACACATGGAGAGGGACAGGATCACGGGCAGAGGGTCAGTGTCATAGGGAGAAGATCAGTGTTACGGGGAGAGGGTCAGCATCATGGGGAGAGGGTCAGTGTGATGGGGAGAAGACCAGCACATGGGGAGAGGGTCAGTGTCACAGGGAGAGGGAAAACTTCACTGGGAGAAGGTCAGCTTCACTGGGAGAGTGTCAGCATCATGAGGAGAGGGTAGGCATCATACAGAGAAGGCCAGCGACATGGGGAGACAGTCAGCATCACTGGGAGAGGGTCAGCATCACAGGGAAGTCTGTCAGCATCACAGGGAGAAGCTCAGCCTCCCTGGGAGAGGGCCAGCATCACTGGGAGATGGTTAATGTCACAGGGCAAGGGGTGAATATCATGGTCATGGGGAGCAGGCCAGTGACACGGGGAGTGTGTCAACATCAGGGGGAGAGGGCCAGGGTCACAGGGAGTGGGTTAGGGTACGAGGAGAGGGTCAGCATCGTGGGGAGAGTGTCAGTGACATGGGGAGAGGGTCAGGGTCACAGGGAGTGGGTTAGGGTACGAGAAGAGGGTAAGCATCATGGGGAGAGTGTCAGGGTGACGGGGAGAGTGCCAGGGTCACTGGGAGATGCTTAGCATCACCAGGAGAGTATTAGTGTCACAGGGAGGAGGTCAGGGTCATTGGGAGAGGGCCATGGTCATGGCGAGAAGGTCGGTGTCATGGGGAGAGGTCCAGCATCACGGGGAGACCATTAGCAACACGGGGACAAGGACAGCGACATGGGGACAGGGTCAGGGACACGGGGAGAACAGCAGCCTCAAGGGGAGAGGGTCAGCATCACGGGGGAAGGTTAGCATCACGGAGAGAGGGTCAGTGTCACGGCGAGAGGGTTGGCATCATGGGGAGAGGGTCAGTGTCACTGGGAGAGGGTCAGCATCACGGTGACAGGTTCAGCATCACGGGTATAAGGTCAGCGAGATGGGGAGAGGGCCAGTGTCACGGGAAGAGGACCAGTGTCACGGGGAGAGGGTCAGAGTCACGGGGAGAGGGTCAGCGTCAAGGAGAGGATCAGCATCACTGGAAGAGGTTCAGAGTCATGGGGAGAGGGTAAACATCACTGGGAGTGGGTCAGCTTCAGTTTTCAGGAGGAGTGTGTCAGTGTCACTGGGAGAGGGTCAGTGTCACTGGGAGAGGGTCAACATCATGGGGAGAGTGTCAGCATCACTGGGAGAAGGTGAGCATCATGGGGAGAAGACCAGCACATGGGGAGAGGGTCAGCATCATGGGGAGAGGGCCAGTGACACATGGAGAGGGACAGGATCACGGAGAGAGGGTCAGTTCATGGGGAGATTGTCAGTGTCATGGAGAGAGGGTCAGTGTGATGGGGAGAAGACCAGCACATGGCGAGAGGGTCAGCGTCACGGGGAGATGGTCAGCATCACGGGGAGATGGTCAGCATCATGGGGAGAGGGTCAGCATCATGGGGAGAGGGTCAGCATCACGGGAAGAGGGTCAGCATCACGGGAAGAGGGTCAGCATCACGGGAAGAGGGTCAGCATCACGGGAAGAGGGTCAGCATCACGGGGAGAGGGTCAGCATCACGGGAAGAGGGTCAGCATCACGGGGAGAGTGTCAGTGTCATGGAGAGAGGGTCAGTGTGATGGGGAGAAGACCAGCACATGGGGAGAGGGTCAGCGTCACGGGGAGATGGTCAGCATCACGGGGAGACAGTCAGCATCACGGGAAGAGGGTCAGCATCATGGGGAGAGGGTCAGAGTCACTGGGAGCGGGTCAGCATCATGGGGAGAGGGTCAGAGTCACTGGGAGCGGGTCAGCATCATGGGGAGAAGGCCAGCGACATGAGGAGACGGTCAGCATCACTGGGAGAGGGTCACCGACACGGGGAGAGGGTCACGGAGAGAAGGCCAGTGTCAGCGGGAGAAGGTTAGCGTCACAGGGAGAGGTTCAGCATCACAGGGAGAAGGTCAGCATCATGGGGAGAGGGTCAGCATCACTGGGAGAGGGTCACCGACACGGGGAGAGC
This sequence comes from Isurus oxyrinchus, assembly GCA_026770705.1. NCBI lineage: Eukaryota > Metazoa > Chordata > Chondrichthyes > Lamniformes > Lamnidae > Isurus > Isurus oxyrinchus. The sequence goes on from JANJGN010000200.1 coordinate 583,558, forward strand.
TTTAGCGTCCCTGGGAGAGGGCCAGCATCACTGGGAGATGGTTAATGTCACAGGGCAAGGGTAAGCGTCAAGGGGTGAGTGTCATGGTCATGGGGAGAAGGCCAGCGACACGGGGAGTGTGTCAGCATCAGGGGCAGAGGGCCAGGGTCACAGGGAGCGGGTTAGGGTACGAGGAGAGGGTCAGCATCGTGGGGAGAGTGTCAGTGACACGGGGAGAAGGTCAGGGTCACAGCGAGAGGGTAAGCATCACGGTGAGAGGGTCAGGGTGACAGAGAGATGCTTAGCATCACCGGAAGAGGATTAGTGTCACAGGGAGGAGGTCAGGGTCATTGAGAGAGGGCCACGGTCATGGTGAGAGGGTCGGTGTCATGGGGAGAGGGTAAGCTTCACAGGGAGAAGGTCAGCATTAAGGGGTGATGTCCAGCGTCACGGGGAGAGCATTAGCAACACGGGGACAAGGACAGCGACATGGGGACAGGGTCAGGGACATGGGGAGAACAGCAGCCTCAAGGGGAGAGGGTCAGCATTACCGGGGGAAGGTTAGCATCACGGAGAGAGGGTCAGTGTCACGGCGAGAGGCTTGACGTCATGGGGAGAGGGTCAGTGTCACTGGGAGAGGGTCAGCATCACGGTGACAGGTTCAGCGTCACGGGTATAAGGTCAGCGACGTGGGGAGAGGGCCAGTGTCACGGGAAGAGGACCAGTGTCACGGGGAGAGGGTCAGAGTCACGGGGAGAGGGTCAGTGTGATGGGGAGAGGGTCAGCGTCAAGGAGAGGATCAGCATCACTGGAAGAGGTTCAGCGTCATGGGGAGAGGGTAAACATCACTGGGAGCGGGTCAGCTTCAGTTTTCAGGAGGAGTGTGTCAGCATCACTGGGAGAGGGTCAACATCATGGGGAGAGTGTCAGCATCACTGGGAGAAGGTGAGCATCATGGGGAAAAGGTCAGCAACATGGGGAAAGTGTCAGGGTCATAGGTAGAGGGTCAGCATCATGGGGAGAGGGCCAGCGACACATGGAGAGGGACAGGATCACGTAGAGAGGGTCAGCTTCATGGGGAGAGTGTCAGTGTCATGGAGAGAGGGTCAGTGTGATGGGGAGAAGACCAGCACATGGGGAGAGGGTCAGCGTCATGGGGAGACGGTCGGCATCACGGGGAGACTGTCAGCATCACAGGGAGAGGGTCAGCATCATGGGGAGAGGGTCAGAGTCACTGGGAGCGGATCAGCATCACGGGGAGAAGGCCAGCGACATGAGGAGACGGTCAGCAACACTGGGAGAGGGTCAGCATCACGGGGAGAGGGTCACGGAGAGAAGGCCAGTGTCAGCAGGAGAAGGTTAGCATCACAGGGAGAGGTTCAGCATCACTGGGAGAGGGTCAGCATCACGGGGAGAGGGTCACGGAGAGAAGGCCAGTGTCAGTGGGAGAATGTTAGCATCACAGGGAGAGTTTCAGCATCACAGGGAGAAGGTCAGCATCACGGGGAGAGGGTCAGCATCACAGGGAGAAGGTCAGCATCACGGGGAGAGGGTCAGCGTCACTGGGAGAGGGTCACCGACACGGGGAGAGCTTTAGCGTCCCTGGGAGAGGGCCAGCATCACTGGGAGATGGTTAATGTCACAGGGCAAGGGTAAGCGTCAAGGGGTGAGTGTCATGGTCATGGGGAGAAGGCCAGTGACACGGGGAGTGTGTCAGCATCAGGGGGAGAGGGCCAGGGTCACAGGGAGCGGGTTAGGGTATGAAGAGAGGGTCAGCATCGTGGGGAGAGTGTCAGTGACACGGGGAGAAGGTCAGGGTCACAGCGAGAGGGTAAGCATCACGGTGAGAGGGTCAGGGTGACAGAGAGATGCTTAGCATCACCGGAAGAGGATTAGTGTCACAGGGAGGAGGTCAGGGTCATTGAGAGAGGGCCATGGTCATGGTGAGAGGGTCGGTGTCATGGGGAGAGGGTAAGCTTCACGGGGAGAAGGTCAGCATTAAGGGGTGATGTCCAGCGTCACGGGGAGAGCATTAGCAACACGGGGACAAGGACAGCAACATGGGGACAGGGTCAAGACACGGGGAGAGCAGCAGCCTCAAGGGGAGAGGGTCAGCATCACTGGGGGAAGGTTAGCATCATGGAGAGAGGGTCAGTGTCACGGCGAGAGGGTCAGCGACATGGGGAGAGGGCCAGTGTCACGGGAAGAGGACCAGTGTCATGAGGAGAGGGTCAGAGTCACGGGGGAGGGTCAGAGTGATGAGGAGAGGGTCAGCTTCACGGGGAGAGGGTCAGTGTCAAGGAGAGGATCAGTGTCACAGGAAGAGGGTCAGCGTCATGGGGAGAGGGTCAGCGACACTGGGAGAGGGTCACCGACACGGGTCGAGGTTCAGTATCACTGAGTGAGGGTCAACATCACAGGGAGAGGGTCAGCATAATGGGGAGAGTGTCAGCGTCACGGTGAGAGGGCCAGCGACACGGGGAGAGGATCAGCATCACAGGGAGAGGGTCAGCATAATGGGGAGAGTGTCAGCGTCACAGTGAGAGGGCCAGCGACACGGGGAGAGGGTCAGCATCACATGGGGGATGATCAGCATCACTGGAAGATTGTCAGCGTCATGTGGAGAGTGTAAATGTCACTGGGAGAGGGTCAGTGTCACGGGGAGAGGGTTAGCATCACTGAGATCCTGTCAGCATCATGGGGAGTGTGTCAGTGTCACTAGGAGAGGGTCACCGATACGGGGAGAGGTTCAGCGTAACTGAGAGTGGGTGTATGTCACGGGGCAAGGGATGCGTCAAGGGGAGAGTGTCATGGTCATGGGGAGCAGGCGACCAACATGGGGAGTGTGTCAGCCTCACAGGGAGAGGGTAAGCATCACAGAGAGAGGGTAAGCATCATGGGGAGAAGGTCAGCAACACGGGGAGAGTGTCAGAGTCACAGGGAGAGGGTCAGCATCACAGGGAGAGGGTCAGCAACACGGAGAGAGTCAGGTTCACGGGGAGAGGGGCAGGGTGACGGGGAGAGTGTCAGCGACACGGGGTGAGAGTCAGGGTCACAGGGAGAGGTAAGCATCACGGGGAGAGGGCCATGGTCATGGGGAGAGGGCCAACATCACGGGGAAAGCATTAGCATCATGGGGAGAAGGACAGCGACATGGGGACAAGGTCAGTGACACGGGGAGAGTGTTAGGGTCACTGGCAGGAGGTCAGCGACATGGGGAGAGGGACAGTGTCATGGGGAGAGGTTCAGCCTCAAGGGGAGAGGGTCAGCATTACCGGGGTAAGGTTAGCGTCACGGAGAGATGGTCAGGGTCACGGGGAGAAGGCCAGCATCACGAGGAGAGGGTCAGTGTCAGAGGGAGAGGGCCAGAGTCATGGGGAGAGGGTCAATGTCATGGGGAGAGTGTCAATGTTATGGGGAGAGGTTCAGCCTCAAGGGGAGAGGGTCCGCATTACCAGGGGAAGGTTAGCGTCACGGAGAGATGGGCAGGGTCACGGGGAGAAGGCCAGTGTCATAGGGAGAGAGTCAGTGTCACGGGGTGAGGGTCAGGTCATGGGGAGTAGTTTAGGGTCAGGGGAGAGGGTCAGGGTCACGGGGAGAATGCCAGCGACACAGGGAGAGGGTCATTGTCATGGTTTGAGGGTCAGCATCACCGGGAGAAGGTTAGCATGATGGGGAGAAGGTTAGCATGATGGGGAGAAGGTCAGTGTCACTGGGAGAAGGTTAGCATGACGGGGAGAGGGTCAGCTTCATGGTGAGAGGTTCAGCATCATGGGGAGAGGTTCAGCGTCACTGGGTACCACGTCAGCATCACAGGGAGAGGGCCAGCGACACGGGGAGAGAGTCAGCATCACAGGGAGAGAGTCAGTGTCATGGGGAGAGGTTCAGTGTCCTGGGTACAATGTCAGCGTCACAGGGAGAGGGCCAGCGACACGGGGAGAGGGTCATGGTCCTGGTCACGGTGAGAGTGTCAGCATTCCGGGTACAACGTCACCATCACGGGGAGAGGGTCAGCGTCACTAGGAGAGGTTCATCGTCATTGGGAGAATTTCAGCGTCACAGGGAGAGGGTCAGCGTCACTGGGAGAGGGTCACCGACACGGGGAGAGGTTCACCGTCACTGGCAGAGTGTCAACATTATGGGGAGAGGGTCAGCATCATGGGGAGAGTGTCAGTGTCACAAGAAGAGGGTCTGCGACATGGGGAGTGGGGCAGCTTCACAGCGAGAGGGTAAATGTCACTGGGAGAAGGTTAGCATCACGGGGAGAGTGTCAGCGTCACAGGGAGAGGATTAGCATCACCGGGAGAAGGTTAACCTCATGGGAGACTGTCAGTGTCACGGGGAGATGCTCAATGTCACAGGGAGAAGTTTAGGGGTAAGGCGGAGAGTTCAGGGTCACAGGGAGAAGGCCAGTGACACAGGGAGAGGGTCGGTGTCACTGGGAGAGGGTCACTGACATGGGGAGAGGTTCAGCATCACTGAGAGAGGGTCAACGTCACAGGGAGAGGGTCAGCATAATGGGGAGAGTGTCAGCGTCACAGTGAGAGGGCCAACGACACTGGAAGAGTGTCAGCATCATGGGGAGAGGGTAAATGTCACTGGGAGAGGGTCAGTGTCACGGGGAGAGGGTTAGCATCACTGAGAGCATGTCAGCATCATGGGGAGTGTGTCAGTGTCACTAGGAGAGGGTCACCGATACGGGGAGAGGTTCAGCGTAACTGAGAGTGGGTGTATGTCACGGGGCAAGGGATGCGTCAAGGGGAGAGTGTCATGGTCATGGGGAGCAGGCGACCAACATGGGGAGTGTGTCAGCCTCACAGGGAGAGGGTAAGCATCACAGAGAGAGGGTAAGCGTCATGGGGAGAAGGTCAGCAACACGGGGAGAGTGTCAGGGTCACAGGGAGAGGGTCAGCATCACGGGGAGAGGGTCAGCAACACGGAGAGAGTCAGGTTCATGGGGAGAGGGGCAGGGTGACGGGGAGAGTGTCAGCGACACGGGGTGAGGGTCAGGGTCACAGGGAGAGGTAAGCATCACGGGGAGAGGGCCATGGTCATGGGGAGAGGGCCAACATCACGGGGAAAGCATTAGCATCATGGGGAGAAGGACAGCGACATGGGTACAAGGTCAGTGACACGGGGAGAGTGTTAGGGTCACTGGCAGGAGGTCAGCAACATGGGGAGAGGGACAGTGTCATGGGGAGAGGTTCAGCCTCACAGGGAGAGGGTCAGCATCATAGAGAGAGGGATAGTATCATGGGGAGAAGGTCAGCAACACAGGGAGTGCGTCAGGATCACGGGGAGAGGGTCAGGGTCACAGGGAGAAGGCCGGGTCACTGGGAGAGGGCCAGGGTCATGGGGAGATGCTTAGTGTCACCGGGAGAGGGTTACTTTCACAAGGAGAAGGTCCGGTTCATGGGGAGAGGGCCAGGTTCATGGGAAGAGGGCCATGGTTATGGGGAGAGGGCCAGCGTCACGGGGAGAGCATTAACATCACGGGGAGAAGGACAGCGACTTGGGGACAAGGTCAAGGACACGGGGAGAGTGTTAGGGTCAGTGGCAGGAGGCCAGCGACATGAGGAGAGGGTCAGTGTCATGGGGAGAGGGTCAGAGTCATGGGGAGAGGGTCAGAGTCAAAGGGAGAGGGTCAGAGTCATGGGGAGAGAGTCATTGTCATGGGGAGAGGTTCAGCCTCAAGGGGAGAGGGTCAGCATTACTGGGGGAAGGTTAGCGTCACGGAGAGATGGTTAGGGTCACGGGGAGAAGACCAGCATCACGGGGAGAGGGGCAGTGTCATAGGGAGAGGGTCAGAGTCACGGGGAGAGGGTCACTGACATGGGGAGTAGTTTAGGGTCGGGGGAGAGGGTCAGGGTCATGTGGAGAAAGCCAGCGACACAGGGAGAGGGTCATTGTGACGGTTTGAGGGTCAGCATCTTAGGGAGAAGGTTAGTGTCATGGGGAGAGGGTCAGCGGACAGGGAGAACGTTAGCATCACCGGGAGAAGGTTAGCATCACCGGGAGAAGGTCAGCTTCATGGTAAGAGGTTCAGCGTCACTGGGTACATCATCAGCGTCACAGGGAGAGGGCCAGCGACACGGGGAGAGGGTCATCGTCACGGTGAGAGTGTCAGCATTCCGGGTACAGCGTCAACATCACGGGGAGAGGTCAGCGTCACTAGGAGAGGTTCATCGTCATTGGGAGAGTTTCAGCATCACAGGGAGAGGTTTAGCGTCACTGGGAGAGTGTCAGCATTATGGGGAGAGGGTCAGCATCATGGGGAGAGTGTCAACGTTACGGGGAGAGGGTCAGCATCATGGGGAGAGTGTCAGTGTCACAAGGAGAGGGTCTGCATTATGGTGAGTTGGGCAGCTTCACGGCGAGAGGGTAAATGTCACTGATATAAGGTTAGCGTCACGGGGAGAGTGTCAGCGTCACAGGGAGAGTATTAGCATCACCGGGAGAAGGTTAGCCTCTTGGGAGATGGTCAGTGTCACAGGGAGATGGTCAGTGTCATGGGGAGATGGTCAGTGTCACGGGGATAAGTTTAGGGGCCAGGTGGAGAGTCAGGGTCATGGGGAGAAGGCCAAGGACATGGAGAGAGGGTCAGTATCACGGGGAGATGGTCAGTATCACGGGGAGATGGTCAGTGTCACGGGGAGATGGTCAGTGTCACGGGGAGAAGTTTAGGAGTCAGGCGGAGAGGGTCAGGGTCACGGGGATAAGGCCAAGGACATGGAGAGAGGGTCAGTGTCACTGGGAGAGGGTCAGCATGACAGGGAGAGGGTTAGCATCACCGTGAGAAGGTTAACATCATGGGGAGAGGGTCAGTGTCACTGGGAGAGGGTTAGTATCACCGGGAGAAGGCTAGCATCATGAGGAGCGGGTCAGCATCATGGGGAGAGGGCCAAGGTCACGGGGAGACTGTTAGCATCACAGGAAGGGGGTTAAGTGTCACAGGGAGAGGGTCAGCATCACGGGGAGAGGGTCAGCATCACGGGGAGAGGGTCAGCATCACGGGGAGAAGGTCAGTGTGACAGGGAGAGGGTCAGTGTGACGGGGAGAGGGTCAGTGTCCCCAGGAGAAGTTTAGGGGTCAGGCGGAGAGCATCAGGGTCACGGGGATAAGGCCAAGGACATGGAGAGAGGCTCAGTGTCACTGGGAGAGTGTCAGCATCACGGGGGAGTGGTCCAGGGTCACGGGGAGAGGGTAAGCATCACGGGGAGAGGGTTAGGGTGACGGGGAAATGCTTAGCATCACCGGGAGAGGATTAATGTCACAGGGAGGAGGTCAGGGTCATGGGAAGAGGGCCATGGTCATGGCGAGAGGGTCGGTGTCATGAGAAGAGGGTAAGATTCACAGGGAGAAGGTCAGCATTAAGGGGAGAGGTCCATCGTCACGGGGAGAGCATTAGCAACACGGGGACAAGGTCAGCAACTTGGGGAGAGGGCCAGTGTCATGGGAAGAGGACCAGTGTCACGGGGAGAGGGTCAGAATCACGGGGAGAGGGTCAGAGTGATGAGGAGAGGGTCAGCGTCACGGGGAGAGGGTCACTGTCAAGGAGAGGATCAGCGACACTGGAAGAGGGTCAGCGTCATGGGGAGAGGGTAAACGTCACTGGGAGAAAGTCAACATCACGGGGAGAGGGTCAGCGTCACTGGGAGAGGGTCAACGTCACAGGGAGAGGGCCAGCGACATAGGGAGAGGGTCAGCATCACAGGGAGACGATCAGCATCACTGGAAAAGTGTCAGCATCATGGGGAGAAGGTAAATGTCACTGGGTTAGGGTCACAGACACGGGGAGAGGTTCAGCATAACTAAGAGCGGGTGTATGTCACGGGCGAGGGATGTGTCAAGGGGAGAGGGTCATGGTCATGGGGAGCAGGCCAACAACATAGGGAGTGTGTCAGCCTCACAGGGAGAGGGTAAGCATCACAGAGAGAGGGTAAGCATTATGGGGAGAAGGTCAGCAACAGGGGGAGAGCGTCAGGGTCACAGGGAGAGGGGCAGCATCACGGGGAGAGGGCCAGCAACACAGGGAGAGAGTCAGGGTCATGGGGAGAGTGTCAGCGACACGGGGTGAGGGTCAGGGTCACAGGGAGAGGGTAAGCATCATGGGGAGAGGGTCAGGGTCACGGGGAGAGGGCCCGGGTCACTAGGAGAGGACCAGTGTCATGGGGAGATGCTTAGTGTCACCGGGAGAGGGTTACTTTCACAGGGAGAAGGTCAAGTTCATGGGGAGAGGGCCATGTTCATGGGGAGAGGGCCAGCGTCACGAGGAGAGCATTAGCATCATGGGGAGAAGGACAGCGACATGGGTACATGTTCAGTGACACGGGGAGAGTGTTAGGGTCACTGGCAGGAGGCCAGCGACATGGGGAGAGGGTCAGTGTCATGGGGAGAGGTTCAGCCTCAAGGGGAGAGCGTCAGCATTACCGGGGGAAGGTTAGCGTCACGGAGAGATGGTCAGGGTCACGGGGAGAAGGCCAGCGTCACGAGGAGAGGGTCAGTGTCATAGGGAATAGTTTAGGGTCTGGGGAGAGGGTCAGGGTCACGGGGAGAAAGCCAGCGAAACACGGAGAGGGTCATTGTGACGGTTTGAGGGTCAGCATCTTAGGGAGAAGTTTAGTGTCATGGGGAGAGGGTCAGCATGACAGGGAGAAGGTTAACGTCACTGGGAGAAGGTTAATGTCACCGGGAGAAGGTTAGCATCACCGGGAGAGGGTCAGCTTCATGGGGAGAGTGTCAGCGTTATGGGGAGAGGGTCAGCATCATGGGGAGAGTGTCAACGTTACGGGGAGAGGGTCAGCATCATGGGGAGAGTGTCAGTGTCACAAGGAGAGGGTCTGCAGTATGGTGAGTGGGGCAGCTTCACGGCGAGAGGGTAAATGTCACTGGGAGAAGGTTAGCATCAGGGGGAGAGTGTCAGCATCACAGGGAGAGGATTAGCATCACATGGAGAAGGTTAGCTTCATGGGAGAATGTCAGTGTCATGGGGAGAAGTTTAGGGGCCAGGTGGAGAGGTCAGGGTCACGGGGAGAAGGCCAGCGACACAGGGAGAGGGTCAGTGTCATGGGGAGAGGGTCAATGTCACGGGGAGATGGTCAGTGTCATGGGGAGATGTGTAGGGGTCATGCGGAGAGGTCAGGGTACCGGGAAGAAGGCCAGCGACACAGGGAGAGGGTCAGTGTCACTGGGTGAGGGTCAGGGTCACAGGTAGAGGGTAAGCATCATGGGGAGAGGGTCAGGGTCACGGGGAGAGGGCCCGGGTCACTGGGAGAGGACCAGTGTCATGGGGAGATGCTTAGTGTCACCGGGAGAGGGTTACTTTCACAGGGAGAAGGTCAAGTTCATGGGGAGAGGGCCATGGTCATGGGGAGAGGGCCAGCATCACGAGGAGAGCATTAGCATCATGGGGAGAAGGACAGCGACATGGGTACTGGTTCAGTGACATGGGGAGAGTGTTAGGGTCACTGGCAGGAGGCCAGCGACATGAGGAAGAGTCAGTGTCATGGGGAGAGGTTCAGCCTCAAGGAGAGAGGGTCAGCATTACCAGGGGAAGTTTACCGTCACAGAGAGATGGTCAGGGTCACGGGGAGAAGGCCAGCGTCATGAGGAGAGGGTCAGTGTCATAGGGAGAGGGTCAGAGTCATGAGGAGAGGGTCAGTGTCATGGGGAGTAGTTTAGGGTTTGGGGAGAGGGTCAGGGTCACGGGGAGAAAGCCAGCGACACAGGGAGAGGGTCATTGTGACGGTTTGAGAGTCAGCATCTTAGGGAGAAGGTTAGTGTCATGGGGAGAGGGTCAGCATGACAGGGAGAAGTATAGCGTCACCGGGAGAAGGTTAGTGTCACCAGGAGAAGGTTAGCATCACCGGGAGAAGGTTAGCATCTCCGGGAGAGGGTCAGCTTCATGGGGAGAGTGTCAGCGTTATGGGGAGAGGGTCAGCATCATGGGGAGAGTGTCAACATTACGGGGAGAGGGTCAGCATCATGGGGAGAGTGTCAGTGTCACAAGGAGAGTGTCTGCATTATGGTGAGTGGGGCAGCTTCACGGCGAGAGGGTAAATGTCACTGGGAGAAGGTTAGCATCAGGGGGAGAGTGTCAGCATCACAGGGAGAGGATTAGCATCACCAGGAGAAGGTTAGCCTCATGGGAGAGTTTCAGTGTCACGGGGAGAAGTTTAGGGGCCAGGTGGAGAGGTCAGGGTCACGGGGAGAAGGCCAGCGACACAGGGAGAGTGTCAGTGTCATGGGGAGAGGGTCAGGGTCATGGGGAGATGGTCAGTGTCATGGGGAGAGGGTCAATGTCACGGGGAGATGGTCAGTGTCATGGGGAGAAGTGTAGGGGTCATGCAGAGAGGTCAGGGTACCGGGAAGAAGGCCAGCGACACAGGGAGAGGGTCAGTGTCACGGGGTGAGGGTCAGGGTCATGGGGATAAGGCCAAAGGCATGGAGAGAGGGTCAGTGTCACGGGGAGAGGGTCTGTATCATGGGGAGATGGTCAGTGTCATGGGGAGAAGTGTAGGGGTCATGCGGAGATGTCAGGGTCACGGGGAGAAGGCCAGCGACACAGGGAGAGGGTCAGTGTCACGGGGTGAGGGTCAGGGTCACGGGGATAAGGCCAAGGGCATGGAGAGTGGGTCAGTGTGACGGGGAGAGGGTCAGTGTCACGGGGAGAGGGTCTGTATCATGGGGAGATGGTCAGTGTCATGGGGAGAGGGTCAGTGTCACGGGAGATGGTCAGTGTCATGGGGAGAAGTGTAGGGGTCATGCGGAGAGGTCAGGGTCATGGGGAGAAGGCCAGCGACACAGGGAGAGGTTCAGTGTCACGGGGTGAGGGTCAGGGTCACGGGGATAAGGCCAAGGGCATGGAGAGAGGGTCAGTGTGACAGGGAGAGGGTCAATGTCACGGGGAGAGGGTCTGTATCATGGGGAGATGGTCAGTGTCATGGGGAGAGGTCAATGTCAAGGGGAGATGGTCAGTGTCATGGGGAGAAGTTTAGGGGTCATGCGGAGAGGTCAGGGTCCCGGGAAGGCCAGCAACACAGGGAGAGGTTCAGTGTCACGGGGAGAGGGTCAGGGTCACGGGGATAAGGCCAAGGGCATGGAGAGAGGGTCCGTGTGACGGGGAGAGGGTCAGTGTCACGGGGAGAGGGTCTGTATCATGGGGAGATGGTCAGTGTCATGGGGAGAAGTGTAGGGGTCAGGCGGAGAGCTCAGGGTCCTGGGAAGAAGGCCAACGACACAGGGAGAGGGTCCGTGTCACAGGTAGAGGGTCAGCATCACAAGGAGAAGGACAGCGACATGGGTACAGGTTCAGGGACACGGGGAGAGTGTTAGGGTCACTGGCAGGAGGCCATCAACATGGGGAGAGGGTCAGTGTGACGGGGAGAGGGTCAGTGTCACGGGGAGAGGGTCTGTATCATTGGGAGATGGTCAGTGTCATGGGGAGAGGTCAATGTCACAGGGAGATGGTCAGTGTCATGGGGAGAAGTGTAGGGGTCAGGCGGAGAGGTCAGGGTCCCGGGAAGAAGGCCAGCGACACAGGGAGAGGGTCAGTGTCACAGGGAGAGGGTCAGGGTCACGGGGATAAGGCCAAGGGCATGGAGAGAGGGTCAGTGTGACGGGGAGAGGGTCAGTGTCACGGGGAGAGGGTCTGTATCATGGGGAGATGGTCAGTGTCATGGGGAGAAGTGTAGGGGTCAGGCGGAGAGGTCAGGGTCCCAGGAAGAAGGCCAACGACACAGGGAGAGGGTCCATGTCACAGGTAGAGGGTCAGCATCACAAGGAGAAGGACAGCGACATGGGGACAGGTTCAGGGACATGGGGAGAGTGTTAGGGTCACTGGCAGGAGGCCATCAACATGGAGAGAGGGTCAGTGTCATGGGGAGAGGTTCAGCATCAAGGGGAGAGGCTCAGCATCACCGAGGGAAGGTTAGTGTCACGGAGAGATGGGCAGGGTCACGGGGAGAAGACCAGCATGACGGGGAGAAGGTTAGCGTCACAGGGAGAGGGTCAGTGTCACAGGGAGAGGGTCAGAGTCACTGGGAGAGGGTCAGTGTCATGGGGAGTAGTTTAGGATCAGGGGAGAGGTTTAGGGTCACGGGGAGAATGCCAGCGACACAGGGAGGGTCAGAGTCACTGGGAGAGGGTCAGTGTCATGGGGAGTAGTTTAGGATCAGGGGAGAGGGTTAGGGTCACGGGGAGAATGCCAGCGACACAGGGAGAGGGTCATTGTCACGGTTTGAGGGTCAGCATCTTAGGGAGAAGGTTAGTGTCTTGGGGAGAGGGTCAGCGTCACAGGGAGAGTATTAGCATCACCGGGAGAAGGTTAGCCTCATGGGAGAGTGTCAGTGTCACGGGGAGAGGGTCAGGGTCACGGGGAGATGGTCAGTGTCACTGGGAGAAGTTTAGGGGCAAGTTGGAGAGGTCAGGGTCATGGGGAGAAGGCCAGCGACACAGGGAGAGGGTCAGTGTCACGGGGAGAGGGTCAGGGTCACGGGGATAAGGCCAAGGGCATGGAGAGAGGGTCAGTGTGACGGGGAGAGGGTCAGTGTCACGGGGATAAGACCAAGGGCATGGTGAGAGGGTCAGAGGCCCGGGTACAACATCAGTGTCACAGGGAGAGGGTCAGCGTCACTAGGAGAGGTTCATCATCATTGGGAGAGTTTCAGCATCACAGGGAGAGGGTCAGCATCACTGGGAGAGGGTCAACAACATGGGGAGAGGTTCAGCGTCACTGTCAATGTTACGGGTAGAGGGTCAGCATCATGGGGAGAAGGACAGCGACATGGGGACAGGTTCAGGGACACGGGAAGAGTGTTAGGGTCACTGGCAGTAGGCCAGCAACATGGGGAGAGGTTCAGTGTCATGGGGAGAGGTTCAGCATCAAGGGGAGAGGCTCAGCATTACCCAGGGAAGGTTAGTGTCACGGAGAGATGGGCAGGGTCACGGGGAGAAGGTTAGTGTCACGGGGAGAGGGTCAGCGTCACGGGGAGAGGGTCAGAGTCATGGGGAGAGGGTCAGTGTCATGGAGAGTAGTTTAGGGTCGGGGGAGAGGGTCAGGGTCATGGGGAGAATGCCAGCGACATAGGGAGAGGGTCATTGTCACGGGTTGAGGGTCAGCATCTTAGGGCGAAGGTTAGTGTCACGGGGAGAGGGTCAGCGTGACAGGGAGAGGGTTAGAATCACTGGGAGAAGGTTAGCGTCATGGGGAGAGGGTCAGTGTCACTGGGAGAGGGTTAGTATCACCGGGAGAAGGCTAGCATCATGAGGAGAGGGTCAGGGTCATGGGGAGACTGTTAGCATCACAGGTAGAGGGTTAAGTGTCATGGGGAGAGGGCTAGCATCTCCAGGAGAAGGTTGGCATCACGGCGAGAGGGTCAGCGTCACTGGCACAGGGTCACTTACACGGGGAGAGGTTCAGTCTCACTGGGAGAGGGTCATGGTCACAGGGAGAGAGTCTTCGTAATGGGGAGAGTGTCAGCATTACAGGGAGATTGCCAGTGACATGGGGAGAGGGTCAGCATCACAGGGAGAGGGTCAGCGTCACTGGAAGATTGTCAGCGTCATGGAGAGAGGGTAAACGTCACTAGGAGAGGGTCATTGTCACGGGGAGAATGTCAGCATCATTGAGAGCAGGTGAGCATCATGGGGAGTGTGTTTGCATCACTGGGAGAGGGTCACCGACATGGGGAGAGGTTCAGCGTAACTGAGAGCGGGTGCATGTCACGGGGCAAGTGTAAGCGTCAAAAGGAGAGGGTCATGGTCATGGGGAGCAGGCCAGCGAAATGGGGAGTGTGTCGACATCATGGGGAGAGGGCCAGGGTCACAGGGAGACTGTTACCATCACAGGGAGAGGGTAAGCATCACCAGGAGAGGGTAAGTGTCATGGGGAGAGTGTCAGGGTCACGGAGAGGGTTAGCATCACGGGAAGATGGTCTGCATCATTAGGAGAGATCCAGGGTCATGGGGAGATGCTTAGCATCACCAGGAGAGGGTTAGTGTCACAGGGAAAAGGTCAGGGTCATGGGGAGAGGGCCAGGTTCATCCAAAGAGGGCCATGGTCATGGGGGGAGGTTCAGTATCATGGGGAGAGGGCCAGCATCACGGGGAGAATGTTAGCATCACGGAGAAAGGACAGCGACATGGGGACAGGGTCAGGGACACGGGGGGAGTGTTAGGGTCACTGGCAGGAGGCCAGCGACATGGGGAGAGGGTCAGTGTCATGGGGAGAGGTTCAGCCTCAAGGGGAGAGGGTCAGCATTACCGGGGGAAGGTTAGCATCACAGAGAGATGGTCAGGGTCACGGGGAGAAGGCCAGTATCACGGGGAGAATGTTAGCGTCACTGGGAGAGGGTCCGCATCAAGGGTAGAAGGTCAGTGTCATGGGGAGAGGGCCAGTGTCATGGGGAGAGGGTCAGTGTCACGGGGAGATGGTCAGAGTCATGGGGAGAGGGTCAGTGTCATGGGGAGTAGTTTAGGGTTGGGGGAGAGGGTCAGCATCACGGGGAGAGGGCCAGCGACATGGGGAGAGTGTCAGGGTCATGGGGAAAGGGTCAAGGTCACAGGGAGAGGGTCAGGGTCATGGGGATAGGGTCCGGGACACTGGGAGAGGGCCAGGGTCACGGGGAGATGCTTAGCATCACTGGGAGAGGGTTAGTGTGATAGGAGAAGTTCAGGATCATGGGAAGAGGGCCATGGGTCATGGGGAGAGGGTCAGTGTCATGGGGAGAGGGTATGCTTCACGGGGAGAAGGTCAGCATTAAGAGGAGAGGGCCAGTGTCATGGGGAGAGCTTTAACGTCGCGGGGAGAAGGACAGCGACGTGGGGGGAGGGTGTGCGTCACTGGGAGAGGGTCGGCATCATGGGGAGAGCGTCAGGATCATAGGGAGAGGGTCAGCATCACGGAGAGAGGGTCAGCATCACGGAGAGAGGGTCAGCATCACGGAGATGGGGTCAGCGTCCCGGGTACAATGTCTGCGTCATGGGGAGACGGTAAGCGTCACAGGGTGAGGGTCATCGTCATTTGGAGAGGTTTAGTGTCACTGGGAGAGGGTTAGTGTCATGGGGAGAGGGCCAGCGACACAGGGAGTGGGTCAGCGTCACGGTGAGAGTGTCAGCATTCCGGGTACAACGTCAACGTCATGGGGAGAGGGTAAGCATCACAGGGAGAGGGACAGCATCACTGGGAGAGGGTCAGTGTCACTGGGAGAGGGTCAGCGTCACTGGGAGAGGGTCATTGACTTGGGGAGAGGTTCTGTTGTCACTGGTATATTGTCAACATCATGTGGAGAGAGTCAGTGTCACTGGGAGAGGGTCAGTGTCACTGGGAGAGGGTCAGCTTCACGGAGAGTGTGTCAGCATCACTGGGAGAGGGTCAGTGTCACTGGGAGAGGGTCAGCTTCACGGAGAGTGTGTCAGCATCACTGGGAGAGGGTCAGTGTCACTGGGAGAGGGTCAGTGTCACTGGGAGAGGGTC
Source organism: Isurus oxyrinchus (assembly GCA_026770705.1). Classification (NCBI taxonomy): domain Eukaryota; kingdom Metazoa; phylum Chordata; class Chondrichthyes; order Lamniformes; family Lamnidae; genus Isurus; species Isurus oxyrinchus. The sequence goes on from JANJGN010000200.1 coordinate 599,012, forward strand.
AGCTTCACGGAGAGTGTGTCAGCATCACTGGGAGAGGGTCAGTGTCACTGGGAGAGGGTCAGTGTCACTGGGAGAGGGTCATTGACTTGGGGAGAGGTTCTGTTGTCACTGGTATATTGTCAACATCATGGGGAGAGGGTCAGCACCATGAGGAGAGTGTCAGTGTCACGGGGAGAAGGTCTGCATCATGGTGAGTGGGTCAGCTTCACGGGGAGAGGGTAAACGTCATTGGGAGAGGGTCAGCATTACGGGGAGCAGGTCAGGGTTCGTGGAAATGGTCAGCATCATGGGGAGAGGGTCAGTGGAACGAGGAGCGGGCCAGCGACACGGAGAGAGTCAGCATCACTGGGAGGGGATCAGTGTCACGGGGAGAGGGTCAGGTTCATGGGGAGAAAGCCAGGGTCATGGGAAGAGGGCGATGGTCATGGGCGAGGGTCAGTGTCATGGGGAGAGGGTAAGCTTCACGGGGAGAAGGTCAGCATTAAAGGGAGAGGGCCAGCATCGTTGGGAGAGCATTAGTGACACGGGGAGCAGGTGGGCATCATGGGGAGAGGGTCAGTGTCACGGTGATGGGGTCAGCGTCACAGTGAGAGGGTCAGCGTCACAGTGAGAGGGTCAGCGTCATGGTGATGGGGTCAGCATCACAGTGAGAGGGTCAGCGTCACGGTGATGGGGTTAGCGTCACAGTGAGAGGGTCAGCGTCACGGTGATGGGGTCAGCGTCACAAGGAGAGGGTCAGCGTAACTGGGAGAGGGTCAGCGTAACTGGGAGAAGGTCATCATCATTGGGGGAGGTTTAGTGTCACTGGGAGAGGGTCAGCGTCACGGCGAGAGGGTAAGAGTCAAGCGGAGAGGGTCAGCATCACGGGGAGTGTCTCAGTGTCACTGGGAGAGGGTCACTGACACGAGAAGAGGGTCAACGTCACGGTGAGAGGTTCGGCATCATGGGGAGAGGGCCAAGGTCATGGGGAGATGCTTAGCATCATCGGG